>CM060399.1:24643775-25843775 GCA_030545235.1 Helianthus tuberosus
GTTTTTTGACTACACACATCAAAAGTTACCCTACACCTTTCGAAATTTACCCTACACATGTTGAAATTTATCCTACACAACCCACAATTTATCATATACACATTGTAATTTATCCTACACTCTAAATTATTTTATTTTATTTTTTAGAAAAAAAATATATTTTGAAGATAAGTTACAAATTTTAATATAGTTAGCTAATAAAGAGGAATACTACTAATTAATTATCTTTGAAAGTTTACCATATTACCCTTATAATAACATTAAATACTAATATTAAATAAAATAAAATGAAGCATTTTTATTGGTTGAAATTTCTTCTTTTTTCTTCTTACAAAAAGTTTCTTCTCATTTGAACTCTCCACTATATATATATATATATATAATCCGGATGTTTTTATAAATAAGGGTCTGCTTAAAAGTTTTTAAAAAATAGCCTGCTAAAAAGTTTTATAACCTAATTTTAAAACCCAATTAACAAGCTCAAGTGACTAATAAACAAAATTGAAGTTGTTGAAGACCTATTTACGTTCTACAATGTCACAAGAAAGGCTAAACGGGTTGACGATAATATCTATTGAAAGTGAAACATTAGATACTATGGATTACAAGGAGTTGATCGAGAGCTTTGCTTCAAAAATCGCTAGGAGAACCACACTGTTCGCTTAGTAAGTAGGTTCGATACTTTGATCATTTTTGCTACACTATTTTTGTTAATTTGTTTTATCTATTTCATAACAATTATCGTAGTATTATGGGTTTTTAGTATTTATATATATGATTGAATGATTGACGAGTTTATAATATATGAAGATTTGCGAATAGGACCCAAATTTTTTATCTCGAACAGGGCCAATTTTTTTGATTTTCGGAGACGGCCCTGCGAAACCCTCCGCTGTGCAATGTTAGGAGTTGTATGCACGGACGGACTCAAACAAATAGTTAACTCCGAAACAATCCGCTGTTCGCCGCGGGCCGGACCGCTAGATGCGATGGCGTCTTCTACAGCAAACCACCACCATCACCTGCAGTAGAACCACCGTCATGAAACACCGTATCCGCAGCTCGGCCTCAACCCACCACCATAAACCACCGTGGAATCGATTCCTTCTCTTTCTCTGCAATCTTTCTATCGCTCTCTCTCTATATATCTCTAATCTGATCAATCTGATCGAAGGACGAAGGATTTGATGTCTAATGGTTTTCCCCCTAAAACCATTACCTGTTTATCTGAGTCACGGGTACACGTGGTATGCAAAGAAAAGGGTACAACCCAAGAACCAAAAGGCACACAACAAATATGCACTGAAAACCACAACAACAGAATGTACAAACCCTGCACATAAATGTTACAAATTATAGCTATATATAATAACAAAAAGTGTGTGCCACATGTCGAATAACGCCACTCTTCCATGCCCCATCCCACACCTCCCGTTTTTGCACAACACTACTTTTCTAAGGCGTGCTTACGTGTCGTTCACTGTTGTATAACACCCCATTTTCAAGCCCTCCACACCGTATAGTGTAAACCAATCAAATATTCACACAACACCCACTTTTGTCGTATATACATTTGATTATTTAATTAATTTAAACATTAGTTTAATAAAGTTGTTAGCTAAATCATTACACACTTTTCAGAGTTTAGTTACTAAGGGTGTCCGGGGCACATGCGGTGACCCCATGCGGTGAGTGAAGTCCCCGAGCGGGAACACCGCCGCTATCCAAACTTTACCGCGCGGGGATGGCTTGGCTCGGTGAGTGGTCACCGATTGAGAGAGAGGAGAGAGAGAATGGGTGATTGATTGTCAACGTGGGTCCACCATTTTTCCACCAATTAAATTTTTTTCTTCTTTTTTTTTTATAAAAAAATAATTGTGTGAGTGGAGTGATGCCAACGTTTGAGTGCAAAATGAGGACTTAAGAGGGGAGTTGACGTGGCGCGTGCTGATTGGGTGTGTATAAGAGAGGTCACTCCCCTCTTAGAGGAGTGCCCCTCTCACCCTAATGTGGTTGTTAATTTTTCAATTTTTAGTTAAACCACCATTAAGTTAACACATAAATATGTATCACGTACAAAAATCAATCGAATCATTACCTGGTTTTTGAATTGAACACAAATTAAACTTGTCGATGACGTCCAATAAATTGGGACAGCGGCTTCAGTACCTCGGCATAATTATATATATATAATGACAGAATGTTTGCTAAACAAACAAATTTTCATTTGTGTTTCTCTGTAAATATTGTGCGTGATTAAAATGATGCCATTGTCATTTACTATAAAAACCACGTATATAAAACAGGAAACAATTTGTAAATCTTTTTCATCGTAATAACCTCCCTATATATATGTATGCATGGGTGAGTTAACTAGAAACTATAAAAAAACAGAGAACAATGTAAGAGTTCGTAAATCACTAAAAGTCTTCATTTACCCGCTTATATAGTTATATGTTTCTTTAAATTAAGCATTTATGTTAGAGTTAGTAAATTAAATAATAACTATCAAATATTTAATTATTTGAGCATTCAATTTTATTCCAATTTCCTTCGATAATTAGAGGGTGTTTGGGGTTGAGTTTTGAAAGAGATTTTTAGATTATTGAGTTTTGAAATCGTAAATAATCGGTTTTGAGTGCTTGGGTAAGAAAATAAAAAAACTGATTATTTGCGTTTAGAAAGTTACAAAACGCAGTTTTCCAAAAGCAGCTCCCCCCCCCCCCCCCCCACACACTGCAACAAAACGCAGTTTTTCCAAAAATGATTATTTGCGTTTAGAAAATGATTTTCACTTGTTTATTTTTTTAAATATATATTTGTCAAACAATCAAATAGTTAGATTATCTGATTATTGTGATATCAAGCAACATAATCAAATCCAAACACTATCTTTCAACATCACGTTTTGTTACAGATTCTGATTATTCAAAACGCATAATCTATTTTCAAAACTCAACCCCAAACACCCTCTTAGTCTCTGTTTATTTTTTGCTACCAGTCAAATCCGATTAACTGCGAAAAATCCAGTTAACAAAATTACCAAATCCCGGATCAGCATAACTTTTTAACAAATTGCCAGGTTATGCAAATGCATAATTACAAGTAAATTATTTTAAGTTAACTATGTCATACCCAAAACCGTTAAAATGTTATAATAATACAATTACTATTGTGATCTCGATATAAAATATAAACTGGTTTGTTGATAGGGCGGGAAGGACTAGACTGGTTTGTTGATTGGGTGGAAAAACCAACATATATCACACCTTTATATTTCCTTTTTTCATCTACAAATTTTAATTAATGGCCTCTTCATCAAGCACAAATCATACCATCAGGTATGACGTGTTTCTAAGCTTTAGAGATGAAGATACTTTCACTGATAATCTTCATAAAGCGTTAGTGCGAGCAGGAGTTCGCACTTTCAGAGATAACGATGTGTTCCAGAGAGGTGAACAACTCAAGCCGGGATTGGAGAGGGCAATTATGAGATCTAGAGCTTCAATAGTTGTATTGTGCGTGAATTACGGGAATGCCATATGGTTTCTTGATCAACTTTGCTTTATCCTGGAGCAAAGGAGGAGGCGCGATCATTTTGTTTTACCTGTTTTTTATTACGTCGATCCCTCACAAGTGGGGAACCCGCGACAACGCTTGGCCGTAGAAGCAAAACCGGGGTCGAAATGGACCGCTCATGATGTTTATGATGTGAGGAGGTGGAAAGCAGCACTAGCAGAGGTTGCAAATTTGGAAGGCATGGAGCTTTTAGGGTATACTCGTTTTCACTTTTTATTCACTTCAAGCCTTTAGGAACTACTTTATCAATTAATCCTTAAGGAATTATTCTGGATTATACTTTAAGCCTTTAGGAACTACTTTATCAATTAATCCTTAAGGAATTATTCTGGAATATATGAAGATGATTAGAATTATATAATTTTTATTTTTTTATAAGAGAAAGATGCCCAGATAGTCCATGTGGTTTGCTCCGATTTCACCTTTAGTCTCTACATTTTCAAAATTACAGCTATAGTCCTCAACTTTGGCAAATTTGTTCTCGGATGGTCCCTGGCGTGGATGGGGGGTTAGTTTTCTCAGTTAACTGGATGTGAAATTACAAAAATACCCTTATTGTTAAAAAATAACAAACAAAACAAAAAGAGTTAATACAAATTAATTCATGTGGGGCACATTTTTTTGATTAAAAACCTAAAATGGTTCACCATCATCTTCTCCATAACTCCACCTCCACCCCTCAACCACCGCCTCCACCTCCTCCAATCACCGCCTCCACCCTCCTCTGGCCCATTGAGTCAGGAGTGGTGTGGATCTGTGGCACACATTAATTCTGTTGCCAAGAACACCAATCACACACACATGAACCTGCCTGCAAAAAGACAATTCGAACATACAAGAATTTTTGGGATTCAAAAGCAGTGTGGTGGAAGGTGCTGCATCGATTACAATGACATCATGACTTGTATTCATCCCCAATATCCGTTTTTGGTTCCGTATAAAACTAAACATATCTTCACTTTCACTTCTTCAACCGGCGTAGCACTTTAGGTATACCGTATACCCATTTGTGGGTGGTGGTTTGTGGGTGAGTGTGGTTTGTGGGTGGCGGCTGGTTTGTGGGTGGCAATGGTTTATTGATGATGGTGGTATGTGGGTGGCGGCAAGTTTGTAGGTGGTGATAATGGTGGTTTGTTGCAGTGGTGGTGATGATGGTGGTTTGTGGGCGACTTGTTAGGGTTTTATAAGATACCGATGTTGACTTTGACCAGCAATATCATTATTTTATATAAAAACATGAGCTCCATCTTAATTTATTTTGTTTTATATTAAGGGCATTTAGGCAATTTCACACACAAATGAGGAAACTAACCCCCATTCACGATAGGGACCATCCGAGAACGAATTTGCCAAAGTTGGGAACTATAACTGTAATTTTGAAAATGTAGAGACTAAGGGGCTGTTTGGTAGCCTCTGAATGGTCATTAAGAGGCTACCTCTTAATGGAACCATTAAGAATTTTACCAATGAGAAGGTAGAAGAATGTGACATGTGATGATTTACCATTCAGAGGTTACCTCTTAACCATTCAGACTTGAGGTTACCTCTTATTCATTCAGAGGTTTTAAACCATTAAGAGGCAGCATCTGAATAGTCATTAAGAGGCTACCAAACAGCCCCTAAAGGTGGAATCAAAGTAAACCATATAATTTATTTTTTTTTTGCTTTTTTTTTTGTTTTTTTTTTGTTTTTTTTTGCTTATTTACATATAAATATAACTTATAATAATTTTACTCATACTACTACTTTATTCGAATCAACCCAAATTCGAATTGGATTTGATTCGGTTTTTTATAATTTCAAATTCAAATAAGTTCGAATTCGAATTCAGTTGATGAACATCCTTAGGGTGTAAGGGGTGGAAGCGATAATCATGGAACCGACCGACTTATTGGTTCATTTGCTGATAAATCATGGAACCGACCGACTTATTGGTTCATTTGCTGGACTAGTTGAATGTAACTAAAAAACCGAATGACCTCATAAGGTCTTATTTCAAATCTTATAACTTACAAAAAAGACTAAACAATTTTCCTGAACTTGGTTCGAACACCAAACATGTCTCTAGCTCGACCGCCCAAACCGCCCTACCCAATTAGAAATGTTTCAAACCCACAAATTTGCCCATGCCCGGTTCTCAGTCTGAGTCGGCGCAGTCCATATATCAACTTCCTATAGATCTTATAATTGACATTTTTGCCCTTCATGTACATGTTTAAGGCGTTTTTCTAATTGCCCGCGTCTCAAATGCACTTGTATGTGTGTGTATATATGTATATATATTTTATCTTGACACAAAAGAGTGTGTTTCTTTGGAGTTTAGAAGTTAAATTTTCATATTGTGCTAATTTTACTCATTTTGTTTCAGTTCTGAAGCTGAGTTTATCGTAAAGGTGGTTGAAACTGTGAGGTGTAATCTTGATTTGAAACTATCGCGTAGAACGCCTACTTCATCATGGGTGGCACCTACCTCATCACGTATGACAGCTACAACATCATGTAGGATACCAACCTTATCTTGTGTGGTGCCTACTACATCACGTGCGACGCCTACTTCATCAAGTTTGACACCTACTTTGTCACGTGTAGCGCCTCATTCATCATGTGTAGTGCCTACTTCATCACGTCCTACTACATTACGTGCAACACCAATTTCATCACGTGCGATACCTACTCCATCACCTGTTGTGACGCCTACTTCATCACATACGAAACCTACTTCATCACTTGTGGCTCCTCACTCATCACGTGTGGTGCCTTTTTCATCACCTGTGATGCCAACTTCATCACGTCCTACTTCATCATGTGTGACGCCTCCTTCATCATGCGTGGTGCCAACTTCAACACCTACGATGCCCACTTCATCATGTGTGGCGCCAGCTTCATCACCTGTGGTGCCTAAATCATCACATGTGGCACCTACTACATCATGTGTGACGCCTACTTCATCACGTGTGGCGCCTCATTCATCACGTGTGGTGTCTACTTCACCACATCATACTAAATTACGTGCAACACCAACTTTATCATGTGTGATACCTACTCCATCACTTGCTGCGACGCCTACTTCATCACACGCAAAACGTACTTCATCACGTGTGGTGCCTATATCATCACTTGTGGTGCCAACTTCAACACCCATGACGCCTACTTCATCACCTATGACACTCACTTTATCGGGTGTGGCGCCTACTACATCATATGCTATGCCTACTTCATCATGTGCGACGCCTACTGCATCACGTGCGACGCCTACTTCATCATGTGTGGCGCCTCATTCATCATGTGTGATGCCTACTTTATCACGTCCTACTACATTACGCGCAATACAAACTTCATTACGTGTGATACCTACTGCATCACCTGCTGCGGCGCTTACTTCATCACATGCGACACGTACTTCATCACCTGTGGTGCCTCATTCATCACCTGCGGTGCCTATTTCATCACCTGTGATGCCTACGTCATCATTTCCTACTTCATCACGTGTAACGCCTCCTTCATCACGTGTGGCGGCAACTTCAACACCCATTACATCTACTTCATCACCTATGATACCTTTATCACGTGTGGCGCTAGCTTTATCACGTGTGGCACCTACTAAATCACGTGTAACGTCTACTTCATCACGCGTGGCATCTCATTCATCACATGTGGTGCCTACTTCAACATGTCCTACTACATTACGTGCAACACCAACTTCATCACGTGTGGTGCCTATTTCATCGTCTGTGACACCTACTTCATCACATGTGACGCCGCCTTCATCACGTGTGGTGCCAATTTCAGCACCTTTGACTCCTATTTCATCACCTATGACACCTACTTTATTACGCCCAAACCATACTATGAGGTATGACGTCTTTCTAAGTTTTAGAGGTGAAGATACTCGTTTTTCTTTTAGTTCTCATCTTTATGAAGCATTATTGCGAGGAGGAGTTCGTACTTTCAAAGACGATAATGCAATCCCAAGAGGTGAAGTACTCAAATCGGAAATTGAGAAGGGAATTATCAATTCTAGGGCTTCAATAGTGGTATTGTCTGAGAACTATGCGAAATCTAGATGGTGCCTTAATGAGCTTTGCTTGATCCTCGAACAAAGAAGGAGGTGTAATCATATTGTATTACCTGTTTTTTATCATGTTGAACCCTCACAAGTCAGGAAACAGTGGCAGTGTTTAGGCATAGAAGCAAAAGAAGGATCAAAACGGACCTTTAATGCTTATGATGCGAGACGGTGGAAAGAAGCCCTAATAGAGGTTGGTAATTTGACCGGCATGGTTCTTTCAGGGTATACATACTTTCTCTCTCTCTCTATTAATTTTACATTTCAAGCCTCAGGAAACTACTTTATCAGTTAATGCTATTAACCTACTAGGATTAGTCTAATAGAGCATTCAAATTGGAATCTCTATATCATCCATATTCCTTAAATTTAAGGAAAAAAGTTACGGTTTTTATCAATTTTGCACTTTTCCGAATTTTTGTGAGTGAAAAAAAAAAGAAAATACATAAAAATAAATAAACAAGTAATATAAAACCAAAATGATTTTTAACTAACATAGAAGAGATGAGGATTTCAACGTGAATGCTCTAGTTGTTGTCTAGAATATATCATATCCACGAATCTTTTAGGAGTTCTAAAGTGTTTGTCAAAAGTTTTCTTGATTATAAAAGTCATCTTATGAGCTTAATAATCAATCCATTTTTTTTTAATAATTCTGATGTTGCAAACCTAGAAATCTAGATTTGAATAAGTATGCAACAAGTAGTTTTCAGTAGGGGTGTTATTTCTGACATGGTATGGAATTTAAATACCATCCTAACTTAACACCAAATTCACAGGTTTAAGTTTGGTTATATGGATTGGGTTTGTGTCAACCGGGATGGGTTGACCCATTTAACCCCTATAATAATTTGGTTCGGTATTTTATGCCACAATTATAACTTAAAAGAGCTATTCACATAAGATCTTTTAATTAAAATGTAGTTGTTTTATACACATTTGTATTTTGGAAAATTGGTTTTTAATAAACCAATTTTTGCCCCATTGGTAAATAATAATCCTACCTACGTAATTGGTATACAATAATCCTACCTATCAATATGTTGGTTCTTAATGAACTTCCGTTAATTATTTTTAACTGAAGTTAGTTTTTAAGTTTTATTTATTACACAAACAACCCTGTAGTTATAATTTACTAGTTTTAACTATTTTGTAAAACAAAAAAACGTCAAGGGCCATGTAATTAAATTTTATATATACATATGTGTACTAGTTCCAGATTTATCACAAACACCACTCGAAAATCCTCCTTTTCCTCCATTTTGATTTCCGATGTAAACAACTACCATCGCCACCGCCATGGGATTTCTCCGACGGATCAACTAAACGACCACCAAAATTCGAATTTCGGACAAAAGAACTCAGCCGCCGCGGCGTTTGTCACACCCTGGCTTTGCGGAAGCGTGGTTAATTTTGGTGTGACTTCTTAATACCATAGCTTAATCATAACAAAGCTATATGAATTTAAAAACCATGCAAGTCATCATTAAGTTTAGAAATCAACATACAATACCATTGTTTTAAACATACGACCATAATCCATGTTCAGTAACACTACATCTAATGACAAAACATAAATGAGGGTTAAGGATTGTGTCTTGTCCAGGTAAGAGAACACAACCCCTAATCCTTGATGACTTCATGAAGATTGCAGCGGAAAACGTTCATACCGTGCCAGAATCCGTTAATTTCCTGAAATACATGTGAGTTGAAAAATCAACAATAATGTTGAGCGAGTTCATGTGCAAGTGAGTAAGTAAAACACTTGTAAGTATAAAAGTTTCCTGGTATGTAGCAGTGTAAGAGGACTTGTGATCACCAATGGTTTGCAAGGCCATTAGCATGTTGTGAAATGCAAGTAAGTAAGATACAACCCTAGCCGATTTTGCGTTGGGTACCAAGTCACTCCGGATCCGTTCTGTTAGTCCTCCGAGAGGCCTGTTCTGTTGGACCGGGAGCTGGGCTCGCTACACCCAGATAGATCTACCGCTCGAGTCCCTCGGTGTTCTAACTACCCATTCACATGATCTAAACCTCCTTACGTTATTCATACCGTGTATAAAGTACTTGTAAACAAAGTAACATGTATTTCACCCCCGCAGTTAAGAAAACTGAAAACAGTTAGAGAAAAGGGGGACATGAACTCACAGTGGATGCGTAAACTCTATCAAGCGTCTCTGATGCAGTAATCTGTGCAACGACCTACAAGTGCTAATTCTATTAGACGGACGGCCGTGCTTCAGCTTTACAGTTTATGTTTGCGGGAAATAGTTAGACAACTATTTCGTGTTACATTTTGTATATGCTTGATAGTTATTCTTCTTCCCAAGGATGGGGGATACAATACATGTGCGTAAGTTACGTTTTATCAATCTTGTGGTAATGTAATTACCGGTGTAACTTATATGTTTATGGAAGCGTTCGCAAAGTTTTGGAATCATTAACGCTTGTAAATATTATTTTCACTCTAAAATAATATTTATGTACTTCACAAAGTAATCATAAACAGTGTTGTGACAAATATATTTATCACGTTAATCTTTGTGAAAATCCCACCTCCGAATGTTTAGTAAAATATAGTACTGGCGAAATTTATGTTTCAAAAGTATGCCCAAAAATAGTTCTAACACTTGTTGTGTAAAAAGTCTAAGTGTTAGGTTTTTAGAAAATTTCGCCAGAGTTTCCTCTGTAACTGGAGGTGGCCACGCTTTCAAGCGTATCATTTTCTTTTAACAAATCAACTCAATCAACTTCTTTATTCAATCAAACAATTTCCGACACATCAAACTAGTCAACAAGTATGTAAATTTGCATAATCGCATGAACTTGCAGTTTTTCCGCATTAATAATGTAAATCATCCTTATATATGTAGATTTCTATATAAAGTAACTTTAATCTTGTAAAAACCTCGTGTTTAGAGAAAACCGTCTTTACAACTTCTAGTAACGAGTGACAAATACACTTCTTTGTCGGATCTCTTTATTTTACAAGTGTCTATACACTTGTGGTTTATAAAATCATATTTATTAGTGCAAGATCCATCTTTTAGAAAAACATGATTTCTTTAAAGTGTGGTCTTTCAAAAATACCACTTGCGGATACGTAGATCCGCTAGTTTTAAACACCATTTTACCGGTTAAAATACTTTTACACAAGTAAAATATTTCTCTACAAGTTCATGTTTCTAAAATGTGGTAGTGTTTCACTTTTAACCCTTGTATCTTTCAAAAACAAGCTTATGTGATGATACGTGATTTTACAAAGTCGGGTTAAACGAAGATTTGAGCTACCACATTATAGATCGGGTCACAATAAGCACAAATTTCAAGTCCTACGACTTTTACACAAGACATATGCTATTAACCTCCATTTTAGTGATTTTACTAGACTTTAAGGATTCAAAACGCATGTTAACGATATTTAACCGACGAAAGTTCTTTTAACCACTTTAGATGAGTGTAAAAACAAGTTTTAAAGGTTATACCTCTAGCTCAAGGCTAGGGAAGAGTTGTGACGAAAACCGCGTGGATAAAAGCCAACGAGAGTGGTCCTTCGCGTTCCGCTTGCACCAAAGCTCCTTATACGTGTCTTGTGATGTTTGAATGGTCTTGGAATGATGGAAGCAAGAACCGAAATTGTGGTGGTGTGTGGGTTGGGGTTCGGCCGAGAGCCACAAGAGAGAAAGAGAGTGAAAGTTGTGGTGTGGATTAGTGATAAAGATCTCTAGAGGTTAGGGAGGGTTTATATAGGCAAACTTAGTGTTAGTGTCCAATGGTTCATGTGTAGGGTGGATATTAAACATGGCAAGATCTTGGCAAGATTTCAAGTACCATTTTGTGCTCCCTAGGTGACCGATCGGTTGGGGAGTGGGGGCCTTTGGTCCGATTTCAAGTAGGTAATTAGGAGTTTAGTTAAGGTTAACTAAGTTAGGTTAGATGTTAACTTAGTTAGTAATAAATAGTGTGTTATGACTGGTGTTAGGGTAACCAGGGACCCTAACTGGCTCAGAAAAAGAGTAATAATAAAAATAGTATAGTTTTCATGTTCCGGGTAAAGTCCGGGTGTCCGGTTGGATAGTAATCCGTTAAAGTGTTACAAAAGACTTTAAAGTGTCGTTATTACATCTTTAGTGACGCAATTTGTTTTCCCGACACTTTAGAAAGTGTCTAGTGATATTTTCTCATTTTTGGCACTTTACTAGTCAGCTAGAAGCTGGTTAAATTATTTAAAGTGCTGTGTTTGGTACTTAAAGTACGTTCTGGCACATCCGAATCAGTGTATCTTATCCCCTAGAGACGCGGTAACACAACCCTTATATCCTACACTCACTACCAGTGTAGCCAAAATATATGAGGCTCTTAACAGGCCTTAGAGGCAGTATTTGCCTGATGCTGGTTATATCAGCATGTTTATTGTGTATCCGTTTGGTGCTACTGTGCTTTTTGTGCATCATGTTTGTCACTAGGGTTCAGCACGTAAATAATGTAGTGACAGCAAATAAAGTATGATGCAAGTAAGTGCATGTATCAGTATGCAGGTAGCAGTTTATCAGCTAGTTTCAATCAAGCACAGTAATCAAGTAATAATTAATCATTAATTAAGTTGTACGGATACCTGGTTTTGTGCGGGTTGTCACATTCTCCCCCCGTTAAATAAATTTCGTCCCGAAATTTAAGTTCTGCTTGTAGAAGCAGGGTTCTTAGGAAATAGGTGGGGGTATTTCTCTTTCATCCGGTCCTCACGTTCCCATGTGAATTCAGGACCATGTCTGGCATTCCAACGTACTTTGACGAGTTTGACACTGCTCCGGCGGGTCTTGTTAACTTTCCAATCCGTGACCTCGACAGGTTCTTCAACGAAGTGGAGCGTGTCGTCAATATGAATCTCGTCGATAGGAATGGCAACGTCAACTTGAGTTGGACTTTTCTTTAAATTGGATACATGAAATGTATCGTGAACACCATTTAGTTCAGCAGGTAGGTCCAACTTGTATGCTACTGTCCCAATTCTCTCCAGAATTCTAAAGGGACCAATGTAGCGTGGATTCAACTTTCCTCGCTTTCCAAAGCGCGCTACCCCTTTCCAGGGTGAAACCTTCAATAATACCATCTCTCCGACTTGGAAGTCCACATGCTTCCGGTTTGGATCCGCGTAGGCCTTTTGCCTGTGGCGAGCGGCTTCGATGCGTTTGAGTATTTGCGCGATCTTATCTGTCGTCTCTTGGACGATCTCGGGACCAGCAAGCTGCCTATCACCTGCGTCAGACCAACATAGTGGGGATCGGCACTTGCGTCCGTATAGGGCCTCAAAAGGCGCGACACCAATACTGGTGTGGTAGCTGTTGTTGTATGAAAATTCGACCAAGGGTAAGTGTTTATCCCAGCTACCTCCTAAATCCATAACACATGCCCTCAGCATGTCCTCCAACGTTTGTATTGTTCGCTCGCTCTGGCCATCAGTTTGCGGATGGAATGCAGTGCTCAGATTTAATTGTGAGCCAAAAGATTCTTGGAAAGATTGCCATATTCTTGACACAAATCTTCCGTCTCTATCAGAGATGATCGAGAGTGGTACTCCATGTCGTGCTACGATCTCTCTCATGTAAATTTCCGCAAGTTTACTAGTACTGTCTTTCTCCCTGATTGGCAGAAAATGTGCGGACTTTGTTAGGCGGTCAACAATCACCCAAATCATATCATGGCCTCTTGGCGTTCTTGGCAGTTTTGTAACAAAATCCATTGAGATTTGTTCCCATTTCCATTTGGGAATCTCAGGTTGTTGCAGAAGTCCCGAAGGCTTCTGGTATTCTGCCTTGACCTTAGCGCACGTTAAACATTTGCTCACATAGACAGCAACGTCGCCTTTCATCCTAGGCCACCAATAGTAATCTTTAAGATCCTGGTACATCTTATCCGATCCAGGGTGGATAGAGTACCGTGACTTGTGCGCTTCGTCGAAAATAACTTCCCTTAATCCACCAAACAGAGGAACCCAAATCCTTTTCTCAAAATGTAACATCCCTTCCTCGTTTGGTACCAAAAGCTTCTCCATTCCCCGGAGATATTCTTCCTCAAGGTTTCCCTTCTTGAGAGCTTCCTTTTGTGCAGCACGAATGCGCGAGGGAAGGTCGGTTCGTACAATCATTTCCAAAGCTCTAACCCTTATGGGCTTGATTCTTTCTTTACGACTTAGGGCATCGGCTACTACGTTCGCCTTTCCCGGGTGATACTTGATCTCGCAGTCGTAATCGTTTAGCAACTCAACCCATCGTCTTTGCCTCATATTTAACTCCTTCTGGTTAAATATATGTTGTAGGCTCTTGTGATCTGTGAAAATTGTGCACTTCGTACCATACAGGTAGTGCCTCCAGATCTTTAGTGCAAAAACCACTGCGCCAAGCTCTAAATCATGTGTGGTATAATTCTTCTCGTGCACCTTCAGTTGGCGTGATGCATAAGCTATGACCTTTTGGCGTTGCATCAACACACAACCCAATCCCTGACGCGATGCGTCGCAGTATACCACAAAATCGTCGGTACCTTCCGGTAGAGCTAAGATTGGCGCGTTGCAGAGTTTATCTTTCAATATCTGAAACGCTTCGTCCTGTTTGATTCCCCAATCAAACGTCTTATCTTTCTGGGTCAGCAGTGTCAACGGTTGAGCGATTTTCGAAAAATCCTCGATGAACCTTCGATAGTAGCCAGCCAAGCCCAAGAATTGTCGAATCTCGGTTGGCGTTGTAGGCGTTTCCCAATTCTTGATTGCCTCGATCTTTGTGGGATCAACATGAATTCCATCCCCATTAACCACATGTCCAAGAAACTGGACTTCGCGTAGCCAAAACTCGCACTTGGAGAATTTGGCGTACAGTTGTTCCTTCTTTAGCAGCTCTAGTATGGTTCTAAGATGTTGTTCGTGTTCAGCCTTCGTCTTTGAGTAAATCAGGATGTCGTCGATGAATACAATCACGAACTTGTCTAAGTATGGCTTGCAAACTCTATTCATCAAGTCCATAAACACTGCAGGCGCATTGGTTAAACCAAATGGCATCACGAGGAACTCGTAGTGTCCATAACGAGTTCGGAAGGCTGTTTTCGGGATACTTTCCTCCTGTATCCTTAATTGATGGTATCCAGATCGAAGATCGATCTTAGAGTAACAGCTTGAACCTTGAAGTTGATCGAACAGATCGTCGATCCTTGGCAGTGGATACCTGTTCTTTATCGTCAGCTTGTTCAATTCTCTGTAGTCAATACACATACGGAAGCTTCCGTCTTTCTTCTTGACAAACAAGACCGGAGCTCCCCAAGGCGAGAAGCTTGGTCGGATAAAACCTTTATCTAACAGCTCCTGAAGCTGTGTTGACAATTCCTGCATCTCTGATGGAGCAAGTCTGTATGGTGCCTTAGCCACAGGCGCGGCGCCTGGAACTAAGTCAATGTGAAACTCCACTTGCCTCTGAGGTGGCAGTCCAGGTAAGTCTTCTGGGAAGACTTCTGGATACTCCCTTACGACAGGGATGTCTTCGATTGTTGGCTCGGCAGCCTTCTTGTCTACGATGTGTGCCAGAAAAGCAACACATCCTTTCCGTAAACACTTCCTTGCCTTCAAGCAGCTGATGAATCTTAGCGGTGTGTCACGCTTCTCTCCGTGAACCACAATTGTCTCACCATCGTCAGTTGGGATACGAACAACTTTCTCGTGACATACTATCTCCGCCTTGTTTCCGGATAACCAATCCATTCCTACCACCACGTCGAAGCTCCCCAATTGGACTGGTAGTAGATCCAGGGTAAACTCGCGCTCTCCCAATTCTATCACACAACCTCTGATTACTTCGTCGGCTCCAACTAACTTTCCATTAGCTAATTCGATCGAGTAGGGTATGTCTAACTTATTAGCAGCTAACCCAAGCATATTCTTAAATTCTAGCGATACGAAGCTATAATCGGCACCAGTATCAAATAAAACGGATGCATAGCGTTGATTGATAGGGAACGTACCGGTAACAACATTTGGATCTTGACGTGCTTCTCTAGCTTCAAGTTGGAACACTCTACCACGGGCTTGATTCAGTGTTGGGCAATTCTTCTTAAAATGCCCGATTTCCCCGCAATTGTAGCATCCGAGCCTTTGCCCATTACCATCCCCATTTCCAGCTGGGGTGTTGTTCTGGTTGGCGTTGCCAGCCTGGTTTGCATTGTTGCTTCGGTTTCTGTTTCCTCCAAGATTTCCTTGCTGGCGATTCCCATTTCCACCACGGTTATCATTCCTATTTCCATATCCTCCCTGGCCTCCACGGCCAGTGCCAACCCAACAGGTGTCCTTAGAGTGACCACGTTTCCCACACGCTTCACATACTTTTAGCCCACATTGACCAGAATGGTGACGCTGGCAGGCATTACACCTGGGATGGGTGCCCATATATCCCTTTCCTCTCCTTCCACTGCCGGCTGCACCCTGAGCTGGCGTGCTTGGTGCTCCTCTCTTACCATCACTGCTAACACTTTGTTTGAAGTTCGAAAACTTTCTTTTGTTACTTCCTGACGACTCAACATGAGTCTCTTTCTCCTTTGTCTTGACATCACCAAACTTGTTCAGACGAATCGCCTCTTCTGTTAGAGCCACGCTCAAATCAATGGCTTCTGTGATAGTTGCTGGTTTGGAGGAGGTTACCATGCTAATGATTTGAGGAGCTAATCCCCAAATGAAGCGCTCAATTCGCTTGTATTCTGGCGTGACCATATAAGGAACCACTTGAGATAGGTCATGAAACCTCTGAACGTACTCTGCTACCTTCGGACCGTCCATTTTTTAGGTGCCAGAACTCAGTCTCCAATCGCTGAATTTCTGCGCGGGAACAGTACTTCTTGCGCATAAGCTCCTTCAGCTCTGCCCAGGTCAGTGCGTAGGCGGCAGTTTCGCCTAGGGTTTGGACTTGTAAGTTCCACCAAGATAGAGCTCCGCCTAGAAACAGCCCTGAGATGTAAGTGACCTGCTGGTCGAGCGCACATTTGCTCATGCGGATGGTGGAATCAGTCTTCTCGGCCCAACGAGTAAAAGCGATAGCGCCTCCGGTGCCATCGAAGTTGGTGGGCTTGCAGTCTAAGAACTGCTTGTATGTGCACCCGTGTGGTGGATTATTGTTGCCCTGGTTAATACTTCCGCTCGTTCCGGGCTGAGATGCTGCATACTGTGCTATGGCAGCGGCAATGAGTTGTTGTAGTTCTGCCTCGTTAGTGGGCATGCGCGTCTCGCGTCTGGGCGGCATCTTCTAAAAGATGGTTTTAGTTAGGCCATAGCAAGGCTCCGTTGTAAATCAGTTCGTAATATAGTGTTCGTATATAACGGTATTAATAGTATAATCACATAACATCTCATGTTATAGGACATAAACAGTAGATTGAATCATCACGAGTGATGAGAATACTGCGATTGTATTGCCACAATTTCGAGATCACAATGTAAAGCTTACAAGTACACCACTATATCATACGACATCAATGACTTAGTAGGGGACGACCCTAGACAAGTCGTGCGATCACTGGACATGTTCAGGAGTCTCTGGTTCGCCCATTCTCAAATTCCACGTCAAGTTTCTGAGTTTCAGTCCTAAAACAACATTTCTTCTCAATCGTTTCCTTGAGCTCGTCCCAGCTCAGTGCATAAGCAGCGTCTGTGCCAAGGGTTTGAACCTAGAGGTTCCATAAGAGAGTGTGCCATCTAGCAACATCCCCGAGATATAGGTAACACTCTGTTGGGGCGGACAGTTACTCGTTCTTAGAATGGAGTTGGTCTCTTCGGACCAACGAACAAATGCAACGGTGCCTCCTCTTTTATCAAAGTTCAAAGGCTTGCAGTTCAGGAACTGTTTATAGGTGCAGCCAGTTGGATGGTTACTCCCAGTAATGCCATCGTTGTACTTAGAGCGGAGGGCTTCATGTCGTGCATTTATTGGTGAGATGCGTTCTTGCAGCTCGGCTTCTGTCCTTGGCAACGTACTGGTGTTTGTGTCACGTCTGGGTGACATTCCCTTTTGTCAAAGTGGTGTGAAGCGGGTTAGACAATGTTCCAATTGTCTATGAGGTATATAGCAACATAAGCCATCATGTAATCACCCAATTTCATACGCAAATATACTCAATGTGTGAGAGGGGAAATCAATTTCTGAGCCTTCACATAGGCTTGCCAATTTGGCTTGTTGCTTGTAATAGAATGAACTTCGAGGCTACATCGCCTTGGTCATTCGTGTTTTAGATTATTTCCTGCTGCACGGGTTACCATTAACTTGGCCCGCAGAGTCCACTAGGACTCCTGTGCACTACAAGTCGTTATTACGTGGGCCCCCGTAATAATAAATTGTCTTGCACAGTTACCCCAAATTTCCTCTCGTCCAAGCAGATGATCAATCAAAGGGCGACAGCAGGTGCATTGGCATGAACAGGGTCATGCTCCAATGCGGGGTCAGGAGCAACGCCTGGCTCAGGGGCCACGGCTAGATCAAAATCTCCATCTCTAATTCGGTTGGATCAACAATCACAGGGGTTACAGGATCCCCCAAGGGCTGGTCTAAGTGCATGAACTCAATGTCATGGTCTGGATCACACCAGGCGGAAAAACAGGATTGTCCTCAATATCGCGACCATACTCAAAATTGTGTGCGGGATCCGGTGCAGCTAATGATGCCCTATCAGGGTTGGCGTCGTGTAAGTAGTGCTGCATTCCCTGTATGTGCGCAGATGCGGATGTTAGAAACTCAAATGAGTCTGGGATAGGGGAATGGACATGAGTTTCCCCTACGAAGCGTCCGCATGTAGTAGTCTAAAACCAGCAGCAATAGGGCCTCGCCCTCAAGTGGGTCCTCCTCTTAGTAGTTCGACATCGTCTTCAGAGACAGCGTCGAGGGCATATCAACAACGAGATAAGCGGCAGGGGCACAGGAGCAGGGATCACCGCCAGTGGCAAATTCCCAACAAGATGGCCATCAGTAGGCTCTGCTACGACTTCAGGCAGTGCACAAAGGGCTGAAAGTCGTCATTGTCTGTGCCGGTAGTATCAGAAATGTACACCTCGTGCTTCGTTGAACTATGTCGTCTGATACTATGGTCATGGGGTTCGTAGTGCCCATCTTTCTAGTACTTGATGAAAGCATAACATTTGTAATACAAACACATATACGTATAATAATCAATCATATAATCAGTTAATCTCATAAGTCACCAAGTAGGGCATCACATAATTTCTCCTAGTCTTACTAGCCAAAACCATCTAGTCTACAAGACTGTTCTATCCTTCACTTAAACCAGACCTCGATCCTCCAGATCGAACCTTATAACAAATCAACGTGCTCAACTACCTTATTCACCTCGATCCTCCAGATCGAACCTTATAACAAATCAACGTGCTCAACTACCTTATTCACCTCGATCCTCCAGATCGATCCTATAACAAACCAACGTGCTCAACTACCTTAACCATCTCGATCCTCCAGATCGATCCTCAGCCCTCCAAGCTGAACTTATAATTAATAAAATGTGCTCAACATTTGTTTGTAAAAAGTGTGGATCTGGACTTAAGTGGTATGCAGAAAAATGTTTTCGTGAGAGCCCTAGTGATCATAGTCTAGACTCGAGAAAGAATCCTAGTTCGCTATGATCAGAGCTCTGATACCAAGCTGTCACACCCTGGCTTTGCGGAAGCGTGGTTAATTTTGGTGTGACTTCTTAATACCATAGCTTAATCATAACAAAGCTATATGAATTTAAAAACCATGCAAGTCATCATTAAGTTTAGAAATCAACATACAATACCATTGTTTTAAACATACGACCATAATCCATGTTCAGTAACACTACATCTAATGACAAAACATAAATGAGGGTTAAGGATTGTGTCTTGTCCAGGTAAGAGAACACAACCCCTAATCCTTGATGACTTCATGAAGATTGCAGCGGAAAACGTTCATACCGTGCCAGAATCCGTTAATTTCCTGAAATACATGTGAGTTGAAAAATCAACAATAATGTTGAGCGAGTTCATGTGCAAGTGAGTAAGTAAAACACTTGTAAGTATAAAAGTTTCCTGGTATGTAGCAGTGTAAGAGGACTTGTGATCACCAATGGTTTGCAAGGCCATTAGCATGTTGTGAAATGCAAGTAAGTAAGATACAACCCTAGCCGATTTTGCGTTGGGTACCAAGTCACTCCGGATCCGTTCTGTTAGTCCTCCGAGAGGCCTGTTCTGTTGGACCGGGAGCTGGGCTCGCTACACCCAGATAGATCTACCGCTCGAGTCCCTCGGTGTTCTAACTACCCATTCACATGATCTAAACCTCCTTACGTTATTCATACCGTGTATAAAGTACTTGTAAACAAAGTAACATGTATTTCACCCCCGCAGTTAAGAAAACTGAAAACAGTTAGAGAAAAGGGGGACATGAACTCACAGTGGATGCGTAAACTCTATCAAGCGTCTCTGATGCAGTAATCTGTGCAACGACCTACAAGTGCTAATTCTATTAGACGGACGGCCGTGCTTCAGCTTTACAGTTTATGTTTGCGGGAAATAGTTAGACAACTATTTCGTGTTACATTTTGTATATGCTTGATAGTTATTCTTCTTCCCAAGGATGGGGGATACAATACATGTGCGTAAGTTACGTTTTATCAATCTTGTGGTAATGTAATTACCGGTGTAACTTATATGTTTATGGAAGCGTTCGCAAAGTTTTGGAATCATTAACGCTTGTAAATATTATTTTCACTCTAAAATAATATTTATGTACTTCACAAAGTAATCATAAACAGTGTTGTGACAAATATATTTATCACGTTAATCTTTGTGAAAATCCCACCTCCGAATGTTTAGTAAAATATAGTACTGGCGAAATTTATGTTTCAAAAGTATGCCCAAAAATAGTTCTAACACTTGTTGTGTAAAAAGTCTAAGTGTTAGGTTTTTAGAAAATTTCGCCAGAGTTTCCTCTGTAACTGGAGGTGGCCACGCTTTCAAGCGTATCATTTTCTTTTAACAAATCAACTCAATCAACTTCTTTATTCAATCAAACAATTTCCGACACATCAAACTAGTCAACAAGTATGTAAATTTGCATAATCGCATGAACTTGCAGTTTTTCCGCATTAATAATGTAAATCATCCTTATATATGTAGATTTCTATATAAAGTAACTTTAATCTTGTAAAAACCTCGTGTTTAGAGAAAACCGTCTTTACAACTTCTAGTAACAAGTGACAAATACACTTCTTTGTCGGATCTCTTTATTTTACAAGTGTCTATACACTTGTGGTTTATAAAATCATATTTATTAGTGCAAGATCCATCTTTTAGAAAAACATGATTTCTTTAAAGTGTGGTCTTTCAAAAATACCACTTGCGGATACGTAGATCCGCTAGTTTTAAACACCATTTTACCGGTTAAAATACTTTTACACAAGTAAAATATTTCTCTACAAGTTCATGTTTCTAAAATGTGGTAGTGTTTCACTTTTAACCCTTGTATCTTTCAAAAACAAGCTTATGTGATGATACGTGATTTTACAAAGTCGGGTTAAACGAAGATTTGAGCTACCACATTATAGATCGGGTCACAATAAGCACAAATTTCAAGTCCTACGACTTTTACACAAGACATATGCTATTAACCTCCATTTTAGTGATTTTACTAGACTTTAAGGATTCAAAACGCATGTTAACGATATTTAACCGACGAAAGTTCTTTTAACCACTTTAGATGAGTGTAAAAACAAGTTTTAAAGGTTATACCTCTAGCTCAAGGCTAGGGAAGAGTTGTGACGAAAACCGCGTGGATAAAAGCCAACGAGAGTGGTCCTTCGCGTTCCGCTTGCACCAAAGCTCCTTATACGTGTCTTGTGATGTTTGAATGGTCTTGGAATGATGGAAGCAAGAACCGGAATTGTGGTGGTGTGTGGGTTGGGGTTCGGCCGAGAGCCACAAGAGAGAAAGAGAGTGAAAGTTGTGGTGTGGATTAGTGATAAAGATCTCTAGAGGTTAGGGAGGGTTTATATAGGCAAACTTAGTGTTAGTGTCCAATGGTTCATGTGTAGGGTGGATATTAAACATGGCAAGATCTTGGCAAGATTTCAAGTACCATTTTGTGCTCCCTAGGTGACCGATCGGTTGGGGAGTGGGGGCCTTTGGTCCGATTTCAAGTAGGTAATTAGGAGTTTAGTTAAGGTTAACTAAGTTAGGTTAGATGTTAACTTAGTTAGTAATAAATAGTGTGTTATGACTGGTGTTAGGGTAACCAGGGACCCTAACTGGCTCAGAAAAAGAGTAATAATAAAAATAGTATAGTTTTCATGTTCCGGGTAAAGTCCGGGTGTCCGGTTGGATAGTAATCCGTTAAAGTGTTACAAAAGACTTTAAAGTGTCGTTATTACATCTTTAGTGACGCAATTTGTTTTCCCGACACTTTAGAAAGTGTCTAGTGATATTTTCTCATTTTTGGCACTTTACTAGTCAGCTAGAAGCTGGTTAAATTATTTAAAGTGCTGTGTTTGGTACTTAAAGTACGTTCTGGCACATCCGAATCAGTGTATCTTATCCCCTAGAGACGCGGTAACACAACCCTTATATCCTACACTCACTACCAGTGTAGCCAAAATATATGAGGCTCTTAACAGGCCTTAGAGGCAGTATTTGCCTGATGCTGGTTATATCAGCATGTTTATTGTGTATCCGTTTGGTGCTACTGTGCTTTTTGTGCATCATGTTTGTCACTAGGGTTCAGCACGTAAATAATGTAGTGACAGCAAATAAAGTATGATGCAAGTAAGTGCATGTATCAGTATGCAGGTAGCAGTTTATCAGCTAGTTTCAATCAAGCACAGTAATCAAGTAATAATTAATCATTAATTAAGTTGTACGGATACCTGGTTTTGTGCGGGTTGTCACAGCGTTAGCCGCCGCGGCGTTAGCCGCCGCGGCGTTTGCCGCCGGCCATCGCTCACGACGCTGTCGCCGTCAAAAGTCCTCGCCGGACCACCTCCGCCTCATCTCTCTCTCTCTCTCTCTCTTGCTGTGTCATCGTGCCACCACCAGATGGTGGTGGTGGTGGTCGGCCGTCATACAGATCGAAAAGGAAGGGGGTGGGCTGGTGAGCCGACAACTCCGCCGCCGGTATTACAGCTAGCAACCGGCTGATATGCTTGTCAGACAGAGGATCGAGGGAGTAGAGAAGATGAGAGAGCCCAGTGTTTTGTTTGTGTGATTGAGTTATGGATATGGTTTCCCCTATTTGTTTGGTGTGTGTGTGAATAAGATTGCAGACACAGAGAGATGAGAGGGATAAGCCGGGAGGGGGGGGGGGTAGCGGCTGATTCAAAAATGAAGGGAATTAGGGTTTGTGTCATTTAAATACCTAAAATGAAGGGAATTAGGGTTTGTGCCATTTAAATAGCTAGGTGTACAACTACATGGACTGTTTGTGTAATAAATAAAACTTAAAAACTAACTTCAGTTAAAAAAAATAACGAAAGTTCATTTGAGTACCAACATGTTGATAGGTAGGATTATTGTATACCAATTACGTAGGTAATATTATTATTTACCAATGGGACAAAAGTTGGTTTATTAAAAACCAATTTTCCTTGTATTTTGTGTTGTAACTTTTAACTTTAAGGGATATTGGATTCAAATAACCTCAACTTTCACCAGTTGGCCGACAGTATTCCCAACTTTCGATTTGTATCACAACACTCTCAACTTTCAACTTATTTTTCTCTGTCACCTCCAAACTAACTGAACTCTACCCAGTTAGTTTTTTCTGATGTGCCATCTGACATGACATTTATGCTGACGATCCATTTGACATGACATTTTTTTTGCTGACATGTCATTTGGCATGGCAGCCTTTGCTGACGTGGCATCTGATGTGCCATATGACGTGGTTTTTTTGCTGATGTGGCATCTGATGTGACACTTGTTTAGTAACGTGGCATCTGACATCAACTAATTGGGTTAGGGTTCAGTTAGTTTGTAAGCGGTAGAGGAAAATAAGTTGAAAGTTGGGAGTGTTGTGGTACAAATCAAAAGTTGGGAGTGCTATCGGTCAATTGATGAAAGTTGGGGTTATTTTAAATCCTATATCCCTAGTTTAAAATACTAATATATGAAAAATAAAATAAAAAAGTGGGTTAAATTGGTCGTGTTCTAGCCAACCAGTGAAAATTCGTGTCATGTTCGGGTTCATATGTCTTACATGATTTTCAGGTTCAAGTTGTGTTAGGGTTCGTGTAAAATTTTTAAGTTTGGGTTGGGTTGGACATGTCAACCCGTTTAGCACCCCTAATTCTCAATATTGTAGATCAAATTATGAACATTACCTAAACATAATCAAAGAGGACAATGAAAGAACCAGAATTTTTTAGTTGTGCTCTCTTTTCTGCTAGTTACAATATGTTTCTTATGAAAATAACATATTTTATATAACAATTATAAATCCTACAAACTCTAGTGCTGGAAAAGAATTTTGGTTTACATTCCTCGTGTTTTCCATCTTATCAATACTTTGCTCTTTTTGGACACATTTGGCATGATGGTTAAACTTTGTTTTGTTATCACATAAACATTGCAACTTTCACTTGTTTAAGAGATAGAATTATGGTTAACCATTTGCATGTACTGAGCTCTTATCAATACTTTGGTCTTATAAGAACCTATGAAACAATTTTCTAAACATGCATATCTTATGATATATCATAATGATTTGCATGAATTACGGTTTATGACATTTCTAAACATGCATATCTTATGATATTCATGTTTGCATGCATAATGTGAAAAAATGATCGAGAAGTAAAACAGAACTTGAAACAAGAAGCAATAACAATAGCGTATAGCCTATGCAATTTGACCCCTTTCAATGCAGTGGCGAAGCTTGAGATTTCCGACCGGGGGGTCGAAAACGTATATACCAAAATATTTCTATAAAACCAGGAGGTTAAAAACGTATATACCCAAAAATTTCTATACGAAAACTACATACTCTCCACTACTCAGCGAAAAGTTCGGGGGTCAGCCGCCCCCTCCCGCCCCTACTATCCTACGCCCATGTTTCAATGGAACCACATGAAGAACCTGGACGTCTGACCCTAGTTTCGTTTTTCGTTGTTAAGTTCTTCATGTTAAACACAGATCACGATTACATTTTCTTAGTAAACTTCCATTAGGCATTTTTAGTGTATAAAAAATAAAACAACACTACTAACTACAACAGTCTAAATTCTCTAAGAAGTTAAAATGATATCCCTAATTGTGCTACTTCTTCCTTTGTTCTAGGTCTGAAACAGACTTTATTGTAAAAGTGGTTGATACAATTAGCTGTAAACTGATTTGAAGTTGGTTAGTACCCCGGCCCATCTAACTGGATTGGAGACTCGAGCTGAAGTTATCAATTTATGGTTAAAAGATGAGCGGTCCAATACTAACTTTGTAGCGATCTGTGGCATGGGAGGTAGTGGCAAGACAACAATGGCCCAATACATTTATAACTCAAACAAGCACAGTTTTGAAAGCAGCAGTTTTATTGAAGAGATTGGAAAACACTACACACAACCTTATGGTTTGATTAAGCTACAAAAACAACTTCTCCAGCAGGTCTATGGGGGAAAGAGTATAATGATGCCTGGTTGTGTTTCTGAGGGCACATGTAAGATTGGGAACGCCTTACAAATGAAAAGGGCGCTTATTGTCCTTGATGACATTGATGATCCAGACCAATTAAGCACTTTGATTGGAACAAATGTGTTCCCCACGAACAGCAAGATTATAATAACAACGAGGCTTCTAGAAATAGATAAATGGTTTAGGTCCATATCATGGAGGTGTTGGGTGCACAAACTCGAATTGTTGAATCATCATGAGTCATTAGAGGTTTTAAGTTTGCATGCCTTTGGATCCAAAAAGCCTATGGAAGGTTTTGAGGAGCTTGCTGTACAATTAGCACGATACTGTGCTGGAAACCCTCTAGCTCTAAAAGTGTTGGGTTCTTCTCTATTTGTTAGCACTGATGACCCACATAATAGAAATTACAGCATAGATGTTTGGAGAAGTAGAATAAATTCACTATACTCATTAAAAGGAGATCTTGATTGTAAGATCCAAGGTGTGCTACGAAAGAGCTTTGACTCATTGCCACTTCCCAGACACAAGAGTTGTTTTTGCATATTGCTTGTTTCTTTGTTGGTGAACCTGAATTTGAGGTGGCAATGATATTGGAGGATGACTTGTATGCACAATCCGGGATCATGACCCTCTTTAACAAATGCCTTCTTACTGTGTCACATGGGAGTACAAAACGACTAATGATGCATCAACTGCTACAAGATATGGGAAGAAAGATAGTTTTTGAAGAGTCCAAAGATCCTACAAAACGTAGTAGAGTCTGGCATGATGTTGAATCTTATCGTATGTTGACAAAAGGATATGTAAGATGCTTCTAATGTATATGTTAAGCTAAATTTTCCTTTCAGAACCTCTTGCTTCAACTAGCATTCTCTAATTTTATGTCTTTCTCTGTTAGGGTTCAGATACAATTGAAGGTCTAGCACTCAACATGCAAAAGGTTTGGCAAGAAATGGGACCACAGGTAAGACACTATAGTAAACTATAGTTTGGTATTATATATTAATCCATAATCGTTATGGTTAGGTCTGTTAATAATTTAATACTTAGTATGATGCTTATGCTATTGTTGCATTTCTCATTAATAGATTGCCCTCGCCAGTTCTTTCTCATTCGACTCCTTTGAGGTTCTGTATGGCTTTCATCTTTATTATTCTATCTTTTGTACATATGGGCATCCGTGATATTCGTTTCTTAGTGACACTTGAGAGGATAAACTCTCACCCAAATCCAAACTTACCATTGTTGAAGGGGTATGGTCTTGAATAGTATGCGCAAGTGTGCACACAAGGGACCATACCATTCCACGAACTTCGTTGTCCAGAAGGGGATCTAGAAGGTCGATGAACAAACCTGGACACAGAAGCGGGCCACCACTGATGACGACAGGGAGACCACTAAGGACAACCAAAGAAAAGGACACCACATGGCACCAATCATTGGCTGTCGGATCCTGTCGCAGAATCTCCACGATCCTGTCTTGTCAAAGGGGATAGAATGGACATTCCTCACGATTTGACAACAAGCAAACGACCATCTGACCTTTCTCTCCTTCACAAACTTTCAGCTATAAATAGAGGACTTCACCACTAGGTTCAAGGATCGCTTCTCTTATTCTCTCACTCTATACACACACTTGTTTCCTCAAAGCGAATACTTATTTTCACGCCGAAGGGTGGTTACAAGGAGAACCCCCAACCTCTCCTCCTTGTAACGAGTTGACTGATGTTGCTTTCGTTTTGTAGGATCGATAGAAGATGATCAAGCCGTTAGCAAGGAAAGAATATAGATTGACCCTTATTCAGGAGACGAACCAGCTAAGCTCAGCCAAGGGCTTACTTAGTGTTTCTTCATTGGCGCCCACCACACTTCTTACACCCCTTTTCATCTCTTTTTCTTTCTATCTTTGATCAATGGCTGATCCAGGCTCTTCTTTTCCCACCTTCGGTGAACACTCTCCATTTAGACCGGTAACGGACAACGCGCACGTCCAGAACCACTAAACGGACAAGCATACCATAGGGGAATTCACTGAAACAGGGGTTACTAACGTAATAGGTAGTCCAACGCGCCTAAACCAACAGACTGTCCCTGCTGTCCAGAATTTGGGTATGACGAACAACCTTTTTCCTTCACTTCCAGAAGGGGAAACTCCGGCATCGTGGTATGTGAAATCTCAAGTAGTCCTAAACATGGCATATATGCAGATGTGTGCACAAGCCCAGATGACGACACAACAAACACCAGCTCAACAAACAAACGTGCAACATATCTCGCCTCAATCAGCACAACGTATGCACTCAACTCACCGGGAGTTGGATTATTGCACCGAGTCACACCAAAAGACACCCTTATGCGCCACCGCCAGAGATACTAGCGAGCAACAATAGTATCCAAGAGATAATTATCAATGTGTTAGTAACACACACAACACATACACTAACACGTGGCAGTATGATGACACTTACTACAATCTCCCCAGAGGGCGGGCGTACCCCTGTGCGTGACCGTCTTGGTCCGCGCAGAATTGTAGATGATTTGGAAGATCATTCAGATGAGTTTGATCCGTCGTATTGTGAAGGAGACACTGCAAGTGTGTTCAGCAGACTCCCCGCAAGACACGAGGCGTACAAACCTCGGCGTGTGCGGGATACAACTCAGCAGCTGAGTACGATTTCACCTTAAGCTACAAACCGACAGAGGTAGCGGAAAAGTCCAAATTTTCCAGGGAAATAGCAATGGCCACATTAGAAAAGACCAAGTCACCGCATAACGTTGGAAAATTTAATGGCCTTACAGACCCTGACTATCAAATGCATATATTTACAAGCTCAGGAGTAGTCGGAGGATGGCTACTCCCAGTATGGTGTCACTTGTTTTTTCAAACCCTTGTTGGTGCGACACGCGCATGGTTCGACAACTTACCTGTCCACAAAATTAAATCTTGGACAAATTTAAAAGAGAAGTTCCTTGCACACTTCAGTCAACAACGCCGATACACCATAGATCTAGCTGATGTTTTAAACATCTGGCGTAGAGATAATGAAGGTTTTGAGGACTTCTTAACAAGATATAACAAAGAATGTTTAGAGATCGGCAATGTAGGTGATGAGATCATGCGCGCATACTTCATGCGGGCGGTGAAGTGTGATGACTTGATATGAAGATTGTCAGGAATAGATGGTTGTCCAAAAGATTGGGAAACATTCATAGCTGCGGAAAAGGTCATAGCGCAAACCGAAAAGAACCTGACCAGTGACGAAGGCTGTCAATATAGCCACGGTCAGCATAGCAATTATCAAGAGTCTAACTGACGCAACAAAAAGGGGAAAATCCTACTTGGAGAGCATCCCATTATAATGAGAAACCCAATTTCACATGGTCAGCATAGCAATTATCAAGAATCTAACTGATGCAACAAAAAAGGGAAAAATCCTACTTGGAGAGCATCCAATTATAATGAGAAACCCAGTTTCAGTGAAGACACTCACACTACTATTAACAAAATTGGGTACAAGAAAGAAATAAACAAGAGAATCGAGAAAGGCAGTGAACTCAATTCCACAAAACGCCTTTGGAAGTATTGAACATGGATAATCATCAATTTAAAGCAGCACAACAAATGCACAATAAGAAAGGGCAAGACCCAAATCTTTTTTTTTTTTGTGAATATCACAAGGATACGGGGCACCTGACGGATGATTGCATAAGCCTGTGACAAGAGATTGAGAAGGCGCTAAAGAGCTGAAAGCTCACACACCTGATAAAGAACATCAGGAAAGACACACGCCAAATACAACACATCTTCGGCCCATGCATATTACATTTTCATCGACCTGGGTAGCACTGCCGATATAATATACGAGCAATGTTTTAACCAGTTGGATCCCGAGGACATGGAGCGCCTAGAACCGGTATATTACCCACTTACCGGATTCTTCAATGAGGTTGTCTTTCCTCTTGGTCAGATATCCTTCCCAGTTATGCTTTCAGATGGTAAACACTGAAGGACTGAAGAGGACACACTCATGGTTTTACTTACTACATCACGCCATGATGTCCTTCTCGGGTGAGAATCTCAAGGTGATTTTAACATGATCTGCTCTGGATCTCAATCGACGATTGGCTTCACGACTCAGACAGGCGTCGTGATCATATATGCAAGCAAAGAAGTATTAGTAACCGAAGATGCGCACCCATCAAAGACAAGAAGATCTACGCCTTGCACCGGAGCAGAGAATTGGGTTCTTAACAGGAAGTACCCTGTCCAGACAGTCACTTTAGGTCCAGCAATTTCAGAAAACATTCGCACCTTCTTAAAGCAACTCTTGTTCAAAAAACATGGATATCTTCGCTTCGCTTGGACCCCTGCCGATATGGTGGGAGTCCCATGCGACATCGCAGAACATTGCTTGCAAACCTTCGAGTCTGTCAACTAAGTAGTACAAACAAAACACAGTCTGGGTCCAGAAAAAAATCGCGCAATGAGAGAGCAAGTAACTGAGTTGTTAAACGCTGGTGTTTTACGAGAAGTCCATATCAAACATGGGTGGCAAACCCGGGTGATGGTTCCTAAGTCGAATGGTGGGTTGCGCATGAGCGTAGATTATAAAGATTTGAACAAAGCATGCCCATGAGATTGTTATTCTCTACCTGAAATTGACGAGAAAATCGACTCCTTGGCATCGTTTCGGTCGAAATGCTTCTTAGATTGTTATAAAGGCTATCATCAAGTACAGATGGCCTTGGAAGATGAAGACAAAACAACATTTAGGACCGATATGGGAGGGACTCTTTTGCTATACCAAAATGCCTTTCGACCTACGAAACGCCGGCGCCACATACCAAAGGTTGATGGATAGTATGTTTGGTGATGATATCAGAAAACATTTCAAGGTTTATATGGACGACCTGGTAATTATGAGCAAAGAGAAAGATGTGATGCTGCAGAACATCGAGAAAACCTTTAACATGTTGCGCAAGTCCAACATGAAGCTCAATCCGAGAAAGTGTTCATTTGGCATGGAAGAGGGGAAGTTTTTGGGTTTTATAGTTACCAAAGATGGATTTAAGGTCAAATCAGAAAAGGTACAAGAAATAGAGTGCACGCCGTCACCATCAACCATAAAAGAGATGCAAACTTTGGTAGGAAGGCTTGCCGCACCAAACCGGTTCCTCGCAAATCACGCTGCAAAGTCTTTCCCATTTACCAATTTCAGTGGACCCAAGAAGCAGAAAATGCCTTTAAGGAAATGAAATAATTTCTGATACAACTTCGAACCCTCACTGCTCCATGAAAAAAAGAACTGTTGACATTGTACTTATCTGCTTCCGAAAGAGCAGTGGGTGCAGTACTTCTCATTGACCATGTGGGAGTACAAACTCCAATCTATTGTGTCAGTTGTACGCTTACTGACCCAGAAACAAGATGTTCGATGATGGAGAGGTTGGTTTTAGCCCTTGTACACGCATCCAGACGATTGCGCAGATATTTCTCAGGCCATGTCATCAACGTCCTCACTAACTAGCACATCGGCCACATCCTAGCGAAGCCAGAGATATCAGGAAGATTGGAGGGCATAATTTGGTTTATAAGCTGAGACTGGAAATCAAAGGAGAAGTACTCGCTGCTTTCATCACTGAGGTTCCAAATGAAAAAGCCAAAGAGTGCGAAGCAGTCCAGAAGCCTGAGTAAACAACTTTAGATGAAGTATGGTCATTTTCACTGATGGGGCGTCAAATGATGATGGAGCAGGTGCAGGCCTGAGATTAGCGAGCCCGAGAAACACGAATTTATATACGCCATACGCTTAGACTTCAAAAGCATGGACAATGAAAAAGAATATGAGGCTTTCTTGGCAGGGTTACGTTTAGCAGTAAAGATGGGGGTTAAAAACTTAGAGGCGCATGTCGATTCTCTGTTCGTGGCAGGTGAAATAAATGGTTTTTACGATGCGAAGGCAAACGACATGGCATTGTACTGTGAACAAGCCAAGTCTTTGATTCAAAAATTTCAATCATTCATACTAATAGGAGTGAAAACAAGCCGGCAGACGCACTTAGCAAACTTGCCTCCACAAGCTTTCACCATTTGGCTAAAGATGTGCGCATCGAAGTTTTGAAAAATCCATCGGTCCCATTGCGTCAAGTAAGTGTAATTCAAATGGGTTCACCTTCTTAGATGTCACCCATCATTATGTATCTATGATGTCTGTCGTTAGTGACATGCAAAAACCGAAATAAACTAGTAGCTAGAGTAAGTCGGATATCGAACCAGAGGAGGATTCAGGAAAGTGTCGAATGAAAAGTATTAATTAATTACTACTGAATTGGAAAATCGGTGTGATTGATTATAAGAATTATCTAAATTAATGAATAAAAATTAAGGAAAAGATTGAGTTGTAATAAACAATGATGAGTGATGCGTGCGAAGTGTTACTTATATTAGGTGTATATTTTAAGCCCTTTTTTAACACTTATTTTAGCCAAGTTTTAAATTTATAAAACACGATATTTCACTAACACTAAACACACATATGGGCAAGTGCACCCATCGTTGAGTGTAGTATAGCGTTGGTAAGATACCGAGGTCGTCCAAGGACACAAGAGCTTTTAGTACCGGTTTATCCTCAACGTCTAACCAAAATAAAAGTTTAGAAAAATGTTTTAAACTAAGAAAAATAGAACTAACTAAAATGCTGAAAATAAAAATAAAAATAAAAACAGATAGACAAGATGAATCACTTGGTTCCGACTCGTATCTAGTATAACCTTTGATTATTTCCGCACTTTTGCACATAATTAAGAGATTATCTTAGTTATTGTAGTAGGCCCCTCTTTTGAAGGTGACGTTACCCTCACCCCAGTAGTTTGAGTCAGCAGGGATACAATCCTAAAGGGGTGGATTATTGGAAGATAATGAATTAAGTTATTAATGCAGTATTGTGGTAGGCCCCGCTTTTGGCGGTGACGTTACCCTCGGCTAAGTAGTCTGAGTCAGCAGGGATACAGTCCTAAATAGCCGGGTTATAGTATTAATAGTAGTTAACTTATGAGGGGATCAAAGAGTTTGGACCCCCGCCATCCAATACCGTGAAGTATTGAAGGAGGTCCTACTAAATTTGACCCAGGTCCATTGCAGGACCTCTAAACGCTGAACAATGGCAAGACCTTTACCAAACCGTTCCCTTAACCCCCTACCAGGTAGCCAACATATCTCCATATAGACCGTGGAGATATGAATGGTGAAAATCCTTTATTTTATATAGACAGTAAAATAATGCCAAGACACCACGGACAAACGATAAGGAAAGATCACCTTCAACATAAGTAACTAGTTATTAAAGTCATTAATACAAAACCAAATAAAAAGTGCAAAAGATTAGAAATAAAAAGTATTATACTAGACACTTTTTCTTCACCAAGTGATGTAAGAGATTTAGGCAAACATGGCCTTGATTGTCAAGAACTCTTACGATCAATCTTGGATCCCGAGACGACTCACACACTCTACGATGGACAATGGATGATGGTGGTGGATGATGGTGTTGTGATGGTGGTGGGTGGTGGATGAAGTGTGAGAGAGGTGGTGTGCCAAGGGATGAGATGAAATGAATCCAAGCACTCCTATTTATAGGCTGAACAGAGAGCTGGACACGGCCCCGTGTCCGCTGGGCACGGCCCCGTGTCCGTCTGACACTCTCTCTCCTCATTAATTGTAATTCGCAATTACAATAAATGCGCCTGCTGTACTTTCGACACGCCCCCGTGTCCGCTGAGCACGGCCCCGTGATGGGCAATAGAAGCTTCTATAGGTTTGTCTTTTCTGCTGCTTCTTGGGCACGGCCCCGTGCTGGCTGAGCACGGGGCGTGTTCAGCCTTCTGTTTTCTCTATTTTGCTTTGGAAGGTGCCGTTGAGGGTTCGGGTAGTCCACTAATGTTCCTTTTCTTGTATTTATGTTGGATTTAGCTGTCTTTTTGCTTCTTTTGCGTTTTTTAGCTCATTTAATCCTGAAAATACAAAAGGAAGACAAAAACACTCTTTTTCCAATATTAGTACTAAAAAAGGGTTAGTTTTATGCCTAATTTGATGTAATTTATATGTTGCATTTTACACACATCAATGAGAAAAGGTGATCACTCCGGGATTCAGATTCTGTAATTACTAATAACCTAGTTCTGATTTTATTGGATGCTATTGATTGAATAGTAAACCTGTCACATCTACCAATTACCTATGCAGTTCAAAATCTTAATATTAATTGATCAGATAAATATTAAAACAAGCATACATAGGAATCATTCAATCAACAAAAGCATAATTGGATTTAAAACATAATTATAACTCTGACTGTCACTCAGGATTTATCTATCACACAAATTATATAATCATGCAAATAGTTGGCTGTCACCCGACTACAAATCCAAATCTCAATACAAAACAGAAACTAGGATTAAAAGTGTCTCACAAGAATCATTCACCCGAAGTGTCCACGAGAGATTTAGCCGCTCATCTCTGTTGAATGATCTTCGCCCGCTTGATACCCGGTTGAAACCCTTCTCCCGTCTTTTCTGATGTTGTGTGTATTTGTGATGATCCGATTTTGTTTTGATTTATTGTTGGCGGCCCAATCTCAAATCCACACACTCAAAGCCCATGTTTGCGTCTTATGATGTTGAGAATCAATGCATCCAATTCTCGTTCCCCATGTAAGGCCCACCAAGAAGTCCACATGACTCTCATGATGTTTTAGTGATCCTTCATGTTGGCCAATTATTCACACATGTGCGGCCCAATCCCTTTCTTTTTGTCGGCCCACGTGAGTTACAATGATGATTATATTGTTTGGCAATTAATATTGTTGTAAAGATGTTGCTCAGGTTCACGTGAAGGATTGCATTGACCGTCCACCCCTAGTCTGCCTTGATCCTCTCAAGAAGTCCACCAAGTCGGCCCACTTCTTTTTGTTTTGTGTTTCTCAAAAAATCCCCCAAAGAAGTCGGCCGCCAATATATGTGTTAATCCCAAGACTTGTCCACCAAGGTTTTTAAGAATTCTCCACATGAAGTCCCTTTCACGTGACTTTTTTTTTGTTTCCCTTTGCATTTTCAATGTCTACGTACAAAACTTCCACCCTTGTGCCATCCAATAAAATCACACATACAATGTTTTTTTATACTTTCCGTAAGCTACGGATTAATACCGTAACTTACGGTCTGTATTTGCTGTTGAACTCAGAAACCTTACACCGTAGCTTCCGCTTGATAACCATAACCTACGGTCTTCATTCAGACATCCATCTCTACTTAACAACTTGACATTTAATACCCATGGACTTTATAGGTTCGCCCTTATTGTGCATCCAACTATCTTTCCTACTCCAACATATACCAATTAATGTAATATTTCATCCTCGGTTGTTCCGTTTCATCACTAAGTTCTCCAACTTGACCGAATTACGCGGTTAACCTGTAAAATCACAAACTTGCGTAGTCAATGTATTCAAAGCGTATAATCAACTAAACGACCATAAACATGTAATATAACACACTTTAACATCCGGGTTTCACACGCTCCATCAATCTACAATCCGGTATACTCCCGGTGAACAAAGAGAGGCCAAAAAAATTCAACACCACTATCAAATATCGTCGGATGGCATCTTGTACCGAAGATCTTATTTGAGGCCATTGTTACGGTGTGTAGGCCCCGAAAACGCAAACTACCTTATCAGAGAAATTCATGAAGGTATTTGCGGAATCCATGCGTGGCCGCGCATGGTAGTTGCGAAGGTAATGAATGCAGGATACTATTAGCCTGGGATACATTTAGATGCAGTGCATATTTTAAGAAAATGTAATGCATGCCAACGCCATGCACCAAAGACCTTGCGCCGCAAAAATGCTTTGATTCTTGTAACTTCTTAGCCTTTTCAACAGTGGGGGATTGATATGGTTGGCCCATTCCCTGACGCTCCTGGAGCAGTGAAGTTCATAATAGTTGCGGTTGACTATTTCACCAAGTGGGTGGAAGCCAATGCATTGGCCTCAACAACAGCCAAGGTGGTGCGCAAGTTTATCTAGAAGCATATCATCTGCCGTTTCGGGCTCCCCTTGCGTATCATCACTGATAACGGCACCAACTTCGCGGCCGAAGATCTTCAAGATTGGTTCATAGAGCTGAACATAGAGCTTGTTTTCTCCTCTGTGGCATATCCCCAAGGGAATAGTCAAGTGGAAATCATCAATAAAAGCATTATGGAAGGAATCAAGGCACATCTCGGAAAACAGAGGAGAGGATGGGTCGACAAGCTCCCGAGCATCTTATGGGCTCATCGAATCATGCCTAAAATTAGCCATGGAGAAACCCCTTTTAGTCTAGTTTACGGCTCGGAGGTGGTAATCCCACCCGAAATTGGCCTCCCCTCACCACGCATTTTGGTAATTAATGCCGTGGATAATGAGATGGAGCTCCGTCTAGACTCGGATTTCTTAGAAGAAAGGCGCAAGAATGCGGCCATCAATGAAGCTAAGTACAAAACCAAGCTAGAGAGGTATTACAACACCAAGGTGTGCATATGCACCTTCAACCCATGAGATTACGTCTTCTGGGACAACGAGGCCTCTAACGTAGAGCGCCCCAACAAACTTGCCCCCAACTGGGAAGGACCTTACGTCATCGATGAGGTCCTAGGAAAGGGCGCATACAAACTACGTACCTTAGGTGAAAAGATTGTCCCAAGGACCTGGAATGCACAGCAGTTGCGAAGATGCAACGTGTAAAACACAACTACGACTTGTAATTACGGCCCTGGCCCAACACATTAACTAATACAACAAGTGTTGTTTACATTATCTTCTACGCTATTTCCTTTGTTGAAATTCATTTACAAATGCGTGTACCACTTTGGGTATACACAAAAACATTATGGACAACAACGACTATACAAGTGCATTGGATTTTCAAGGCTCATCGTACACAGTAGCGCACACCCGGATCTGATTGGCCCACTTACATGTCTTAGCCAATATTTATTTTTCTTACCTACAGAAAGTAGTTTACACACGCACACATTGTAAATATAGAGTTCATAGCAACAAGTAACATTTAATATGATGGCCCACAGTTGACAAAACGCATTTAACCGAGGTTTAGAGCTTTAATAAGCAATAAATTAAAACAGGTTCGACAGAATTTTAAATTGTTTTAATACAAACGACTAATAAACCAGGTAAAATATGCTCAAAAGAGACTGTTACACGGCCACAAGCCAATACACGGCATACAAGCTGGTTTGCTAAGGTCTTCATTCCACAAGTGGCTCACTTGGACCCGCACCACCTCTAGCAACGGTCTCACCTTCCGTTCCGCCATCTCCTAACACTATACGGAGCACATACACAACAACCCTTTTCAAGGATAACTTCTCAATAGCCTTGAGAATTCCGAACTCCAGGTTCTGGAACTCTTGACGCCTATCTAGGAAGCGGGTGGCACAGTCCGTTTTGTGCAATTCAAAAGTGTTGATGCATTTTTAGTGTCTGTGACTAGTCTTGTTTAACGATGTATTTTGTATGGTCTTTTATTAATTATCGAGTCTGTATGTTATGTTGACCAAGTCAGATATCCTCCTATCTACTTGTGTACAACTTGTTTGTCTCTTTTGATATGTAAAGTATGATGAACAATGCATGTTGCATTAAAGGGTAGTATGGTCATTACTATGTTTATATGTTCTATCTGTTTACTGTCTGTATACAGGAAATAGATCAGCTGGTGCAGCTCTCGACGAAACAGGTCTGTTTCGTCGGAACACATCATGACGAAACAGACCAATGTTCTTTACTTCTGTTTCGTTGAAGGTCATGACGAATCACACTTTGATTCGTCGTGTAATGGGCTGTTTCAAGCCCAATGACTGGCCCATGTTCAGTTTCGCCGAGACACTTTGTGTTTCGTCGATGTCTTGGCCCAGGGACTATATAAACAACATCCTGTTTCATTTGAACACAGAGATGAGATAATAACCAAGTAACAAAACTCTGCCGAAATTCTGTCTGAACTGTGTTTGTATCAGTTTGTAATCGGTTCTCATCCCGTTAATCAATCGAGTGTGTTTCATTGATTAATCCATTGTTATTATTGCTTTATATGTTTGATTTGGCATAGTTACGTGGATTCCGCACACGTGACCGTGTTTGCTATAAACAAGTGATTCGGTTCGTTATCGATCCTCAGATTTCGGGACCTACAAGTGGTATCAGAGCCTATTGACCGACCACACCAGTGAACTTCATCATTTTCCTTTATCCAAGAAACTCATTTTTGGTTTTTCTATTGTTTTTGAATTTTTGAATTTTTCAAACGAAAACGACAGAAAGTAAAGACATCTTTTTGTATTTTGAACTTTTGCAATGTTTTTGTATTTTCTTGAAATATCTCCCCCTAAAATTCGCAAAGTTTACGAAAACTAAAATCTTTTTGAATTTTCAAAGCTTATAAAGAAAATATTTACAAAAACGATCAGCCAAAGAAGTTTACTCGGGTATCACCTTAATGCCATTGACCAAAAGTAGATAATCAAAACGTGATTTATCAAAAGCTTTTGTAAACAGGTCGGCACGTTGGTGATCAGTGGGGACATGAACGACATCGATTAACCTCTTGTCAAAACAATCACGGATAAAGTGATATTTAATGTCGATGTGTTTAGTCTTAGAATGTTGCACAGGATTTCTAGTGATCTGTAAGGCAGCATTATTATCAACAAAAATATGGGTAGATAGGAATTCTAAACCGTAGTCGCGCATTTGTTGTTGTATCCAAAGAACTTGGGAGCAACAACTCGAGGCAGCAATATATTCTGCTTCACATGTTGATGTAGCAACACACGTTTGCTTCTTGCACTGCCACGTGACCAGGCGATTTCCTAGGAACTGACATCCTGCTGTTGTCGATTTGCCATCGATTTTGCAACCACCGAAATCAGAATCACTGTATGCAATTAATTCAAAACTATCATCCCTAGGGTACCAAAGACCGAGGTCTGGGCATCCCTTCAAATAGCGTAAAATCCTTTTGACAGCTGACAGACGAGAGGCCTTCGGGTTTGCTTGATATCTTGCTAGCAAGCATGTTGGGTACATGATATCAGGCCTCGAAGCGGTGAGATACATGAGAGATCCGATTATGGCACGATAGTACGAGGAGTTGATGCTTTCACCCTTCAAATCCGGAGTAATCCCGTGATTCTGCGGAAGTGGGGTACCAATGGGCGTTGCATCTGACATTTGGAATCGGCTCAAAATGTCACCAACATATTTAGTCTGATGGATGAATATCCCAGACTCTGTTTGTTGAACTTGAAGGCCCAAAAAGAAATTCATCTCTCCCATAGAGCTCATTTCGAACTTTTCTTGCATAACACTTTCGAATTTCCTGCACAAAGAGTCATTAGTAGACCCAAATATTATATCATCAACATATACCTGCACCAGCAGAAGATCTTCATCTTGTTCTTTGATAAAGAGTGTGCAATCAATAAGACCTCGTCGAAATCCATTCTCCAGAAGATAGTTTGATAAGGTTGCGTACCAAGCCCTAGGTGCTTGATGTAGACCATAAAGAGCTTTGTTGAGCAACCAAACCCGATCGGGGTGAATAGGATCTTCAAAACCTGGAGGTTGTTCGACATGTACCTCTTCTTGAACAATACCATGAAGAAAAGCACTTTTGACGTCCATCTGGTAAACCTTGAATCCTTTGAAAGAAGCATAAGCTAAGAAGATCCGAATAGCTTCCAGACGTGCAACAGGTGCATAAACTTCATTGTAGTCAATGCCTTCAATCTGGCGAAAACCCTGAACAACCAGTCTCGCTTTGTTGCGAATAACAACTCCACGGTCGTCTTTCTTGCATTTATAAACCCATCATGTGCCAATTTTCTTGTAATTCTCCGGTTTTTTCAACAAGCTTCCAAACGCCAAGCTTTTGAAATTGCTGCAGTTCGTCCTGCATGGCTTCAACCCACGAATTATCTTTTAAAGCTTCCTTCCAAGATTTTGGTTCTTCTTGTGAAACGTAACACGCGAAGGACCAATCATTTTGGAGACCAGATTCTCTAATAGCTGAATACAAACCAGCACTCTGGTTGTTTCTCAGCTGATTACGTGTCTGCACACCTTGTTGGACATCTCCTATGATATTCTGCTGTGGATGGGTATCGTGTATCCTCATTTCAGAATTTTCAGGAACACGAGCATTAACACCCAAATTGTTAATATTAAGATCAACAACCAACTCCACGCCTGGAATATGCGTAGAAGTGGATGCATTTCCTTCAGCAGTATCATCGACTTGCACATGAGGAGTATCAACAGAAGTACCCTGAACTGGAATAACTGGAGATTTAGTGCCTTCAGTCGCATCCAGATTTTCTTCATCTTCTTCTGATGACTCATTGTATTCAGTAGCATTTTCAACTTCCTCATTTTGAACTGTGTTGTTAGACGAATTAGAACTTTGTGAGTTAACAACAACAGGTCTAACTAATGACGACTCAGCAGCATTGTCACTATGGCTTCTGCAATCAGAGCAACCACTTCAGGGATCAGTGCTGAACGTCATAGGACATTTTCCAGATTTTCTCAAGACGAAAAGATCACATACCTATTCTCTACACTTGAAGCAGCTGCTGATCGTCTTCAGAGACAATCTCATTTCGGTAATCTCACGAAGCATGATCAACTTAAACAATCGGTGGAAATTAACAAATTGAAGTCAACCGTTGGTCAACAGCAAACAGTAATAGAGCGACAACAAGCTAAAATTGATTTGCTTAAAGCTGAAAATGCTCGCTTGAAGGCTCTTGATGAAGAGAAAGAGAGAAGGCTTGCTATTCTGTGGGATTATCATTGTAAACAACAAGAGGTACTGAAGAAAAAGGATGATGATACGGAAGACCAAGGAAATCCTGATACTTCTGGTACATCACAGAAGCAGCCAACCGCACTTACTTCTGAAGTTGTTACAGTTCAACCTACAGTGGTCGAATCATCTCAGGGAACTTCTACTGGAAAAGTTCAACAGATAGAAGGTAATTCTTCTATTGTAAGCAGTGCTGATATTGCTCTACAGGCTATTCATCCATTTACGGGAGAGTTGCTTGAAGAAGGGGAGTTAATAGAAGATCTTTCTCAGGAACAATTGAGTATTTTACATTCTATGAGAGAAATCGATGATGCTGAGATCGATAAAATGTCGACTGAGACTGATACAACTAATGTGGAAGATATTGATGAAATTGTGTTTGAAGGTGAAGCATCAAAATCAACGTATGTTCGAACAGATGGTACTGAATTTGCTTCGTTTGATGAAGATTGGATGAAGGAGAATATTGATGACATAGACGAGCACTTAAAGAATCGGAATTCGTCTGAAAAAGACACAGATGCATTTTCTGAATGGAGAAAACAGTTTCTATCTAAAGTCTCCAAGCCTGTGCCTGAAAAAGCTCAAGTAGACTACTTGCAATTTGAAAAGGCAAAGCCAAGTGGAAGGATTCTATGCTGGATGTTTGTTCAAGATATACACTGCATTGCTATCAAACGTGAATTCGGAATCTTGTATTTCAATTCACTGCTGAGCATTCTTTCCTTGCCATTTTATGATGTTGCTGCGTTGACAAGGCTTGAGCTTATCAATCGGTCAAAATACGATGGCGCTACTTTATTTGAGCGACTGGTGAAAGTAAACAAGAAGTCGGACTGGAAGGACGAATCATACAAGCCACAATTTCCTGTCTATCAACCGATTAAGTTTACTCTTGATCCGGACACCAACACTTGCAGATACAAACTTGTGTACCAGCCTCCGAGGGTTGTAGATAAAATCCCATTGATGCCTATGCAGCAGGATTTTCTTGAAGACATGGCATTATGGTGCTACGACTCGGATACTCATGAAGCTGTAATTGTATTCAGAGATAATCGTGCAAATTACTGGATGTTGGATCCGATGTGGATCGTCAACATGTCCGAGGCTGATATTAGCAGATTATATCGTCATGATATTTTCTATGAAGATCAGGATGCACGTCAAGCTTTAAAGTTTCAGCGCGTAGCGTGTTTTTGTTATTACAGGGGCATACATTCGGGCAGTTCGTGGTCCGAACAACACTGATGGAAGATTAGAAGACCGAAGACGAGTAACAGACAAGGGGGAGTTTGTTGATGCATTTTTAGTGTCTGTGACTAGTCTTGTTTAACGATGTATTTTGTATGGTCTTTTATTAATTATCGAGTCTGTATGTTATGTTGACCAAGTCAGATATCCTCCTATCTACTTGTGTACAACTTGTTTGTCTCTTTTGATATGTAAAGTATGATGAACAATGCATGTTGCATTAAAGGGTAGTATGGTCATTACTATGTTTATATGTTCTATCTGTTTACTGTCTGTATACAGGAAATAGATCAGCTGGTGCAGATCTCGACGAAACAGGTCTGTTTCGTCGGAACACATCATGACGAAACAGACCAATGTTCTTTACTTCTGTTTCGTTGAAGGTCATGACGAATCACACTTTGATTCGTCGTGTAATGGGCTGTTTCAAGCCCAATGACTGGCCCATGTTCAGTTTCGCCGAGACACTTTGTGTTTCGTCGATGTCTTGGCCCAGGGACTATATAAACAACATCCTGTTTCATTTGAACACAGAGATGAGATAATAACCAAGTAACAAAACTCTGCCGAAATTCTGTCTGAACTGTGTTTGTATCAGTTTGTAATCGGTTCTCATCCCGTTAATCAATCGAGTGTGTTTCATTGATTAATCCGTTGTTATTATTGCTTTATATGTTTGATTTGGCATAGTTACGTGGATTCCGCACACGTGACCGTGTTTGCTATAAACAAGTGATTCGGTTCGTTATCGATCCTCAGATTTCGGGACCTACAAAAAGTGTGGTCAGTCCTCTTTTCAATGGTGAATGTCTTGCCTTCAGCAAACCCATCCTTCCGACCATTGTCATAAGTTGCTTCAGCCAACTCAAACATGTATTTCGCCAGCTTGTTCGAAGTCATTAAGGAAGCGACAAGCTACAAAAGAGATAAAATGTTAAACCAAGCACACAAACATGAATATTACAATGCATGTGTAAAATGAAAAAAAAAGGATAAACAAGTACTAACCAGAGGTATTCCACGGTTAACAAGCCAGTTGTAGTCCTGGCGCAACTCAAAAGCCACGGTTCAGTTGACTCCGCATGCGCTTTTTATTTATCAACCGAAGCTTCTAAGTCAATAACACGCGCATGAGATTCGTCACCCTCCTTCTGGACAACACTCACTTGTGAATCCTTAATCGCATTTTGTTTCTCTAACTCATTGATACGTGCCTGCAGCACGAAGACTTCTGTGTTCTTCTCCTCCACAATGGAGGAGAGACAAGTAACTTCGTGAGCATTCTTCTCACTCAAACCCTTCCACTTCAAAGCTTCATCCCGAGCACTCTTCAAGTGTCGGTTGGTCTTAGCATAAGTTGTGGTCCATTCTTGTTGCCTTTCGGCTTTCAACTGCTATTCCTTTGATAATTTCTCCTCAGCATCAGTAACACGCCAGTATAAACCATTCTCCTTAGCATTGAATTTGCGTAGCAACAAAAGCCCTGTTCTCTTACTTAACCTCAACAATTTGTTCACCTATCCACTTCCATTCTCGGACGATCTCTTGGGTGGTGGAGCAAGCATTGACAAACGAATGCACATGAGCATCAAGTAACCGCCACCGGTACCTGCGCTTTTGATATCATCGTTCAGCTGGAGGCATAGACATTGCATATAATTCATGACGGTTGTCCACATTGTTCATCCTGGAACCTTAGACAAGTAACCAGTTCGGATTATGTGGCAGTTTGTCACATGCCGAGTTGTGTTCCATCCAGGATTCTCCAACCTCTTTCCTCACTGCACCACTACCACCTTGATCAACAAAATGACCACGACCCTACGTGTCACCTACGGACGGCGTACATCATGTATACCTTGTGCCTCTTCGGGGGGTCGCCTCACTAGATTCTGTATAATCACCCTAGGAAGGGTAGTCTTTGATATTTTCTCAACATAAACAGTCTCTAACATCTTTTTCGGCCCCTTGCCTTTAACATCCTCTGGAATAAAGGGCTCCGCGGTTGGAGAGACCGGCAAAGGCATAACAGGCGGTGACTCTAGTCCAGGTATCGTAGAAATATTTAGCACAGCGAACGCTGAGCGTCGAATCATTATCTTTTGAGGTCACTGTGCCAGCACAGTCTCCGAGCCTGCACACACATACCATGCCATCCTCAATAAAGTTCGAAAACCAAATCTTTCTTCCTAGCAGACGCGGCAAACATCTCCTCAAGCTTGTTTGATTTTTTCTTGGTGAAAACAGATAGGTCAACCTCACTCTCTGAGGGCGCCGATTCCTCAGTTTGCCTCATCAAACGTCTTTTCTTCTCGGAAATCTGAAGAGCTGCGTCGGTATCTAACTTGCGCTTCGCCGCAACCATGCTCTTTCTCTTCTGCTCTAAGATTTGCGTAATGATAGCTTGGTCCTCATCTGCCTTTTCTTCAAAACGCCTAGCACCTATGTCCAAACCAGGCAGCGTATCAGAAACGACAACATAGTCCATATATCTTTTACTTGGTGTCCGCTTACCGGATTGCGGGCCTGGTTGGACTTGACCCTTCGGCCCTTTCCCAGGCTGACCATCAACAACATGCTCAGTCACAGTTGCCACACTTTCTACGTCCATGGCAATGGACTCTCCAGTCGTATCACCGCCAACACCTACATGCGTCGAGTAAGACTGATGCATAAGTCCGTCAGATGAAGCAATGGATTCCTCACTTGAGAGGAGGATGGTTTCCTTTTCAACGGGGGTCAACATAGTTTTCAGTTTTACAATAACGGGAGGATTCGCACCTGTGCGCGCTGGTATCTACGCTGCTAAACGTTCTTCAGATGGATGGTGGAAGTAATCTTTTATTTGCTCCAACCACGGAAGCTGCCTTTCGGGGAGTATTTTGACCGTCGTCTCCCCACCAACCTTAACATCCAAGGCATTCATCAAACTATACGCGGCAAACATCAAAGTAATTCACATAAGAACAAACATAAGTACATAGAAAAGAAGTCACAAACTTCGAATCTTACATCTGCCCTTAAAACCATATGTTGGGGCATGCCTAAGGTTCTTTGGTGCCCATAACATGCTCATTCCAGCAGCGATAAATGCCATCTCCTCAAGTTGAAGCATAGGGGAGGGCTGGGCATTGAAAGTTTTATACCACTGCTCCTCAGCAAATGCAACCATCGGTTCCTTTGGCACCTTCTCCTCAGCCTGTCCAAAGTGCATTTAAATCAGAATCAAACCACGGCATATGTAGAAGAACTTATGCTTCCAATCGTGAAGACTCTTTGGAGGGTCTTTACTGCATGGTAACACATTCCCGGTTCGAGAATTGAAAGAGTAAAACTCAACAGTTACACAGAGACATAATGATGTAGCGCGTGATACGATAACGAAGAACAAACACGTTGATTCTGCGAATACCCGTGTAGGTCTTTGCCCAACCCCAAAATTCAACCCAAAGGGCATGGAATTTGAAGTGAAAAGTTGAGTAGTTTCAAAATTCAAGTCTGATTCTTCACATTACTAGAGGAACATATAAATAGAAACCGAAATTCGAAATGGGCCTCAAAAAGACAACGGGCCAAACACAAGCCCAAAAAAAATGCCCAAAACACTTCAAAAAACATAAAAAAGTAAATAACTAATAGAAATAAGTGTTTTTTGGCTCGGACGATGACCCAAACTGCCATAGGCATTTGCAGCAAGATGGAGCTCGTTCTCACGTTCGTTTCGCTTGGTCGCACGCCCAAGTTAGAGCCATTTTAGTGAAGCCCCTTTTGTTACACGATCTTGGGCCTCCAAGTACAAGATGGCACGCTCCTCCACACTTAGGCCCGCATCATATAATAAAAGACACTGAACATCACGAATGTCAGGTTTAAATTTTGTGCTCAACAAATAAATTCAAAATGCGTAATTCGGGGCAGGACAACCCAGCTGATTTGAGAGATATGAAGCCTATACTGGGCCAAGATATTACCAACAAATTTTGTCATAGGTAACCTGAAGTTACCTTTTTTTTAAAATGAATAATACAAGGTTATAAACCCTGGAGGAGCATCAGTCACCGTGCTACCAGGAGGAGGGAACGTCACTTCCCAACTTACCAGAAATTAAATATTCTAACATGGTTGCAAAAAATCATCCTCCCTCCAGTTTATGACCACCTGATCTGCCCTCAGTGGTTCTTTAGTCTTCTTCCCTTGCGTGAGCCTTCAGGCTTTGATGAAGTAGACATAATGAAGAGATATAGATTTATGAGGAGAAATCAAGATTTTGAAGGAAAAACTCTAGAGAGATTAGAGGTGAATTCAAAGAGAGAAACTTGGAAGTTTTTCTCCACGTATGGGAGGTCTTCGGTATTTATACCCATCGCATTTAATATAACGGGGAATTGTACCGACAAGTAGGGAGCTTTCCTCCAATAGTCGGGTGACACGTCAGGCGGGAGAAACCGAAAGGAGGCCTTTCCTGGGCGAGTGGCCGCCACGCGCCTGCTTTCGCTGAAAAAGTAGCCTGCAGAACTAATGTTGTTTCTGCAAAAGCGATTGACGCACTGACCGATGCGACAAACGCCTCAACCCTGAAGCAGAACAGTGACAGGGGTCACTATCAGTCTCACCAACTACAAGTTTATGCTCCTAATAGAAACGTAACTTAGAAGAAATCTAAGGCACTATTCCCTTGCGCCGATCTGGCTCATTTGAGTACGCCATGTTCCATGTGCCGATCTGGCTCATTTGAGTACACCATGTTCCACGCGCCGATCTGGCTCATTTGACTACGCCGCATCACACGCGCCGATCAGGCTCATATGAGTACGCCTCATTCCATGCGCCAATCTGACTCATTTGAGTACGCCTCATCCCACGCGCTGATTTGGCTCATTTGAGTACGCCTTATCCCATGCGCCGATCTGGCTCATTTGAGTACGCCACGTTCCATGAACCAATCTGGCTCATTTGAGTACGCCTCATCCCACAAGCTGGTCCAGCTCATTTGAGTACCCTTTTATCCCATGCGTTGATCTGGCTCATTTGAGTACACCATGACCCATGCGACGATCTGGCTCATTTGTGTACGCCTCATTCCACGCGCCGATCTAGCCTATTGGAATATACATAGTCCCACGTGACTTAAATTCTTTTCATATATAAGTCCAGAGCTCCACCCATCCAACTTACTCATATGGAAGCAACACTAGACTGGGGGACTTGAAGGGGTATAGTCCTGAATAGTATGCGTAAGTGCGCACACAAGGGACCATACCACTCCACGAACTTTGTCATCTAGAAGGATCAAGAAGGTCGATGAACAAACCTGGAGACAGAAGTGGGCCACCACTGATGACGATGGGGAGACCACTAACGACAACCAAAGAAAAGGACACCACGTGGCACCAATCATTGGTTGTCAGATCCTGTCACAGAATTCCAAGAGACGACTATAGACAACCCGACAAGAAGTACTAGAGAACGATGAGGTGGCATGAAGGACATCACGCTAAGTCAGCCCTAGTACAGTATAACGACCCTATCGTGTAAGAGGGGACATAATGGATATTCCCCACGATCTGACAGTTGGCGAACGACCAGCTGGCCTTTCTCTCCTTCACAAACCTTAGGCTATAAGTAGAAGACTTCACCACTAGGTTCAATTCCAGGATCACTTCTCTTATTGTCTCACTCTATACACACACTTGTTTCCTCAAAGCGAATACTTATTCTCACGTCGGATGGTGGTTACAAGGAGAACCCCCCAACATCTCCTCCTTGTAACGAGTTCACCGGTGTTGCTTCCGTTTTGTAGGATCGATAGAAGATGGTCAAGCCGTTAGCAAGGAAAGAATAGAGATTGACCCTTATTCACGAGACGAACTAGCTAAGCTCAACCAAGGGTTGACTTAGTGTTTCTTCAATTGTCAACCCCAACTATGCTCTTGAATCTTCTCCATCCAACCCACCATCATTTTTCTATCATACCTCCTTTGTTCTTATTATCACGTTGATCATAATTATCATACTCATCGTCGTTGTCATAATCATCATCATCATCATCATCACCATCACCACCAATAACACCACCCCGCCACCACAATCACCTCCCCCTCTATCTTTCTCATTATATGAGCAGCTGTTTTTGTCATCATACTCATTGGCCAAAGCAGTTTCTCAATTATGTTCTTCTTCTTCATGTGTTTACTACTCCTACCATTGACTACTACATTTCATAAGGTTTAGAAATGGCCAAGTGGGATGAAATGTGTACAGCGGTTGTTGCTTTGCACTTTAACCGGACCTGTGTATTGGTGTCGACTCCCGCTCATGCCAACATAGATTGTAAATAGGTGTACAAGATTAAACGTAATCATAATGGATCTGTTAATTGACATACAGCCTGGTATATGTTGCTAAGGGCTTTTATCAAATATATGGTGATGATTCAACTGAGACGTTTAGCCCTATGGTTACACATACTACTATCCGACTTGCATGTCAATTGTTTTTTTTCTCACAGTTGGATATAGATAGGTCGATGTCAACATTGCCTTTCTTAATGGTGGCTTATCCAAAACTATATACATGACACAACTTCCTGGCTTTCTTGACCCAACCCAGCTACATGAAGTGTGTGTGTGTTTTTTTGTGTAGAATGCAATTTTTGGCCTCAAATAGGGGCCTCAAGCTTGGTTTTCCACGCTATCTTCTGTACTGATGACTCTCGATTTGTAACAGTTTTTTTCACACCTCTGTATTTTTCTGTAGCCGTGACTTGGTTATGTGGTATGTCTTGGTATATCTTGACGACATTATAATTACTTAGAGCTCACTAGTGTTTGTTAAGGATTTGATTAGACACTTACACTCAATAGCTTTTGCTGAAGGACTATTGAGCACTTAATCTTATTTTATGGGGTCCATGCTACTTTTTAGTAGTTTCTTTATAACTTTTTGTTTTCTTTTCTGATATGTATTTGATAATCTTATTTAAATTTTTTCTGCTATGAAGTATGTACTTATTTTAATGGATTTATATTATCACAATCATAGATATTTCAAACATTTTTCTGTTGATGCTGTCATGCTGGTATGTATATATATGAAATTATATAACAAGATAGAATGATCAGAAAAAAAAAAAAACTGTGCATGACAATCCCGAAGAGTATTTTCTTTAACAAACTAACCATCCAATAAAGTTATATAACAAGATAGAATGATAAGAAAAAGAATTGTACTTGAATATTACCTGGTAAGTATTGGACCAAGTATGAGACACGGTTTTACAACCACAAGATAGAATGATAAGAAAAAGAATTGTACTTGAATACACGTCCCATTATCATCCCTACTCAAGTAAGATGCATGATAGTAAATTTACTTCATGCAAATGTGCAGGCATTGGTCCTTGAAACAAGTTCTCTTGGAAAGATGGACAACCTAAAATATCTCTGGCTAAAAGATGTGAAATTCACCGGGCCCTACAATGTTTTTCCAGAGTTAAGATTGTTGTCTTGGCTTGGAGGATGTCCTTTGAAAACAATTCCCCCTGGGCTTTTGATGAGCAGCTTGGTGGCTTTAGATATGAGTAATGGACACTTGGAAAAGTTTGAAGCACCCATGGTATAAGGAATTATTTCTTGTGTTTATCACTTGACCTTTTAGCTTCTATGTTTTAGTCGGTCATTATTTGAATGTAAATCATAATTTATACTTGTTATTATTGGAACAGGTTCTCAACTCACTCAAGATACTAAATCTTGAAAGTTGTTGTAAACTTGTCGGTGTCTACAATCTTTACAAACTCCCTAAACTTGCGTGTTTGTACCTTCACAACTGTAGCAGTCTGACTCATCTTTGTAAATCCATAGGAGACCTTGAGAGTCTTGGGATATTGGATTTAACAGGGTGCAGCAAGCTATGGAAGGCTTCATCAAATTTCTGTATCGGATTTGTTAATAAATTGCAAAGGCTAAAATCTTTACAGATTGGTAGATTTCAAGCACAATCTTTGTTTTCCTTGCCCTGGTCGTTACAATATTTGCATCTTGATTTCTGTGACCTTGGGTATAACAATGATTTGAATGTGCTATTCCATCCTGAATCATTATTTTGTTTGACATTAAGGTGTAATCCATTTGAACTTCTTCCTAGTAACTTTAACCTTAACATGCTTCGAGTACTCTCCTTGTCTTTATGCCAAAACCTGAAGTCTCTCCCATGTATCCCAAAAACACTAGAAGAGTTAAACATAGATTGGTGTATATCGAAGGATCGAGTAACATTCCAGTCAGGTCTTTTCAGTCTGCAGAGATTTTCTTATGAAGGTTGTTTCCAACTGTCTGAAATCGAAGGCCTTTTTAAACTAGTGCCTATAGAAAAAATTGATGAAGCGGATCTGGGTCACATGCGTTGGATCAAAGCATATCAAGATTATAAAGTGGACCTCGTCGGTGATGAAATTACCAAAAGAAGAGATTGGCATATCCAGGTTAGCTCTTCTTATCTCCCTCAAATACAAGTTAAATGTATCCCACATTCTCACCTGCATATTGTTTAATATACTACTAACTAAATTTATGTGGCATAGATGTTATATGAATATGGCATAATGAGCACCTATCTGCAAGGCATAAAGGATAACAACATGACGACCTATGAGTATATGTCATCGTCCAAATGCTTGTCCTTTCGTGTGCCTTTGAATCATGAGAAAAACAGGATCCAAGGATTAAATGTAAGTTGCATATACAGATTATCAGGATCAAAGGATAGTGATGAGTTGGCTTTGTTGGCCAAAATCAGCAACAGAAGCAAGGGTCTTACTTGGGTATACAATCCTGTGGTTTATTGCGCACCTGGAAGTGATGAAGATGTTGTGTGGTTAAGCTACTGGCCAATTGGAAACATGTTAGGTGTTGGTGATGAAGTCAATGTGGATATACATGTGCAGATTGGAACGATGATAGTAAGTGGTTGTGGTGCCAGCCTTTTTATACGGATAGTGAAGTAGATCAAGAAGATAACTGTGAGAATAACTCGATGAAAGAGAAAGAAGTGATTGGAGGAGACCTTTCTGAATTCGAGGTGACCACAGGAGGCTACTATCTTTGCCGCCGTGATTTATTTGGTTCAGAGACCTCGTCTTGGTTGGAACGGTTGTTTGGTGATAACGTTTATTATACAGGTAAGTTTTTAGCAAGTTAAAATGGTTGCTTTAGATTCTAAAGTCTCAAATTCTCACAGATTCACATGGATGGAGAAAAACTCGACAGACAATGTCATTATATCAGCCACACAATTCCAATGTAAGTATGTATATAACTTTTCTTAACATGATTCACCATTAGTTTTCTCTGGTACAATTAAATCTTTTATGTCAAATATCCCTTTGCCAGTCCTTTCCATATATAAGAATATGTGAAGTTAATGCATGAGGAAATTCCATGGTGGTCGAGTGACGAGTGGTGAAAATTTTATGGACTTTCGTTGAATTCCTTCACATGTTAACTGAAGACTCAAAACCAGTCGATCCGACCTGGTTAGAGCAGAACTTCAGATGACCTAGCAAGAACCTGCAAGATCACAAGGAAACAAGCACACCGTTAGCCTCGTCACAGGGAGGGGGACCTCTCTGTGACCAAGCTCGGGCGTGAGAATAAGTATTTGTGAGGAGGAAATAGGTCAAGAAGAGAGAGAGGAGAGTTTTAGAGAGAGAGAACAGCGATTACCCCTTTTTGGAGGTCTGAGTATGGTATTTATAGTCTTTGGGTGTGCTGACGTGGCGAGTTAGTTAGGGTCGGACCAGTCACTGTCATGGCGGTTATGGCCGTGGGGCCCAGTTAGTTATGGCGTACCAATGTATTTGGCCGTTCTGTCTATGGCATGAGATACGGTCCGACCTTCATGTGATATAGTTCGGCTCTATGTTTGGCAATGGTTCGGTCCGTCCAAGGACGTATCCTCATCATTAACTGAGCGCAATCTAACCATTTAAGCTCAGTGAGCATACTCAAATATATGATACATATTAATGATGACTTGAGTCATTTATAATATATAACTAAATTCCATTACACATGATTCTCCAAAGGTTTCTTTTTGCTCTTGTTATCCTGTGTTTTTTATTTTGTTGCTTTCTTCTATTTTATTTATGTGTACATTTCAGGAAGTTGAAGTTGTGTTGGGAGTTAGCTTTAATAGTGAAAGTGAAATAGGCAAGATTGAGAAGGCAGTATCTAGCGTTATGGGCGTTGAATCTATTTCCACTCATAAAGAAGTAGGAAGAATAACTGTGGCTGGGCGCTTTGATCGTGAAGAGATGGCAACCCGAGTGAGGGAATTTGGAAAGATGGTTAACATCTTATACCTTGATAATGTTAATTAATTTCATCATAAAATACATTTATGAAAGTAAACAGTCTCACTTATTGGAAGATTCGATTCCAATGATAATGTTAGACTATATGTTGTGGTTTAACGAAAAGTACATAATGTTCAGTCACGTAGGCAGTGGAACTTTAACTAACCCACCCTTCACAAGGTTGTTACGGATTAACTAAAAAGATAAATAAAAGAAAAAAAAATCAAGAAAATCCAAAATTGGTGATTGGTTGAAAAGATTATGGGCTCCATCTCTCTTCACCCTAACGCTCGTTATGAGGGTGGCACTCCCTACATTGATGTTCTCCTTTAATTAGCCGTTTTGGTGTTTAACGCCCATTGTGGGTTAGGTGACACTACAAGAAATGACCACCTTTAGCGGCGACATCCAATTTGTCGCCGCTATGTCGCCGCTAAAGGGTAGATCCGGAACGCCGTGTCATGACAATGGGCGGACAATAATCTCTAAAATGTTCTACTTATAATTAATGGATTGAGAAGATATGTAGGGTACTTCCCTATTCTCCCACACTTAGGTAAGTGAATAATATATGTGTTTTTTTAGTTTGACATAAAAAATAACTAGTGAGCAGGGAAAGCCTCATTTTTAGAACTCATATATTGCGAGATGTTGAAGAAATCATCCAACTTTAGATAAAGAATGATTAATGGCACACACAAAGGTGAAAATCTACGAGGAAGGAAATCATTGCATTTTTTAGCTCGTTGAGCTCATAAGGGTAACCTACATACGTGTTACTCTAGCTTCCATAAAACTCTGAATCCACATTTGAAGATTCAAGGTTTGGAAAAGGTGATAGACAGAAGATGAAAATCTGTAGTGATGGAATTGTCCCAATAAAAGAAATAATGGTCCTAATTTTTTAAAGTGTAAACTACACATGTGAAGGTTCAACGTTTACACCTACAACGTGTGGGTTTGTGGATGTCTGAATCCATGTGGTAAGTTTGGTGAAGTTTGCCAAGAATGTGGCTCAACTTTGTGGGTGTCAGGATTAGGTGAAGTCGTTCGTCACGTACGTGTTTCGGACGAGAAAAGTGGGTGACGGGTGATGTGGTATTTTGATGGCGCACTTTGCACCACGCATTGCCTCGAGTCCCCTTTGTACTTTTGGGGGTTGGTTCAAGTGGCTCGAATCGCGGAATCGGGTTTGACTGACCATGGTTCTAGGACGGGTATGGGTCTGGCGAGTTGGGTCAGGAACACCTGATGACGTCAGCAATAACACCTGCTGACATCATCGCTTCGGTAGCAGCTTGGACCTTCAGCAATAGCACCTCTTGAGTGCTGATGAGTTTCCCACTAGTTCTATCCTCAACACTGCTAATGGGTTCACACTAGATCAAACCTCAATAGTGCTGATGCTTCTGCACTGGTTCGAACCTTGAGTACTGATTATGCTTTAGCACTGCTCCGAACCCTAAGTACCGTTGCTGCTCATGAGTTCAGTACCTTCAGTAGTACAACTACTGGTGCGTTCAACAGCATTTCTGAACAGTTTCAACTCATTCCATAATGAAAGGGGAAATTACCAAAATATTAGTTGACCAACTCACATTACCAAATGTCATCTTCAGGCATCCATGGAGTGACGCCTCAACCATTGGAGGCATCCGTGTGTCATTTATTACGTCTGTTTAAGGGGGTGCCGACTCCTAGTGGCTTGGCTGACTCCTCTTCTACCAAGGTCTTGTTTTTTGCATCCCATGTTCTCACCGCTGTTTATGCAAAATCAAATAAAAATAATTGCCCTAACTTGATTTCAATCTTCTTCATCCGTTTTCAATTATTTATTTCATGTCTTGCGTAAATACCCCACTTCTACGCATCCAATTCTTTCTTCCTCTCCAAATCCCAATTCATTATCGCTCTTCTGTCGTTGAGTTTGATGATGCTTCCTAGGAAGAAGAAATCAAGGATAAAAAGTTAAGGGAGATGGAGGTACATCCACTGCCAATAAGAAAGGTGGCATCTTTGAGGGAGTGCGGGGTGGGCGGCGGCCCAGGGCCTAGTCTTCGCGAGGGCCCGGATACATATTTTTATTAAAGTTTTATTATATATATACTGAATGAATGAATAAACTAATAAAAATACCGTAAATGAGTGAAATGATATAAATAAAACAAGTCTTCTTATATGACTTCAGCCCAAATCCAACATTAACATGTTGTGGGCCTCAACCGCATAAACAATCGTATCATTGACAAAAAGCAATTCTATTATATGCATTAAATCTATTATAAATTACAAATTTTCTTCTTAATATTTGATGTTTTCTGAAAGAGCTGGTTGAACCTATATAAGAGACATTTTCATATCTATACATACTATTTGTTTTGTCTTTGGGTTCATAACAATTATTGTCGCATTATAGTCTATAGACTTTTTACACTATGAACAGCAAATAATCTTATAATGAGAACTAAAGTACAGCAACTTAACAAGAAAATATCAAAACACGGTGAACAGAACCACCGATTACAAACAATCAAACAAGTAGCAGGTCTTCAACCGAAGATTCTGCACTAATAAACTTGATCAGCAGCACAATGTGATGAACTCGAACAAGGAGAGAAAACGACCGCCTTTGGAATGTTCTAGAGAGCATCTAATGGTACTGCAACCTTTTACTTTTTGGGGATGAATAACCAGCAGAGAGGCGAAGGAAGATATAGGCGAGGAACCCTAGGACGAGCCCAGCAGCAGCCCACGAAGCAGCAGCCCAAGAAAGAAAAGGAGCCCATCCGAACCTCACAAAACAGGAAAAAAACATAAAAAAGAAAAATATATGAGAGGATTGAATTGGAAACAAAATATAAAGGATTTATATATTTTAACACCCCCTCTCAATTCAATGCTTGAAACAATCAAACATGTTAAGAAGATAACATACCTTTTCATGCGGACCTGCAGATAGACCTTTTGTGAGGATATCGGTAGCTTGATCCTCTGTTTTGATTCCCACCGTTTGAATAATGCCTTTAGATATTTTTTCTCTCAAAAAATAAAGATCTATTTCGAAATGTTTTGTGCGTTCATGAAATATGGGATTGGCTGCTATGGTTATAGCAGCCGTGTTATCACAAAAAAAAGTTGAGTGGGCAGTTTGACATCAACCTTTAATTCTTTTAATAAGTTGGATATCCACATAACTTCACATGTTGCAGCACACATTGAACGATATTCTGCTTCGGCAGAAGATCGTGAAACAGTGGACTACTTTTTACTTTTCCATGAAACAAGGTTATTACCTAAAAAGACACAGAACCCGGTAATAGACCTTCGGGTTCCCAAACATTTAGCCCAATCTGAGTCAGAGAAGGCCCTCATTTCCAAAGAGTCCCTTTTTGCGAAGAAAATTCCTTTCCCAGGAGCACCTTTTAGATATCTTAATAATCTCATAGCAATTTTAAAGTGGGCTTGAGTGGGGGAATTCATAAATTGACTGAGATAATGAACCGGATATGCAATATCCGGTCTAGTGTGAGAAAGATAAATTAGTTTTCCAACCAATCTTTGATAAACAGTTATATTTGTTAACGGTTTGTTATCTTTTTCACACAAATGGTTTAAAAAATGATTGGGTTCCATGGGGTAACTAACTGGCTTACAACCAGTCATACCAAATTCAGCAAGTAAGTCTAAACAATATTTTCTTTCAGTTAAGCAAATGCCAGCAGAATTTTTAACAACTTCAAGACCCAGAAAATATTGTAGATTGCCTAAGTCTTTTATTGAAAATTTGGATTTTAGTAATAACTTAATTTCACTAACATGCTTAGGACAGCTACCAGTTATAATAATATCATCAACATAGACAAGAAGAATAATAAAACTAGAATCTTTTGTCATAGTAAACATGGAATGATCACACTTACTTTGTTCAAAACCTATATTACGTAGAACAGAAATAAGTTTTTCATTCCACATCCTAGGTGCTTGTTTTAAGCCATAAAGGGACTTTTTAATCCACAAACTTTAGTCCCATTAGATTGATCATAGCCATCGGGTAAGCACATAAAAACTTCTTCATTGAGCTCACCATAAAGGAAAGCGTTATTAATATCAAGTTGAAAAACTTCCCAGTTAAAGTGGACAGCTAAGGATAAAACACATCTAATAGTGATCATTTTTACAACTGGTGAGAAAGTGTCAAAGAAGTCAATGCCTTCTTTTTGGCTAAAACCTTTAGCAACAAGTCTAGCTTTATACCTTTCTATTTCACCATTAGATTTGTACTTTATTTTATATACCCACTTACATCCAATAGCTTTTCTATTAGGAGGTAAGTCAACAATTTCCCATGTGTCATTTTTATGTAAAGCTTCGATTTCTAAATTCATAGCATCAACCCAGTTGCTATCAGTTTTAGCTTCAAAGAAATTTTTTGGTTCACAGCTTTTATTAAGAACAGCAGCAAAATACATTCCTTCAGGAGATAAATTGGCATAATTAAGGACCCTTTCTAGACCATATTTTACTTTCCCATCTACCACAAAATCATCAAGTTTAGAAGAAAATTTGATATTTCTAGAAGACCTCCTAAGATTAATGTTTGGTTGATCCTGAATTCCTCCCCCAGAATTGTTGTTGTCCTCATATTCAGTGTCATGCTCAGCCCTGTCTGGTCCTGATTCTTCACTACTGGGTTGCTGATTGTCAGCCATCCCAAAAGTAGCACTTGAATCAGTCGACTGCTCAGACCCATGTCCTGATGAGGTGCTTGTTTGAATACTCTCATCATTGGGAGTTTGGTCAACGTTAGGGTTTTGGGTGTAGTTTAAATCAGATAAGTCAAAAAAGTTTAGGGTATTGACTTCAGAAAAGGTATCAAGATCAACGGACATTTTCTTTTCTTTAAAAGGAAAAACGGTTTCATAGAACCTAACATCCCTAGAATAAAACATCACCTTTTGATCAAGACTCCAAAGTTTATAACACTTTTTCTCATTTGAATGTCCAATCATAACACATTTTTCAGCATGTATGTCAAATTTATCAGAGTTATTTAACACAGTGCTAAAACAAAGACACCCTACCACCCTAAGTTGACTTAAGACAGGGGCAAAACCAAACACTAGATCATATGGAGACTTCCCATTTAAAACAGACGAAGGGGTCCTGTTAATCAGATAAGCAGCAATGAGAACACATTCAGACCGGAATTTGAGAGGAAAACCTCCTTGAGAAAGTAATGTTCTAGCTACATTTAATTGATGTCTATTTTTCTTTCAACGACCCCATTTTGATGTGGGGTATGGACACATGAAGTCTGATGGAGGATACCATTTTCATAGCAAAAGTTATTCATTTATTTATTAATGAATTCTGTTCCGTTGTCACTCCTGATTATTTTAATAGGTTTACTAAACTGAGTTTTTAGCATATTGAAAAAGCCTTTAATATGATAAAACACTTCCTCATTTGACTTCATGAGGTATACCCATAAAGCTCTAGTGAAGTCATCTACAATAGTAAGAAAATATTTAAAACCATCCCTACTTGGAATTCTATAGGGACCCCATACATCTAGGTGAACAAGATCACCTAATAATTTTGATTTGTGTTCACTTAAGGGAAATGGTTCCCTATGTTGTTTAGCCCTATGACAGGTTTCACAAGGTGCTAACTTAGAGCCAGTTTTAATGTTTAATTTATTCTTTAAAACATGCAGAATAGGTTGAGCAGGATGTCCTAACCTAGCATGCCAGAGATTAACATCACAATTAGCACTACACACCTTATTTGAAACAGAGGAGCTACCACAGAAGTAAAGACCATCAAACTGATTACCAATCACCAGGACTTTCTTTAGATGAGAATCCTGTATATAGCAGTTATGTTCATCAAAAGAAACAGTAAGCTTACAATCTCTAGCAAGTTTATGAACAGAGATTAAGCTAACACAATAATTTGGAACAACGAATACATCATAGAGAATGACCTTGTCACTTAATTTTATATCACCAATTTTGGTTACTAAAGCACAAGTGCCATTAGGATGCTTAACTTTGATGTTGAATTCAGTGACATCCTTTTGATTTATAAGACAATCATCAGTCATAACTATATGCTAATTTGCACCAGAATCAATTATCCACCCAACCTTTTTCCCATTGTTAATAAAGTTTGAAAAACAATAGATAGGTTTAAAGTCACAAGTAGGTTTGGATGTAACAAAGCTATTTAGACATATAGAATTTGCACACATACCAGCAAAGTTACTATTCTGAGTGTCACCCTTAGGTTTATCATTCAAGAGACTAAGCAATTGAGTAACCTGATCACTGGTTAAAGAGCTCATAATAGAAGATGAATCAGTAGTATCAGTAGTGACATTATTACTTACCCTGCTACCCTTGTTCCCACCTGTTTTAGATTTCATCCAAGAAGGATAGCCAACAAGTTCAAAGCATTTTTCTATTGTATGACCAGTTTTATTACAGTGAGAACATTTGAGATTAGGATTAAGAGTTTTTACCCCTTTTTTCTTTAAATCAACACTTTGATTTGCTCTGGCAGCGAAGCCAACAGCACTATTAGGGTTTTTATCAGAAATTTTTTTTGAGTGTAAATGAGACTCTTCTCTAGAGATGACTGTAAAGGCATCTTTCACAGTGGGAAGAGTTTCTCGAGTTAATAAATTAGTTCTAACAGACTGATATGAACTATCGAGACCCATCAAGAATTGCATTAGTTTTATAAGATGATTAAAGTCATTAAACTGTTTAGATGCATCACAAGAGCAGGCAGGTAAAGCAAGTAGTTGATCTAATTGTTTCCACATGCAGTTCAACTTATGATAATATTCAGAGACAAGCATACCATTTTGACTAAAGGAGTTGATTTTTTGATATAGATTGAACACAACAGAACCATCTATCTTATCATAAGTTTCTTTTAGGTCTTTCCATACATCAGAAGCAATTTTTGAATAAACCAAGCCAAGATATAATTCCTCAGACACAGAATTAAGAATCCATGTAAGAACAATAGAGTTGCATCTATCCCATTATCTACCCAAGACCTGATCAGTTTTAGACCTAAGACAAGTGTGACAACCGGCACAAAACCGGTAATTTCCGTACTATTTTAATATCATTATTGTCTGCAATTATATGCTTAAATGTCAACATTATCTGATTTCTTACCATACATATGAATTCATGCATGTTTTATACTTCAAACATTGCTTTGTGCATTACTGTAAGCATTGCGTCAGAGAAACTAGTAAACTCACCGGTAAGACACGCTGTGTCAGCATTCTGCAGAAAACAGTCAGACAAAAGAATTAGGGCCTAGGAGTAGGTCCAACACCCAGAATACATTAAAAACCCAAGTATGGATACAAGGGTTAACTTACAAACTTGCCGGAAGCTAAACTGTGCACTAAAAAGCACCCGAAACACACTTTAAATGCATAATTTTACACAAATAAGCCATAATTCAGCATTTTAACAATGATATATCATGCAGAATTCATGTTTTATTATCCAGAATACCTTCCTAAGTGTCGGGAATTAAAAGTGTTACAAAAGGGTACATAAAGAACACTAAACGATGTAATTTAGCACTTTAACGAACCGGTATCTAACCGAATAACCGGACACTACCCGAAACATTAAAATTATACTAGAAGCATTGTTTTATTATTCATGAGCTAGTTATGATTCCCGAACACCCTAACACACTATATAACACCATATTAATATAACATCTAACTAATACACTTAGAATTCTAGCCAATCACTTAAATTACCATTGAAATTTACACTTTGCCCCCCCCCCCCCCCTTGTGTGGACGGTCACCAAGGTGGCCCCACACCTTGATTTTGCTTGATTTACTTGAAGATCCTAATTGATCTTGCTTGATTCACTAGTAGATATTGTTTAGTACTTGTGAAACATAAGATCCAATGGTTAAATGTCTAACATGGTTATAAGAAGAGGATGGAAGATCATAATCCACATTCATCTCTCACACACTTTACGCTCTTCTTCTCCCCCATGCTCTCGGCCTCAAGTCTCCACCACACCACCACCATTTTCAATCCACTAACAACTATTCTAAGGTGATTCAAGGGTGCTAGGAACTTGATTAAGAAGCTTGGTAGCATTGAAACTTGAAGGACCTTCACCATAAGCTTTTATCCACCTAGTTTCTCATCTTCATCATCTTGAGTTCTTCCCTAGCCATTAGAGCTAGTAGTAAGCTTCTTGATCTTGTTTTACTTCTAGTCATAATGGTTAAAGTGTTATGTAAATGGTTAAACTCAAAGATCATAAAGAAATAAGAAGATGATCATTAACATAAAGCTAAATAACATGAAATCTAAAATGATAAAGTGTATGTATGAAACTTGTTTGTGGGTTTATGGTGTTTATGGTGTTTATGGTGTTGATCACCATAATAACCTTGCTAGATGATGATTAAACACATGATCTAGCAAGTATAAGGATGGATCTTGAAGAAAGCATAATGATCATCCTCTATGTTTCACATGAATTTGAAAATAAAAATGTTTTAGAGTATGATGATGGTTGATACATGTTAAAAGTCTTGTAAATAGATGATTACAAAAATAATTTTCTCAAGAAACCAAGTTTATTTATAAGATTTACAAAGTCATGGTTTCTAAGCAAACTAATCATATTTTTAGTGTTTAAACAAGACTAGAAACATGTTTGTAACAAGGAAAATACAAAAGAAATAAATTTAGAAAAATCATCTTACAAGTTGTAAATGACTAAATCTTTCAAGAATGTGATTTAGAAACAAATAAATATATTTTAAAGGGTAACTAAACCTACTAAATAACATTGTAAGTTACTACAAGTTTTACAAAAACTTCAAGTTCATGGTGTAGTGTAATTTACATGATCTTGGCTTATGGTAAGTCTTGATTTAATTGTTGAAGATTGTTGTTGATTTCAAAAGAAAATGATATGCTTCGAAAGCATGGAAACCTCCAATTTTAAAGGGAAACTATGGCAAAATTTTTGTAGAAATTAAACACTTAGAAAAATATTTTTATACAAGTATTTATAAGTAAAAATTTGAACATGGTTTACATATAAAAGTTTGCCACAATTTTTATTACAAAAATTACAAACATTGGAGGTTGATTTTTGATAAATAAAAGTGACTAAGTATATATATTTAGTTATCACGATATGTGTGTTACTTGAATATTATGTGTGGTAGTTATATTATACTAGAAACTCGAAAATAATATAACACACAAATACACCAAAGTTTGGAATACAAATACTACCAAATTACAAGAAAATACACATATGAACTATACCCGAATATCGGAAACAAACGGACTTATGAACTATAAGTAATTATATTTCAGAAACAAATCCGTAACTTAACAAGTGTAACGAACGGTATTCTGAAATTGACAAGAGATGCATTTTTTACAAGTAATACAAAATATAACATGTTTTGGGCAAATAGAAAATGTATTATTTGGATGGAGAAAATATATTTTTATACAAGTTAAAAATATACTATTTTGGGTGAAAGCTAGAAAGATATATTTTCTAAAGCTAATCTTAAAAATATATTATTTTTTGAGATTTATATGAAGATATACTTATTTATACCGGAATACACCACAAATTGTTGGCGAATTACACAAGTATGAATATACACAAATACAAGCATTCCTATGCTTGGGATTATGCACTTCGGAATTATACAATACATCAAGGATGTAACTCAAACTATACTAATGATTCCAAAATAAGTCTTAATAAACCACAAAGACTAATAGTCGTTACACGGCCTAAGCGTCTAATAAGACATAGTACGTGTGTAGGTAGTGATACGACGCTCTAAGCAAACTCGGTGAAGTTACGACGCAGGAAACGCAAAATTGTGAGTTCATGTCCCCACTTTTAAACTTTTACTTGTTTTCTAAACTTGGGGAAAATACATGTACAATGGTATGTAGCACACAAAACTAAGGAATGACACATAGATCACGTGACGAATAGGGTACCATAAGCACCAATAGTCAATGTATACATTTAGACCGCGGAACAGAAGGGTTAGATCTAATGGGTTTCAGGCAACCCCACTCTTGGCCTACTTCTACCAATGAGTGCTTTTGTGTCTCAGTCGATCTCGACAAAAATGCCTAGGGTTGGTGGCTTCCTATGTCGTGACCTATGTTAATGTCCTCGCGAAACATTAGCGATCTCGTATTCCTTACATTTACATTCACAGTGCAGATACGTTTTACAAATTACATACCATCTTTTCATTCAAGTATATAAACATTCTATTCAAAAACTGCATGAATTCACACCAACATTATGTTGACGTTTTTCCAAAAACTTACATGTATTTCAGGTAACTAAGGTGGATGTACGCGCAGTTTCACTCCTGCTCTTGGATGTTGTTTGTGTTTTTAGTTACTATGTATCAAGACTCCTATGCCCATTTTGTTGGGTTTGGTTGTTATGTCCCATGCTATGTGGTGATATAAGAACCAAAACCTTGATGTCTATCTTTTAATTAAAGTTGTAATCTTTTAAACAATATGATGTCTCGTGATGTAAACTCAAAACTTAACTTATGTTTTTAGTCATGAAATATCAATGGCATTTGGAGTTATTTAATGAGCATGTAGTATGTTTACCATTCGTATGCAATGAGAACCTTTCAGGATCACACCTCGTGCCTATAGATAAATTAGCAAAGTCAACAAACCCTATATTGTTTTTTACTTGTAAGGCAAGATACATAGCATTGGACCCGATCTTATAGTTTTATGACTCTTTGAGTTTAACACTCACTATAGATAAATTAGCAAAGTCACTAGGGTGTAGAAACAAAGGATCACCAGCATCTATTTTGCTAACTAGGGTAGCACTTGGGGATGTAACAACAGAATCATCACCAGACATATTGCAAGCACAGTAAAAAACCAGTTATCTAACAAAACAGCAGAGAAAAAAATAGATAGTAGAAATGACAGCCAAACAAGAGATAGATAAGGGAACAGACAAAGCAAATAAAACCCAGAAGACAGCGAAGCCTGAACAGAGGTCCGATCAAAGGTTCATCACTCAAAAGGTGCCTCCGCAGACGATATTCAGGGAGCTATGACACACAAACCAAAACAAATGCAGCAGTTAAGCAAATAGGACTCGATCAAGTGCCGACCCGACTAGTCCGGTAAACAGGGATGCCTAGACACACTAACTCAAAGATGCAGGACAAAAAAAATAGAAATAAAATACTGAGATAGAACAATCTCACAGTGGGTGCGTATAACTCCGGATAACCACACTTGTAACCTTCACTTAGGGTTACAAGTCTGATTATAAGCAAAGAAGACCAATGAAAAACTCTGTTGGTTTGCTCTGTAACAGAGACCAACAAGAGCCCCTTCAGAAGCACAAAATGAAACCCTAGGAAGGGTTCAATCCTTTAGCCAGCCACAAGCCAAAACCGACGATCCGAATAAACAGCAACAACTGTCCCCAAACCCTTGACTTAGGGTTCCAACGTTCAATTGGAGATGACCTTCAAGCAGATGGACAGGAATCGGCGGATTCACAGGTACCGCCAAGATTCCTTATTCCTTAATCCACAACCCTAGATCCAAAAGGATCTGATCGAATAATATGTAGCAGCAGCGGAGATGAACGAGTATCAGAGAGCCGATTGTGGCTCTGATACCATGTGAACAGCAAATAATCTTATAATCAGAACTGAAGTACAGCAACTTAACAAGAAAATATCAAAACACGGTGAACAGAACCACCGATTACAAACAATCAAACAACTAGCAGGTCTTCAACCGAAGATTCCGCACTAATAAACTTGATCAGCAGCACAATGTGCTGAAGTCGAACAAGAAGAGAAAACAACCGCCTTTGGAATGTTCTAGAGAGCATCTAATGGTACTGCAACCTTTTACTTTTTGGGGATGAATAACCAGCAGAGAGGCGAATGAAGATATAGGCGAGGAACCCTAGGACGAGCCCAGCAGCATCCCAAGAAAGAAAAGGAGCCCATCCGAACCTCACAAAACGGGAAAAAAACAAAAAAAGGAAAATATATGAGAGGTTTGAATTGGAAACAAAATATAAAGGATTTATATATTTTAACATACACATGAGTTATTGGCGTTATATTCTAGGGGCCCAATTTTTTTTCTCGCCCTTGACCCAAAAAATTTTCGAGAATTTCAAAGACGGCCCTGAAAGGTGGGAAAGTAAGCAAGGCAAGAACTTTAATACTCTAATTGACATCAATTTTAGGGTTTTTGTTTTCTGTTCTGGTGTTAGTTTGTAGTTTATTATGATGTGTGTTTTTTTATTCATAAAAGAACCGGTCATCAAGTTGAGTTGCATACATTGATTACCCTATGAAGCTATGTATCCACTGCGGGTGTGGTTCGTTAATGCATAATTCAAATAATTCTTCCAAAATGGATATAGATAATTGAAAAACGATGAAGAAGATTGAAATCAAGTTACTGCAATTATTTTTATTTGATTTTGCATAAACAGTGGTAAGAACATGGGATGCAAGAAACAAGATCTTTGTAGAAGAGGAGTCAGCCAAGCCACTAGAAGGAGTCAGCCAAGCCACTAGGAGGAGTCAGCCCGACACATCAGCCACTAGGAGGAGTCAGCCAAGCCACTTGGAGGAGTCAGCCCGACGCATCAGGTTGTCGGACACGTGTCGGCACCCCCTTAAACAGACGCAATAAATGACACACGGACGACTCTCATGGTTGAGGCGCCACTCCATGGACGCTTGAAGGTGACATTTTGATAATATTAGTTGGTCAACTGATATTTTGGTAACTTTCCCAAATTTTGAGTTTGACTACTTCAAACCAATTAAATTAATTCAATTGCAATTTAATATTGTTCATAACGATATTAAGAGGGTGTTTGAGATTATTTTTGAAGTGATTATTTGATTATTGCGTTTGTAAAACATAATTGATCTAAAAAAGTGTTTGGATGAAAAGTGATTATCTGCCTCCAAAACACAGTTTTGAAAACGCAAAATCTACTTTAAAAACACATAATCTATTTTGAAAACGTAACACCAAACACCCCCTAAATAAGTTTTGTTGTCATGTGTATTTAAAATAGGATCGTATTATTGGTACACTTTGCAAAATTAAGTCGATACCACCAATATGGGTCGTATAGGCCTATACGACCCGTATTAGGGTAAATTCAATTTCCAAGGTCAGTCGAAGGCTGACACGTCTCTAATCGATTGAAAAATCAAAACTTTGGCAGGATTGAAAATCGAGGAATGGGACTAGTTGACAAGATGCGAGTTTCAACCCTAACATGACAACATCGTACCCTAAGTGTGGTTGGTACTCGTCGGGTCAAGAAAGTTAATTCCGACACTTTGACGAGGGTCCACTAGAGTTTGAATTGGAAATTTACCATCAAGATGTGGATTTCACCCCTAACTTGATGGCGTAATTTCGTGCAAAAATCGAATAAGCGGATTGAGAGTCATTCACCAAAGTAAGGGTTTCACGCCTATTTTGGTGAAGTCATCTCGTTTGTACAATATGAGTGTCTTCAAGTCTTCAATGTGTATATTGTGTAAAATGTCTTAGGAAAGACATATGATATGTATTAAGACAAAAGGAGAGGTAGAAGCAAATAGGAAGAATTAACATATTAAACAAGAATCAAGAATGGTCAAAGTTTGGTACTTACTATAGACTAGGTCGAACATGGCAATTCTACCTAATTCTTTATAGTTATGGCTCTGATACCAATCTGTCACACCCCAACCGATGGCGGAAACATCGGAGTGAGACGAACGAGATTGCTCGAGATTTCATAACTCTAATGTGATAATAATTAATTCAAAACTATTTCTTTCATTGATAACAAATTTGTCGAGTACAATATATGGGAAATCAAATACAACAATCGTTTCAAAAATTTCAACAACATAATAAGAAACAAGTACAACATTGTTTGAAATGATACAACATAATTTATCGAGTACAATAACTGTCACACCCCAACCGATGGCGGAATCATCGGGGCATGGCACTGAGCGAAACAGATTGTCCAGAAGTTTCCATAACAGCTATCATTACCATTTGATTAAATAATACGTCCCATACCGTATTTCAAATAGTTAAACAATTATTACAGACAAACATCAAGACAAATATTCTGTTCCGACAACTCAGATTTAAACATAACAATTTGTTCGTTGGTTTCTAGGACTCCAGTTCCTAGCCTCAAGTTCATCACAGCACAAAGAGCATAAAAGCAACCTAAGCACCTGTCACATACGTTAAAATAAAGTCAATACATAAAATGTAAAGGTGAGCACACAAGTTTGATAATAGCATATAGAGTTCGAATTCGTTTACGCATAACCAGCACGTACACATAGTGAAATGAAGCACGTTAGTTATCGACATAGATCCATCGATACCAATGACTGCGGGTTGACTGCCCGAGGCAGTTCGCAATACATGATTACCACCGTAATCCATGCAAGTAAAAGATCCTTAACAACCCCCGTGTGAACGGGTGCTGAGTCCAAACTATAGTACAATCGTTGCTAAGGCAGGTAGACAGCATTCCATGTGTAAACATAACAAACAAGCATTCATAAGCCACGTATAACATGCATAAATGGTTTAGCGTTAAAATAGCTTGAGTAGTGTGATTGTTGTAGTTTGAATATTTGTAACATATGTAACACCCAAAAGTGCTAAAAGCAAAAAGGGTTCGAGTATACTCACAGCGATTATGGATTGAAGGGAGCGCTTTTCAGCGAGTACGATTAGCCTGAATAGATTCGATAATGTAAGGATAAGTGGCACGCAAAACAGTACAAGGTGAGAGTGGGTAGGGTGACTGGTCGTGCGGATTTGCAATCCGTGCGAGTGGTAATCCGTCCGGATTAGTCGCTCGTGCGGATTGTTACCCGTGCGGACAAGTTATTCGTGCGAGTGGTGATCCGTCCGGATTAGTCACTCGTGCGGACTGTTATCCGTGCGGACAAGTTATCCGTGCAGATTATACTTCGTCCGGACGAGTCACCCGTGCGGATAACATGTTCGTGCGGCTAACTATTCGAGTGGATTGTTTCTTCCTAAGTTAAGGATGTGTTTGTGTATGATGGCTTGTGCTTTGGAGTTTTTGTTGTAGCATTTAGAAAACATCTAAGTTTCTCTATCCTTCAAGCCGGTCGTGCGGATAACACTCCGTCCGGATGGTAGTCCGTGCGGACACAACCTTAAAGGTGAGTCACTTGGTGAAGTCCGTCCGGACGGTAATCCGTGCGGACAAGTAATCCGTCCGGATGGTTGTTCGTGCGGACAGACAATTCGTCCGGATAGTCTGTCCGTGCGGACAACTTGTCCATGCGGATGCACATTGTTTGAACTTATTCAAGGTCTTAGTATCTCATGATCCGAGGAGTAATCCATTCAGAGGTCGTCCGTCCGGATTGTTCATTCGTCGATACTCAACCCTTGTTTAGAATGTGGGTCCAAAGTGTGGCTCGTCCAGGTGCCAACCCGTCCGGATCGTATGTCCGTGCGGACAGCTCATCCGTGCGGACAGCTTGTCCGTGCGGACAACTTCCTCGTGCGGACAACTTTCTCGTCCTGGTTGTTCCGTCCGGCTACCCTTGGTCGCCTTTGTCGTTTATCGAGACGTTCTGATTACTTGTCAACCATTTGGAATCGCATCCTTAGCCGCACGACCAAGCTGGCCAGGAATCACCCTAACTCGGCCTGCCGGCGGTTCAGAATGGTCATTCCGGTCTAACCCGAAATCAGGTGTCTTGCGGGTAGAATCCCAGATCTAGAACTAGTGCATCACTAATATTGAGTGGAAGACTAGAACTGACCCGATTCGTACCGTTTCTGAGGGTAAAAGAAGGAGAAAACTTGGGTTTATTTCTTTCAACTCTCTTATCCTTAGAAAAGTTTAGATCTAGGTGAAGTTGTTGTGAAATCGTTCAGATCTGAGTTGTTCTTGGTGGAACGAGGTCAAGCTTGAAGTTCATGAGAACTTCATGATGACGTCACCCGAGAATACCTCAAATCTTGATGATTTCATGGTTAAAAGTTGAGATTTGAAAGATAGAAAGGTGTAGAATTGTGTAGTGATCAAGAATGTACAAGAAGTAGAGCAAGATCTTACCTGGATTGAGAGAAATCTGAGAAAAGGTGAAGAAAGTGTGTGGGCCGGACGTCACTTGCCAAAAGTGGAAAGTTGGGAGAGTGACCTGTGTATTTATAGGATGACAAAAGGGGAAAAAGGGTAATCCGTGCAGACTGCACGTCACCCGGGTTGGTTATCCGTCCAGATTGGTAATCCGTGCGGATGGGCAATCCGTGCGGATTGACTGTCCGTCCGGATGGGCAATCCGTCCGGATGACGCTGGAATGGTGCGTTCGGTGCGACGATTCTTCAACGTTTCGGGTTAGATTGCGAACGATTCGATAGTGTTTCCTATTCAAATTACTTTTAGTCCCAACTACTTCGTATCTAATAGGGTTCGGTCGGGATTCGGGTTCGAGTTCAAGTTCGATTGTATTCGAGTTAGACTTCGAGTTTCGATTGAGTTCGCTTGATTCCCACAACAAAACATAAATAAACATGCACAGGTAACACGTAAGGCACACACACACGTATAACGACAAGTAGAATACATAGCTCGAGTTACGATTTGATGTCGATTCGATTAGTATAGCTTGATTATTAGTTGATTAACTTTATCGCATTGTTACTTCCTATCATTCACAGTCGTAGGTCGATTTGAGTACGATTAACACGATTCGATTATTGCAATGAACGACACTTACTCCACATAACATAAATAAAATAAAAACATTTCTACGAGTCAAGTCGCGCGAAATTGGTCGTTGACTTTGATCTTGACTTTGACTTCCACTTATGAAAACACGGGGTGTTACAGCCTCCTCTTGTTTAGGGAATTTCGTCCCGAAATTAAGCTGAAAGCCGTAACAAACCGAGTTAAAGCCGGAACCTACAAGTGGTATTTGAGCAGGTTCTCGGTTGCGAAGATCAAACGCACTAGATTCGTACAGGAATTGATCAGATTCAGAGTCAAATTCACTCAGATTTGTCAAATTTCTTCACTTTTCGTCTATTCACGTTTCTAACTGAAAAACGTCAAATTAGACAAGATTGGATATGTTGTGCGAAATACATTGATCTACAAGCCTACAAAGCTTCATATCTTAATTCAAAGCCGTTAGAGAGAAATCTGAGTTTTTGTGGTTCGCTTTTCTAATTAAACAACTGTGGGTACTTTGCCTTCATGTCGCTTTCGAGTTCCCAAGTGAACTTTGCGCCTCGTTTGCCTTCCCATCGGACCTTCACAATAGGAATGCATGAGCGCCTGAGTTGCTTGGTTTGGCGATCCATGATTTCGACAGGCTTTTCCACGAAGTGTAATGTTTCGTTCACTTGTAGATCGTCTAGAGAGACATGTAGATCGTGGTCGGCGATGCACTTTCGGAGGTTTGACACGTGGAAAGTCGGGTGGACATTGTTAAGTTCCTCCGGTAATTCGAGTCTGTAGGCTACTTTTCCGATCCTTTCCAGAATCTTAAAAGGTCCAACATATCGAGGCGCGAGTTTCCCTTTCTTGCTGAATCGGACTACACCCTTCCAAGGTGATACCTTAGGAGTACGTAGTCACCAACGCCAAATTCACGGGGCTTGCGCTTTTTATCGGCGTAAACTTTCTGTCGATCACGAGCTTTCGCTAGGTTGTCTCGAATTTAGAAAATTTTGTCTGTCGTTTCTTGTAGCAGCTCCGGACCGGTTAGTTGCGAGTGACCGATCTCGTGCCACACAATAGGCGATCGACATCTTCTTCCGTATAAGGCCTCGAAGGGTGCCATCTGGATGCTAGCCTGGTAGCTGTTGTTATACGAGAATTCGACCAACGGCAGGTGCCTATCCCAATTACCACCGAAGTCTAGAACACACGAACGGAGCATGTCTTCAAGAGTACGAATCGTTCTTTCAGTCTGACCGTCGGTTTGTGGGTGGAACGCAGTACTTAGATTAAGCATTGTACCGAGTGCCACTTGAAATGTTTCCCACAATCGTGAAGTAAACCGAGCATCACGATCAGAGATGATGTCACGAGGCGTCCCATGTCTACAAATGATCTCGTCGGTTTAGATTCGGGCTAATCGTTCCACTTTGTAGTCTTCTCGTGTTGGCAGAAAGTGAGCTGATTTAGTCAAACGGTCAACAACAACCCAAATGTTGTCGTGACCTGATGACGTGGTTGGAAGCTTAGTTACGAAATCCATAGCTATACTTTCCCACTTCCACATGGGAATTGGTGGTTGTTCGAGCAAGCCCGAGGGTCTTTTATGTTCAGCCTTGATTCTAGCGCAGGTTAGGCATTTTCCGACGTAGAGAGCGATATCCCGTTTCATGCCCGGCCACCAGTACCTATAGCGAAGATCCTGGTACATTTTGTCAGCACCGGGATGGATAGAGTATCGGGATTTGTGGGCTTCGTCCATGATAATCTGTCGTAAATTGGTTCGCTTGGGAATCCAAATTCGGTCTAAGAAGTGGAATATCCCGTTCGATTTGCTCACAAGTTGGGCTCCGTCGTGGTAGATTCGTTCTTTCTTCAAAGTGCGTTCGTTGAAACACGCATGCTGGGCGTCGCGGATGAGAGTTTCGAGGTTGTGCTGGGCTTGAACATTACGAGTGCTAAGCAGATAGCTCCGTCTGCTAAGGGCGTCGGCAACAACATTCGCTTTGCCTGGGTGATAACGAATCTCACAGTCGTAATCGTTGAGAAGTTCTACCCATCAGCGTTGACGCATGTTTAGTTCCTTCTGATTAAAGATGTGTTGTAGGCTCCTATGATCGGTAAAGATCGTACACTTAGTACCATACAGGTAGTGTCGCCAAATCTTTAATGCAAAAACAACCGCGCCTAGCTCGAGATCATGGGTTGTATAGTTCTTCTCGTGGATTTTGAGCTGACGAGATGCGTAAGCTATGACCTTGTCCCGTTGCATGAGGACACAACCAAGACCAAGGTTGGAAGCATCACAGTAGACAATGAAATCATTGTTTCCGTCGGGTAGTGTGAGGACAGGAGCATTGCAGAGCATATGTTTGAGGATTCGAAAGACAGACTCTTGTTTGGTTCCCCAGACAAAAGGCTGGTCCTTATGCGTGAGAGTGGTAAGTGGTACAACAATCTTCGAGAATCCTTTGATAAATCGTCGATAATAGCCCGCCAGCCCGAGAAATGAGCGGACTTCGGACGTGTTCTTAGGCGTAACCCAGCTCTTAACAGCTTCAATCTTCGCAGGATCGACGTGAATACCCTGACTATTTACAATGTGACCCAGAAACTGAACCTCCCCCAACCAAAATTCGCACTTGGAGAATTTGGCGTAAAGTTGGTTCCCCTGGAGTAACTCGAGAACCAAACGTAGATGTTGCGTGTGTTCGGCTCTCGACTTGGAATAGATCAAGACATCATCGATGAATACGATAACGAAACGGTCGAGATATGGTTTACACACGCGATTCATCAGATCCATGAAAACTGCGGGTGCGTTTGTTAGGCCAAACGGCATGACAACGAATTCGTAATGGCCGTAACGAGTACGAAACGCGGTTTTGGGTATATCCTCCTCTTGAATGCGTAGCTGATGATATCCTAAACGTAGATCGATCTTCGAGAAACACGTAGCGCCTTGTAGCTGGTCAAACAAATCGTCGATTCGAGGCAGAGGATAGCGGTTCTTGATAGTCAACTTATTCAATTCCCGGTAGTCGATGCACATCCGGAACGACCCATCCTTCTTTTTGACGAAGAGGACTGGTGCGCCCCAAGGAGAGGTGCTCGGGCGAATGAAGCCTTTCTCAAGTAATTCCTGGAGTTGGGTTGAGAGTTCGCGCATTTCGGACGGCGCGAGTCGATAAGGAGCTCTGGCGGTAGGATTAGCTCCAGGAATGAGGTCAATGCGAAAATCAATATCGCGTTTTGGAGGTAGTCCGGGAAGGTCCTCTGGAAAAACTTGAGGGAATTCTCGAACCACAGGAACGTCTTTTACTTCCTTCTTCTCTTTCTTTTCCTTCTCCACTGCTACAACGTTAGCCAAGAAAGCCATGTATTCCTTGCGGAGATACTTGCTAGCTTGTAGGCATGACATAAGCTTGAGCCCCTTTGCAGTAGTATCGCCATAAACACACAATGAATCACCGTTTGCGAGCGAAAAACGAATCATCTTATCGAAGCACACAACTTCGGCATGGTTTTCGCGAAGAAAGTCCATGCCTACTATGACGTCAAAGCTTCCGAGTTGCATCGGAATGAGATCAATTGGGAAGATGTGATTGTTGAGCTCAATAGTACAATCACGGATAACGGAGTTAACAGCGACGGTCCTTCCGGTAGCGACTTCAACTTCGAATGCCGAGGAGAGTTTGGAACGTCTACGACTAAGGAGTTTCTCAAATTCGAACGACACAAAGCAATTATCCGCTCCAGTATCAAACAAACATGAAGCATAAATGCCATTCACAAGGAACGTACCATTGACCACGTTTTTGTTGGCCTGAGCTTGACGCACGTTGAGATTGAAAGTTCTGGCACGTGCGGCCTGTTGTTGCTGCTGCTGTTGTTGCTGTTGTGGTTGCTGCTGTTGCGGTTCTTGTTTCACCACCCTGTTCGGGCACATGTTGGCGAAATGATTCGGGTCGCCACACGTGAAGCAGGCTCGGGCTTTGACTGCGGGTGCCGGAGGAGCTTGTTGACCCTGTGGGGCAGTGAGTAGAGCTTGATTGGCAGGAGCTTGACGAATACGACAGTTGGCGGTGAAGTGGCCATACACGTTGCAATGAGCACAAAAGCGGCATTGGATAGTAGTCAGGTGATGATAGGTGCAAGTAGGGCAGAGTGGGTGTGGCCCAGTATATGCACGCTTTGCAGGCGGTGCATTGGCCACAGGCGCTGCCACTTGACGTTGTTGAGCGGGTACGGTTTGAACGGGTGCAGCAGTGATCGCACAGTTCTTGTTGGTGGAGTTGTTCTTTCTCTTGTTCTTTCTCTTGCTGCTTGATGAGGTAGGTTCAACAGCTGGTGCGATAGCAGTAGCTTGATGCAGATGCTTGGAGGTTTTATCCCACACCCCAGCCTTAACCCTTTTGTCATTGATTTCAGCGGCTAGCAGGTAGGTTTCCTCGATCGTGGTAGTCTTAGCCGCTTGCACGAAATCAGCAACGCAGTCGGGCAAAGCTCGGATGTACTTCTTGATGGTCATCTCGGGAGTCTTGACCTGGTCGGGACAGATAATGCTGAGCTGTTTGAAGCGAGCAGTGAGACCAGCATTTTCTCCATCCTTCTGATGTATGTGCCAGAATTCATCTTCGAGCTTTTGACGTTCGTAAGGAGGGCAGAATTCCTCTAGCATGACTTCCTTGAGCTCGTCCCACGACAGACCGTAGGCTGCATCATTCCCTCGCTTGTTCCTCTCGGCCGTCCACCAGTCTAGAGCGCGGGACTGGAAGGCGCCGGTAGCGTTCAGAGTTCGAAGGTCATCAGGGCAACCACTTTGTCGCAGAGTAACCTCGATAGAGTCAAACCAGTGGAATACTGCAGTAGGACCTCCTTCGCCTGTGAATTCTTTCGGCCCACATGACTTGAATTGCTTAAAACTGAAGGGCCTCGCGTTGGCTTTGGGAGCTTCGATTCTCGATTCCTCGGATGATTTGCTAGCATTCTCGTACGCATCACTCAGGGCTTTAGCTACACTCTTCGCGATGATAGAAGCACAGCGTCTGTCCCTCTTTTCTTGACGAGTGAGTGGATGACGAGATCCAGACGACATTGTCTGCAATAGACATCTCCATGGAACTCAACACATGTATTCGAATCTCACCTCACACGTCTACTACTACTAAAGCTCAGTAACACGTACCATGTAAACGTATATAGTCACAAAATCACAGAATTACACAAAATCACATAAACACATAGAGCACATAGTCCCAATATTCCTAAACACGTAAGCACAATAGCAAGAAACACATACGCCTTAGTCACTAGAGGCATTCAGAAAACGGAAACCTAGCACTAAAAGTTCGCGAGTGTTCGAGTGTAGTATAGTGCGAGCGATTCGTTAATGATGTGTTGTGTGGGTAGCCAAGGCCAAAAACATTAGATTGAAACTGGTAGCATCTCAAACACTAACAAATAAGCATAAAAACACGTAATTCACATAAAAACGACGAAAACTTGAACACATAAAATCGAGAATAGATTGTCCGTGGCTAGTGGACTTCGGCTAACCAAGGTGATTCGACTATTCACAAGGATCCTGTGTGCACAATTACCTTCAGGACTATGCCTTTGCCTCGATTCTTGGGCGTTGACGCAATTCCCTTTGGTTATATTGTGTCTTCGGATCGTTGGAATCCATCGAACTTGGTGGGAGTTTCGTATAAGGCAGGACAAGTCATCAAGGTTAGGGTTTCACCCCTATCTTACAACTTCGTCCTTGTTCTTAATAAGATTGAGGAGATTATTCATCAAAATATGGATTTCACTCCTAATTTGGTATGATTCTCCTTGTTTGTAGCTAAAACGTAAGCTGATTTGGCAACTTTAGTCGAGAGTTTGCAGTTTTCACACCTATTCTCGGCCTCATTACCCGTTCATAACTTGAAAATTTGAGTGCAGTGATAGAAAAGAGCGAGTGATAGTGGCGAGTTTACGCATACGCGTGAGTTGGTCTGTTGGTTCTTAACTATAGACTAGGTCTCTAAGACTTCGACCCGGACTAGGTCGAGTCTTGCCTAATTCCCTATAGTTATGGCTCTGATACCAATCTGTCACACCCCAACCGATGGCGGAATCATCAGGGCATGGCACTGAGCGAAACAGATTGTCCAGAAGTTTCCATAACAGCTATCATTACCATTTGATTAAATAATACGTCCCATACCGTATTTCAAATAGTTAAACAATTATTACAGACAAACATCAAGACAAATATTCTGTTCCGACAACTCAGATTTAAACATAACAATTTGTTCGTTGGTTTCTAGGACTCCAGTTCCTAGCCTCAAGTTCATCACAGCACAAAGAGCATAAAAGCAACCTAAGCACCTGTCACATACGTTAAAATAAAGTCAATACATAAAATGTAAAGGTGAGCATACAAGTTTGATAATAGCATATAGAGTTCGAATTCGTTTACGCATAACCAGCACGTACACATAGTGAAATGAAGCACGTTAGTTATCAACATAGATCCATCGATACCAATGACTGCGGGTTGACTGCCCGAGGCAGTTCGCAATACATGATTACCACCGTAATCCATGCAAGTAAAAGATCCTTAACAACCCCCGTGTGAACGGGTGCTGAGTCCAAACTATAGTACTATCGTTGCTAAGGCAGGTAGACAGCATTCCATGTGTAAACATAACAAACAAGCATTCATAAGCCACGTATAACATGCATAAATGGTTTAGCGTTAAAATAGCTTGAGTAGTGTGATTGTTGTAGTTTGAATATTTGTAACGTATGTAACACCCAAAAGTGCTAAAAGCAAAAAGGGTTCGAGTATACTCACAGCGATTATGGATTGAAGGGAGCGCTTTTCAGCGAGTAAGGTTAGCCTGAATAGATTCGATAACGTAAGGATAAGTGGCACGCAAAACAGTACAAGGTGAGAGTGGGTAGGGAGACTGGTCGTGCGGATTGTTACCCGTGCGGACAAGTTATTCATGCGAGTGGTGATCCGTCCGGATTAGTCACTCGTGCGGACTGTTATCCGTGCGGACAAGTTATCCGTGCAGATTATACTTCGTCCGGACGAGTCACCCGTGCGGATAACATGTTCGTGCGGCTAACTATTCGAGTGGATTGTTTCTTCCTAAGTTAAGGATGTGTTTGTGTATGATGGCTTGTGCTTTGGAGTTTTCGTTGTAGCATTTAGAAAACATCTAAGTTTCTCTATCCTTCAAGCCGGTCGCGCGGACAACACTCCGTTCGGATGGTAGTCCGTGCGGACACAACCTTAAAGGTGAGTCACTTGGTGAAGTCCGTCCGGACGGTAATCCGTGCGGACAAGTAATCCGTCCGGATGGTTGTTCGTGCGGACAGACAATTCGTCCGGATAGTCTGTCCGTGCGGACAACTTTTCCGTGCGGATGCACATTGTTTGAACTTATTCAAGGTCTTAGTATCTCATGATCCGAGGAGTAATCCATTCAGAGGTCGTCCGTCCGGATTGTTCATTCGTCGATACTCAACCCTTGTTTAGAATGTGGGTCCAAAGTGTAGCTCGTCCGGGTGTCAACCCGTCCGGATCGTATGTCCGTGCGGACAGCTCGTCCGTGCGGACAGCTTGTCCGTGCGGACAGCTTGTCCGTGCGGACAACTTCCTCGTGCGGACTACTTTCTCGTCCTGGTTGTTCCGTCCGGCTACCCTTGGTCGCCTTTGTCGTTTATCGAGACGTTCTGATTACTTGTCAACCATTTGGAATCGCATCCTTAGCCGCACGACCAAGCTGGCCAGGAATCACCCTAACTCGGCCTGCCGGCAGTTCAGAATGGTCATTCCGGTCTAACCCGAAATCAGGTGTCTTGCGGGTAGAATCCCAGATCTAGAACTAGTGCATCACTAATATTGAGTGGAAGACTAGAACTGACCCGATTCGTACCGTTTTTAGGGTAAAAGAAGGAGAAAACTTGGGTTTATTTCTTTCAACTCTCTTATCCTTAGAAAAGTTTAGATCTAGGTGAAGTTGTTGTGAAATCGTTCAGATCTGAGTTGTTCTTGGTGGAACGAGGTCAAGCTTGAAGTTCATGAGAACTTCATGATGACGTCACCCGAGAATACCTCAAATCTTGATGATTTCATGGTTAAAAGTTGAGATTTGAAAGATAGAAAGGTGTAGAATTGTGAAGTGATCAAGAATGTACAAGAAGTAGAGCAAGATCTTACCTGGATTGAGAGAAATCTGAGAAAATGTGAAGAAAGTGTGCGGGCCGGACGTCACTTGCCAAAAGTGGAAAGTTGGGAGAGTGACCCGTGTATTTATAGGATAACAAAAGGGGAAAAAGGGTAATCCGTGCGGACTGCACGTCACCCGGGTTGGTTATCCGTCCGGATTGGTAATCCGTGAGGATGGGCAATCCGTGCGGATTGACTGTCCGTCCGGATGGGCAATCCGTCCGGATGACGCTGGAATGGTGCGTTCGGTGCGACGATTCTTCAACGTTTCGGGTTAGATTGCGAACGATTCGATAGTGTTTCTTATTCAAATTACTTTTAGTCCCAACTACTTCGTATCTAATAGGGTTCGGTCGGGATTCGGGTTCGAGTTCGATTGTATTCGAGTTAGACTTCGAGTTTCGATTGAGTTCGCTTGATTCCCACAACAAAACATAAATAAACATGCACAGGTAACACGTAAGGCACACACACGTATAACGACAAGTAGAATACATAGCTCGAGTTACGATTTGATGTCGATTCGATTAGTATAGCTTGATTATTAGTTGATTAACTTTATCGCATTGTTACTTCCTATCATTCACAGTCGTAGGTTGATTTGAGTACGATTAACACGATTCGGTTATTGCAATGAACGACACTTACTCCACATAATATAAATAAAATAAAAACATTTCTACGAGTCAAGTCGCGCGAAATCGATCGTTGACTTTGATCTTGACTTTGACTTCCACTTATGAAAACACGAGGTGTTACAATAACCTATCTAGTTTAACAAAATGGGTCTCTAAGGTATCCCTACTAGATTTCATCGTCTCAACATCATCAACCTGCAATATGTTTAAAATACATGGTTGAATACGAAAGTATTGACGAGTATACAAGTTTGATACATAACATAAGTATAAAAAGGTTTAAACAAATCCACATGACAAACTAAGTTATCAAGATTAACGTAAAACTGGCATGCAAATATTCAAGTCAATCCTCTGATTACCACAAGTATTAAACTTAACATGACCACAAGACTACGGGCGGTGCATTACTCCTATAGCGATATACATGTTAAGGGGAGGCCCGTACGAAGTTAATGACAAGTTTATCACATAGAATATTCTAGAAACACGAAACAAGTATAACGTATTAGCATGCATGTATTGGATTGTTTGTGCGTCTGTATAAAAGTCTAAGTGTAACTGTGTAGGTTTAATAGTAAACATATAACACCCAAAGTGTTAAAAGTAAAAAGGGTGTTCGAGTATACTCACGATTTTGCTAAATCTTCTTTAGTTAATCCCACGAGAGTTGAGTTGTTGACGAGCACAGGAAAGCCAAGGTTACCCTACAAGGGGTAAACGAAGGCGTGAGTTGTTGGAGATTGAATGGAGGATTTGGATTCGGAATTAAAGTACATATTTAAGTATGAAAGTATAACTAAACAGAAAATATATTTTGTCCAGACACTCGTTTAAGGCACTGAGTTTTCTGTGATTTCACGGGTCCTGATTTACCCGTTAGAATCAGTAACGAGGAACGCGAAAACAAAATAGACGGAAACGAAACAACACAAATTGTTCGGGTGACTAGACAGTTCACGCGACAGGGATCCTTTCGTGCGACGGGGACCTGTTTGGAGTGAACTGAACTTCGTTCGAACGTTTTAACCATTAAACGGTTACATTTGGGTGTCCAGTTGTGTTATTTAATTATAATATATAGTCTAATAGTCCAGAATGTTCATACAGTTCATAGTAGACATGGATTGAGGTATTAACCTCGTTTAAAGTTCACCAAAGGACAAGTTAGTTAACAAAGTTAACTGAACCGGTTGGTCATGAATAACAGAAATGTAAATAATAGGAATTAACTTGCAAGTTGGTGTTCCTGATAGCATACCTCTTTTTTCAAGCCTTTCATTGTAGCTAGACGTACTTGTACCCCACGCCACGCGAATATGTTTGTTTTTTTTGGCGCCCACTTAATCCACTCAAAAGGATAATAAGGTGCCGCAAATCTGTTCAGGGAGCTTCTTGTTAATAAAACATGTGATATCCGGATATTGAGCATCTGGGAATAATACAGGAGCATTAGTAGAGCTTCCTACTGTAGAAGTTAACTATTTTATGAATTCTTCATGGGTTGAACCAACTTTTTTTTTTTGAAAAGTATATTTCATTAGAATGAACGCCAACCTTAAATCGAGGCGGCCACAAACACAAAAGTTACATATTTACACCATAAATATCCAACCGACTTAACCTCATAAATAATCTCCTCAATCTTTATATTCTTGTTGTTGAACTTGACTCTGTTTCTCACCCTCCAAATGCTCCAACAACCAATCCTTATTAAACCTTTTAGAGTTTCTTTTTGAAGACCTTTTAAACCGACATGTTCATGAATCTTCAAGAGGCTCCTAAACGAAAAAAAAAGGTTTGGGATTTTGCACCAAACACTAATACGAGACCAAAGAATAGAGGCGATCACACATGAGCAAAAGATATGTTCCACGCATTCGTCACCATCGTTGCATAACACACACGTCGAGTCTTAAATCCCAATATTCCTCTTTGATAAATCGACTAATTGCATCGGGGTTTAGTTATTGATAATTTAATGGCTGACAAATCAAGGGTTTAGTTACCACGCAAAAGATATGTTCCACGAATTCTTCACCATCGTTGCGTAACCACTTTAAAAAGTGGTTTATTTATTGATAATTTAGTGGCCGGCAAAACAAGGGTTTAGTTACCAGATATTAGTTTTGAACTTGGGACCTCCTCTATGGATGTGTACGAGCGTAACCAGGTAGGCTGGCTTGCTATTGATTACTCAAGCAGCTAATAATCATTATAACCCTTTAATTCAGGTACACAGATAAAAAAATAAGAAAAATCAATACACCCAAGAAAATGGGCCCTGTGTTGTCATCCACTTTGCCCTTCCCATGGGACGACCTACTCTTAGATAAAAATGATGTTTTTTTTTTTGTTTTTTTTCAGTTGAAATCGAAAACAAACCGAGTTTTCAGTTGTTTTGAACTACATGAGTTCAAATTAGTTTAGCTTTATGGGAAAAAAAAAACTTCAAATCGAAAAATTGACTGTGTTAAGTACTTGGCTAGACATTGATACTAATTAAATTTATCACTTATAGTTTTTAAAATACAATGCTTTATAAAATTTCAAGTATACCGTTATGACTTGCTTATTTCCATCTACATCTAGATAATTATTTTACTCAAAATGAAGTTGTGGATATTAATGTATAAGTGATCAAAACATAAACGTACATGTCATTAAGACTACGTCACAATTTCTTTTATATGGTGGCATGTTTACCTTTTCATTATTTTAATAATATAATACAACATCTTATAAATTTTGAATATACCATTGTGAGTGAACGCCGGTATCATAATGGTACAATAACAAAACGAGCCTAACATAACGAATCAAACCAAACCAAACCAACATCGACCGAAAACTCAGTGCAAAGCCCGTAAAATCTCAATATATTTAGTTAAAAACCAATAATTCATTTTGCTTTATTTCCCATAAATAGAAAACCGAAAATGACACAACATTTTACTAAAAACAAAAAATAAATAACCAGAAGTAGTGGCTTGAGGCTGTGACTGTCGCTCCCCTATCTCCTTTCCCCAAAACACATCAAATCCAAAATTCCATCAAAATCATCACCGATCTCACCACTCTGCATATCAACAGGTATACATATACATACACATCTATATACATATATACAAAGTCCACATTTTGCTCAACAATTCACACAATCTTGTAGCTTCACTGATTTTGCAAAATGGGTGTTTCGATTTTGCAACACGGGTTGGATTTGTTAAGCATTTGAAGGATGATTTCAAGGAATTGTTTCGCTTGTTGGGTTAATCAGTCAATGGATTACATGGGGTAAGTACTCGATTTCTTTTCCCCAAATGTGTTTGGATATGTTTTTGAAATGGGTTTGTTTCAATTATTGAAATTTTATATGGAAGTTTGGATTTTGTATTAGTGTAACATTAGCCATTGTAACACCCTAGTAAATCCCACATCGGTCGTGTGGCCTGCGAGACTCTTGGTTCATAAGGAATGTTAGGCCTCTTAATTCACCAATGCGTTTTGGGTGCATTAGCTGTACAGTTAAGCGTGCTTAGGTGGGAGTAGTACCAAGATTGGGTGACCTCTTGGAAAGTGTTCATCAGTGCAACCAAATATAAGGACAATATGTAAAATGGAACCTCAAGTTTATGCATAATGTGGGCATATAGGTTTTAACTTTTAACCCAACAATTTGGTTTTAATATTTTATCAATACACAATTTAATAATGCATTACCACACATATTTATAGAAAAAGTGTATCGTACAATATGGCTTAACGTACGAAGCGTACGCAATATCAAACTCACACGTTATGTTAAAAAAATGAAAATCGCATTTTCAAAACAAAATGAAAATCGCATTTTCAAAACAAAATGAAAATCGCATGTTTATAAAAAAAACAAACTTCGCATGTTAGTATAAAAAACAAAATTCTCATGATGTTAAAAAAATACCAAAATCGCATGTTATAAACCAATTTTCGCATGTTGATACTGAATCTCGTACGCTTCGTACGTTAAGCCATATTGTACAATAACCGGCCTCTATATTTATATATATATATATGTGAATCGGAACCAAGAAATATGTTGAGAACTGCGAGAACCGCATAATGCATTTGTACCTATTGCCTTAGATACCACTACCTCTAACTATCTCTTATGCACAATGTACAAGTGTATTATGCGCTTCACGTAGCTTTTAACATTATACTGGTTCCGAAACGAACACATCCCTATGTGTGTGTATATATGTTTATATTCATGCACACACATACACATACATGTATGTACATTTGTCTACATACCCGTGCATAGCTGTATACTGAGGAAAACATTGTCTCCATACTTCATGATCTAATTGTTTTTCTGCCACTGGTCATGATTTTGGGTCGATTTTGACTCTTTTTTTTGCTACTCATTTACTCTTCATGAACTATAAAAGTGGCATCAATTTAACATTACAGCTGGTCAGCTCACTTTCGGTAATTAAACAATGAGGTATAATGTTTAAAGAAAATAATTTGTGTAGTACTATGGTCAAAAGTTCAAATCATACATGCATACGAGTATACATGATTAGTGATGTCTATTCAAGGGCGAAGTATAGAAGGGGCGGGAGGGGGTGCCCGACCCCCCGAACTTTTCGCTCAGTATATGTACTTTTCGTATAGAAATTTTTGGGTATATACGTTTTCGACCCCCCGGTTCTATAGAATTTTTTGGATATATACGTTTTCGTCCCCCCGTCATTCGGGTCAAGCTTCGCCACTGTGTCTATTTTGCTGGTTTACTTTGGAGGTTCAGGTGGCCAAATGGCAAAAAGTGGGGTCGGGCTGGTTGAGTAAGGTGTCAAAATGCTTAACGTTTGTAGAGCAAGTTAACTTGCTCGCGTTGACACACACACACTTTTTTATCTTTCTTATTTTTATAATCTTATAAGTAATTAATGTGCTAAATAGGATTACTAACATGTGTCATAGATAATATGTGTGTGTGTATAAGTCAGATCAAATAAGAAGTGGCGCCCCATTTTTTCACTCTGCTGGGGGACCACCCTCTATGTATATATACATATATATGTATGAGCAAGTTCATTTTAGAACCACAAACAACTTGAGAACTTGGTTTAAAAAAAGCGTGACTGAGGCGCGAGGCGCCCTAAGCCGCACCCCAGCACTTCAGCCTACACAAGGCACACATCTTACAAGAAGCGCACCCGGGGCACAATATTTTGGCAAAAAGTTGACCCTGAGGCGCGCGCCTCATGTATTTCCAACATTGTTGTGCAGTAGATTGTTGTACAACATGCTTTTCAGGTCGTACATGTATGTAATTTCAATATTAAAACATATATAAAGCTTATTTGTGTCTAAACATTGGGTAGATGATGATAGAAACCTATAGGAACTTTATAAAAAGTTATATAATTATTTGCGCCTCGTGTACGAAAGCGGTGCACTTGCGCGCTTGGGTATCACGTGTGTGTTTGTGTGCGTGCATGTCGTGTATGTGTTATAAAATAATTTCGTAAATACACTTCAGGTGAATGTTGACCCATTTGACCCACTTCCATTATATCTAATTCATTACGTTTCACCATTTGACTCATTTGAAACAAATACAACTAAAACTGGGTCAAAATCATCTCCTGTACTTTTATTAAGAGTACTCGTTTGTAACAGAGCAGTGGTTGTTTTGGCTGCTGTTCTAAATCGATGCCAGTTATTGCTGTTGATGAACCATCAAAGGGCCTTAGAATTCAAGGCCGAGCGGTGACAAAATCTAGTCTTTCAGATGATTTTTGGAGCACAACCACATGCGACGTCGATCTCACTGCAATTCAGTCGCAAAAAAGCGTATCGTCTATCGGTGGCAGCAGCACCAACATCCAGCCAGAGTTTGTAAACCGTGGCAAGTTTTACATTTATCCAAATCATATTATTTCGAAAAGATATGTTATAAGCTATTTCAAAAAGGGCGGGTCAGGCAGGCTGGGTAATGGGTCGAGATGGGTTGGGTTCAACGCATGAAATTTATATTGGTGGGTTGAACTGGGTCTGGCTAGAGGTGCACAAATCGGTTATTATGAGAAACCGGTTCAGTTAACCGAACCGGCAATTGGTTTAAAAAAAAACGGATGCTGCTTTAACCGGTTTGGTTAATAACAAGTTTTTTTTTCTCATTTTTTCCAGTTATTCACTTTAAACGGTTCGGTTGATAACCGTTTTTTCCCGGTTTATTAACCGATTTTATCTATATTTTTTGGGTTTTTTGGGTTAACCGGTAAAATCGGTTAAAAACCAGTTAAAAACCGTTTCCTTCTAAAAAATCCATCACCGCTTATAAACCTACAGTTAAAAAACCACTAACCGGTTACTTTTCAATCGGTTATTAACCGGTTACGGTTTCGGTTATTTAACTGGTTATTTTGTGCACCTCTAGGTCTGGTTCGGCACAAATTATTAAAATAATCATATTTTTTAGATAATTTAGGATGTTGTAAGTATTTAAATACACATTTGAGTGAACCGTTACAGTCTGAGATACATCTTATTACTTGACCCGTTTTGTCAAACAAATCTATAACCCAATTGACCCTTTTTATTATAAATGCGTTGAAATTGCCACCTCTGTTTTAAATGTATAGTGAATGGAAAATGAGCTCGTTTGACCAGAAAAGTCAAAAGAAGTATATATTTTGGATCTAAGCATTGAATTTGTTCATATTAATCGTTCTTTTATATACGACATTCCTGTTCTTAGTTTTGTATGGCATTGTTGAAGTAGGTCTGCTGCAGTGGAATCAATCGAGGCTACAGTGGGTTGACCATAAAAAGTCAAAGATTAGTGCAAAAACTCAAGAACACATTTTAAGGTTCCAAGATTTCTACCATTTGTTTACTTTACTTACTATGTTTTTTGTAATTGTTTTGAGATATAAAAAATGGAGGGAGGGTAACCGTTCTTTATTGAATGTTTACAAATATGGCATACTCTCGGAACAATTAGGTTTAAAAAAGATAGCTTTTAAATTCGGATATAGTGGAAAAAGTGTTACATACATTGGAAAAAAGTGAAATCGTTGTTACATACAAAATGTAAGTATATTATGGTAATGCCATTGTGTTTAATCTACTCTGTTGTTATAGGGACACTACATACGAAAGCTTACTTGGTACCACCGAAACATTTCCTCATTCAATCCCTCTCTCGGTAAGTTGCCGTTCCATTTTCTCTAAGATTCTCTACTAGAGGTGGCATATTGGGTAGGCCGGGCGACTTGGGAAACGACTCAAAATGGGTAATTTTTGTACGGGCCAGGTTGGGTTGACTTAAAGCAAAAAAAAAGTTTGTTTGATTTTATTAGTAAAAAAGAGGGTTGCGGACAGTGGAGGATCTAGAAAATCGTTATAGGGGCAACGTTTCAAAAAAAGGGTAACAAAATCGAAAAAACGTCATTTTTTTCCAAAATTTGCACTACCGTCGGAGCGTCAAGGGCAACGGCGGTTACCTCTTGTCAAGAGGTAGGTCCGGCCCTGGTTGCGGAGTAGCTTGTTGCCTGTTTACCTGTCATTCTACTGTAAATTTCCCTCTATATGGGTTTGATTTTATTATTAAAAAAGTATCCATATGTGGAAAAACATAACCAAAATCGACCTGTTCATAAGTATATGGGTAGAAATCACCACCTCTATTTTCAACTATACGTTCTTGCAATAAATTGTGGCTAATCGTTCGTCAGGAAATGGTTGGATTCTTGGTAAACATATGGGAGCAAGAAGGATTGTACGAGTAAAACAACATTTTACGCTACAAACATGTCGAATTCTCTGAAAATCTCAAATCACTTCGCGTAAATAGCATTTCCAAGAATGTTTATCGTGCATATTCGTGTATCGGGTTTATGTTTATTTGATGTATGAGGTTCATAAGCTGCTACTTTCATCAATCTTTTTTTCGCTTCCTGTACATAAGTTTCTTGAATGTTGTAGCAACTCAAATTCAAGAAAATGGAAGCTAAAAAAAGATGTAGACTTGAATTTGTGTACTTGATATGATCTTTATGGTTTTTGGTTTAAATGTAATGTGTAAATAAGTGTTTATTGTGGTGAAATCTTCATGGCTTTTGATGTTTATTATAGACATGTTTTTTTCTTCAAATAAATTAACTTGTTATCTATGATTGTTTTTTCTATTTTTAAATAACTAAAAGTTAAATAATAAAGAAAATAAATCTTGATTTCTCTTTTAAATAAAAGTTCAAATTCTATTAAAAAATGACTAAACTTAGCAGTTAGAAATTGGTGATTGATAAGACTGAAGGGAGTGGGGCGACTTCCACCCCCAAGTCGCCCAAGGTTGCCATGAACACCGCTCCCAGAGGCGTTCTAGGGGGCGTCCCCCATGAGCCCGTCCTCTTCTCGTCGCCTCCTCCCTCTCACACAACAACTTTTTGGCACAAAATTCCAAGAACTCCCCCCCCCCCCCTTTTCAAACAAATCAACCAATCAGAGGTCTTGGTGGCATCTTGAGTTGCCATGAACATCACGCCCCCTTTTTTGAGGACGCCCCAAGCCGCCCCCCAAACGCCACGTGTCGCAAGACGCCCTCTTTTGAGGACGCCCCACTCCCTTCAGTCTAAAGAGTAACCAAATTGCAATAAGAAGACACGGAGTGAAGCGTGGTTTTCGGCGTGGAGGTCTCAACCATGCCCATACACCGGCCCATGCTTGTCGTGGTGGTTTGGGCGCTGGACTCTTCACCGGTTGCCACTCTGTTACTTCGTATAGTCTAAAAGGAAAATCTATACTATATAAAGAAATTATTGGGGGACGCTTTCATCATATAGGCCATCTATCTTTTGGTTTTTCCAGCCAATCTCTCCTACTTAATTATAAATAAGTATTATTTAATTTAATCTCTTCTACTTAATTATAGATAACACCCTACTAAATTACTAAATTATAGATGATTATTATTTAGTTTAATCTCCTATATTTAATTATAGATAATTATTATTTAGTTTAAATTTAATGTATGATTCAGATATTTAAGAAATTACAAATAGTGTTACATATGTTTTTCATGTGTCAAACTTTGTACGATTCAAATATTTAAGAAATTACACATAGGGTTCTATATGTTTCTCATGTGTCAGACTTTTGGTTATGAGTTAGTTTTTTAGGTTAATTTTTAAGTATATTTAACTGTAATAATATACGTGGGATGTATTTTTTTAGTTAATCTATATTTATATATGTGTCACGCTTTTGGATTTTTTTTAGTTATCATTTGTTTTTTAGGTTATATATACACACACGCAACTTATTAGCTATAGTACTTGATAACTTGACTGGTAGGTTACTCAAAACCTTAACTATAGCCTATCATGTGGTTAGGAGCAACTTAATCACATGTAACTTAAAACACTTTCTTCCATATTTGTATTTTCTAAAAACATATATATGCTCATTTTTATCTCCTATTTTTTATTGACTTTAAGATGTAACGCATAATTTAAAACTTATTTAATTGTGATTTTAAAATATCTAAACACATGGAATTTTTTTAATTTCTTGAAAAGTTCATTTAAGTTACAATTATTTTTAAAAACATTTCATTCCTTACTAAAAGTGTTAGCTGACCATTCCAACAAAATAAATTTGGAGACGTTTACATTCAATGTCGAGTCTTTTGCTGCTTCGTAATTAGTTCTTTTCTTCGTTGCTTTGTAATTATGTTTATCGACGTACCTACGCTATTTTTTTTAATAGTCTAACGCACGGGTTGGCCACAGATTTGTTTAATTTTGTATATAGGGTTTTGAATGTTATCAACAACGTCAAGGTTTCGTTTTTCTTATATATAAAGTTACATATGTTTAACAATGTGTGGTCTCCGGCTTAATTTTTGTCACAGCTTTGCGTCTCCACCGCAACATGCGTGCTTATGTTTCAATGTGCAAAGCAGAGCCACTTGAACGTTCGACCCGCTGTGAAGCGCGGATTGATACCCACTAGTTTGATTATAATAATATGACTGAGATGTATTTTTTTAATTAATCTATATTGTAACACCCCGTGTTTTCAAAAGTCAAGGTCAAAGTCAACGACCGATTTCGCGCGATCTGACTAGTAGTGAATTTCTTTTATATGTTGTATTATGTGGAGTGAGTGTCAATAATTACAATAATCGACGTGTGTTATTCGCAACCTAATCCATTTACGACTATGAACTATAGGAAGTAACAATGCGATAAAGTTAACTAAACGATAATCAAACTATGCTAATCAAATCGACATCGAATAGCAACTCTAACTACGCATTTTAGTTATTGTTATATGTGTGTGTGTGCCCTATGTGTTACTTGTGCATGTTCATTTTTGTTATGTGGGGTAATCAATCGAATCGCAAGCAAACTCGAAATGCAATCGAACTCAATCGACATCGAACTCGAATCGAAATCGAACTATGATAATTAGTGGAGAAGAGACAGCGCTAGATATGAATAGTTGGGACTAAAAGTAATTTGAATAGGAAACTCCACCGCATTCGCACCGCTCGCAATCGAAATCGAATTAGCAGAAATCGTCGCGTCGAACACACGAACCAAGTGCCATTCGGCCGGATAGCCATCCGACCGGGCTGCCACTTGGTCATGGTGCCAAGATGCCATCCGACCGAGATGACATCCGACCGGATAGTCATCCGGGCGGGATACCATCCGACCGACCCACACTTTCCCCTTTTGGAATCCTATAAATACCCATGTCACTCTCAAACTTTCTACTTTTGGAAACTCTCTGATCGACCAGCTCGTGCTCCTCACTTTTTCTCCGATTTCTCTCGATTCCGGTAAGATCTCGCCCTAAATCTTGTACTTTCTTGATCTACACGCACTTCTACACCTTTCTATCTTTTGAATCTTAACTTTTAACCGTGAAATCACTAGATTTGAGGTGTTCTAAGATGACGTCATCATGAGTTCTTGAAGAACTTCATGTTTTGGCCTCAATCCACCAAGAACAACTTAGATCTAACCGATTTCCACACAAATAAACAAAGATCTCACGTAGATCTAAACACATTCACGGTGAAAAAGGATTGAAAGATGGTTTCTAACTTTCTTTCAACTCTTTTACACTCAATGCACTCAAAACCGGTAGAATCGGACCTTGTTCTAGTCTCCTACCCATTCTTAGTGTTGTGCAAGTTCAAGATCTGTATTCTCCTCATGAGACCACCGATTTCGGGTTAACCAAGAACAACCGTCTTGAACCGGTTAACTGGTCAAACGAGGGTGATTCCTGTTTGATCGGGTCACTTGGTTCAAGATGAGATTGTGTTGGTTAACACAATGTCAAGACGACCAAGTGTAAGACGGACGGAGCAACCGGGACGAAGTGCTATCCGACCGGACTACCGTCCGAGCGGATAAGCCACCCGAACGGATTGCCATCCGAACGGATCACACATTGGGTCCCACACTTAATCAACTTTATCAAAGTTTGAGTATTGAACGAATTGCCATCCGATCGGACTACCATCCGACCGGATTACTCTTCGGATCCTGAGATACTAGGACTTTAAAGACTTAAACAATTTTCAACATGTTCACTAACAGGGTTGCCGCCCGGACGGATGGACATCCGACCAAGTGACACTTCTGCTGTGAATTTGTTCCCACTAAGTAACCTTATCACTAGAGTCGCCGTCCGACCGGATTACCGTCTGATCGACCGACTTGAAGGATAGAGATACTTTAATGTTTTTAAAATGCTACAACGAAAACTTCAAAGAACAAGCCATCATACACAAACACATCAAAGGAAGAAACAATCCACTCGAATAGTCATCCGACCGGATAACCTATCCGACCGGATGACCATCCGAACGGATTGACAATCCGCACGATTGGACCGTCCGATCGGATTACCAATCCGACCGAGTTGCTGTCCGAGCCATTTACACTTTGCATCGTTTTACGCGCCACTTATCGTTATGCTATCAAACTATTCAGGCTAACCTTACTCGCTAAGCGCTCCCTTCAATCCATCAACCGCTGTGAGTATACTCGATCCCTTTTTGCTTTATGCACTTTTGGGTGTTACAAACGTTACGAATATTCCAAACACAACAACACACTACTCAATACTCAATACTATTTGAACGCTAACCGTTAATGCATGTTATACGTGGCTTATGAATGCTTGTTTGTTATGTTTACACATGGAATGTTGTCTACCTGACTTAGCAACGATAGTACTATAGTTTGGACTCAGCACCTGTTCGCATGGGTTGTTAAGGACAATTACTTGCATGGATTACGGTGGTAATCATGTATTGCGAACTGCCTCTGGCAGTCAACCCGCAATCATTGGTATCGATGGATCTATGTCGATAACTAACGTGCTTCATTTCACTATGTGTACGTGCTGGTTATGCGTAAACGAAATTCGAACTGTATATGCTATTATCAAACTTGTATGCTCACCTTTACATTATATGTATTGACTTTATTTTAACGTATGTGACAGGTGCTTATGATGCACATCTGGTAGGAAATCGAAGCTAGAATAAGGCTCTAGAGGCCAACAAATAGTTGTCTGTACAAACTTAATTAAGGGTCTCTAGAAGCAGATAAACAATTGCTCTACTTGAAAATCTGAGTTGTCGGAATAGACTATTTGCCTAGATTTTGTCTGTAATAATTTGTTTACCATTTAAGACATGGTATGGGACATGTTATTTTAAATTAATTGGTAATGATAATTGTTATGGAAACTTCTGGACAATCTGTTTCGCTCAGTGTCATGCCCCGATGTTTCCGCCATCAGTTGGGGTGTGACATATATCTATATCTTCTATATACTATACTTATAATAATAAAAGAAAACATGAGGATACTGGTCATGACCATCTACGTTTTAGTTTTCTTGCCCCTCTCCCTGTCCTACTCATTCATAGATAATTATTATTTAATTATTGATAGTTACTGTATTCGTTAACAGATGAATTTAATATGAATGTAATTATGAATTTTATAAATAAACTTATCTTTTATATAAAAACTTATATTTAACTCTCCAAATATTTCTAAATTCAAAGTTAAATTCTTTAAAATATTATAAAAATAAAGAAGAATAATAATAACAATAATAATAATAATAATAATAATAATAATAATAATTGTTTTATGGGTGATTTCTATTTTTTTGAAAATATTTAGTGTGGTTGGATGGTTTGAATAGTAAAAATATGTCAAATAAAAAATGAATGGTATTAAAAGAATCAAATTTTAGTCACTAATTTTTATATATATATATATTCATTTTCTATATATTTATAATTGTAATGTAATTTAAATTAACTTAAGTGTGTTAAAATCAAGGGCGGATCTTAGTAGAGCCGTGGCAAGGCCACGGCCCGGGCAAGTTTTTCGGCCGTAGTGTTAATTTTTCGCATTTCGATCGAAATTTTGTATATATACTATGTTCGGCCCGGGCAAATTTTTCGGCCATAGTGCTAATTTTAGTCCCCGTGTCTTTCGGCACTGGCAAGATCCGCCACTGGTTAAAATGATATTTAAATTAACACATATTGAAAAAGTTGAATGAATATATAGAAGCGTTTAATCCTGGAAACAATTTCGAAAACAATAATGTTTATAAAACAAGTTAGTATATGATTTACGTGAGCATTTTATGCTTACGATGATGGTACCGTAAGTCTACGATGCCTCTAAAACACATATTTCCACCTATTGTGCCGGAGGGTGTGGAGGGCGCCACGCCGCCATCCCTGCCACCTCACCTCCGATAGCACCATAGGGGCGCCACTGCCCATACCCCGCCGTTTAACAAGGGGCGTCATTGAAGGGGCTTCAGCATGGTAACGAGCTTGAATTGACATTTTCGATGAAGGATTGGTTAGGGGGGGGGGGCGCTATAGTTTAAAGGGAGGCTTTATCCCACACCCTGTAAGTTAAGTGAGTGCATGATAAAGCCCTCTAGCTGACGTGGATCTTACGTGGCGTGATAAAGCCTCTAGAAGCTTTATCCCACACCCTCCAGCCTAAATACAATGTATAGTAGGTGACTAGGTGAAGTCTACTTCAATATGTAAACCAAAATTCGTGCATAGTGTATACATAGGATTTTACCGACTACTATTTCTAACATCCTATATATTAGAAATAATATCTTTCTTAATCAAATGTACTAAAGTATATAATTACAAACAACATAAAAAAAATTATTGATATCACTAATAAAGAAAATTAATAACGCTGAGAAGTTAACCTAAAAAATTATTGATTTAAGCCGTGTCGCACTAAAACAACAAGTGCAACAACAACAACGACGACGACAACAATCATACTTAGTAAGTCCCGTAAATAGCAAAACTAATGATAGGTCTGGGGAGGGTGTGGATGTAGACAAACTTTACCCCTATTATTGAGGATATAAAGGTTGCTTCCAGAGAGACCCTCAACTCTATATCAACAAGCACTAAAAGAGTACCATAAACTACCCGAGACAACAGAAGTGGTGAAAGCAAAAAACAGTAGAGTGAAGTTAAAAATAGCATCATAGAGAAAGATACTCATACCCATATACATATCGTAAGACAATCACCCACCAAAACCACCTAAAGTGTAGGTACATCTATACCCCCTTTGAAAACACCCAACTACATCTTATCTAACCCCTAAAACTCCTTAACTTTAATCCTACGTCTCCACAAACTCCTTGAAAACACCCAACCACATCTTACCTATCTTGAACCATGTCCCTAGAGGGGTGCATTTCTATCAAATTATGCCTAATCTGCTCATCCCAGATCAATTTAGGTCTACTTCTACCTCTACCCCTCCTTCCATCTATAGTGAGGCTTTCCACTAATCTAACTGGGGTTGTTGCTTGCCTCCTCTTCATATGCTCAAACCATCTCAATCTCCTCTTCTTAATCTTATCTGATATTCTAGACACCCCTAACATCTCTCTAAAAACCTTATTTTCTTATCCGGTCTAACCTTGTGTGATCACACATCCATCTCAACATCCTCATCTCTGCTACCTCTATCTTGCGTGTTTGTGATTTCTTAATGGTCAAACAGTCTGTCCCATATAGCATGGCAGGTCTTACTGCAACCCGATAGAATTTCCCCTTTAATTTAGTTGGGAACCTAGAGTTGCACAATATCCTAGTGGTTGCTCTCCACCTATACCAGTCAACCTGAATGCGGTGAGCTACATCACTATCTAACTTCCTGTCCCTTTATACAAACAATCTTAAATACTTGAACTTAGTTGCTTTCGAAACCACCTGACCTTCAATGGTGATTTGGGTGTGTTCGATACCCATGCATCACTAAAACAACATATGACAAAAATAAATAAATTATTGATATCTCTATTATAATAAATCAATGCTTCAAAATCCCATGTGTCAACACCAGAAGAAGCCTCCCTTCTCTCTCTCCTATTTGTCAACAAAAGAAGCCCTCCACGTTAGCTTCAGCTGATGTGTCATTTTGTAAGAATTTTCATTTTTTTAATAAATTCCAAAGTCAAACTGATATGACATATCACGTGTTCAAAGAGAGGTTACTCTCTATCTCTCTTCCCCCTGCAGATCAAAGAAAACATCAAAAACCCTACACACCCTCCCACCTTTCTTTCCATTTCCTCTCCTCTTCTTCTTCTCTGTATCATCTATTCTCCATCTTTTCTTTTCCATTTCGAGCTAGGGTTCAAAAAACCCAAAAACAACCCTTCTGTATCTCAGTTTCTCCCTGAATACATACCCTATCTTTGCTTAAAACTGCAATTGTTGAAGTTTTTGTTTCAAAATTCAAATGGATTTCAAACACCCGCCTCTAAATTCCCCCTTCATTCAAATGCTAAAAACCCTAATCAGATTTCAAAATACTGACAACGTTCTTTTTCTTTCATGGTTCTCTTTCTCGCTCTCTAATGGCTTCTGGTTGTCAGTGTTGTTGGTGTGTCGGGTTAGCGAATCGCAAAGTTGGCTAGGGTTCAGGCCGAATTCCGTTCACGCAGGTAAGTCCGGTGCCAAAGATTTCATGGTTGGATGCATCAATTTCGTTTTTATTAGTGGTACGTATTCATCACCGGTTTGAGATTATTCAAGGTTTTTGTTCAGTAATTTTGTCTAATTCGTCGATTTGGGGGAAAAGTTTGATTCAATTTGTTTCAGTGACATTGTTGACCAATTAAAGTAATGGGGTTGTTTCTTTAAACTGTTTGAGCAGGTTTCATAGAGGTTCAGGCCATAAACCACCAGGTAAGTTCTGTATAAAACTTTAAACTGTAGAGAATGAACTAAGTTCTGTATAAAACTTTAAACTAGAACTTTCCGCAAAGGTTTGCAGATTAATTCACATTTTGTACACACATATATTACGAGATTGAATGTTCATGTGAGTGTATATCTGCTTGTATGCACAATTGATCGACAAATTTTATCACAATTTATACCTATTTATGGAAACCAATTTGAAGAAATGGGAATACTGTTCTGTACTTGGTGTTCGAGTATATGGATTTAGGTATGCTTTGAAATTTGAGGAAGTACAAGTTCCTCAAAATTAGGAAAAATTGGGTAGCTGCTTTTCATGTTTGTTGGACTGGTAATTAGGGTTCTTAATCTTTTTTTGTATAATTCTTTCAAATAAAATTTTTATTTGTGTTTTGTTCTTGTAGATTTGTTCTTTTTTACATTGTTAGAATTGCTTGTAGACAGTGAATTAGTGGTAGTTTGATCATGAATATGAACATGAGCATGAATTTATTTGCAATTACAGTTTGTATAAACCAAAGTGGTGTTACAGTCCAATAATTGTTTAGAATGTGTTTGTTAATAATTGATTTTTTACTTGGGGTTTGTTAATATTCGAAAACATACAGCAAAAATAGTGGCTGGGAACCACAAATCGGCGACTGTGGTGACTTGCAGTGGTGGTTCTTGACTTCGACCATGACAATGGAAGACACCGGGTGCAAATCCACGAAGAGGTAAGATTGGGTATCTGTAATATTCATTCCGATTTATAGTTGGTAGTTTTGGTCAGATCTAAAGTTTAACGATGGCGGATGTTAGTTTTTTAGACGAATGGAAGCGGTGGTGGTGACTACCGACTGTGGAGATGACCTCCGACCGCTGGACAAGTGATGATTGACGATGATAGTAGCTTGGGTGGTGGTTTTGGAAGGATTGGGTGCTGGTCTACCATGTTTGGATGCAACTGGAGGTTGTTTGGTCAGGTAATTCGGTTCAATATGCGTTTTTACGACGTAATTGCTTTAGTTTTACAGTTTGAGTTGAGTAATTTGAATACAATCAGCATTGTATGCATCATATTGAACTTTTAACCGGTAAACAAGTTCATTGTAGAGTTTCATATTTGTGAGCTTTAATCACAACATAATTCACGTGTATAAGAAATTATTCAAGTTCTTCAATTGAGTAAAGATATTCTTCATATTTACTTCTTTTCCAAACGACTTTAACCAAACCAAGCTATTTAACTTTTGTGTTTTTGGTTTAAATTTAGTTAAATTACTTTTGTTATGTTATATTTGTTGGTAATCAGAGTCACATAAACGGAGAATAAAGTAAACAAGGTTATGGAAAATTTTTTTGAATTTTATTGCTTGAAATGGAAAACCTCCTACCTGTTTGCTTACAAAAGGGAAATGCAGAGAATCATAACAACGGAAAAGTTGTAATACATAAAGATACCCTACCAATAGAGGTGTACAAAATCTGTTCACATGTTACAAACTAAACCCATTTTGGTGAAATCTGAAAAACATTCTGAACCATGTTACTTTTTAACATAGACTTCAAAAATAGACCCATTTTCGTGAGTCAAACCTTATTTTTGTTGAGTCAAATAATCAGACTTACTTTTATTTTAATTTTGAGTCAAAACATCTGTTTTGGTGAGTAGTCAAACCTACTTTCTTACGTTGTTTACCAAAACATCTGAAAAACACCTGTTTTGTTTTAATTCAAGATAAACAAAGTTGATTTTGACTTTGTTTGTATATTGTTTTGTTAATTCAAATAGCTTATCTTCTTTGATCGCGTATAGAAATTAATTGTTATGCTTTATTTACTTATCTTAGATTTTTATGATTTACAGGGAGTTACCGAACCAATGCTTTACATAGGGATGCTGTTCAGTATGTTTGCTTGGCATGTAGAAGACCATTACTTATATAGGTATGTATTTCGTAAATTTACTTCATTATATGTTTTTAACTTTATGCTTATAGTCTTATACAATTATACTCCATTTGTTACAACATTAATTACCATCATTGTGGAGCTGAAAAAACCTGGTACGGTGTTCCGGGTCACGCTGCACTAGATTTCGAAAAAGGTGTATAATCATGATATTCTGTCAACTGAAGGAGAAGACGACGCTTTTGATGTTCTCCTAGGAAAAAACAACCTTATTTCCTCATAATATTTTGTCACAACACGGCGTTCCGGTTTACAAGGCTGTCCAAAAGCCCGGGGAATATGTCGTCACGTTCCCCCGAGCATATCATGCAGGATTTAGTCATGGTAATTATTATTTTCTAAAGTATGATTTACAATGGCTCAAGGATTCTGTATCGTCATACTGATTTATTTTTGTAGGTTTTAATTGCGGTGAGGCTATGAATTTTGCGATTGGTGACTGGTTCCCGTTGGGATCAATAGCTACACGTCGTTATGCACTTCTTAACAGGACACCTTTGATTCCTCACGAGGAACTTTTGTGTAAAGAAGCTATGCTTATTTCATCAGTTGGTGATTATGGAGATTTAGAATGGCGTTCTGTAGATAATGCATCTAGACTTACCTCATTTGTTACTCAAGCATAGGTTACATCTCTGCCTCGACACGTCTATATAGAATCATACAAAAAAAATAGTTCTATAAATATAGATTTTTTTAACACAACCCATAACCCGTGACGCTCACGGGTATATAACCTAGATTTTGTTTACACCAGTCACTTTAACATATGTATGTTCTTGTGTTGTTGTTGTATTGTAGGTATGGTTATGTTACTCCAACTCTCCAAGTGATGTGGCTGATTTGCTTGACCAGCATATTAAAAAGGGCGAGATCATCCAAAGGATTTGGAGGTACCATCTTTCCTTTTTACGTACTTTGCTCAATTGATTGTTTACTGATTTATATATAATAACCCAAATCGACTATTTATTACACATATGGGTCGAAATCGATCCCTAAAAGGTTTTGCGTTTTGCATTAGTGCTTAACGTATTTAATCAACTGCAGGGGTGAAATGGGTGTTGCTCATGTTGAGAAAGCGGAGAAGGTAGTTGAACCGACACTTCCGAACGAAAATGATCCGAAGGCGATCATAAGAGACGAGAAGGAAACACTAGAGGCTGTTGTCAAGGTGCCAATGGTTTCTCATGCTGCAAAGTTGATGATTCAGAAGCGAAAAAAGGATTGGAAAAAATCAACCTACAAGTTTGACTTCTTCACTAGAAAGTGGGAGCAACACGAGATCTACACAGCTGCTGTTGTAGTTGGAGCTGTGGCAACTGTAGCTGTGGCATATAGCCTTTATAAAAGAACATGGTGAGTTTTGCAATGAGAAAGTGACCTTCAAGAGGGTGTTTAGGTACAAACCCTTTTAAATTTGGTAAGTTCTGGGTCTATGACTTCAAGAGGATGTTTTATTTCGGGTTTATATTTAATTGCTTCTGGTTTGCAGCGTTCGCCGTTGATGGAACTCTCCATGTTTTGCTTTTAGTGGTGTCGTGCTTGCCGGTTAATTCATGTTCAGGTCTTTTATATTTGGTAAAATCAGGGTCTGCCGGGTTTTGAGGGTTTCTTACTTTGTATAGTCTTTAGTTATATTATGAATTTGTTTATACATTGATGTAAACACATACCTTTTTTTAAGTGTAGTTTTTGGTGGAGCATTGGATCGGTTATCAAGCTCCATTTGCTAAAGTTTGAAGGTATACCCTCTTCATTGATCAGTTGAACATACACATATATTAAATTTATATTGTTTATTATTTTATTTTTATATAGATATTTTTAGTGCAATGAATGTGGGAAACTATTATTTTTGAGAGAATAATTGGTGCTTTAGAAAGAGGGTTTTATTGTACTCCAAATGATTATTCTGATGTAACAACGGCTGTTGATCGGTGTTTGACTCTGGCATCATTACTTAGGGAATTTCTAACTATCTATGTTGTGATGTAAATAGGCATGGCTAACCCACTAATGCTATCCATTCTTGGCTGGATTCAGCATTTGCCTGACCAGCATATTAAAAAGGGCGAGATCATCGAAAGGATTTCGAGGTACCATCTTTCCTTTTTATGTACTTTGCTCAATTGATTGTTTACTGGTTTATATATAATAACCCATGACTTAACGTTAAAAAAATGGATGGAGTTTATGAGTTGGATGAAAATGACAAGATTTAAAACCTTTTGGATCCAGATGCGAAACAACAAACCTTTGGATGAAATTCGCAAAAGTGGTCAAACCTCAGGGACGAAAATGGCATTTTACTCGATAAATTTACGTTGAGTTCATATATATTTATGTTACATCAGACCCAAATTTCATCATTTGCAGGCCCAATATTGGCTTTGAAAGGTTTTCACCATATTTGGTAATCTTTTCCATTTTATTGTAAAAACAAGCTATTTGTTGAATTTATATTTACGCATTTATTTATGCCTAAATTGCATTGAAGTCCCAAGATTTTATTTTACAAAATCTTCATAAATTTATCAACTTTTTAGTAAAAGCATTCTCTTTATCGTTTGTGATTCCGCTTTGCGTTACAAAGTTCAAGCAGTAACGTGTACGATATCACGACTAACAAACCTTTAGTGGTTACCCCAAGCAAACTATAGCAGAAGCCCAAATACCATTCTCAGCGGCTACCATACAACTTACTCTGCATATAACAGTAAGGAAAACATTTGTATCCCATGTTAGTCGTTACAGATTTATGAATCGATAAAATAACTAATTCAGTTATCGTTACCTTGAACCCATGGACTTTCCAGCCAAAATTAGAGGATGGTGTGGGTACTTTGCAGCAGTCATTTTGACGATATCCGAGTGAAACTCGATTAGTTTTTCGGCTTTGGTAGGAGGTTTTCTTTGAGAAATGTCTGCAAGCAGTCATATCAGTAGTTATAAACCGCTTAAATAGACAACATTGTAATAAATCAAGAATAAAAAGAGGCCTAAATTAATTTGTCCTTCAAAGAAAACTCACATGGGTAGTCAAAAGTTACAACTTCAACTGCATTTAGTGAATCAGCCAACAAATTCTTCCATCTGCATAATAAATAATAAAACATTTGAGTGCTGGACCTTGCAGCTCAGCCCATTAGGGTTGGCTCAATCTTCCTATACAAAAGAAAGTTAACTCCCATTTCAAGGTTCCTTTTTTTATACTTGTAAATATGTATTACCCGTTTTGCATGTAGGTTTTGAGACGATAACCTGTGAATTATGATAACATTTTACTTTATTGTGTGAGTTGACCCGACTCGAAAACAAAAATGAATAATCACCAAATGAACATGTGACCGAAAAATTACCAAAATGAACATAGACTTTTAGTTCTTACCAATATAAACAGAAGTGACAACTAAAAATTAGCCTTCGCTTTACATATGGTAACTTTTTTCGGCCTCTAAAATAAAAGTAAAGTACACGAATGGTCTCTGTGGTTTACCAAAATTTTGGATTCGGTCCCTAGCGTTTCAAAAGTACATGAATGGTCATTGTGGTTTTCACTTTGTAACACATTTAGTTCCCAACCAACAAATCTAAAGGTTTTAACATGTCCAAGTTAGGTATTAAATGCGTTACAAAGTGCAAAATATAGAGACCATCCATGTACTTTTGAAAAAAAAGCTAGGGACCAAATGTGTTACAAAATGCAAACCACATGGACCATCTATGTACTTTTAGAAAGTTAGGGATCAAATCCAAAGTTTTGGTAAATCACAGGGACCATCCGTGTCCTTTACTCCAAAAATAATGTTGGCTTGGCTGAAATTTAGCTTTGCTCTATAGCCTCTTTTTTTACGGCAAATTTGGATCACTAACGCATTCTAGAAGTTAATTAACGCTTTTGCTACTATATCAATCCTCCCTAAAGTTGTGCTAATGTTATGTAATTATTGGGTGCAGGAATATTATGGTGGAATAGAGATTGTTAAGGTAGTCATGCCAGCACGTTGATGTTAATTGTTTTTTATGTGACTTTTATCACTGTGGGGTGATTTATATTTTGATTTTTTAGTTACTGCGTGATTTTACTGGTAGTTCATAGTTTTAAGTAGTGTTTATTGTTGAATTTTGTTATTCGTTTGGTGAACTTTAAGTTTTCGGTTAGTTGAATTTTGTTATATTTGTTGTTACCGGTGAAATGATGTATTTAAGCGAGTAGATGATGATTATTATAATGCGTAAGAGTTTAAAACGTTATGAATCTACGGTCACTTCGTTTTGTTAGTTCAATTTCATGTTTCTCCATTCACATCCTATTTTCTACTACTATTAACTTATTCGATCACTAATGTTTTGGTTGTTGTCGTAATTGCTTTTACATTTGGGGAATTTGGTAATATCAATTATGATAAGCCCATTTTTTATGTCCTGCTTTCTCAGATAAACTTCATAAATAGGACCCTTCAACGAAATGATTAAAGAAGTCATGTTTCAGTTTTTTTAAGCATTCTTCAACTTTTTAATTACGTTTTTTCAAATTCTCTATTTTTTTTTGTCGTATCGTATGGTGGAGATGTTATACAGTCGTAAAAGCTTGCACGTAAAAGCTTGAAGTGCTTTGGAGTTGCTGATGACCAGGTGGCTTAGGAAAATTAGTTAAAACATGTAGATTGAAAAGCTATGTTAGAGGATTTTGTGTCTTGAGGATTTGGTGAAGTTTGCATCTATTAAAATCTTATTAAAAGTTCAAATGAAGACTTAAAGTTCAAAGCGTTATTCAGCAAATGTCCCGATTGTCCACTTAAAAGTTTGGTTAAGCCACATGATTGACCCTCAATGAAAAAAAAAATAATGGGTCCGCCATTGGTGCCGCATAGTAGAAAAGTATCGACACCAAAGTTTATTTTATATATTTAAACACTTATAATTTGGTTAGTTCTTTTTGTAGAGGAGACTCGATTTACTAAGTGACATGGTTTGACATATAAATAAAATTTTCTACCCGTGTCGCATATAAATAAATTTTTCTCGAACGTTATACTCTAATAATCCTAAATTAATCTGTTTCCCGGGTTTAAAACCGGGGCCTCACCTCTTAGAGCATAAGCCTCTACCAAATGAGCTAACGTCACATTGCAATTACTTAATAGATTTTTTTTAACACAACCCATAACCCGTGAAGCTCACGGGTATATAACCTAGTTACTAATAGAGAAATATAATAACATGACGTTGAGAAGTTGACCTAAAAAATCAAAGATTTAAGCCTTATCGTATTAAGGGGTTGTTTGGCAACTTTTAAATGGTAAGTGTTTAACCAGTAAGAGGTTTGAACTAGTAAAAGGTCTGAACCATTAAGAGCCAGTATACTGTTTAACCGTTCAGAGGCAAATGTCTGACCAATTCAGACAAGAGGTCTTAATCATTCAGACTCAGTATAATGTTTAACTATTCAGAGGAAAATGTCTGAATCATTCAGACATCTGCTTGCGAAACAAACAGCTTGAACCGTTAAGTATTGAACCAGTAACAAGTAAGAGGTCTGAACCATTAAGAGCCTTAAGAGATAAACAAACAACCCCTAAATGGTTTTTTTTTTTTTTTTTTGAATAACAACAAACTTCAAAGGACTTCATTAAGAGATAAACAAATAACCCCTATATATATATATATATATATATATATATATATATATATATATATATATAGGTAAAGAGTATGGTACAAATATGGTTATCCTACATTATGTACGCTATATTGTGAGCCGTACACGTGTCCTGATTCAGTTGTGTTTAAGAAGGTTAAATCAGACAATTAACCTAACCATCAGAGGGAAAATTCGTCTCTTCATTCATTCAGCGAGAAGTTCGTTACACTGATATCCCGGTAATTATTATTCAAATCAGTTTCAAATTTTCCATAATTCACAATCTGCAGTTTTCGTTCGTACGTGATAGGGTTTCATTCAATTTGTCTATTTTTGATGGATCCACAGAGTAGCACTGGACGAACAGAAGATGATTTTGAAGAAAATCGACCGATCGGTGATCATGCTCAATTATCTGCTTATCAGAGAGTTTCGATTGAGGATGTTTTAAATCCGCGACCTGCAAATCCAATTCCAATTCCAGGTTCAAGTTCAAGTGCTGCAAACGAGATTTCTATTGGTAATTATGTTAATTCAGATATCTAAATTGTTCGTATAATTGTTTTTTGTTTAATCATAGCATTGTTGTAGCTGTTTTTGTAGTTTGAATGTTTGATTACACTTTTGTATTTTTTTGAGAACAACATGTTTAACTTCGCATGTTATTACTCTTTACAATTCGCATTTGGTTTGTTTTTTTTGTAATTTCGCATTTGATTATGTAATAAATCGCACATGTAATTCAATTAATCAATATGATCATTTCGCATGTATTGATCAGATGATTCGCATGTGGTTTATATGACTTTTTTATGTTTTTTATTTTGATTCATGTAGATGAAAGGGTTTACACTCCGGAGGTTCATGCATCAGCTACACCTGTTGTTGGAATGCAATTTATCTCCATTGAACAAGCATATGCGTTTTATCAATCATATGCTAAGTTAGCTGGTTTTTCTATTCGGAAAGGTGGCGAAGTATACAGCGGTGGTATAATCAAAACTAAGTATTTTGTTTGTTCTAAAGAGGGACATAAGCATGTGTGTATTGATGATAATTCCAAGTCAAAAAAGCAATTCAAAACAAGGAACAGGGGGACTATTAGGACCGGATGCAAAGCTCAACTTATGATTTGCACTGTGGACGGTAGATTATATACAGTCAAGAGATTTGTTGATGGTCATAACCATAAGTTTGTTTGTCAAAATGACATTCACATGCTCCTAGCTTACAGACAATTGTCAGATGTCCAGGAGGAGATGGTATGGGAACTAGGCACTTTAAACCTTGGTCCTGTCAAAGCTTTCCATATAATGAGGAAACGTTATGGTGGTTTCGAGAACGTTGGTGCCACGGTTGATGATTGCAAAAATTTTAGGAAGCGAATAAACAGCTATATAGGAGAGTATGACACTGACATGGTTATAAATAGGATGACTGACAAAAAAGAATATTTAGCTGATTATTCGTTTGAATACTCTGTTGATGATGGCAAACGTTTAACTGGGTTGTTCTGGGCTGATGGTTTATGCAAGCTTAACTATATGGAATTTGGGGATGTGATATCGTTCGATGCAACCTTCAAGACAAACAGGTAACTGTTTCAAAGACAAACATGTTTTGTTACTGATTTTTCGCATGTTTTGTCTGCTAATGAGGGTTCAATATCGCAAGTGTAGACAACAGAGTGGTGTTGAATATATCGGATGCCTTTTCCCCCTGGTTTCGCATTTGATTTTTATTAATTCGCATATAATAAATGTGATTTCGCATTTGTTGTTCAGGTACAAGATGGTGTTTGTTCCGTTCACAGGCATTGACAACCACTGTCGGAATGTAACACTCTCAGCTAGGTTGTTGGCATCAGAGAGTATTGAATCATATAAATGGCTTCTAAATTCATTTTTAAAGTCATTTGGTCGGCAGCCTAATGTTGTAGTGACGGATCAAGACCCTGCTATGAAACAGGCTATTGAGGAGGTTTTCCCTATTAGCAGACACAGATTGTGTATGTGGCACATAATGAAAAAAGTGGCAGATAAGGTAGAGCATGCAACATTTTTGTGTTTTTGTTGGTGTTATTTTTTATTATTATAGTTTTTTGTAATAGACTGATATAAAATGCATTTATTGTTAAAGGTTGGGCACGAGTTGTGCAATAATGATGAGTTTAAAAGGAGGATGTGCGACATTGTTTGGACCGATTCGATTGAGCCCGAAGAATTCGAGAGACAGTGGAAGTTGGTGATGATTGAGTTTGGTCTTACTGAAAACAAATGGATTGATGATATGTTTGGGATGAGATCCATGTGGATTCCGGCTTTTTACCGGCATGAGCCAATGTCAGGTCTTATGAGAACAACTTCAAGATCAGAGAGTGAGAACCATTTTTTTTGTCAGGTTGCTAATTCACAACTCACACTCGTAGAGTTTATGAATCATTTTGATGGGGCAATGGATGTTCAAAGGTTCAATCATAGAAAAAATGATCATATTTCAAGATATACTGAGCCAGCTGATTGGAGTCGAACTACATTGGAAAAAGATGCTGCTAAGATCTACACCAGGTCTATATTTTTTGATCAGCAATCAGAGATTCATGGAACAATTTCCGAATGTTTGCCGATGGACACCAAAGTTGAAGGTCCACGTATCAGAATATTGTTGAAGGACTTTAAAGCACATGGTGATGGTTTATTGGAGGTATTTTTCATGTTTTTTTAGATATGCGAATTTTTTACATTACATATGCGATTTTAGTTTATTTACTTTACATTAACTTTTTAGAAATGCGAAATTGTTATGTTCCACATGCGATATTAATTTTACTTACTTACATGATTATTTAAACATGCGAAATTGTTATCTTTATACATGCGATTTTAAATCTTATTATTATTTTTTTTTTGGTTATTTTTGCTAGGTGTGGTTCAAGAATCTTGAAAATGATGTAACTGCACAGTGTAGCTGTTTGCGTTTTGAGCAGTATGGGCTTCTATGTAAACACATCTATTTCTTTTTCAAGATGTTTGGTGTTAAAGAAATTCCAAACAAATATGTTACGAAGAGATGGATGAAGGATGTGGTGCCCAATGAGTTAAATGTGAAGTATAATCTAAATATTGGTGGTAAGGATGTGCAACACAAGGCTAAACGGATTGCTCGTGAAATCATTCATACAGGGGAGTATTTGGTTAGTAATTTGATTTCCGACCTTGATCAACTTGTTTTAGTGAGGGATCAAATGATGCAGCTTAAAGAGAGAGTTGATCAGAGTCGCATAACCAAGCAACTTGATCCAAAATTTGACCGATTTTCAAAGTTGATTGGTTATCAACAACCAGTAACTAATGCTCCCCCTACTGTTCGTGTGCCGGCTGGTATAAGAAACAAAGGCCGCGGCTCGCATAGAAGGATGAAATCTAAGAAGGAACAAATGATCAGCCGCAAAGGGAAAAGGTCAAGGACATGTAGTGTATGCAATGTAAAAGGTCATGACATTCGGACTTGCGAGGAGCTGAAAGCCAAACAACAAGGTAAACAGCAAAAAAAGAAGAAGAAGGGTGTCCAGATTGAAGATGGTTTGAGAGACAAAGACAATGAGGGTGAAGACGACGAAGAGGAAGATGACTTTGAAGATTACATTAGTAATGATGGATCCGAAGAAGATCAGTGGGAAGAGGTGTCTGGAGATGAAGATGACGAGGATGAGTAATGTTTTTTTAAATGTAAATGCGAATTTACACGGAACACATGCGATTTTATATTCATTTATGTATATCATTTTTCACATGCGATTTTAGTATTATAAACATGCGATTTTATATGCATCAGTTTATATTTATTTATATGATTTTTCACATGCGATTTCTCCTTTAATACATGCGATTTTGAGTTATCTTGTTTTTTTTATGTTATTGTGGCAAAGATCCCTAATTCATTCATGCGATTTTAAATTATATTAAAGCATAAGATTTGTTCAAAACATATATCCAAAGTAATAGTTATTGTCTAACACAGCCACAACCACAAAAGGATTAAAAATATAAATTAGTTACTTGAAGAAATGATTTTGTCACGTTCAGAAGAGCTGAACTTCATCTTCTCCTTCACAGTGTTCAGAGCATCTGTTAGGAAAGAGAAGGCCAAGTCATCAGATCGAGATTGCTCCTTTAGGTGATCCAAAGCTCTGTCTCTGAATGTTGATGGTGGTTCTTGAAGTAGCTTTTCCCATACTTCTTGATTGTTTTTGATTTGTTCAAGGATTTTGCCCTGCACATCAAGAATCAGATGAGAAGAGGTGACATCAGTGCTTGAAAATAGCTCTTTGATTGCAATGGTTTTGATTTTTTCTATATCTTCAGATGCCATTTTTGTTGTCTGTGTTTTTGTGTGTGTTTTATTTGGTCTTCTATGTCTTAATATGGAAGGTAGTTATCAAGGTTTTTTATATTAATATAGTAAATTTATTATATAGGTAGGGTGGTAAGTTCAGTAGTATTCATTGTAAAATTCATCATTACATGTCAAATTATAGTCACATCGTTAATAAATTAAGTTTTTGTATATAAAATAATATCATTTTTAGTTTTTAAGATTAGTAGTTTTTTTTTTTTGTATTTTTATTACAAAGTATTTTTTTTAAGTTTTTTTTTGCACTCTTCCTGATTCGAAATCGCACTTGATTCGAAAGTAATTCGCAAACTATAAGAAACAAACATTTAAATATCTTTTTCTATGATATCGCATGTGTAATTTATCTGAAATCGCAAACTATGAAGAGATTTTGTAAGGGTTTGAAAACGCATGTGCATTATCCTGAAATTCGCAAACTATATGAAATCTCAAAGAATTCTTAACTTTTTTACTGATATCGCACATGCAGCCCATGAATTCGCAAACTATATGAAATGTCAAAGAATTCTTTTTTATACCGAATTTGCATTTGTATTGTCGACGTTTTCGCACATGATTTGACAAACTGTATCATATTCTTCTATAGTCAGTGCATACAGAATTTCTAAATTCATCAGAAGTTCATTTTCTCAGAAGAATTTGGTGAATAGGAATCGATCGTTTTGGTGAATAAGAATCGATCGATTTTTTGTTAATTGTTATAATTTCGTTTTTGGTTTTGATTTAGGATCTTTCGTTATGATTTTTGAGGTTTTGTTTGCCGTTATCAGGTGTTTTGATCTTAAATTTGACGTTTTTAACCTTGGCGGTTTCTTTTTATGAATCCTATGTTGATAAATTTAATAGAAAAACGCCCTGTTTAAGGAAGATGATCCGACGGTTGTAGACGACGCGTACATAATGTACGATTAGAGTATTTGTATGATAACCGGCCTCTATATATATATATATAGGGGAAAGTTCATTGGGGAACACTAAAAAAGTGGGGAACTGGCTCAAACGAACTCCGATTAGACTCATTCCAGCGGCGTTGGAACCGGCTCGTCGAACCCTAACTAAGATCTCTTAACCCTAAACCCTAAATCCTAACTCCTAAACTCTAAACCCTAAAGCTAAAAAATAAGGCTAAAACCTAAGCTAAACCGTAAAATCTAAACTATAAACCCTAAAGGCTAAACCTTATAGCTAAACCCTAAAGCTAAACCCTAAACCCTAAAGCTAAACTCTAAACCCTAAAGCTAAACCCTAAGGCTAAACCCTAAGGCTAAACCCTAAAGCTAAACCCTAAAAGCCAAACCCTAATATATTTAGGATTTAGGGGTTATGATTTAGGGTTTAGGGTTAAAAGATCCTAGTTAGGGTTCGACGAGACGATTCCAACGCCGCTGGAATGAGTCCAATCGGAGTTCGTTTGAGTCGGTTCCCCACTTTTTTAGTATTCCCCAATGAACCTCACACTATATATATATATAGGGGAATGCTAAAATGAGAACCACCTCGAGTTGTAAGAACCGTGAGAAATACACCGTAGGGGGCGCGGTGGACCAAATTTTTTTTTCATAAACGTAGATGCATGTATAAAAACACCATTTGTAAAAAAAAGTTCAAAAAAAAATGTCGTGTGTGTAGTTTTGAGCGCCACAAGTTTGTGTTTACGGGACCCGTAAATCTGGTCGGAAAATTTACGGGTCCCGTAAACACAAACTTGTGTTGCTCAAAACTACACCCACGACATTTTTTTTTGAATTTTTTTTTTTTTTACAAATGTTGTTTTTATACGTGCATCTACGTTTCTGAAAAAAAAAATTTGTCCACCAAGGCCCAGATCAAAAAGTTCTCGCGGTTCTTACAACTCGAGGTGGTTCTCATTTTAACTTAATCCTATATATATATATTGGGAGTTAATTGCCAAAATCGTCCCTGAGGTTTGGGTACGTTTGTCATTTTCGTCCAAAATGACATTTTTGTACCAAATTGCCCCCAACGTTTGTAACTTTTTGCCATTTTCATCCAAACCACTAACTTAGTTTATTTTTTCTGTTAAGTTGTGGATTTTTTTTGATGGAACTGGCAAATATAAAACCACAGGGACGATTTTGGCAATTTACTCAAACACTTTTTAATTTCCTTTATTTAATTATTTTTGTTGCATATATAATAAAAAGAGTAAACTGCCATTTTGGTCCCTGTGGTTTGGACACTTTTGTCATTTTAGTCTAAATCTCAAACTTTTTAAATCTGGGTCCCTGTGGTCTCACTTTTATTGCTATTTTAGTCCAAAATTCAAAAACTCCTTTTTTTTACTGTTGCAACCTGCTTATTTTGTCTTTTTGTGCATGGGTATTTTTGTCCAACTGATTTTCATTTAACATATTCTTAATTAAAAAACTAAATTAAATACATTTAATTCCTTTAAATACCCTTATTAACACTCAGATAATCTATATCACCACCTATACATACAAATCCACATATCTATATAACCACCGTTCATCACACACACTCTCTTCATCTCTTTCACAAACCACCTTCAACCACCAAAAATCAACCTATGCAGTTAATCTCGGTGATATATCACCGGTATCTCGGTTATCGGACCTCCACAAGAATATCGGTTTAAAATCTCGGTAATAATCTCGGTCCCAATAATATCGGCGATATATACCGATATATCGCCGATATTTTGTAATTGTGATATCGGTTATCTCGCTGATAATATCGGTTGGCCCGGCTGGCCTGGCTAACATGCGGTGGTCCGGCGGCGGTGTTGTTAGATCCTGCGAAATAGCTCTATGGTGTTAAGTGTAGAGAAGAAGATAGAGTAAGAAGGCTTCAGATGTTGAATCACTTTCATAAACAAAAGACGTCTGTTTATAATCTAGGCATTTTATGGTGAAAGTTTAGAACAAGAACTGATAGAAGAAGAAAAAGAAAAATCAAAGAGGACAAAGCAAGCATGATGGCGGCTGCAACAATATGTCATGTGTTCCTAATGTATTAGGGTTGAATGGAATTTTGAATAAACCCCATCAAAAATATAACTTTTGTATATTTTTACTCCTATATTATCTACTTTACAGATTTAACCCTTCATTATTAACAAAAAAGATAATACATATCTCTGTCGTCGCTCTGATCAATGAGCAGTACAACATTACCTTTTTAATTCTATATATATTATAGGTTCTAGTATATATATATATATATATATATATATATATAGCCATATAGGTTCTAGATATTAATATATATATGTATGATTATTTATATATATTTTTGCATTATATTATAAATTACCGATATCTCACCGCGATAACCGATATCTCAAATATCAGTCCTTGACCGATACCCGATATTTTTCCGCATTAACTGCATAGAAATCAACAAAATTCCACAAAAAAAAAATTCTACAAAATCAATGGGCGTCGATTACTACGACATCCTAAAAGTGAATCGAACTGTAACCGATGAAGATCTGAAGAAATCATACAAAAAACTCGCGAAGAAATGGCATCCAAACAAGAACATCGCATCATCAACCGATGATAAAGTCGCTGAATCGAAGTTTAAACAGATCTCTGAAGCGTATTACGTTCTCTCGGATTCGAAAAAGCGTCAGATCTATGATATGTACGGTGAAGAAGGTTTGAAATCTGGAGTTTATGATGAATCGTTGTTGTCACCGACGGTTTCAAGTTGTACGAATAAGAGTAGATCTGGTGCGAGGTTTAGGTTTGATCCGAGAGATGCAAATGAGATATTTGCGGTGTTTTTTTACGGATCGGAAAGTAGGGTTTCGGATGGAGTTTTGAAGAGTGAGAAGAAGAAGACGAGTGAGAAGACGAAGAGTGAGAGGAAGGCGGAGACGGTGGAAAATAAGTTGTGTTGTAAATGGGGAGATGTATATTAATAAGGGTATTTAAATGAATTAAATGTATTTAATTTAGTTTTTAAATTAATAATATGTTAAATGAAAATCAGTTGGACAAAAATACCCTACAAAAAAATACAAAATAGGCAGGTTGCAACAGTCAAAAAAGGGAGTTTTTGAATTTTGGACTAAAATGACAATAAAAGTGAAACCGCAGGGACCCAGATTTAAAAAGTTTGAGATTTGGACTAAAATGAGAAAAGTGCCCAAACCACAGGGACCAAAATGACAGTTTACTCTAATAAAAAAGAATATACATGGAGTTTTTAGAGAAAAAAAATAGTTATCACATAATATTTATAAATTTTCATCCAAATCACTAACTCAGTTTATTTTTTCTGTTAAGGTGAAGGATGTTTTAAATTTTATAAATTAAGACAGAAATTAATTCACAGCTTCTTTATATAAATCAGTTTTATAAAGAGAAAACGTCATTGGTGTGCAACACTTAACAATCGATTACAACTTTTAGTATTTATCAGTTGTAGAGATAGAAAAAACTTGTAAAACGTTACATATTTTTTAAATGTGTTGAGCACCTAGGAAATATGTTGGTAGAAATAAAATATTTATTTAATTCAGATTATGAGGGTAACTAACTTATACTTATTTTGAGTGGCTTGAGTAAATAAACTTTTGGTTCATAGCATTATAATTACAATTTGGTGGGTAATTTTAAGGTTTGGTAACGATACGTTGTTTGATAGGGGGGGCACATGCTTCTGTTTTTCCTTAGGAGCGAATTTAAAAGAGTATAAGATGAATTACAAACTTGGTACATATAATAAGATTTTTTTATTTGACATTTTTCAATAAGGTCACCAGCATTTTAGTTTTATAAAATTTAGAGGTTTAAGTAGATTTTATTTTTATAAAACTGATCTATATAAAAAATTAGAAATTAATTTTTGTCTTAGTTTAAAAAAATCCTTCGTCTTAATAGAAAAATTAACTTAGTGGTTGGATGAAAATTTATAAAAAATTATGTGACAAAGTTATTATTTTTTTCATATAAAAATTGCATGTATATTCTTTTTTATTATATATGTAACAAAATTAATTAAATAAAAAAAAATTTAAAAGAGTTTGATTAAATTGCCAAAATCGTCCCTGTGGTTTTATATTTGCCAATTTAATCCAAATATCCTCAACCTAACAGAAAAAATAAACTAAGTTAGTGGTTTGGATGAAAATGGCAAAAAGTTACAAACGTTGGGGGCAATTTGGTACAAACGTGTCATTTTGGACGAAAATGACAAACCTACCCAATCCTCAGGGACGATTTTCGCAATTAACTCTTTTTTTGGAATAACAACAAACTTAAAACGACATCTATGCAATTGAGTCATCAACTTTTATATATTCTTATTGTTTTCCGCAAAATAATTTACGCAACAGATGATAAAATATATCATTATCTTGAAAATACCCATTCAAATTATAGACCACCTATATCACAATATTATAAATATTACTTAAACCATGAAAAATGTGATGAAAAAAATTCAAAATATTATAAATACTACTTAAATCATGAAAATTATAACTCTCATGAATATTTATAAGTATTTGATTAGTTTTTAGAAAATCATCAACAACTTTTATTAAATCAAACATAAAAGCAGGCGGCATTTGGTGAAAAAAGTAGATTAAAAAATTATGAATCCAGTGGATCCTAATTGCAAAAGAGAATGTCCAAATTAAGTTTACATTTAAAGGCAATGGGCATGGCAGTATATATAAAATATTATCATTGGACCCAAATTACCAAATACATTGTACATTTATCTAACCAATTGTCCAACACAAAGCACCCACAGGCCGCATCAAATAATCTAAAAAATTGTTTAGATATGAACTTGCATGCCATCTTGTGAGTAAATTTCATAAAACAACTTTTATTTGTTAGCGTAGCGAATTCATGACCATTTCGTCACAAACCTTGTTTTTAAGGATAACCATTGGCAAAACCATTGGCATTTAATTTTAATTATTACACCTAATAAATCTATCAAGAACCACATATGGCTAAACCATTGGCCCCTTAACTCAATATTAGTTATAATAGTTTATTAGGTGAAAATGTGAAATTAGGCTAAATCTCATTAGTTAAATTTAAATAGAATAATAATAAAATGGAAGATGCAAACTTGAAGTAAAAGACCCAATTTATAATATTTACGGTCACATTAATACTTAAAAGTACGTTCATTTTCATGTATCATTCATGGAGTCCAAATACCCTTTCTTCTATCCATCATTTAGATTAGACCTGGCAAACAGGTCGGGTCGGGTTGGGTCGGGTCATGGGTCAAAACAGGTTCGGGTCAAAACGGGTCAATTATAAAAAAGGTTGTTTTGGTTCGGGTCAAAACGGGTCCGGGTCGGAACGGGTTTCGGGTCGGGTCATTTTTTGTTAAGAATATAACTTTGGTGATCATACTTGACATGTTAAGTATTATTAAAAAAAACTAAAACTTTTGAACAAAAAGTGAGTCTAGCCGACCCATCTGTAGTAACTTAGTACCAAAAAATTACTCCTTTTTGACCCGTACCGATCCACTTAAACTTACAACATCACTGGTGCCAAGACTGTCCACATAAAATGAAAAAGGCAGAGAAACCAAAAAAAATAAAACAGCAATTAGATTGTCCACAAACAGAAAGAAGTTTTAAAGTTAGAAGTAAAGGAAATAACTTATGCAGTTTTACAAACAACTATACCAAATACCCTGCACACCATTCATGTTCATAGCAACACATAACTAGACAAACATGTCTTGATCACTCGGTTAATCATTGCCTGATGACTCACCAGCCATCCAAGCTGCATGTTTGTGTGTGTCATCCATGGGACGCCAACACATAACTAGATCAACGGTTTTACTCTTATGCAAGTCTGTAAGAGCTTGTTTTCTCGACTTCTCATTTGCAGCCCAACACTCGTAGTAATGCGTATATCTCTCAATTGCTTTTTTAGCCAACTCTCTTTGACGTTCCGCTTCATGAACCGGAACCCCTTCTTTAGCATAACCGTTGCACGCTCTGCCATCATGTCCCCTGTACGGCCCAAGACACAACCAGCAAAACTCATATCCACACGGCTGCCTGCAAGTCATGTACATACAACCGTGGTTCTTCTCAATCGACCGCTTACATTTCGGACAAGGCTTCGTAAATGCGAGAATCCAGTTAGTGTTTTCTGCTTCAGCGTTATTTTTTAACACCCATTTACCGACGGTTTCACAATCCAACGGACGAGAGCGTCCTCCATACACTTCCAACAAAAACCATACTTACAATTACACGAAACATCGTAACTACCGATCTCGAAATCATCATCATACTTAACAACATACTCGCATCCCGGCCCAGGACATCACTTAACCCTCTTATTACTCTCGACATAAGTCCTAAGCAGAAAAAAATCATACCTTTTCCTTTCGTTTTCACTCGCCAACAAGCGAACCATATCTGGCCCAACCGCAGCCTCGCAAGACGGCTCCGGACACCTCAAAGTCAAACACCCAGGTCCATCCTCAACAGCAGCACACACATAACTCTTCCAACACACCTTGAAAATTTAAAACATTTACACATACACACATCAAATCCATCAACTACGTCGCTCATGAAGTGATGATGATACCTTCATTGGAAAAGATGCCGTCGGAGGGTGGGGGGTTTGTGGCGGAGGAGACGACAGAGACGCGGATACGGTGGGGGGTTGTGGCGGAGGAGACGGCGGAGAAGGTGGAGATTGGGGCGTCGGCGTCGCTGATGAGTGATGACTAGGGGCATGTTTGGCTAAGCTTATTTTACCTAAAAAGGACTTTTTGTGAAAATGATTTATTAGCTTATGACTTTTTGAAAATGAGTTTTTAAAAAAGTGTTTTGATTAGCTTATAGGGTGAGAAAAACCAATAAGTCAATAAGTTGTTTTTTAAAAAGTGTTTGGCTTAGCTTATTGATGTAAAATGACTAAAAGCTAATAAGTCAATAAGTTGGTTAAAAAAGTCACAACATTCTAACTTCTTAAAAATGACTTTTTCTCTTATACAAAAAGTCATTTTGAAAAGTCCTTTTAGGTTTGCCAAACACAAAATCTCCTTATTAGCTTTTTGAAAAAGCTAATAAGTCAATAAGTTGGTTCAAAAAGCTTAGCCAAACATGCCTTAGGGACTGATTATGTTCAGTGAACCCGTGTTGAGGTAGAGAACCCTAAAAGAACCATTCCTTTAAAACTCTCAACCCGTATTGACCCGTGGATGTTTTTTTAATTAATCCATTTCAACCCATTGACTTAAATTACTCTACCCAAATCCACCCACAGTATTTTATAAATAACCCAAAATGACCCATATCAAAGACTTTGGGTCAGAATTGACCCCCCTAATTTAGATATCATTTTTTTATAAATAAATTATTTCACTTTATGGATTAGGATCAAATACAAAGGATCCTAATTGTAAGAAGGGCAAAGGCTCCTAAAAAAACACACTACACAAAAAAAAAAAAAAAAGAAAAAAAAAAAACTTAAACATCCACCACCACCAAAAACCTAAACCCCCACCCCCCCCTCAAAAAAAAAAAAAATTATGCCGAGGGGTGGGGGTTTAGGTTTTTGGGTGGGGGTGGGTGTTTAGTTTTTTTTAGGTTTTTGGGAGGTGGGGGGGGGGGTGTTTAGGTTTTTGGGTGGTGGTGGTGGGGTGGGGGGGTTAGGTTTTTGGGTGGTGGTGGGGGTGGGTGTTTAGGTTTTGGGTGGTGATGTAGTGGGTTTAATTTTAGGTTATTGGACACTTGTCACTCTATAAATATTTTTTACACTTCTTACAGTTAGGAGTGTTTGTAGAATAATGGTGGTTGTATTAGTACAATTATTATGTCTGCTATATTTAATTTTATTGTGGGCTTTCTTTTTTTATTGTGCTCGAATATATTTCTAACTTTTGTTAGAAAAATTAAACATAGATAAAAACTTTAACTTTTCTATTACACTCGATATTGATTATACGAGATCAGTGAGATGTCTACGACTCAAACAAGTTCAATTCGATTTACATGTTTCGAATTATACGTTGGTGTGTATTTATGAACATCAATGAGTGTAGGGAATGCGGAGGGGCGTACCACGTGCGTCGAGGTGATGCTAGTTTTTACTAACGGTGATGGTGATGTCGAAGGTGAGAAAGTGGAACGATGGCTGGTGGTGATTTTGAATGGGGGTGCAAGAAAACTATTTGGTGTTTTTCATAAAACTAATGATATGCCCTATTGGGTCTTACTATTGACACACCCCCACCTACCATTTTGTCTATTCACACACCCCCCAGTGTCGAGCTATGGTCAGAGCGCGGCGTTTTAATCCGGTCAACCAGAAAAAAGACTGACAGGTGTCTGACGGGTCTGTTGACCTGACCAAAACGCCGAGCTTTGGCTGCGTTTTGGTCCTGTCAACCAGCCAAAAGACTGACCGGGTGTCAGTCTTTTGTCTGGTTGACAGGACCAGAACGCGGCCAAAGCTCGGCGTTTTGGCCCGGTCAACAGACCTGTCAGACACCCGTCAGTCTTTGTCTGGTTAACCGGACAAAAACGCCACGCTCTGGCCACAGCTCGACACTGGGAGGTGTGTGGATAGACAACATGGGTGTGTGAATAGACATGCCCTATTATTAGAAATGACAATATTACCGATCAATAATAACTTTTACTTTTTAAACTAATTAAAACCTTATTAAAAAACAACTACTTTATGCATATGGTAGTTGTACAATTGGCTTTGGGAGTTTTAAAAAAAAAATTGGATTTTTCATTTCTAACCCTAAAGTTTCAATCTTTGGCAAGTTAAGTTTTAATCTTTGTTTCCTTTTTAACCCTAAAGTTTTAATCTTTGACAATTTGAGTTTAAAGTTTTAATCTTTGGTAATTTAACCCCTTTGATTAATTTGATTTTTCACTTCTAATTCAAAAGTTTCCATCTTATACAATTTAACCCCTTTGATTAATTTGATTTTTCACTTCTAATTCAAAAGTTTCCATCTTTTGCGATTCAAGCACTTTGATTTTTTTTACTTGTGTGTTATAATTTTGGCTTTGGGGGTTTTTCAAAGAAAAATGGTTATGCATATGGTTGTTGTAACATTTGCTTTGGGGGTTTTACAAAAAAAAAAAAACTTGATTTTTTTACTATTCACCCAAAAGTATTTCATAAATTACTTTTAAACTAAAACTATTTGTTTTTTTTTTACTTATAACACAAAACTTTTTATCTTTTGCAATCTATCCTCACAACTTTTTTTACTTTCAACTTTGATCCTTTATAGTTTTCATTTTCTGCAAATTCGCTTTATGCTTCGTTCTAAATTTTGTGACTTAACACATCGCAACGTGCGTCTTTGGTTTAACGTTTTTACGTTTCGTTCTAAATTTTGCGAGTTAACACGACGCAACGTGCGTGTGTGGGTGAACGTTTTTACATCGTCTATTTTTTTCCCGTTTGACAGGTTCAACATAATGTGCGCGTTCTAAATCGACTTAGTTATAACTAAAGAATCCACGCCACATTGTGGCGCAACTAATGTATGCATATGAGAGTTGTACAATTAGCTTTGGGAGTTTTTCAAAAAAAATTGGAATTTTCCTTTTTAACCCTAAAGTTTTAATCTTTGACAATTTAAGTTTAAAGTTTTAATCTTTGTTTCATTTTTAACCTTAAAGTTTTAATCTTTGACAATTTAAGTTTATAGTTTTAACCTTTGTTAATTTAACCCCTTTGATTAATTTGATTTTTCACTTCTAATTCAAAAGTTTTCATCTTATACAATTTAACCCCTTTGATTAATTTGATTTTTCACTTCTAATTCAAAGTTTCCATCTTTTGCGATTTAACCACTTTGATTTTTTTTACTTGTGTGTTGTAATCTTGACTTTGAGAGTTTTCCAAAGAAAAAATGGTTATGCATATGGTTGTTGTAACCTTAGCTTTGAGGGTTTTTAAAAAAAAAATGATTTTTTTTATTTTTCACTCAAATGTATTTCATAAATTACCTTTAACGCAAAACTATTTGTTTTTTACTTTTAACATAAAACTTTTTATCTTTTGCAATTTATCCTCACAACTTTTTTTACTTTCAACTTTGATTCTTTATAATTTTCATTTTCCGCAAATTTTTCGCTTTATGCTTCGTTCTAAATTTTGTGACTAAACACATCGAAACGTGTGTCTTTGGTTTAACGTTCTTACGTTTCGTTCTAAATTTTGCGAGTTAACACGACGCAACGTACGTGTGTGGGTGAACGTTTTTACATCGTCTATTTTTTTCCCGTTTGAAAGGTTCAACATAACGTGCGCATCCTAAATCGACTTAGTTATAACTAAAGAATCTCCGCCGCATTGCGGCGTGTTGGGTGTCGAATCCAGCAAATAAATATAATATAAACCCACTAAACACACTAAAAATAGTATAAATGGAAGTAAGGTTCGTGTCCTCAGGGATACAGATTAATTAATTGATTATGCCAAAAACGTTTTAGACACAGATACGGTTGTTTTGAAAGGGGGGTTTTTAGTTTAACTAATATGTAAAAACAATTTATAATTTTTAAATTAAAGAGAAAAGATAATGAAAGTGGTTGGAAAAATTTAGATGTTAAAAACTAATTTCAACACCAGGGCAATTTCTTGATTCGGTTCGACTTACGATCATTAACGGTCATGGTGCAATGATCCTTTTAAAATAATAGTTTGTATCGACACTAGACGTCACGCAGTTCGGACCTCCACTCTATTTATTGTCTAACCAAACGCCGTTCGTTGATTAGAGCCAACCCGCTACTCTAAACTCACGCCGTTCGGATTTTAGCGTGCGGGTTGCGGGATAGAAGTATCGATTATAATCAAACACACACGCCGTTCGGTATGTTTAACTAGATTGTATGATTCTATAATAAATTCAAATTCATAGACAAAATTGAACCATTATTTGTTCCTTTTATCAAAACTTAAAATCTGATTAAAGACTAAAATCTTGATGAACTTTATTAGAAAAATTAATAAATTGATCAGGTTTACTAACAATCTAATATTTTTCGGATTGAATCCGTATTAAAAACAAGAATCACACAAACAAACCACTAAAATAGTCGGATCTAACATAACCGTTTCACATAAGATTGTGAACCAAATCAAAGAAAATAAACCCCGATGTTGAAACTATAAAAGACTAGCCGGACATGGTGGCTAGTTCAATCATTGCAAATGTGAAATAAAACATCCAAAAAAATTCAAACTTACGAAACAAATACTGAAGTATTAACTGATGTTCTAGAAATCACCAAAGAAAAATATGCTTTCTTGCGATCTTGCTTCCAGCCGTCCAAGATTGTCCCCCACTTTTCGTCCAGGTTGTTTTTTGATGATAATTGTCATTCTTTTTTTCTTATGGACAGGCCTAAAGCCCACATCAGCCCATTTGCTTTAGAAATAACCCAACGAGCCTATCTTCGATACTTGTTGGTCTCTAATATATTTTGCAATCAACTTCCTTTTATACCATCTTCAAAAGACACTTTAAATCATCAGCTTCATAGCGAACCCTTTCAAATAAATCCGCTTGTCGTTCCTCGCCATCGCTCCATACATGCAAAAACAATTTAAACGAACCAAAGTAGATTCCATTCCACAAAAACAAGTGTTTCGCAAAATAATAAGGCATGACTATGAAATATGCATGATATGTAGTGAATTTTAACATAAATATGCTATAAAAACATGCCTAAAAATGCAACTAACAAATCTCCCCAAGCTTAAACCTTTCCCTGTCCTCAAGGAAGTCAAGAACAAGAATAAACCAAGAAATAAACACGAAAAATAATACACATATGCATGCTTAATATATGTATATATATATATATATATTTTTCAACCCGCTTCTTTTATTCCGGAAAATAAACTTGTAATGAGATCATATCTAACAATATCAACTCCTATTACAATCATTCGAACCCGGGAAATACTTACACGTGTAACCGCGATTGTTGATATTTTGTGTCCCTTTAAACTCAAACCCGCTTAATCACGACCAAATGCTTTCTGCTTAATAATATACAAATTTACCAACATGGTTCAATCGTCCCCACGCCCAACACCTATGGCAACATCTACCCAACCTCACGACTTTTTGAAGATATCCAAAACCACACTTGATGCGACCATGCACCCAAATCATGACACGATAGTTATTATTTTTTCCGTTTTTCAAGGGGTCGGGACTTTTCTCCCTAATTTGCTCAAATATATTTTTTTCTTTATTTAGACTTCTTCTTTTTTTCAAATTTTTGGCATACATTGTGCTCTTTTACCCCTTCCTTTTTCTCTTTTTTTTTTTTTTTAACTATAATAACTTATGAGGTCAATTTTTCACCTCTTTATTTTTTTTTTCAATGAAATTACGGAGGTGTCATGATATGGGGAACATGGTGTGTGATAGAGGATATGCAACTCAACCGATTTTTGGTCGGGATCAATCTTTGACCACAAGCATCAAGATGGGAAACTAAACACATATATAATTAAGGTTATTGCATACAACATTGGCGTTCCTAAGTTAGGGCCGAGCCTACCAACATATCCCGAATTATCTATGTTTTCTTCCCCAAAGTTACTATTTCACGCATAAGCTTTGAAATGCCAGAAATCATATCATTTCTCTTTTTCACAAATCATTTTCAGCGGAACAGAAGCGGTTTTTTTTTTCTTTTCTTTTTTTTTAGTTTTTTTTTTCAAAAATGAATACTAATGCATGATATACAACCTAAATGCAATGCAAAGAAAAAAAAATGCTATGTACAACCTAAATACAATGCAATGCTATGTAAAACATGATACAATGAGAACATAGAAATTACCTCAAGTCACAACCTCCCCAAGCTTAAGATGTAGCATCGTCCTCGAGGCTCGGAGAAATATGTGGAAGGCATCTACAAAGGCGGTTGCGGTTGTTCGTTTCGTTTCACTCATATTTCCACAACGGTTGGTTTATCAACAATCATCAAGGGCGACACCATTGAAACTGATTTCCTCTAAATGGAGTAACATACCTTACGAATTTCGCCTCAAACCCATGATACGCACCACAAATTCAATAAACCCAAGATAAAACACAAAGCAACAAACCACCAATTTGGATGCAAAACAAAACCAATTCAGTAAAATGTATTTCATTGAAACAAACTTTTGCAAACCAAATTTCAATTCTAACAACTCTTTCCATGCTAAAATAGTAATTCATTTAAGTTCAGTTTAAAGCAAAGTGTGTGGGGTTGTTCAATTCAAGTAACTGGGTTTGAATCAGTAGCAGGTCTCAATTGAGGATGTTAAGAACAGTTGTTCGGGTGCCGTCACGGGAGCCAGAATGATGGATGCTTCAGGATGTCGATAAAGAGAAATAAAGGAAAGACAGAGACATACCTGATTCGGGGCCGTGTGGAGAAGGAGGTGTGCGAAAGGTGGTGCAGGTGATAGCCGGCGGCGGTCGTTCGACTGTGGTGGGTTGCCGGTTCGACGGTAGGGTTTAGGTCGGAAGGTGGAGGGTCCGGCGACGTGGTGGTGATGACCGGCGGTGTGAGCAAGGGTTCCGGCCAGAAGGGTGTGATTCCGGTGGATGATGATGATGTGTGGAGGATGGCGATGAGGGAATTGTGGAGATGGGGATACTGGTTAGGGATAAAGGGAAAGAAGGTTATGCAGGTCTGGTACGATGTTGGAGAGAATAAAGGAGTTTGTTTTATCAATTATTATTATTTTTATAGATTAAAACCACCTCAACTCACTTTATTCACAGAAGGTTCACCCGGCCGGGTGAGAGTTTGACACGCCCGTGTCAAGGGTCTGAATAAATTTGATAAATTTTAACACGGCCGGGTCACTTTTTTTAACACGGCCGGGTTAACATTCTGAAATAAAAACACACTTTCACACTGCCGGGCCATTATTTTAAAATATCCAACCGGTGGGTTAAACTTTTGACTAAAAAAAACAATTTTTTTTTGTTTTTATATTTTTTTTTGTTTTTTTTATGGAATTAAAACAAAAGAGAACAATACGAAATCACGGGTTGCCTCCCGCGAAGCGCCTTTCTTTCTCGTCTTTGGCTAGACTTGAACCTTATTTCGTTAATCCGGTGCTTGCTCAATACACGGAAGAAGCTTTTGGATAATGCTTGGTGATTTAAATTTTGGTGCTTTGTGCTTTGCTTTCTTCCGTTTGTCCATCAGGGTCGTGACATCCCTTAGATTCTCCCCAAGCTTGAACTTTTCAGTAAGTTCTTTTGTCGATGCTTCATCAATACTTCCATTTGACACTAATGCTGGAACATCATATTTAGACAACTCAAAACATTCATCAGTTAGTGGTTCAATGACATCTATATAACATCACTAGGATAACGCATCGCATCATCTATGTTGAAATTGATTACCTCCCCATCAAATTCCATAGAAAGGGTGCCGCTATAAACATCGATTTTTGTCCTTGCGGTTTTTAAAAATGGCATCCCTAATAATATGGAACTTGAATTTGGGGCTTCATCACCCTCCATGTCTAGAACATAAAAATCAGCTGGAAAGACTAATTCATTCACTTGTACCAATATATCTTCTAATACACCTTTTGGGCGCACTATGGATCGATCGGCCAATTGAATGACTACCCCGGTCCTCTTTAACGGTCCTACATTCAGTGTTTTAAAAATCGAGTATGGTAGGACGTTAATAGAGGCTCCAAGGTCCAACATAGCTCTAGGCACAGTGATATTCCCCAATTTACAAGGAACGGTGAAAACACCTGGATCCTTGCACTTTGGAGGTAGTCTCTTTTGTAAAACAGCTGAAACATTCTCACCTACCTTTACCGTTTCATTACCTTTTAGCTTCTTTTTGGAAGTGCAAAGCTCTTTTAGGAACTTTGCATATCGTGGGACTTGTTTAATGGCATCAAGGAGTGGAATATTTACCTCAACCTTCCGGAATGTCTCCATGATCTCTTGGTCTTCCCTCTCCTTCTTTGTGCTTCGTAGTCTTAAGGGGAATGGAGCTATCAGAGTATATTTCATTTCACTTCCAACCGGTTGTTTTACTTTCATCTTATCTTGGTCCTTTTTCTCAACAACAATTTCCTCTTCTTCTTGCATACTCGGACCGTCGTAGCTCTTTCCACTCCTCAAGGTAATGGCACTCACGTTGTGCTTTGGGTTATCCTCGGTTTGTGCGGGTAGTTTACCTTGAGACTCTAATTTACTCACTGAGCTAGCGAGTTGAGCCATTTGTTGTTCTAAGTTCTTTATGCTAGCTTTTGTCTCTTGTTGAAACGTATGCGTGCTAGTTGCCAAACTTTTCACAATATCTTCCAAAGACATTCCCGAGTTGCCCGTTTGTTGTTGGGCGGGTTGCTGTTGTCGAGGCTGAAAGTTTTGCGGTTGTTGATTACCTTGGAAGGTCGGGTGTTGCTGATATTGTGGGGGCCTTTGCTGATAACTCATGTTAGGAGGTCCCCAATTCTGATTGCCCCGGGGTTGTTCATATTGTCTTGAGTTTTGTCCCGGGTAACCTACAAGTGCTTGTGCTTGTTCAACATCATCTTGCAGTGTGGGACACATATCAGTGGGGTGTCCAAATTGTAAACAAATTCCACAAGCTCGTGCTTGTGGCTCAGCACTCTTATCCTTGGTGAGTTGCATGACCGCTTTGGTTAACTCAGCTAGCTGAGTTTCGATGTGAGGAGTGCTTACTTCCTTGACTGCTCGTGGAACATCCGTGTACCACTCATCTTCTTGTGCGGAGTGCTTGGTGTCTTCAGCTATGGAGGTAATCAAAGCTCTAATTTGAGTAGGTGTTTTATCGAGTAGAGCTCCTCCACTAGACGCATTTATCAAACGTCTCTCCATTGGTGCTAATCCTTCACAAAAGTATTGAAGGAGTTGGTGATCAGTTATGCCGTGTTGTGGGCAACGAGCACACAACTTTTTAAACCTGTCCCAATAAGTGTGCAAAGCTTCCCTTTTTGCTTGCTTAATCCCAATGATTTCCTTTCGTAGAATGGAGGCTTTGACTTCCGGGAAGTATTTGTCTAAAAACAGTTTTGCAAGTTCATTCCAAGTAGTTACTGACCCCGGTGGTAGGTAATATAGCCATTCTTTTGCTGAGTCTTGAAGAGCAAAGGGGAATGCCCTTAGCTTGATTTGATCTTCAGTAACGTTATGTGGCTTCATACCGGAGCACACAACGTGGAACTCTTTGAGGAACTTGTGTGGGTCTTCATTCTCTAAGCCTCGGAAAAGTGGTAATAGGTGAATGAGTCCGGATTTCAGCTCAAAGTTTTCCACAGTAGGGTAGTTAATGCAAAGTGGTTGTTGTGGGACATCACGAGTTGCCCACTGTCTAAGGGTTTGTTCAGCTGCCATTGTAACTGCAGGAATTTGCGGTTTAGGTGAGTTTGGTTCTTGGTGGGTATGTGTAGGTGAGTGTGGTGGAGTGATGGGTGTTTCTTGATGGGATTGTGATTCTGTTTCGGTTTCTGATTCACTTGACAAGAGTATGTCTTGCCAAATGTTAGTGACCGGAGGTGAAGATATAGAGGATGAGGAGCTTGCTAACTTCTTTCGTTGTTTTGCTTGCTTCCTTAATCTCTTTGCTGTTTTCTCGATCTCCGGGTCAATCTCGAGTGGTGAACCTGTACGCAAAGATCTTGGCATAAAACGATTAAATTTGTCGTATCCCCGGCAACGGCGCCAATTTGTTGGGTGTCGAATCCAGCAAATAAATATAATATAAACCCACTAAACACACTAAAAATAGTATAAATGGAAGTAGGGTTCGTGTCCTCAGGGATACAGATTAATTAATTGATTATGCCAAAAACGTTTTAGACACAGATACGGTTGTTTTGAAAGGGGGGTTTTTAGTTTAACTAATATGTAAAAACAATTTATAATTTTTAAATTAAAGAGAAAAGATAATGAAAATGGTTGGAAAAATTCAGATGTTAAAAACTAATTTCAACACCAGGGCAATTTCTTGATTCGGTTCGACTTACGATCATTAACGGTCATGGTGCAATGATCCTTTTAAAATAATAGTTTGTATCGACACTAGACGTCAAGCAGTTCGGACCTCCACTCTATTTATTGTCTAACCAAACGCCGTTCGTTGATTAGAGCCAAACCGCTACTCTAAACTCACGCCGTTCGGATTTTAGCGTGCGGGTTGCGGGATAGAAGTATCGATTATAATCAAACACACACGCCGTTCGGTATGTTTAACTAGATTGTATGATTCTATAATAAATTCAAATTCATAGACAAAATTGAACCATTATTTGTTCCTTTTATCAAAACTTAAAATCTGATTAGAGACTAAAATCTTGATGAACTTTATTAGAAAAATTAATAAATTGATCAGGTTTACTAACAATCTAATATTTTTCGGATTGAATCCGTATTAAAAACAAGAATCACACAAACAAACCACTAAAATAGTCGGATCTAACATAACCGTTTCACATAAGATTGTGAACCAAATCAAAGAAAATAAACCCCGATGTTGAAACTATAAAAGACTAGCCGGACATGGTGGCTAGTTCAATCATTGCAAATGTGAAATAAAACATCCAAAAAAATTCAAACTTACGAAACAAATACTGAAGTATTAACTGATGTTCTAGAAATCACCAAAGAAAAATATGCTTTCTTGCGATCTTGCTTCCAGCCGTCCAAGATTGTCCCCCACTTTTCGTCCAGGTTGTTTTTTGATGATAATTGTCATTCTTTTTTTCTTATGGACAGGCCTAAAGCCCACATCAGCCCATTTGCTTTAGAAATAACCCAACGAGCCTATCTTCGATACTTGTTGGTCTCTAATATATTTTGCAATCAACTTCCTTTTATACCATCTTCAAAAGACACTTTAAATCATCAGCTTCATAGCGAACCCTTTCAAATAAATCCGCTTGTCGTTCCTCGCCATCGCTCCATACATGCAAAAACAATTTAAACGAACCAAAGTAGATTCCATTCCACAAAAACAAGTGTTTCGCAAAATAATAAGGCATGACTATGAAATATGCATGATATGTAGTGAATTTTAACATAAATATGCTATAAAAACATGCCTAAAAATGCAACTAACACGGCGGGTCGTAATTCTAGTTCTACTCTATTTTACACTAAAATTCTAACTTACTCTTTTGCCAAGGGTTTGAACCTAGGTACTCTCCTCTAAGAAATATAAATCTCTACCAAATGAGTTATCACACAATGAATATAGATTTTGTATTGACAACTTATATAACTGTCATCCACTAAAAATTGAAAAACGGAAGTAACCAATTTTGTATTTTTACACTACTTGATATGATATATTAATGGTTAAAATTAAATGTGAGATACATTAAAAAATAATTTTCTTTCTAAATAATAATAATAATAATAATAATAATAATAATTTATATAGAGTTTGTTGTATTCATAACTTTTACAAATTTGAAGACAAAAAGTGCATCAATCATTATGATGGAATGGTTATGTCGTGTCCCTTGTCTTGTGTGGTTTTTTATTTTTGTTAGATTAGTCCAGAAAAAGTCATTGATGTATCATGTATACTAATTGTGTAGGACAAATTTTGATTGATAACATGAGTCCTTTTTGCATGGATTCAACGTATTAGTTAGGTTGGATTGGTTGTTACGCTAGACGCGAGTTCTTTTTTTCTTTTTCAACAATGACAACACGAAAATAATTCAATTAATATTGTAACAATTGTATTAAAGCTCTAAGTTATTCCATATAAGTTAACTAAAATTATTTCTTTACAGATATAAGATTACGTGTTAGGCAAAATAGTTGATTGCATTACTTTTCCAAACTGATTTTTTTTAGTTCTAAATGTATAAGCCTATAAGGTAATGAAGATTTGTTAGAAAATAATTTCAAAAGGTTGTTATAGCAAATTACATAACAAATAAATTATTAGGCTATAGGGTATGAGAATGGTGGATGGGATCATGAATTGTCACGGGAAACATGGTTCTCGTGGCACACCTCCACCTTCTCAAACCATTGTGGTTCGAATGGTTTAATCCATGATAACCATAATCTTCTTTCAATTAATTAGGGGATTTTGATTTGTGAGGGAGGATAGTGGATGATAGTGTGGGTTATGGTCCACACCATGTAGCGTGATGGATTTGGTTAGTGGAAGAGGGGGGATGACATGACCTGACGTGGAGGATGGTGGTCACTTGGGTCATAACCACACCACATAGCCTTAGTATAATAACTATGGACTTGAAGACGCATGATATAAACCAATACAAATTTAAATCATATTAGACTATGTGGTGTGGTGATGTTCCTAATCACCACCACTACCTTTCATGTTAGCGCTATATCACTTTATCCTCATCCACCACCCTATATTGTATGGTTCATTACCCCTACCATCATCCACCATCCTCCACCACCAATCAAATTCTTCCAATTAATTAAAGGAGGCACATGGTCGGCATGGAAATATCCATGCTCACCATGCATGGATTGAGAAGGGGGTAGTACTAGGGGTGTTCAAAAAAATCCGGATTCGAAATGAATCTGGAATATCCGTATCCGAAAACCGGATAATCCGAATTTTCGGATTTGGGTTCATATATGAATTTCAAAATTTCGGATAATCTGATTATCCGATATCCGATATCCGATATCCGAATTTTTTTTTATAAATATATATAGTATATGAGTATTATATTTAGTTTAAAATATAGTAAATATTCGGATTCGGATGTGGATTTATGAATATTTTTACTTTTATTCTATGCACGAAACGATTTTTTTATATAAATTCGGATATCCGTTGGGATATCTGAATCCCTGATGTCTGTCGTTAAGAACATGCAAAAACCTATTTAAACTATTAGTATAGAATAAGTAGGGTATCGAACCAAGGGAGGATTGTGGAGAGTGTCGAAATGTTAAATGTTGCTTATCTATTGCGTAAAAGTAAATCTTGATTGTGGATTTGTGAAATTGCTAAAGTAAACGAATTAAATTGAGGTTTTAATCAATAAGAAGAACAATGGTTCCTCCGGAATTCAGATTTCCAGTTAGATTCAATTATGTGTTTTATCACAACACTCACATAGACATAAGTGTTTGACCTAATAAATTGATTGTGATATTCAACGACTAAGTACTCCGATCAATACATAATGGGAGGTTATCAAATGAATATCAATCACAATTACCAACCCTAACCCCGCCTCAAATATATCCTGATTACTAGAACTCTCGGGAATTGAATGATTAAAGATTAAGGATTAAATAAAATGTAACTGTTTACAATCAACCAATCAAATCATAGGTGAAAAGCATCGAATGCTTAGATCACCGAGTTAATAAATGTCAAAAACACATAAAGTCACCTAACATACGAAAATCCTCCATCCGGAGGAAACCATGAAGGAATTAGCCGCTCATGCTTGTGAATTGATCTTCAATCTTGATGTTGGAAGGCATGATTGATGATGGAATGATGATTAGATGTTGTGGAATGGTGGGAAAAACTCAAGAGAAACCCTAAAATTCGTCCCTTCAGTCGTGCCTCAAAGTTAGAATACCTCAGATGTCGAATCCTTATGTTTTAACATATTTTTATTCAATTTTCGTAACCCAGCACCGTAGCTTACACCAGAACAGGTTGAAACCGTAGCCTACTGCTGACAGATTCTTCACAACACTGTTTACTTCATAACTTCTTCGTTTTAAGTCCGATTCCCTCTCCGTTTGCGGCCACGTCTTCATAATTCAGCCCTCTATCATACCATATCCCAAGATCTTCAATTCCACTCCACTTATTTTCCTCAAAACACGTCCAATCTTCGTGTTTAACCTACAAAACATCAACTTCTCGTAGTTATTCAATTCCAAACATTTAAACACATAAAAACTAATAAAGTTAACCATTTAAACATGTTAAACACCATTCCAAACCCATTCCATCACATCCCCACACTTAGCCTTTGCTTGCCCTCAAGCAAATCCGTTCGAAACACTATAACAAACCGAACAAATACCCCAACTGCCCCGATCATGTCTTAGCTAAGGTCCAAAGTCATACCCTAATCATGATTTGCACTAGATGTGTTAATTCAGCAAGTAAAAGTGATACATCTTTTTTTAAAAACAAACTCGCCTAACTAAACCTAACATGCTTCTGGCTTTTATTCTCATGCAACACACCCCTCACAATTTTTCACTCCTCTCAGTTTAATATCTGAACTAGCATGTAATACACTAGTATAATCACTCAAAAACCGAAGATGAAACTCTGTACTCATAAGCTTGTATGACAATCACACCTCCACTATAACATATAACATAGCACATATCAAAAGGACTTTTCGGGCTTTGGGTTAAGGGTAAAGGTATGGGAATATTTTTGGCTTTTTTTTTTCTTTTTTTTTATTGGCTAACACAAATGAATATACCAAACCATGACAACTTATTCACAATACTACTAACACTTTGGGTGATTTTCGACCCATTTATTTAACACAAACATAACAATGATTTCTGCTTTTCTTTTTCTTTCGCTTCATATATATATATATATATATATATATATATATATATAACAAACATCTAACACACAACTGTCATCGATGGTTGGTAAACAAACGGCTAAAACAAGGTGTAACAAACGAAGGGTGAAAGGCTCAACATGGTTTACTAAGGTAGAATGGATAAACAATCAACATATGAACAAATGAAGGAATCCTAATGCCTTTATCATCTATGTGCATACGCTAAACCATAGTCTCAGCATGTATCAAATCACACAAGTTCTAAAACAGAGCAACATACGTCCTACTCTCAACAAATGAATATATAAATATTTCAAATCCAACTAACAATTCTAGTAGGCTCAAGAGTCTCACAAAAGTGGGGAAACAAGGTTACCGATGTGTGCATGCATTTATTGTGCCAATAGCTTGTTACCCCTAGTTAGGAAAGTTTTACACATTTTCTATAAAACACTTGCTGAAAACGGTTCATTCTACATCTCAAAGACTAAACCATGACTAAGGACCTCTACCCAAACAAGTCGGAACAAACTGGCATGTACTGAACAGTCGCTTTCGTGCCCTATTAGATCACTTAAAAACAAACCTTTTAAAAAAAAATTCTTTTCCCCTCATCCCCACACTTGAGAGACATTGTCCCCAATGTATAGGTTTTTAGCTCAAAACATGTGGTTTATCAATTCATTCCATCTTATCACATTTACAAGCGACTAATTCAAACCACCAACCAACCAAACACATAAAAGATGCACAATACCATTCCGACACATAACAATAGTTACACCACCAAGGTTACGAACAACTAAAACAACTAAAACAAAGCAAATAAAAATAGTTCAAAGCTCCACCCGACCACCTAAGCCCATGAATAAATACATCACAAAATAAAAAGTCACAAAAGAACACATGGACCTGATCGGGGATCAGAGAGTGCTCAGTGATGGGGTGGCTTAGGGTCTCCAAAGACCCCCTTCATCATATCAAGATAACCTTCGGGAGGCGCATCCTGCTCCGGGTCCAACCATGCTGAATGATGTAATGGCGGCTCTCCAACTGATGCATCACCATTCAATCTTCGCTTCTTATCATCCAAATGCCTGAGCAAAGTCAGGCCAAGTACTCCAATCCTCATGCCTCTCCCGCACAACGAACTCACTCACATCCTCGACATTTGGTACCCCTGAACTCATACCCACATCAAAACGTGTGGCTACATCCTCAGCATCATCACCATCACCATCACCATCTCCCATCCTACACACATATAAACATCAAACCAAGAATCCATGTCAGTGCACATTCTCAAACTTTAAACAAGTGTGTGACACCAACAACGTCCCCACACTTGTTTAACATTATGGCTATTCGGCTTGTTGAAATTCAACTCACAAAGCTCCCATGTAAGTACGGAACAAGATTTTAGAACTTTAAAAAAAAATTACCGAGTTTCATCAAATACCAGCTTACGAGTTTAACAATCGATTTTTAAGCAATATGACATGTTCAACAAGCCCAAATCAACATCATCTAGCAACCCAACCACATTCCATCCAACAATTTAACCATATGTTAGCATCAAATTCAAGTATTACTCAAAGGTTCATGACAAAAAAAAAATCGCACTTAGAACTACAACATCATCAGTTTCAAGCATTAATATTCATATATGAAACATATCTCAACCATAAAGTGCCATACATCCAACAATCTTGAGCAAAACTGGTCAAAAACGTACCTTTGATGTTTAGAATTGCTAGAGTAAACTTCAATTGCAACCAAGTACACTCCAAAGTGAAAATCCCCAATTTATAAAATAGGGTTCGTCACCCTCTCTTTCGATTTCTTACACACGAAGCCGAATCTTGAAAAACCAACACTAGGGTTTTACTCCTTGCGAAAAATTAATCAATTTTGACTGTAAATTGGTGTGATTTGATGAAGGAATGAGAAAGATGGAGATGGAAGATGTTAGGGTTCGACTGATGAAGATGATTCGTGATGCCGTGTGTGAAAAATTGAACATCAGGTCTGAGTATATTAAAACCCATACCCGACCCATTTTTGAAACTCGCACCGACCCAAGACCCAGCGTAACCCACTGCAAGGCCCTAAGTTACATTAATGCGTTCGCTGTTTTGATTTGTTTAATGCGGGTCGTAAGCTACAGTGACCGCGTAACCTACAGCACGTAAGTCTCGCCTTGACGTTGCTGATACGTAACAGGTAACCTGTAGGTTACATCAACGATGTAGCCTACGCTACTGGAGCCTCTGATTTGTTTGAGCCATAAAGGTTGTTATTCCCTATCTCCTAACTGTAGCCTACAATAAGACTAGAAGGTATGGGGGCCGGCTAGGCCCGGCAAGGACCGGCGCCGGTCCCCCACACCACCCCCCTCCATCCCACCCAGCAGCTCCTCGCCGATCTCGCCGGCCCTCCTTCTCCACCCTTCTCTCACATATACCTATACATACATACATATATATACATAAAGGGGTTCATCCTCCATCCCCCTGAAAAGTGAAGGAGACCCATCCCCACGAGCCGCCTACGTGGCGCCTACGTGGAGGCTCATCCCCGTGGGGATGGGCCGAACCATACCCTTTAGTCTAAGGCCGTAACTTACATTGCTGTGCATTCTGTTCAAAATAACCAAAACATGATTGTAGGCTACTACCCCTCCGTAGCTTTTGGTTTTGACATTATGATCTGTGCACATTACATGTGCTTGCAATAAATGCATTCACATTAATTTATTTAGTATTAAGTTTGCTTTTTTTTTTTTTCAACTCTTTTTAAACGTGACAAAATTTATTTATTATTACAAACTTTTTTTTTTTTTTATGATGAATGAATGGTTTTTAAGGATTTTGTTCGTTTCAAAGGCCCATGTGACCTTTTCATTATAACTTTTTAATAAAACCGAATGATTCGGTTTCGCATTCACATGCCCGCTCCACCCCCCGTAAGAAAATCGTGTCGTCCTCGACACACAACTAAGATTAGCGACATACCTGGGTATCTTCAACGTCCCCACACTTGCTTGACGCTGTGGGTAGAATCTCCGGAATCCCTTCAAACCATTAAAAACAAAACAACTAGAAATATACAAAACTGAAACGAAATATGTACCGAAATCCGGGTTGCCTCCCGGTAGCGCTAAGTTTTAGTCTTCAGCCGGACTTCTCGTGACCCTCATGGCGGCTCAGATGCCTGCTTGCCTCCCAACTTCTCCACATACAGTTCCATCTGGTTTTGTGTGAGGTTTGCAGCTTCACGCCATTTGTGGTTAAATGCAACTTCATTGCCCCTTCTAATACCACCGTTGGGTGGTTTTCTTGCATTCACTTTCTCTTTCACTTCCGCTTTCTTCACCTGATGTCCACTCATCTCGCGTTTCGGCCTGTGACATCCAACATCACTCGTCTCTAACCTGTCCTTGGTCACACTTGAAACATCTTCGTTAGTAGCAACCGTGTTATAAGAATCATCAACAAGATCGTAAGAAATAGTTTTTAAAAACACGTTAAAGTACAACTTACGATTATTGTAACTCATTGTGACCATTCCGCCTCTGCAATCGATCTGTGCATTAGCGGTATACAGAAATGGGCGACCCAAAACCACCTGTGGCTGCTCATATGTGTTTGATGGTGCATAGTCGATCACCATAAAATCCACCGAGTAGTAGAACTCCCCCAGTTGGATGACCACATCCTTCATAACCCCCCGGGGTTGTTTCCAACTTGCATCCGCGAACATTGCCATGCTATCACACGCTTGAAAAGGACCAAAATCATACTGGTCATACAAGCTACCGGGTAATACACTCGTCCCTGCTCCATAATCCAGCAACGCCTTTTGGATTTTGAACTTGCCAACTCTTATTGGAACAACCGGTTCCCCTAAATCAATTCCGCTTTCTTCCGCATCCGCCTCATTTAGACCTACAATCACATGAGAAGCAAACAAATCGTTATCATAGCAAATATTTCTAGAAACCGGATTTACCCCACTAATCAGTGTGCTCCGTGCATTCTTGGGGTTTATTTGGGTATCACTCGGCAACTTTCCGCTACTCTGCTTCAGCTCCTTCACATCGGTTGCAAGTTGGGCCATTTGTGTGTTTAATGACTGAACAACTTTATCTCTCACCTCCTCCTTTTGAGCACGAGTTTGCAGCTCAAGCCTTTGATTTTGTTATTCAAGCTGAATTGATTTCAACATCTCCATCATATCGTTACCCCCCGAAGTGTTAGAGGACCCAGTTGGTCCTCTTTGATCGTTTTGGTAGCCACCCTGAAAGTTACCTTGAAATCGGTTCTGATTGAAGTTTCTTTGACCACCAGATTGATTGTTGCCTTGAAATCCCGGATTTAGCTGATTATTCGTATTCCCATAGCTAAAATTCGGGTGATTTCTAAGACCCGGGTGATATGTGTTGGATTGCATGTTGAAATTTCTTCCACCACCCCCACCTTGCACATAGTTCACATCTTCATTTTCACCAATTACGCCTGGGCATTGATCCGCTATATGCCCTAGATCTCCACAATGTCCACACAATGGAAACTGACCGTTTACCTCCGGTGGATTCTCTACTGCTCTCACTGTCGAATGTCGTGCACTTCGAGAGGATTGAGCTTTGCGTTTTGACGCCCTTGCGGTTCTTTCCAAATATTCCCAATCATCTTCTTCGTAATTCATTCCAAAAGTACCATTGGATATTGAATTTACATCCCTGGCATCTTCATCTATTAGGCCTTCGTGGAATGTATTAATAAGCTCCCACAAATATATCTCATGATGTGGACAGTTCTTGAGCATCATTTTGAAACGATTGAACGCTTCGTGAAATAACTCACCGGGCTGTTGTCGAAACCCTCGAATATCCTTCCTTGCATTATTAGTACGCAAATGAGTATAGAACTCATCTAAAAATTGTTGTTGCATGTCGCCCCATGTGAAGATCGAAGCTGACGGTAGCGAATGAAACCATTGTTGTGCTTTGTCTTCAAGTGTGAATTGGAAAAGTACCAATTTCACATCATCAACTGAGAAACCTTGGCTGCTGATTGTGTTGCAACGTGCATCATATGCAGCAATGTGTAAATATGGTTCTTCATGTGCGTGACCATGAAACTTAGGCAGACTGGATATTGATTGTGTTCGTACTTCGAATGAACGCCCTCCTTGTAGTTTCGGGATCACAACCGGTGATGGGTTGTTAACTATAGCAGGCCTGAAGTGGCTCTCTATACCTCGAACCGGGCCTTGATTATTTCGTCGTGGAATTCCTTCCGGTAAAATCACCGGTCGATGTAAGTTTCGTGGCAGTGGTCTTGCCTGACCCTGCATCTGAGGTACCGGTGGTGGTAATGGAATATCCACCACCGGCCTTCTCGGAACAGGCTGCTGATTAATTGGATCAGGTTGATTATATTGTTGATACCCCAAATTCCCTTGATTAACTCTTTCGAATCCACCTGCCCCAACTGTTTGCCTCTCGTAGGTACCCATATTGACCACTTGTCTCTCGTTTTGACCCACATAGTTATCATATTCCTCAAAGCCATCGTCGAAATCCCCCGAATTATTTCCTTGATCATAAATGGCTGATCTATAAAGATGTGGCATTGGCTGACTTTGTTGTGAAATAACCGGGCGGGTGGCTGGCAGAATTGATGTTGCATTAGGTGCTTGAGTCTGACTTGGTGCTGCAGCATCATCGGGAATGATTCTGACATAAGGAGACGAATGTTGTAAATTGACCGTCTGGGTTGCAGTTGGGTATTGAAGGGATGTTGCGTGGGTGGAAGTTGGTTGAGTGTTGTCAAAGTTTGGGAAAAAGGTTGAGAATGATGGTACTGGAGATGTAGAAGTAGGTTGTGTAGACTGTGGTGGTGGTGGTGAAACTGGTATGGTAGTGTTCGGTGAAGGTTGGGTAGGTGTTGGTGAGAATTGTTGCTGTGGAAGTGGGTTTTGCGGTTGTTTCTCCGGGGTTGTTGAGTTCTCCATTGTTTTAGATGTCGGTATAGGTGATTGTAGAATCTTGTTCTCACGGTGTAGTACTCGCTTTGTATGCTTTACTGTTCTTACGATCTCTGGGTCGAACACTAATGGTGATGACTTCCCGGAGTTTCGAGTATGATGCATACACTTCCTAGATCACCTGCACAAACCAAAAACAAGAAAACCTCGCGTAAATCCGAACAAAACAGAACAAAATAAAAGACACTATTTTTGGATTTTTGTATATTTAACTAAAACTAGAACTTAACACTAAGCACTTTGCGCACGCCTCCCCGACAACGGCGCCATTTTGATGTCTGTCGTTAAGAACATGCAAAAACCTATTTAAACTATTAGTATAGAATAAGTAGGGTATCGAACCAAGGGAGGATTGTGGAGAGTGTCGAAATGTTAAATGTTGCTTATCTATTGCGTAAAAGTAAATCTTGATTGTGGATTTGTGAAATTGCTAAAGTAAACGAATTAAATTGAGGTTTTAATCAATAAGAAGAACAATGGTTCCTCCGGAATTCAGATTTCCAGTTAGATTCAATTATGTGTTTTATCACAACACTCACATAGACATAAGTGTTTGACCTAATCAATTGATTGTGATATTCAACGACTAAGTACTCCGATCAATACATAATGGGAGGTTATCAAATGAATATCAATCACAATTACCAACCCTAACCCCGCCTCAAATATATCCCGATTACTAGAACTCTCGGGAATTGAATGATTAAAGATTAAGGATTAAATAAAATGTAACTGTTTACAATCAACCAATCAAATCATAGGTGAAAAGCATCGAATGCTTAGATCACCGAGTTAATAAATGTCAAAAACACATAAAGTCACCTAACATACGAAAATCCTCCATCCGGAGGAAACCATGAAGGAATTAGCCGCTCATGCTTGTGAATTGATCTTCAATCTTGATGTTGGAAGGCATGATTGATGATGGAATGATGATTAGATGTTGTGGAATGGTGGGAAAAACTCAAGAGAAACCCTAAAATTCGTCCCTTCAGTCGTGCCTCAAAGTTAGAATACCTCAGATGTCGAACCCTTATGTTTTAACATATTTTTATTCAATTTTCGTAACCCAGCACCGTAGCTTACACCAGAACAGGTTGAAACCGTAGCCTACTGCTGACATATTCTTCACAACACTGTTTACTTCATAACTTCTTCGTTTTAAGTCCGATTCCCTCTCCGTTTGCGGCCACGTCTTCATAATTCAGCCCTCTATCATACCATATCCCAAGATCTTCAATTCCACTCCACTTATTTTCCTCAAAACACGTCCAATCTTCGTGTTTAACCTACAAAACATCAACTTCTCGTAGTTATTCAATTCCAAACATTTAAACACATAAAAACTAATAAAGTTAACCATTTAAACATGTTAAACACCATTCCAAACCCATTCCATCAATCCCTATCCGAAATTTTGGATATTCGGATATCCAAAATTTCAGATACGGATTTGGGAACTTACAGATACGGATTCGGATATCCGAAAACCGTATAATCCGATCTTGAACACCCTTAGGTAGTACTGTACCACGCGAATCATGTCTCATATGGCAACGCATGACCCAAACCACCATCCCACACCCCATAGTTAACATTATGTGTTTTTATTGTTAGATGTTATTTCCAGTTTGTAATATAAACGTCTCATTTGATTCTCGATTTCATTTTGTTGCTAAAGTAATCATTTGGAAGATATCCCATTTCATAGGTTACGCTAGCTACAACCATGGTTTCAGAAGTCCTTAGGCGCTCCCAAGTCAGTCCATTGGAGACTTGCGAGTACTCGACCTTGGCGAAGAGTACTCGGGCATGTTAAATTATATAGAAATTAATTTTTAGAGAATTATATATATATCAAATATCATAATTTTACTCATATTTATAACAAGATATGTGAATATCATTATAAATAAAAAAAGGCATGTTTAAATACTAAAGTATTTCAAAAATTGATATTGATTTATTAATATTATAGCCATAGAAGTTATGTTTTATTATTTTTAAGGTAAACTCATCCTAAATTGATCGACTAAATCTGATTCTAGCTGAGGTTAACCGCCTTTAATTGATTCCTAATAGTTAGACAGGGTTGAACAAAGTCGCCTTTACACCGTACCTTGTAACGAGTACTCACCCTCCAATACCTACTTTTACAACATTGGTCATAACGTTACACCCACGTTTTTGATCTATTGCTTGTTCATTTAACATGGCACGCCTCTTTTCTCAAAGGGTTCGTTTTCCCTTTCAACAACCCTATTAGAAAGAGGAGTACGAGAAGCCGAAAATTACTAAACAATAGCGGAGCTTAGTGTAAAGTAGGGGGTGCAACCCCCCCTCCCCCTCGAATGTTTCGGTTAGAAGTGTAAAATTTCCTATTTTTCATCCGAAATTTTTAAAATTATATAGGATTGCCCCCCCCCCCCCCCCCCCCCAAGAGGAGTACGAGAAGCCGAAAATTACTAAACAATAGCGGAGCTTAGTGTAAAGTAGGGGGTGCAACCCCCCCCCCCCCCCTCCCCCTCGAATGTTTCGGTTAGAAGTGTAAAATTTCCTATTTTTCATCCGAAATTTTTAAAATTATATAGGATTGCCTCCCCCCCCCCCCCCCCCAATTATTTTGTCTAAATATTTATACAATATATAAATTGGGTCCCATGACCTTCCTCCCCCTCGGAACTTTTAGTCAAGCTCCGCCACTGTTACTAAACATTAAAAGGTTCCGTTTTTCGTTTCAACAATCTCATAAGACTGTTTTGATGAACCATACTTTGAATCTAAGATATTTTGAAACACAATTTATGATCACATGATTATATTTATATCTATTTGACTTATATAATATAGGAATGATACTTATTTAAAGTACACGTATAAGTATTTTTTTTTTATTGTTAAAAAAATATTGAAGGCGTCCGTACTCCGTAATATGATGATTAGAGTGTACAAATTAAGTTTAAATTAAGAAAAAGGCATGATCCTAACTGTAAAGAGAGTGTCCAAATTGAGTTTATATTTAAAGGAGGGCATGATCCAATGTCTTTGGTCACATTTATAAACAAAACATAATATATTTTTATTTTGAAATAAAATTTCTCAAATTCATTTTACATCTAATTTAACCAAATGTCCAACACGGAGTCCTCTCACAATTCACATTTATTACGTGTTTCCATTGTCTTTTTAGACCATGTGTAATGGTACAACCAAACAATTCACATTTATTAAGTTGTATGAAAAAAATATTTGTGGCGTAAAGTTTATATCCGATTTGACAAAATGACCTTTTTAATATAAAAATAATTACCTGATCAAACAAACCTTTTTTAGTGTGAACAAAATCATAGTTTGTTTTTCATATAATTAAATTTTAAGAAAAAAATCACTATGTAAAACAATCCTTTTTTAATATAAAAATAGGGTAGAGATACAATAGGAAGTTTATTTGGCTAGGAAGGATAGGAAGTGATCTTGACCATCCATTAAGTTAATCAATGGCTAAGATTAAATCAGGCATATTGAAATGAAGAAAAGAGGCGCGTGAGTTTGTTCAAGGGCATTCTAGTCAATCCAAGCCAATAGTTTCTCTCTCCTCCAATTCCCCCCCATTTTTTAAACGTTAATAACTCTTTCATACGACATTATTTTTTTATAAAAATTGCACCAAAAAAACGAGCGTTTTTTTATCTTTAAAACGAGTATACTATTGTTATATTTTAAAAAAAAAATTTAAAACCCAGTTGCGTAAAACGCAATAGAAAAACCATCAGTTACGTAAAACGCAATGAAAAAAAAAACCTAAAAAATGACATTTTTCTAAAACGCAATGCACCAAAAACACAAAGAAATGACTTATTTGTAAAACGCAATGGCCAGAAAACACATAAAAATGTGTTTTACCTAAAACGCAATGCACAAAAAACACAAAGAAATGACTTATTTGTAAAACGCAATGGCCAGAATACACTTAAAATGTCTGTTTTCTAAAACGCAATGGAATGAAAACACATAAAAAAGTGTTTTACCTAAAACGCAATGCACAAAAAACACAAAGAAATGTCTTATATGTAAAACGCAATGGCCAGAAAACACTTAAAAATGACTCATTCTAAAACGCAATGGACTGAAAACACCTAAAAAATGTGTTTTACCTAAAACACAATGACTAAAAACACTTAAAAATGTGTTTTTTTTTTCTAAAACGCAATAGCCAGAAACCACATAAAACTCTCTTATTTCTAAAACGCAATAGCCAGACCCCGCCAGGGGCTGCCGCCCCCGGACCCCCGCAAAGATCGTAAAACGCAATGACTAAATCAAAAACCCAGATCATGAAAATGAAATTAAAGAATTTCTTACATGGATCGAAGCCGATTTCTTCATCAATTGACGAAATTTGAATGATAGAAACACTTATCAACGCTCGAATCGAACGAATCGAGTGATTATCTCCAAAATCACCGGAAAAAACGAGATTTTTTTATGAAATTAAACTGGGTTTTCTTCAAAAAAAGCTGAAGAACACGTTGATCGGGTTCTGAATCATTGATTTGTGATGAAAATCGCACTATAATGTAGTGATTATTGAGATAGAAAGTGAAGAAATAGTTGAAGATGGTGGGTTTTGAAAATGATGGGTTTTTGAATTTACTGGGTTTTGAAAAAGGAAGAAGAAGGAGTTGGATTGACTAAAATACCCTTTCTCTTTATTTTAAAATTTGCCACATATCATAATCCTATGGCTTCCTATCATTCCTAGCGAAAATTAACTTCCTATTTGATCTTTACCCTATAAAAATAATTACCTATTAAACAAACCTTTTTTAGTATGCATTACAATATTTATTTATTTATTTATAGTAGCACAAATTATGAAGTTTGGCATATATAAAAACAATCACTGTGAGAAAAAAGATAGAAAAAGTATACCCAAATTATATAATATATAAAACACACAAAAAATTGTTTGGGCTCGTATAGACTCGCGAGCCTAAACGAGTATTGTATTTCAGGCTCGAGCTTGGGCTCGATAACTTAACGAGCTCCTTTTTAAGCTCGAGCTCATTAAGGCTCAGCTCGTTCGAGCTTAAAACTGAGCTGATCACGAGTAACTCTCGAGCCTATAAACTTATTTACACTCTTACATTCTAACAATCACATATGATTCGCATTATTTTACACGCTCCAAAATTTTCTTTAACCACAATATTTAAAATTTATTTATTTAAATCATCTTTATTAGTTCGGATTTACTATTTCAATATTTCTCCTGTATTCTAAGATTTTATTGTATAAATATATTGTAGAGTATTATATAGGAATAATGGATAGCAGTTGGTCGGCAACGGTCCTAACTTCGAAAATAACCAGTAGTGGTATCACATTTTCATATTTTGTAAACTAATGGACTTTCACTAAAAATCTTAATTTCTTTTTATCTTCTTATCCTTTTCGGTTTAGTAAAGGTCCATTGGTTTACAATATACGAAAATGTGGGACCACCACTAGTTATTTTTTAAGTTGGGATCGTTATCGGCCAACGACTAATAGTTAGGATTATTAAAATCCATTATTCCTATTATATATTATAAACACAACATTGTAGGTGATGCATACAAAGTATGACGATGTTTAATAACTGAATCGACGTAAAAACAACTGAAATTCGAACCGAACCAACATAAATTCAATTTTTGTTTATTTTACCTTTTGTTTTGGATTAGTTTCCTACTCATATTCGAATTCAAATTTTGTTAACTGAACCGAGCTATGCGTTTGCGAGTTTTGAACTAAAGATCCAAAAATCCAAACCCGAATGATAAACACCCTAATCCCCTCTATTCTCTATGATGTCTTAGTCCTTAAGTCCTCAAACAATTTACAAAAAAGCCCTAATCCCCTCCAGTCTTGTTGCTACAACTTAAGGTAGCGTTCGTTTCATGGAATTGAATGGAATGGAATTAGGAAGTTTTTCTTTGTAAAATTGATCTTGGTTGGGGGAGGGAGGAATTTGAAATCCTTCACTCTAATGAAATTTGTGACTATTTCAACATTCCTTAGAAATCCTTCACTCTAATGAAGGAATGGAATGGAATGTTGAAATAGTCACAAATTTCATTGATTAAAGAAATTCATTGGATTTCAAATTCCCCCCTCCCCAACCAAGATCAATTTTACAAAGAAAAGCTTCCCAATTCCATCCCATTCCATTCCATGAAACGAACGCTACCTAAGTTCTTTTTTGTTTTCGCACAATTCAGTTTGTGCAGTTTTACTCGAATTCAAATCTTGTAGTTTGAATTTGAGTTAACATAAAAAAAAAATCCTTGTTTACGAAAGTAACTCAGTTAACCCAAAAAAAAAAAAAAAAAAAACGAAAATCGATTCAATAAACACCCGACATAACCTTCAATTTTGTTGTGTGCGTTCCTATTGATTTTGAAAAAAACAAAAACTAACAAAAGCATGAAGTGTTGTGCTTGATTTAATTTAGTATACACAAATTGGCAACCAAACCTTTTTTTGTCTCTTGTTTTTCTTCCTTATTATATTTGCAACTTACAAGTTTCAATAATACCTCCTCATCCTAATCATGCCATTATAAAAAATCAAAAGCATGGGCTCCTAGTGTTGGTCCAATGGTATTACCACATAAGCAACTCAAACAACATGGTTTCATAAAAGATTCAATGAACTTATTCAACAAGCAACGAACCAATTTGGTGACTGGTTTTGGGTACGGTGGGTTAAATGAATCTGATGACTAAACCTCACCTATACATACATACATGTATCCCCTCTATATATCTATATATCATACACCCATGTATATATATAATCCTAAAACCCTTCCTCAACAAAAACACGAGTCTTTCAGCCTAAATCTTGAAAGGGTTTGAATCAACAACTGCTGAATTTGGTTAAAGATTTGATCTTTTTGTTGGGTTCTTCTCAAGAGTTTACAAAGATGCCTACATTGGTTAAGTACAGTGGTAAGTTTGCAACTTTGCATACCTTTCTTGATTATTCTACTTTCAAATTAGGGTTTTTTTTTTTCTTCTTCTTCTTAATTTCTAGGTCAAAATTGAGCTTTTGTGTTGGATCTTTTTGGGTTTCTCAATTAAGATAGTTGTGATTTCTGGGTGTTTCTTGAATTTTTGTATTCTCTGTTTTTCATACATTTTTTTGTATAATTGTAGGTGATGATGAACATCATAAGGGTAGATCAATATGCTTCATGGATCCGACCCGTTTGTTGTCTGTTCATGATCTTTACACCCGACCTTACAAACGGACCCGAATCACTGACCCGTATAAAGAAAACAACCCATCAATCGAAATCCTCCCTGACGAATGTCTTTACGAGATCTTCATTCGTTTATCGGGTCCCCAAACAAGAAGCATATCCGCTTGTGTCTCAAAGCATTGGCTTACAGTCATAAGCAACATCCGAAACTCAGAACTCAAGTCAAACAAAGTCAAAGTCAAAGACCAGTTGTTGAACGACAATGAACAAGAGAACGATGGGTATCTCACGAGGTCGTTAGAAGGGAAGAAAGCAACCGATACAAGACTTGCTGCAATCGCTGTTGGTACGTCTGCTCGAGGTGGATTGGGCAAGCTTTCGGTCAGGGGGAGTAGTAAAGTTACAAGTATTGGGTTCCTCTCGATCGCAACTAGCTGCCCGTCTTTAAAGGTTCTTTCGTTATGGAACGTTCCTTTGATTAAAGACGAGTCGTTAGTAAATATCTTCAATGAATGTCACGTGTTAGAAAGTCTTGATCTTTCGCAATGCCCGTTAATCACCAATGCGGGTTTGGCTTCAGTCGCGGAAAACTGCCCGTACTTAAGTTCTTTAACGATCGAGTCGTGTAAAAACATAGGTAACGAGAGTCTTCAAGCCGTTGCCTGCTGCCCGAATCTACAATCGATCTCGATAAAAGACTGCCCACTTATTACTGATCAAGGAATCACTACTCTATTATCGTCATCTTCGGTTCTTACGAAGGTTAAGCTTCAATCGTTAAACATAACCGACTCATCACTTGCGGTTATTGGGTGTTACGGGAAGTCGATTACCAATCTTGCCCTCACTAGTCTCCGGAATGTGACCCAAAAAGGGTTTTGGGCAATGGGTAATGCGAAAGGTCTTGAATCTTTAACGTCGTTAACGGTAGTTTCGTGTAATGGTGTTACGGATCTAAGCGTTGAAGCTATCGGATACGGGTGTCGAGTGTTGAAGAATATGGCGCTTAAAAAGTGTTGTTTTGTATCCGATAACGGGTTGGTTTCTTTCGCTAAAGCTGCTCGTTTTCTTGAAAGTTTGCAGCTAGAAGAGTGTAATCGGATCACACAGCATGGGATTTTGGGAACTTTATCGAATCAAAACTCGAAGTTGAAATCTTTTTCACTTGTGAAGTGTATGGGAATCAAAGGATTAGCCCACGAACCGGTTGACTTCTCCGAAAGTCAATCTTTACGATCGTTAACAGTTAAGAACTGCACTGGATTCGGGAACACTAATTTGGCGATGATTGGGAAGTTATGCCCACGTTTGCATCATCTCGATCTAACCGGGCTCGACAAGATAGACGATACAGGCCTTTTCGAACTTCTCAAAGTCTGCAAAGTTGGACTTTTAAAAGTCAACCTTACCGATTGCATACATTTGACCGATAACGTAGTGAAAGCTTTGGTTAAGATCCACGGCGAAACCCTAGAAGTGCTTAATCTTGATGGATGCAAGAAAATCGGTGACAAAACCTTGGCGGCAATCGCGGAAAACTGCTTATTTCTCAAAGATCTCGATGTTTCAAAGAGCTGCGTTACGGATTCTGGTGTTTCTTGTTTGTCTGGTAGCGGTCGTATGAACCTGCAGGTTCTTTCGTTATCGGGTTGTTCTAGGGTCTCTAACGAGAGTTTGTGTTCGTTTGAGAAATTGGGAAAGACCCTTGTGGGATTAAATCTCCAAGGCTGCAACTCGATTAGTAGTAGTGTGATTGAGTCGCTTGTTGTTAACCTTTGGAGATGCGATATACTTTCTTGAAAAATAAAACGAACGGTCCTAAGTTCCTAACCGCAGTTGCTGACAGTGAATCTTGGTGAACCCGGTTGGCGTAATGGTCCGGTTTTTGCAGGCTTGAGTGGTCTGTTTATGAATCTTTGTGTAAAACTGAGAGACACTGTTTGGACTTTTGTTGACCATGGTTCTTTTAGATTTTCTGTTTTGGTGGTTAGTTTACGGGGCGAGGGTGTGGTTCGGACCATCGTGTATGAGGTTCAACCATGTGGGTCTGCCGGTTCGGTTTTGTATGGAGTGAAGGAGGGTGGTTCTGGCTTTTTGGGGAATGGTTAGATGCTTAGATTGTTGATGGTTGATTTTTGGTTGGTGTCAAAGTCAAAGAAACCATTTGTATGCAGTTTTAATTAACTTGTTTTAATTTTCAATATTCATTGTACCTTTTGATCTTATTATTTTGTTTATTAAATAGAGATGATAACTTGTGTGAATTAAACAAATGCAAATCTATAGAGAGGGCAATTTGTGTGAAATAATCATTTTTTATAGCAATTTCTAGATTTTATATGATAAATACACTACAACGTACATGCATTTGACTGGTTTAATCTTTAATCTTTTTGTTATGAGTCAGATACTTGAATCATTTGGCTTGTGCTATTTCAACAAATTAATCATAATGAAACCGGTGGGCGAAATGACATGAGAGAAAGAACCTCTTGGTGGAGTCCAGTCCCTGGGTGGCTCTCAGTTCTTGAGGGGGATTAGGTGGCAGTTGAAAGAGCTGCTCGAAAGCTTGACGACCAAGGAAAAAGCCTATATATCATTATCTATTTTATATATCTTTTTTATTTTTCTATAGTTGAAAAAACCTTCTTTTGAGAGGGAGGACAAGTCTTTCATTTCCCTTCCTGCTGAGTAAGTAAATTTGTGCTTCCTTTGTCTCACGCAGGAAAGCATGAACTCCAGTTAGTCTGATGCGTAGAATCCGCTTCTGATAATTTTCTTCCGAGAATTTAATATGGAAGAGAGCGAGAGCTCCTTCCTCCTAATCTTTTAGATGTTGTCAAAGAGGGTTTGAGGTTTCAATATCCTACTACGAATGAATTTCCTTTTTTGCGAGAGCCTAAATCCGGATGTTCCGCAATTTCAAATCTCTGCAGTAGGAGGAGATTCCGCACTTTAAGTTTTGTCTTGGCGCTTTCTTTATTAGTAAGATCCGGGGGATAAGCTAGGATTCTTGAATAGTCTTCATCAGCTCAACCAAGAAAGTGTTATTTTGGTAAGAGAAGCCAACTGAGGAGAATGAGTGAGAAAGGGTCCTATCATATTCAATTTATTCCCTAAATGAGGCCAGACAGACACGGCTAAATCAAATAAATCCTAACTACTAATGCTAAAGTCGAACTGATAGTAGTAGCGCATCAACAAGTGCCTTAGAGTCACATTGAACCTGAGCAGAAAGCTTGGTTCCACTAATTCTTTCAACCTAGAACCTGTATTAGATTTAAGCTATCAGGGTTGTTTCCCAGAGCTAAAATCGGCTAAGGGGAAAGGGTCGTTGAATAAGCAAAACAAGCAACTGATGCTGTTATAGAAGAATTTCCACCTATGGATGAGAATTCGGAATTAGAAATGGATAATGCTTTTTGAACTTCTACTGAAGCTGGGACTCAAGCCCAAGGCATGGAACTGGTTCGAGAAAGGGTGGACGAAGACTTGGTCGAGCCATACATACTTCACTTTTAATTAAGAGGGTATAATTATATTATTTTATTGACGTATTTTAGTTAGAGGGTATACGCATAATTTTCATTTAAAGTTGAAAAGATAAAAATAAATTAAAAATTCTTTTACTATACACTAAGTTTATAAAATGTTCTGCATAGCAGGGCTGGCCTAACAATGTTAAGGCCATGTGTAGTAGTATAGGAAGACTCTTGGACATTGTTTACTATGTGGTGGTCCAGTCAGTAATGGGGTATTATGGGGCGTTTTTTTAAAATGGTGTAGTGGTATCAGGGCCGGTCCTGAGAATTCATGTACCTTGTTCGAGCTCGAAAAAACGTGCCCTTAGGCCTTAACGAAATTGGGTATTGGGCTCACTAAAAGTCTAAACCTAATGCCAATGGGCTAATAACTAATCTAAACCATAAAAATAGTTTTGTAATTGAGCCTATGTTGATGTTTGTATCGGTATACCCTATTAATTTTTTTAACATATACGTATTGGATTTTTTTTAAATAACATGCCCTTCAAAATATCGGGCCCTTGCCGGTGGTCCACCCCGCCCACCCTCAGGGCCGGCCATGAGTGGTATAATGCACCAACAACGATTACCTAATTATTAGTTTTTTACAAAAATAAAACATATAATATTATCATAAATGAGTTGGAAAGAGGTGATTGGTCATCAAATTTTCATCCGGTGTTTTAATCTACACGCCCAACCAAATAAATTCAAAAAACGCCCAAGGGGCGGTGCGCGGGCGTTTTTGGATGTGATTGAGGCAAAAAAAAAGCCCAATTTCACTTCCACTACGGGTGGTCTAACAACCCAAGTTAGGCCGAATAGCGATCCCATTAAAAAGGTATTTCATTAATCTTCTAATCAACTTATTAACCCGTTAATCCAGTATGGGTTAGGATCAAATACAAAGGATAAAATAAATAAGAAGGGTAAGAAGGGTTCTAGTCCATTGATCTTAGATTTCAAGGGTTGAGATTTGTTGTAGGGAAAAGAAGATAATAGAAGGGCATAAAGGGAATCCTATATTTATGGATTTTCTCTCTCCACATGCAAGGCACATGCCAATTCCGCCATCGATTTAAAACGTCCATAATTTTTTCATACGACATTTTTTTTAAAATTCACCGTAATAATGAGCGTTTTTTATCTTTAATATGAGTACCATATTATCACATAAAAATAAAATAAAAAATTTCAATTTTACTGGGTTTTTTTTTTTTTTTTTGCATTGTGTTAAAACTTCAGGTCATTGTGTCTTTTAACTGGGTTTTGGTCAGTAGAGTTTCTATACATTGTGTTATTATCAAAACCTATAACACAATGTTAATTTGGGTTCTATCCATTGCGTTTTTATAAGAACCTATAACACAATAAATGACACAATGAAGATGATGTTATATCTGGATTTTCTATAAATTGTGTTATTAGTTCAGGTCATGGGCGGCTCTTTAGGTGTGCGGGGAGGACTTCCGCACAAGGCCCGTTTTTTTTAGGGGCACGGGATTTTTAAAAAAAATCGATATATATATATATATATATATATATATATATGTTATTTAAAAAAAAGAAAAATTGTACACATATAACAAATCCAATATAGAGGCCCATTATCAAAAGATTTGTATTTTTTATAATTTACCCAACTTAACAATAGGTTTATTGGGCCCAATTCAATACTAAATTTTTGTCATTTTCGTAATTATGTTGTTTATCGTTAAAACATATGGGCCAATTTTTCGAGCTCGAACAGGGTACGTGAATTCTCAGGGACGCCACTGGTTCAGGTCATTATGTTTAATATGTTATTCATTGTGTTTTAATATGTTGTCCATTGTGTTTTAATAATTTGTTTAATTTTTTTTATTATCTTTGTTCATTGTGTTTTAGTTTGTTGTGTATTGTGTTTTTAGTTTGTTTTCCATTATGTCTTCATCTGCTCTATATTGTGTCTTTTATCTGTTGTCATTAATTGTGTCTTTTATCTGTTGTCATCAATTGTGTTTTATTTAGTCTAATACTTAGTGTGTTATATGTTATCGCCATTGTGTTATACGTTATGGTCATTGTGTTTTAGTATGTTGTCCATTGTGTCTTTATCTGTTGTCATTAATTGTGTTTTTGATCTACTTTACATTGTGTTTTACATCATGTCCATTGTGTGATTATCAAAACATATAACGCAATGTTAATTTGGGTTCTATCCATTGCGTTTTTATAAGAACCTATAACACAATATATGACACAATGAAGATGGTGTTATATCTGGGTTTTCTATAAATTGTGTTATTAGTTCAGGTCATTGTGTTTAATATTTTATTCATTGTGTTTTAATATGTTGTCCATTATGTTTTAATAATTTGTTCAATTTTTTTATTATCTTTGTTCATTGTGTTTTAGTTTGTTGTGTATTGTGTTTTTAGTTTGTTTTCCATTGTGTCTTCATCTGCTCTCCATTGTGTGTTTTATCTGTTGCCATTAATTGTGTCTTTTATCTATTGTCATCAATTGTGTTTTTATTTAGTCTGATACTTATTGTGTTATATGTTATCGCCATTGTGTTATACGTTATGGTCATTGTGTTTTAGTATGTTGTCAATTGTGTTTTTATCTGTTGTCATTGATTGTGTTTTTATCTGTTGTCATTGATTGTGTTTTTGATCTACTTTACATTGTGTTTTACATCATGTCCATTGTGCAAAATATACAACTGGGTTTTTGATTTTTTTTTGAAAAATATAACAATATGGTACTCATATTAAAGATAAAAAAAACGCTCGATTTTATGGTATAATTTTTTTTTAAAAACAAATGATGTATAAAAAAGTTACGGACGTTTAAAAGTTGGGGGGGGGGGGGGATAACATATGACTTGCATGTGCATATTTTTTTCCTCTTGTAGACAAAATTACCATTTTCATTTAATTTCTCCTATGACACTTGTTACTCTGTGATGGCTTCTTACCATTCTTATTTTTAAATACTTTGTATTATAACTCAACCCAATCTAGTATATTAATAAGTTATTACTGTGATCATAAGAAAAATAATATATTTTTTTTCCTCAAAAGTGTCTCATTCTTAGAATCCGCCTAAGGTCCACAAAATGGTCGGGCTGCCCCTTTCTACATTATCATAATAAAAGTAACTATCAGTTTGTTGGTACTTATAACTAGTCAATTTCTTGTAGTAGCATACAATATAGCTATCTCTTAACAAAAAGAAAGATGAAAAAAATGTTGGATTAACCCAATTCACCTTTAATATCACCTTTAATTCTTCTCATTCTACCAAAATATAACCAATAAAATATTCTTAAATTTATACTGGCTAATTGTTATCTATAACCTATTTCTAAATTTTATCCTTTTAATTTATTAGTCCATGCGTAGTCGACCGCCATTATCCATGATGGACCTTATGGCACGTCTATAGCGCCGGGAACACCCCCCCCCCCCGGCGCACGCACGCGTTTTATGGAATGTGAATTTCGTGAGGCGGGTGAAGGTGGGTTGGGGAATGTGTTTTGTAAGGTATGTGATTGGGTTATGTGATGTTAACCACTACATCCAAATATTATAGGGGATTACCACTATACATGACCTTACATAAACCTTTTCAAATACAATATGTTTACGCACGTCAATTCTAGCAAAATTCTCGCTTAAAAAAATCTGATAAATATATCACAATAAACTAATCAATTATTTTATAATGTCCAACGCTCAAAATCTAGTTTAATATATACACTATAAAAAATACAATAAAATACACGTTTAATAATATTAAATTTAAGTATTTACTACTTTAATAAAATAGTTACAACCCAACCCATATTCCAAATTATCTCGAACAAATAATCTCTAGAACAAGTTAACCCCAAGATTGATTCATTAAGGCACCCCACATGGCACCCAATCCCTTTTTCAACTTTTGTGCAATTCCTTGCCTTTACACAAAGTTCCTCCAACCCCTTATAACCTCAATTGTTGCTCTCACCCAAACCATTCACATCTCCCTTCCCACAAATATGGAATCTCGCAATTCATCATTTTTATGTGTATTATTTTTTATTTTCATGTTAAATATAAAAATTTCATCGGTCCAAGGACTTGGCGTTAACTGGGGTACCCGTGCGATACACCCATTGTCACCCGATATCGTGGTGAAGTTGTTAAAGGATAATGGGGTTAATAAAGTTAAGTTGTTTGAAGCTGAGCCTTGGGTGCTGGACGCACTTAGAAACTCGGGAATCCAAGTTATGCTGGGGATTCCTAATGATTTCTTAGCTCCGTTGGCAAGTGGCGTCAGTGTTGCTGAAAATTGGGTCATGAAAAATGTTTATGTACATGTTTTGTTACATTTTACTATTTATTCAAAATAATAATTAAAAAATATATATATTTCTAAATGTTAGGTATGTGGCGGTTGGAAATGAACCGTTTCTCAAAACATACAAAAATATGTTCACAAACACAACTCTCCCAGCCCTTGACAACATTCAAGCTGCTTTGATCAAAGCCGGTCTAGGCCGACAAGTCAAAGTAACGGTGCCGTTAAACGCCGACGTCTACGAAAGCGCTTCCGGTGTCCCGTCGGAGGGAAATTTCCGCTCGGACATCCACGATCTAATGATCTCCATCGTCAAATTTTTAAGCGACAATGGGGCCCCTCTCACCATCAACATCTACCCGTTCCTTAGCCTCTACGCGGACCCACATTTCCCCGTCGACTTTGCTTTCTTCGCAGGAACCAATGCTCCGGTCGTAGACGGCTCGGTTTCTTACACCAATGTGTTTGACGCCAATTACGATACCCTCGTGTGGGCCCTAGAGAAAAATGGGTTTTCATCGATGCCAATCATCGTCGGGGAGATTGGGTGGCCCACTGACGGTGACATCAATGCGAATATTCAATATGCTAGAAAGTTTAACCAAGGGTTACTTAGTCGAATAATTCAAGGACAAGGTATTAAAAAATAATATTACTGAGTGTATGAGTTAGCCGTTTTTGAAAAAAATAATACTTTTTTTATAATAAAAGCGTGATCAAATATTCAAATATTAATTACTTTAATTTGCGTTATCAGGTACACCTAAACGAAAAACGCCACCAGACGTTTATGTGTTCGGACTTATCGACGAGGATGCAAAAAGTATTGATCCCGGGAATTTTGAACGACATTGGGGCATATTTAATTATGACGGGACGGTTAAGTATAGACTCGACTTTGGAAGTAACCGGACCCTGGTCCCAGCTAAAGGTGTCCGGTACTTAGAAAGACAATGGTGCGTGCTGGCACCAGGCGCTAGTGAAACAGACCCTAAGTTGGTTGACAGTATTAACTACGCTTGTACATTTGCAGATTGTACAAGTTTAGGGTACGGGTCGTCTTGCAATGGTTTAGACGCTCGTACTAACGCATCATATGCGTTTAATAAGTATTTTCAAGCAATGAATCAACAAAAAGGCGCGTGTAATTTTAATAATTTGGCGGTGATTACGAAAATTCTACCGACAACGGGGAAAGCGAATTGTAAATTTGAGATTATGATTGACGTTGGGAAACACGAGAAGGCGCGGAGTCCGCCGAAGTATTCGGCTGCGGCAGGGTGGCTATCGCCGAATTTCGGTTGCTCTATGGTGGCTGTGTTACTTTTGTCATTGATCATTGGTTGGGTTGCATGAGTGATTGTAGTTTTGAATCTTGCAACATTGTTTATGTATATAAATCTTATAATTTGATTTATTGAAACGGTTAATAATGATTTTATCGACTCATTTCGGTGTAAATTGGAGTGTTAAAAGGTTGTTACATTGCTAAACAGTGGCGGATCTAGAAAATCTTTATAGGGGCAACGTTTCATATAGAAAGGGATAACGAAATCGAAAAAACGTCAAATTTTTCCAAAATTTACACTAACGTCGGAGCGTCAAGGGGTAGCGGGGGATTCCCCTAGTAACATGCTAGGTCCGCCCTGTTGCTAAAAAAGATGGGTTCAAGTATAACCCGACCCAAATATGTAGAAATACATTTGGACTAGTAAAAATGGTTGTATATTGATATTCAATGGGTACGATTTCAACCATTTAGCTAAAACATTGACCCAATACAAATGGGGTCTCCCTATATGGATTCCATGTGTGGGTTAAAAGTCATCCAAAACATGGCTCTAACCCGACCCATTTTAACACGGGGACTAGCTTACTGTATTATTAAGAGTTGCAATGGGGCCAAAAGATTTTGGTTCCATGTCGATTAGCATGTCTTCGTTCTAAGAGCATTCATAACACGAGGCTTCAAACTCCATGTCACCCCAGCCTATCATACCCGGGCTTGACCCTCTCACAACCAAAACCGACTCAAATGACTCTCAGAAAACATGTCCCCTCTCTCTCTCCTCCCCTTTCACATGACTTGTTTTTGGAGGATTTTGCACACGAAAGTCCATCCTTCCTCTCTCTTCCACATCGTCCGCTCTCTCCTAATAAACGCCCTATTGTGGATGCTCTAAGGAGGGAGAATTCGTTGGCGCCTTCGGTTTCAATATGATATAGTCCAATTTGTTAGAGAAGTTCTTGTAGAACAAGAATATATCAAACTACTCATTTTTTCTTACGTTAACGTCTGTCATCACTCACATATTGCTACTCCTCTATACGTTTGCCAAATATGCATTTTGGTTTTGCTTTTATACCAAAAACAACAAAAAATGTTTGATAATGAAAACACCTTTACATACTGACTTACAAGTAGTTTTTATGTTATAGAATATAGTTAAATTGGATTTCAACAATCCAAACTATTATCTATTGGCGGATAATAATCTATACTAGCAATGACCAGTAACACTACTAAATTTTACTTTCGTGGCCAAGGAGGCAAGGCAGTCTCTCTCTAATGGAAAAGTAACTTTGTCTATTTTACTTAGACGAAGCCTAAGTAAAATAGGCTGAAGGATTGAACTTTTACTTCATCATTTTGTCCACCACAAGGATTAAACCCTCGTCATTTGAAAAGACAAAACCTTATTCAACACCTTGAAACAACTAGCCCAAAAGCCCTTTGGTAGGCCTTTCTTTGTTATTGATTAGATATTGTTGAGCACAAATTAAGACCATTAATTTACATGATTTAGGACACCTAGGATTCTTATATATGGTAAACCAACTATTACAATTAAAAAAAGGGGAAATGGACTGTATCACCCTCAACTATGCAAAATTGGCCGATATCACGCTCAACTTTCAAGTTGGCTCCCACCACCCCCTACTCGACAAGTTGGTGTCACTGTCACCCCTTGGTTAAAAAAATACTAACTGAGTTAGTATTTTAATCCTATGTGGCAATCAGATGCTGACTTGGAAGCATACGTGGACAGGAACCTTGATATATCATCTGTTTACCATCAATTGAACCAGATAACCCTAATTCCCAATCAAACTCATATTCTCCCCATCAATTGCAGACGAAGTCGAAGAAACCATAGCCGTTCTTGTCCTAATACCTCCTCCCCATAGCTGTTCTTCCCCTAATTGCCCATTGAAACATTCAGTCAACATGCCGTCGTCTTCTACCTCTGCTCTAATTCGAAAACCTAAAGTCTTCAAGGTCGATTTGGATGGGAATGTGTACTGTCATCACGACATTGTTGCTGTTCTTCGTGTAGCTGGTCTTAAAAGTGAAAGACATGGTGAAGAATTTTACGGCTGTTATCACTGGCCTGTAAGTTGAATTTGCTTATCAATTTGGTGTTATTTCCATTGCAATTTCCTTATAGTTGTTGTGTTTTGCAGAGAGGGGATTGCAAATTCTTCCTCTGGAAAGAAGATGTTGATAAGATGTTCGTTGAACGTTCATACGGCACCTCAACTCAAGTGACGTTTAAAGACATGAAGATAAAGAACCTTCAATTACACAATATGTTGTTAATAGAAGAGAACAAGAACTTGAAAGCAATGAGATTTGACACAAAGACGAAGTCGAAGAAACCATATGTGCTAACCTTTGTAATTGCAATTGCCATATTGTTGTATTTGTGGAATTAGTATGTATAGATAATGAACTGTTGTGGTATTTAGTGTTTGTAACCATTTGTGCCCACTTGTTATGAAATGAAGTGTTTTGTTATTTTGACTCAATTGGACATCTAAGTTAATGTACATGTTGACCATACTTGCAAGTGATTCAAACTGCATATGCAGCCAAAATGGCTAATGTTTGAACCAAGATTGACAAACTGTGTAAAGCAAAAGTGGCCAAAGTTTGACCAAACTACAGTCAAACTGTAAGTAGGTGCAGAATTGCCTAAAGTTTGACCAAACAATAGTCAAACTGTAACTAGGTGCATAAATGGCCAAAATATGAACCAAAGTGCAACTGCACTTGCAAGTGACTCAAACTGCATAACTAGGTGCAAAATTGGCCAAAGTTTGACCAATTTGCAGTCAAACTATCACTAGGTGCAGAATTGGCCATATGTTGAACCAAAATGCAACTGCACTCGCAGAAACAACAGACCAAAGTGCAGAAACATCAGAATCACCAAACCAACACCAAATCAAACAGCAGAATCAACAAAGCAAAACATACAAAACAGAAAGCATGGTCATCAATTTTTTGAGTCAACCTATTAAAGTGTACACAATGACCATAATGGAATATGTACACCAATGTGTGACTCAATCAACCACAAAAGTCAAACAACACAGAAAAAGTCAAACAACACTGAAAAGTCATACATTGACTACTTAACTTGTCCCACATTACTAGAAGGTGTTTTTACACAAAATATTACAGTCATACATAACATTGCCTACTTAAATAAGTCATACATAACATTCCCACATTACTAGAAGGTGTTTTTAGACAAAATATTGTGCCACAAACACAAAAGATCACATATAACTTCAACCTTGATTGGTCTTTCTCTTTCCCTTTTGACTTGACTTGTTGGTTCCCTTTTGAGTAGATTTCTGATTTGCCTCTTGAGTGGACTGCTGGGTTGCCTCTTGAGTGGACTGCTGGGTTGCCTCTTGAGTTAACTGCTTTGTTGCCTTCTTAGTTGACTTCTTCTGCCTCTTTGGAGCATGTCCACCTGATACACAAACTTTAAGCCATGTAATTAACTAAAGAATAAACTTAAACTTAATAACATTTACCTTCAGTTGTTTTCCCCTTCTCAGAGCACTTTCTTTTGTTGTGACCTGTAGCCCCACAGTTACTACATTTCATTATAACCCCATGCTTTGTGAGTTTCCCAGGCCTTTTTGGATCTTCATGAGGATCCCTCTTCCTATTCTTCTTGGGCCTACCAGGAGCAGATTTGATTGGTGGTGGATCCATTGGCTGATTGATCTTGGTCCAATACCTTTCACTAGGTAATGGAGGTATTGAGAACTCATAGGCCTTCATGTATGTATCTTTGTGATAGCACACATCAACATAGTCTTCAGCATTCTTATGTAAAAATCCAGCAACAGCACATACATGTTTACAAGGATATCCCCTTAAATCCCATTTTCTACATGTGCCGCTTCTCTTTTCTAGATCAACAGAGACATCATCAAAATCCCTTACTTGAAAGACTTGATATGATGAGGGATACACCTCACATCTATAAGAAGCAGCTTTTGAAAAATCAAGTTTGTCCTGGATTTTAGGGCATATGATGACATCTCTGGCAGCCATTTCTGTCCTTTTTGTCACTAACCTACTCATGACCTGAATCCTTATATCCTCTAACATATGAATTATGTGTTTTGACCTTGCATTAATGATAAAACCATTAAAGGTTTCTGCCATGTTGTTTACTATTACATCACACTTGGTGTGGGTGTTCAAATAGCACTTGTTAAACCACTTGGGATTCTGCTTCAGTAAGGCCTCTACCGCATCAGGATTGATTGCTTTCATGTCTTCAATTGCTTGTAGATAGTCACTTTTAGAGTAAGCCCTAGCTGATTTCCAAAACAACTCTTTCAGCTCCTCATCTTTGAATGATTTGTGCCAATTGGCATAGATGTGCCTTGCACATTTTCTATGCTCTGCATATGGCCACATCATTGAAACAGCATTTAACAGACCCTGCCAAAGCATTTAAACATAAGTAATGAATAACTAAACAACTGATTTAGGAAGACAGAATTGAGTAACAACCTTTTGCTGGTCAGAAATCAATGTCCATGAAAGCCCAGCATCATTTACTTCCAAACATAGCAGTAGCTCATGCATGAACCATTCCCAACTGTCATTGTTTTCTCCTTCAACAACTGCCCAAGCCACAGGATACATCTGGTCATTAGTGTGACAACTCGAATTTCCGACATTCTTTATTCGCATTAAATGCACGTTGACTTTGACTATATGGTTGTGTTATGATAAAACCTAGTGTGTTTGCTTGATTATGTGTTTGATTGTATAACATGTCGTGAAACATAAACTGTCAACATAAGATAGAACCCGACGAAACACAAGTGTGTTTCGCCATAACCATTCCCGACGAAACAGGATATGTTTCGCCGTATACGACTCGACGAAACAAACTGTTTCGCCGGGCCCAGATCTGCCGAAGCCCAGCTTGGGCCCAGAACGTTATTCTGTGTATTTTTACGTAAAACATCATCATTTTACACTTTCTATCAACACAACCGAAACCCTAGAGCTCTCTCACTGTGACGGCGAACTAGAACCCACCGGAAACCCTTGTGCGATAAAACCATCATCTCGGTTAGTAAATCTATGTGTCTTGATTGATCTTTCATCAGTGTACGTGTTTATGTGTCATGTGATTCTGCCTTGATGATGTATATCTGAAACTGATACATGTTAAATATTAGGGTTCTTGTTATAATGATGATGATATGGATTTCGATATGAATATTGTAGTCGGATATAGATGGTTTTATGCGAAACTTAATATGATTGAATACTCGGTTCTGGATGTTGTTATTATGATCTGATTCTGAATGCAAGTTAGCATCTTGATAGGGTTTGATGATGTGATGTTGTAATCGATATGTTGTATACGTAAGCTAGGGTTCATGCTAGACGTTAAAGTGGTTCGATGATTATGCTATGATGATGTTACAATGATTCTGTGTTGAATGATTACTGCATGATTGATAATATTGATGTCGGCTGCTAACATGATTAGGGTTTCTGTGTATTTCGTAACTGCTGTAACTGTGTCTACGAATCAGACATTCGACGAAACAGGAACCTCGGCGAAACAGAATGTGTTTCGCCAAGAGTCGTCGACGAATTGGAATCCTGTTTCGCCAAGCAAAGCCACGACGAAACAGAGTGTGTTTCGTCACTATATGTGTTTCGTCACTATATGTGTTTCGCCACTATGTGTGTTTCGTCAATTTGTGTTTCGCCATTATGTGTGTTTCGCCGAACAGAATCTGCACAGTAACTTGGGTTAATTCTGTTAAGTGTTAACTGGAATATTTAACTGCTGTTAAGTGTAACCATCTTGTATATGATTGTGATTACGTGTTACATGTTTATACGTGCACAACTTGAACGCAAACTGATTTCACATACGTGCATACTTTAGGACGTGATTGATTACTTGCGAGCATACACTTAGCATACCGAGCAAACCAAGGTGAGTTCACACAGCCAAGGCATGGGATTCCCAGGATGGGAATGGGTTGGATTATTTATTCGTTCAGTTTATGGAACTTAGATATATGATTCCCGGGAGAGGAAGGATTATGGATAAGAACAGACTAGACTGGTTATACTAATTTAAACGATCTTCGCACACACGCCAAGGGTCGGCCGCGATATTATGACAATCTTCGCACACATGCCTAAGAAGGGCCGCGAACTATATACTCTAATCTTCGCAAACATGCCAGGAAGGGCCGCGATACTACTATACCTAGTCTAGCAAACATGGGAAATCCCCACTATACTTCGCAAACATGCCTAGAGGGCCGCGATACGATACATGATTACTAAATGAACATACGAACTACATTATGAACACTATAACTAAACAAACTCACTGTGAACTCGCTCAACTAGTTGTTGACTCTCTGTTACATGCCTTGCAGGACCTTAGGTACTTATGGAGCTTGCACGGGAGGCACGGTCGTTGTGGGCACAGTTTGTGGATGTTATGAACAACATTTAAACATTTAAATTGTTACTTATGATTGGGTTTATTTATGCTTCCGCTAAACGTTGAATTTATACATATGTTTTGAACACCTTTCATATTGGTTTGATTGCTTTACATTTAATACTTACTATGTTCAATATGATTGGTGGCTTGATCCTGGTCAGTCACGCCTCCAAGCGGTGATACTCCGCGTGTGGATTTTGGGGGTGTGACAGATTGGTATCAGAGCCATTGGTTATAGAGAACTTGGTTTTAATAAGGGAAAAATGTTTTTATTGAAACCAGACTATAACCAGTACAGTGCTCAACGATCCACAACGACACCTCGCTCCACGTGCAAGACTCAACATCCTAGGTAATAAGGTTTATATTTATTGCCTACTTGCTAGAATTACATAGAACTTTGCTCGTGGTATGCTTAGATTACATTGATTACTATTCGTTACTGCTTGAGAACGCTTATATGCTCACAGTCTTCTGTCATCGCACGATTCGCTATCCTCTCTGACTTATGCTATCTTTACTATGAAGATCATGTCTGGACGTATCAACATGACACAAGCCCAATTGACGGCTCTCATCGCTGAACAAGTTACTGCGGCAGTTGCAGCCGCACAAGCAGGAGGTATACCCTGCAGTTGAAACTCACACTAGGGTCCTTAGATCCTACATTCCTAAACCAACTCTTGTGCTAAAATTTTTGTTTACTCTTACGCACACAACAGGTCAAGCACCTGTTTGCACTTTCAAAACGTTCATGGACTGTCGTCCCAGTACTTTCAGCGGCACGGAGGGAGCAGTCGGACTCCTCCACTGGTTTGAAAAGATCGAGACTGTATTCGAAATGTGTGAATGCCCTGAGGCACGCAGGGTGAAGTATGCCACCGGTACCCTAGAGGGTTTAGCTCTCACATGGTGGAAAGCTCAGGTGCAAATGCTGGGGTTGGTTGCTGCTAACGCTATCCCATGGAACAACTTTAAGGAAATGATCAAAGAAGAATATTGCAGCAGGGATGATATTCATAAGCTGGAGGTCGAGTTTTTCAATCTCAAGATGAAGGGGTCAGAGATTGAGGCATACACCAAAAGATCTAATGAACTTGCTCTATTGTGTCCTACGATGGTGGACCCTCCAATCAAGCGAATCGAACTGTTCCTCAAGGGTCTAGTGCCAGAGATCCAGAGTCACGTCACTTCAGCCAACCTCGCCACTTATCAGCAGGTTGTACAGCTGGCTCACTGACGGGTGGTCCACGGGACAACCCTTAAGTGTGTTAAAAGATAAGTTAATCCCCCATTTGATCATGTAATTGTCTTGAATTAGATGACTACGTTTGCTTGTGTTTCAGGTACATTTGGGGCTTAAAAGTGTGGAAATTAAGCTTCGAATAGGCGCGACTTAATTAGAGGATTGAAGACGGAGAATAAATGAAAAAAATAAAATTTTGGAATTGAAGAATTAAGAAGATAACATGATAGAGGATGAAATTACGAGAACGTAGGCGAAAACGGTGAAGAAAACGGAGTTGAAACGAGAAAGTTATGAAGAAAACAAAAATTGATTGCTGAAGCCTACCGTAAGTTACGGTGGTACCGTAATTTACGGTAGACTCTGACAAAAATTGATGCCGTAACTCAGTTTAACTCCACCGTAAACCATTTTAAGCCACCGTAACTTACGGTGGTACCGTAATTTACGGTGGAGGCCAGCGTGAAACTTGTAACTCCCTCATTTAAGGTTGTTTATGGTGCCTTTTCATAATCTAATCATTCCCATTCGTTTTGTAACTCCTAAGGGGCGAATTTGGGGTGTTCTAAGGTGTTCTTGAGTGATCTAAACATGAAGACTTTGTTTTTGATTCCAATGGACAAAGGTTCGATTGTGATGATGGTTCATAACACTATGAGCAGCTAGGTTTGCTTGGTGATTGTCTCGGATGTAAGGTTTATTTGTGACAATTATGTTTGTTCTTTAATTTCTGGAATATTAGACTGTGCATGTGTTGTTAGTTTATTATGGTGTTTGATTGGTTGTTTGTAAATTGTTGATGTATGTTTGATCATAGTTCTAAACCATACGTTCTTGGTGCCGTTGGCAATCGAGATATCATGGGAGGGATTAGGGTTGGATATGTGTTGATTGGTCATCGGGTAACAACCTCGCGTTCTAGGAATCCGAGTACTTAGTTCCCTTTCATCACAAACAATTGATCTTACATGAGCCATGTCTATGTGGTTCTTTCCAGTTGAACATGAACGTTAGTTGTCCCTTAAAACCTGAAACTCGGGATGATCACTATCCTCTTATCGTGTTACAAAACTTAACCTTGATTTGTAATCTAATTTAGTTTAATTTAGTTAATTAAAACCAATCAACCCAAAAATTGAAATTTACATTTCTTGCAATTTAGATTAATCTAGTTAGTTAGACATACATTGAGATAACACATATTCCACAAACTCCCTGTGTTCGATACCCACTTACCGCTAGCTAATTAGTTGTAACTGGATTAAATTTGATTGTGACCACGACATCACGTCAAATTTTGGCGCCGTTGCCGGGGAGTAGTGCGCAACGTGTGTTATCTTGTGTATTAGTTTGAAAAAAATTAAAAGAAAAAAAATTAAAAAAAAAAACCAAAAAGATTTCTTTTATGTTCATGATTTACACTTGGTAGTTGAGTTGTGTTGTGCAGGATGACAGGGCATTACACAAATTTCAGCTTATTTACGTGTAGATTGTGCGGGGGTCCACGACATCCATGTATTGGTTGCCACGAGGCTCACTACAGGAGGGCACATGGAAAACCGGTGTCTTATGTTTCACAGCTTCCACCTCCATCATATGTTGACGATTATGAATCAGAAATGGAGGATGACTATTATTCATATGGATACGATCGGGACGAGGAAGTTTATTATGAGGCAAGGATGGATGGTCTATGTTTTTGTTGCGGTCGCGATCACACTTATGATTATGATGTGTGCCCGGTGTATTCGGAAAACCCGAAGTATTGGAATAAAAAGATGATGGAAGCACGCATCTATAGACCGTATCAGGGATATCGACAATATCATCCCGAAGAATATTCTGAGCCCGAGGGTGTTTATGTTTATAAGACCGAGGAGGAAGAAGAGCTTGCTGTATTGGAAGTAACTTTGTCCAAACTCGAGCGATATTTAGCAACACCCAACCTGTCCGATGAAGACCGAATCAGCTGCTTAGTTTCTAAGTGTCATGCTTTAAAATTGAAGATAGAGATAGAAGAACGCCTCTCACCATTACCTGACGACATTAGAGATTATTCTCACATGAAGGAGGAGGTTGTGGAGGATAATACCACACCAATGAGTCCTTTATCTGATGAAGAGTCACTTGTAGATCAGATGATGTGTGCAGATTATGAGGTAGAGCAGGCTGATGGGATGGATATGTGTACCGAACCTCTTCCCATATCAATGATTCAAATTAACAAGTGTGGGGAAGAGGGTTCAAGGAACAAGATAAGAAGGGTGAAACTATCAGACATTAAGGTATATGTTATGAAGTGGACTAGCAAAGCCCGCAGGAGCAGCTTTAACATGCCAAATAGACTGACAAATCTATGGAGATGGCATGTAAATTTCCGGGCATTTGTTGGAAATGCTGCGGGTAAGTGTGCATTAAGACCACCATAACGCATATCAGGTATGGTCTGGCTGAAGACCTTTAAACTTAGCGCTCTCGGGAGGCAGCCCGAGGATGTAGAGTATTGTATTTGTGTTTTGTTTTGTTTTGCTTTGTTTGGTTTTGTTTTGGTGTTGGTGTTGTGTTTGTGTTTTGGCAGGTTATTACGTTTCAACCCTCGCGGATGCAATGATTCAAGTGTGGGGATGTTTGGCAACATCCCTGTTGAGATATCAGCGAATCTAAGAGATGTTTTTGAACCGGTCCGATTACCGCAGCTGCATCACTACCAACACTGCTAATTTACTAATCAGGTCGTGTCTTGTTCTCATCTTTTGTGCACCTTTGTATATATTCATGTTTATGATCATGGTTGGGCGGATGGGTGGTGTATTGGTTTTGATGTTATGTGTTGGGTTGTGCTAAGTTGGTGGTGTTTTTAGTTATATATAAAAAAAAAAACAAAAAGAAAGTTGTGGTTTGAGATGATGAGCTTTTGGTTGATGTTGAAGGGTTTAGCGATCAAGTCTTTCCAAAACCATACATTGGGGTCAATGTATCCCAAGTGTGGGGATGGGGGGAAATTTTGAGGTTTTTAAAAAAAATTTTAAATCAAGCAAAACATTGTGAGAATTTGAACACCTTGGATTACACCCGAATGATGCACCGGCAACCCTTGATACCCCTTTATTCTTGGTGAGAGTTGAAGCCACACTTGTATATAAATAATGCTTGTCTTTGATGAGAGTGGCAACGGATGGGGGTGCATTAGAACTTGTGCTTGAATGCGATTTGAGTCCTTAGTTAGACATGAATGCGAAAAGGATAAGGGCATCTAGGTAGCCTCGTCTTTAGTGTGTGTGAGTGTGGGATTTGGGGGGTTGGACCTCATAAGTTATATATATGAGCATGGTTGCGAGAGGGGCGGGGCTTTGGACATTTAGTTGCCCAATTTTGTGCCTAAAAGCCTATCATTTGTTACCCCTAGCTACTTACATAAAAACTTACCCAAATTTGACCCGGTCTTATAGTGTTAGTAGTTGTTATAGTTGTGTTTAGATATGTTTTGTTGAATGTTTCTCTATGCTAAAAAAAAAAAGGAAAAAAAAGAGAAAAAAAAAGCAAAAAAAAAGAAAAAGAAAAAAAAACAATGAAAAAGAAAAAAAAAGTGATGTTGAGTTGTCTTGTATATAGAAGTTATGTCATGTTTATTGTTTGTTTCATTGTGTAATAAAAAGACCGGGTTAAATTTTCGTTACTTCATATATATTCCATTTCCTACCCATACACCTAGCCACGTTACAGCCTTGAAAGTCCCTTTGATTTGCATTCATGTTTGGCACTTGTTAGGAGAAGGATTGATTTAGGTACAAGCCTATAATTGTGCAACCGCCCGTTAGTCTTTGTGTGTCTAGCTCACATTGCTAGTGCTTACTTGTTACCGAGAGGCGAGACATAGTGAGGGGTGCATTGTTTTGGGTGTTAAGAAAGGGGTAGTAAAAGGATAACATGTTTATGCTTGATTTATGTTGATCGCTTGTGCATTTCGAAATTATTTGTAATGGGTTGCTTGGGGCAAGCAACGGTTAAGTGTGGGGATGTGACGGGTGGTCCACGGGACAACCCTTAAGTGTGTTAAAAGATAAGTTAATCCCCCATTTGATCATGTAATTGTCTTGAATTAGATGACTACGTTTGCTTGTGTTTCAGGTACATTTGGGGCTTAAAAGTGTGGAAATTAAGCTTCGAATAGGCGCGACTTAATTAGAGGATTGAAGACGGAGAATAAATGAAAAAAATAAAATTTTGGAATTGAAGAATTAAGAAGATAACATGATAGAGGATGAAATTACGAGAACGTAGGCGAAAACGGTGAAGAAAACGGAGTTGAAACGAGAAAGTTATGAAGAAAACAAAAATTGATTGCTGAAGCCTACCGTAAGTTACGGTGGTACCGTAATTTACGGTAGACTCTGACAAAAATTGATGCCGTAACTCAGTTTAACTCCACCGTAAACCATTTTAAGCCACCGTAACTTACGGTGGAGGCCAGCGTGAAACTTGTAACTCCCTCATTTAAGGTTGTTTATGGTGCCTTTTCATAATCTAATCATTCCCATTCGTTTTGTAACTCCTAAGGGGCGAATTTGGGGTGTTCTAAGGTGTTCTTGAGTGATCTAAACATGAAGACTTTGTTTTTGATTCCAATGGACAAAGGTTCGATTGTGATGATGGTTCATAACACTATGAGCAGCTAGGTTTGCTTGGTGATTGTCTCGGATGTAAGGTTTATTTGTGACAATTATGTTTGTTCTTTAATTTCTGGAATATTAGACTGTGCATGTGTTGTTAGTTTATTATGGTGTTTGATTGGTTGTTTGTAAATTGTTGATGTATGTTTGATCATAGTTCTAAACCATACGTTCTTGGTGCCGTTGGCAATCGAGATATCATGGGAGGGATTAGGGTTGGATATGTGTTGATTGGTCATCGGGTAACAACCTCGCGTTCTAGGAATCCGAGTACTTAGTTCCCTTTCATCACAAACAATTGATCTTACATGAGCCATGTCTATGTGGTTCTTTCCAGTTGAACATGAACGTTAGTTGTCCCTTAAAACCTGAAACTCGGGATGATCACTATCCTCTTATCGTGTTACAAAACTTAACCTTGATTTGTAATCTAATTTAGTTTAATTTAGTTAATTAAAACCAATCAACCCAAAAATTGAAATTTACATTTCTTGCAATTTAGATTAATCTAGTTAGTTAGACATACATTGAGATAACACATATTCCACAAACTCCCTGTGTTCGATACCCACTTACCGCTAGCTAATTAGTTGTAACTGGATTAAATTTGATTGTGACCACGACATCACGTCACTCACCGTCTCACGGATCAGGCGGTGGAGCAGAACAAGTTGCCTGAACGCATCAGCACTACTACTACCGCTACTACTCCGGTCACTCCTGCTACTCCCAGTGACAACAAGCGGAAATGGGATGGGGATTCCAGCAAAGGTTCAGCTATAGTTCAATCTCAGGCTCAGCAACGCAAGACTAATGACTACCAGAGCCCAAGTCAGCAAACTTCTGGTGGGCAGAGACAGAGTGGTTATCGGGGAAATCATCCACTGTGTAACAGGTGCTACAAACATCACAGTGGTCAGTGTCGCAAGGCCTACTGTCAGAGATGTCTCAAAAACGGGCACGAAGCTAAAGATTGCAGGAGTTCACGACCTGCGAATCAGAACCAGCAACAACAACCACCTGCTCCACGAAATCAGCCACAGCAGCAGCAGCATGGAAATAGGGGATGCTACCAGTGTGGGGCTGAAGGTCATTACAAGCGGGATTGCCCCCAGTTAAACCAGAACCAGAACAATAACAACAACAACAATCAGGGCAACGGGAACAACAACAACGGTGGGAACAATAACAACAATGGTGCTAGAGGCCGTATGTTTGTGATCGGTCAGGGTGATGCCAGGAATGATCCCAACGTGGTTATGGGTAAGTTTCTTCTTGACGACTTTTATGTTACTGTACTATTTGATTCTGGTGCGGATACAAGTTACATGTCTCTGAAAGCTGGTGAAATGTTAAAACGTGCACCAACTCCCTTAAACACCAAACATGTTGTAGAGTTAGCTAACGGTAAAAGTCTAGAGGCCACACACATAGTTAAAGGGTGTAATCTTATCCTCGCTGGTCAGACTTTCTCCATTGATCTCATTCCTATACCCTTGGGTAGCTTTGACGTCGTCATTGGTATGGATTGGTTATCTCAACAACAAGCGGAGATTTTATGCAAAGAAAAAGTTATTCGTATTCCTCGGTCGGGAAAGGAACCTCTCGAAGTGCAAGGCGACAAGAGTGGTGTCGTGAGTGGCATCATTTCCTTATTGAAGGCTCAGAAGTGTCTGCGCAAGGGTCACACAGCTGTTCTAGCTCTCGTCACTGATACATCGAAGAAAGAGAAGAAGATTGAGGATATTCCAGTGGTACGCGATTTTCCTCAAGTGTTTCCTGAGGAATTACCTGGGTTACTGCCTCATCGTCAAGTCGAATTCCAGATCGAGCTCGCTCCAGGAGCAGCGCCCATAGCTCGAGCACCTTATCGTCTAGCTCCAACTGAATTAGAAGAACTGTCAAAGCAGCTACAAGAACTCTTGGAAAAAGGGTTTTATACGTCCTAGCTCTTCGCCCTGGGGAGCTCCAGTGTTATTCGTAAAGAAGAAAGACGGTACGTTCAGGATGTGTATAGACTACCGTTGTAACACCCCGAAAATGGGTTTGGTAATTAAACCCCGTTAATACTCAAGACGGGGAAAATACCGTTAGTGGTAAAATTTAACCCGGTGAATATTAGGACTTAAATAAATAATCCTAATACTTACTAAAAGGTGAATAAAAGCTTTTAAGGAAATAAAAAGGATAAAAAGGCCCGAGTTAACGGGACCTAAAATAAACTTAGTCATAAATATTCCCGAACCCGCTAAGTTCACTAGGAATATTAAACCTAGTTAATAAGTGGGAATGTTATTGAAAATAATTAGGTTGTGATCTAATTAATAACTAACCAAACACGAGGGACCAAAGCCGGGTAACTTGAAATTGAAATTAAAAAAAAAAAACTTAAAAATAAACACAACACACACACAAGTGTGTGTGTGCGTGCGTGGTTAAGGTCAGGAGAAAGCTCCCATGGAGCTTTAGCCCTAGCTTCAACAAATCAACGAAATTGAAGGTCGAATCCAGCCCGAATCGAATGCATGAACATGTATTAATGATCACCTAGTCGTGGGGATCACAAGGTATGTTGAAATTTATGATTTGGTGATACTTTGAGATTGTGATGAACAATCATAATCGAAATTCTGGAATGAATATTAAATCTATGAGTGTTATTGTGATTATATCTTGGTTTAGGAACAAACCCTAGTAGAAATCTTGATGAATTGTTGTCAAAACTAGGGATTTGATAATTACCCTAGTATGAGCTATGTGGGTTTTGGTTGAATTGAAGAAATAGATGTTCTAATGGTGTTTATAAACATCATACCAACTCATATGAATGAACTACTTGAACAAATTAGAGATTTTGTTAAGAGTTCATAAGTAAACTAAGAAGTGGGTTTTGATGATGATAAGTCTATGTTTAAAATCGTCATATTGGATAATAGAAACAAGGCACTCAAACAAATTAAGTGATTTGGGAACTTGTTCATATATGATTGAAATGGGTTTTGAATGTTATGATGAAATTAGGTAGCTATGTTCATGTAACTAAGTGTATAAGATCATGTTAGCTACTAATTGATAGATAGAACTTGAATGTGCATTCATATGCTAAGGGGCGTTTGACTTTTAGTAGTCAAACCGACCATTAGTAAGATCGAATGATAAATTTGATAGAAAAATATGTGAGATGGAATAGTTGTGATTTAACCATGACTAAATTAACCATCTTATGAAATCTGATGATAGTTTGACGCCTAACGAGCTAGGTGAAGGCTTGGGAACAAATCGGGTCAAACGAAGCAAGAATGACGGAAAAAGCATAATTCGGGTGCAAGGTAAGTATAGCTTACACTAGTCTTATATGTTAGAATACTCCCTTACCGTATTAGTTACGTATTAGACAAACACATAATTGAGGTATGATGTTCCGACGTGTAAACGTACGGAACAAGGTAGTCTAGCACGACAAGAAACCATGTTGATGGTTAAAAAGGAATTAAATCGGTAATTCGATCATTTTATGACAAATGGAAAATGAGCCTTTGAATGGTTACCTTATAGGGTAAACCAAAACAAACAATAAGGGTAAAAAGATAAATTGGTCATGCGTTGACCATAACTATTGGTTTTGAAAGACACTGTAAGGCGTAAGCCATAACAGGCTAAAAAGCGTTAAGAAAATCAATTAATAAGTGAAATGGCCACACGGTGTAAACCGAAGCGAGTCGTATAGATGAGATGGTAATAAATATCATCTCGCCAACATAATCGGTCACTTAGACCAAATGGGTCAAAAGGTGAAGATATCACCCTTTGACAATAGCGACTAATGATTATTGTCGAGCTATATTATTTCAGGTGTAAATGTCAAATTGGTGTTAGCAACGCTATGAATTAGCGGTTATAAAAGCAAGGTATTAAAAACGGGTCAATATATTGATCTGCGCCAGGTATGTGAAATAAGGTAACACTCATTTAGAACATATGGTTCAAGAGTGTCAAAAGAGGTCAAAACGGACATTTGGTTACTTGTTAGGTAAACCAAATGTTTTATGTAATGAACATGGCGTTTGGAAAGCTTATGACTTTTCAAACATAATTATAGGTTAGAAGAGGGATTATGGGTCCAATATACTTCCAAAAGTCCTTCATTGTTAATAAAGGACTAAAATGGACCAAAACGCCCTTGGTGGCTAAATTGACCAAACAACCTTTAAAAGTTGTTCGGAAATGAGTTTTATGATTAAATGAATACTTAGATTAATTATAGAAGCAATTGAAAGCGATTTTAGGCTCGAAAGTGCTTAAGAACCCTTAACGGGTCAAAATAAGCATACGAGTGAAAACGGGTTTAAATTGTGTAATAAACCTATGAATAGAACCTAAAATGGTAAGTAATATTAAATTAAAGAGTTGTATGTGTTATAGGAATCAAACAAATACGTTTGTTTGATAAAACCGCGAATGGGTCAAAAATTGGTAAAAAGAGAAATAAGCCGAAGACTTAAAAGTCTTAAAATTTGTTAAGCCGAATGTCGGATTTTAACTCCATATGATGGAGAATCAAATTACAAACATGTAGGAAGAAACGGTAGGTCAAACGGATAAGCGGTTTGAAAGATACGAAAGATTTCGTGTCAAGTTGCGGCAAATTGGAGAAGCTGAATGCAGGTGCCACCGTAAATTACGGTGTCCACCGTAATTTACGGTGGAGTTGAAAAATGCTACGGTGGATCTCTTCTGATTTACGGTGAAAACAAGTCAAAACAAGGACCACCGTAAATTACGGTGTCCACCGTAATTTACGGTGGACCCTGTACAAAAATGTATATTTTGATCAGTTTGTTTTCCGGACTTGTTTAAATGCGTTTTAAATATTGTATGACTAAAGCATTTCATGTTTATGAAATGTAGGTACTTTCTGGGATGCCGGAAGACGATCAAGCTCAGCGAAGAACCGAACACGACAAAGATACACGCTTCCGCACATTGCAATGTTGTAGATTTTAATCAACGAAATCGACCATGTTTTGTAGAATAACCTATGATTGATAAAAGTTTTAATAAACCCGTATTTATATAGCATGTGTAGTCTTAACTACACATCTAATCGTTGGTATTTACATATTAAATAACTAGGGTGTTACAACCGTGAACTCAACAAGGTGACGATCAAGAATCGTTATCCTCTTCCGCGCATAGATGATCTATTCGACCAGCTGCAAGGGTCGAGCTACTACTCCAAAATAGACTTAAGGTCAGGATACCACCAGCTGAGAGTCCGGGATGAGGACGTCTCCAAAACAGCGTTCAGAACACGCTACGGCCACTACGAGTTTATGGTCATGCCATTTGGGCTAACGAACGCGCCTGCCGTATTTATGGATCTTATGAACAGGGTGTGCAAACCCTATCTCGACAAGTTCGTCATTGTTTTCATCGACGACATCCTGATTTATTCGAAAAGTCAGGAGGAACACGAGCAGCACCTACGACTTATACTTGAACTTCTACGAACGGAACAACTATACGCTAAGTTTTCCAAATGCGACTTCTGGCTTCGTGAAGTCCACTTCTTAGGCCACGTGGTAAACAAAGATGGGATCCATGTCGATCCATCCAAGGTGGATTCGATCAAGAACTGGCCTGCACCTCGCACACCAACAGAAATACGCCAATTCTTGGGTTTGGCGGGTTATTACAGAAGGTTCATCAAAGATTTCTCAAAGATTGCTCAACCGCTTACACTACTGACACAGAAAGGTGTTGTTTACCGTTGGGGTAATGCACAGGAAACAGCGTTCCAACACTTAAAGGATAGACTCTGTAGCGCACCTATCCTCTCACTGCCTGAAGGCACGGACGATTTTGTAGTCTACTGCGATGCATCTATCCAGGGTCTTGGATGTGTGTTGATGCAACGGGATAAAGTTATTGCTTATGCTTCGCGCCAACTTAAGGTTCACGAGCGGAATTACACTACGCACGATTTAGAGCTGGGAGCGGTTGTTTTTGCACTTAAGATATGGCGACACTACTTGTACGGCACTAAATGTGCTATATACACTGACCACAGGAGCCTCGAACATATATTCAAACAGAAGGAACTGAATATGCGACAGCGACGATGGGTCGAACTGCTAAACGACTACGAATGCTCAATCAGGTACCATCCAGGCAAAGCCAATGTTGTGGCTGACGCCCTCAGTCGAAAAGACACTGCGCCTAAGCGCGTGCGAGCTTTACAACTCACCATACAGTCTAACCTTCCTTCTCAGATACGAGATGCTCAGACAGAAGCATTGAAACCAGATAATGTCAGGGCTGAAGCCCTGCGCGGCTCAAGACAACGTTTAGAACAAAAGGAAGATGGTGCTTACTACGTCACAGGACGCATTTGGGTTCCATTTTATGGCAACTTACGCGAGCTGGTAATGGATGAAGCTCACAAGTCTCGCTACTCGGTACACCCTGGTTCGGATAAAATGTACCATGATATTAAGACTACATATTGGTGGCCTAGCATGAAGGCCCACATAGCCACATACGTTAGTAAATGCTTGACTTGTGCGAGAGTCAAGGCAGAATATCAGAAACCGTCAGGTCCACTCCAACAACCTGAGATACCACAATGGAAATGGGAGCAAATTTCCATGGATTTTGTTACTGGTCTACCTAGATCTCAGCGCGGAAATGATACTATTTGGGTGATCGTAGATCGACTCACAAAGTCTGCTCACTTCTTGGCCATCAAAGAAACAGACAAGTTCTCTACACTAGCAGACATCTACTTGAAAGAAGTGGTCTCCAGGCACGGTGTGCCAACCTCTATCATCTCTGATCGAGACGCACGTTTTACTTCAGAACTATGGCAAGCAATGCACAAATCTTTTGGCTCTCGATTAGACATGAGCACAGCTTATCACCCTCAGACAGATGGGCAGTCTGAGCGCACTATTCAAACTCTAGAAGACATGCTTCGGGCGTGCGTAATAGACTTTGGCAATGGTTGGGAAAGACATTTGCCACTTGTGGAATTTTCATACAATAACAGCTACCACACAAGCATCAAAGCTGCTCCATTCGAGGCATTGTACGGGCGTAAATGCCGATCACCTCTTTGTTGGGCAGAGGTGGGGGAAAGTCAGATCACAGGTCCAGAAATGGTAGTTGATACTACTGAAAAGATTGCACAAATACGACAACGCATGGCGGCAGCTCGTGACCGTCAGAAAGCATACGCTGATTTAGACAGGAAACTACTCGAATTCCAAGTTGGGGATCGAGCGCTACTTAAAGTTTCACCCTGGAAGGGTGTGGTTCGTTTTGGCAAGCGCGGCAAACTAAATCCACGATATGTTGGACCTTTCGAAGTCATTGAGAAAATAGGCAAAGTGGCCTACAGACTGAACTTACCACCTGAACTCAGTGCAGTTCACAACGTCTTTCACGTGTCGAATCTGAAGAAGTGTACGTCAGATGAGACCCACATAGTTCCCTTAAAGGAACTCACTATCGACGAGCGGTTGCACTTCGTCGAGGAACCTGTTGAAATCACGGACCGGGATGTTAAGGTCCTCAAGAACACGAGAATCCCTCTTGTATGAGTTCGTTGGAACTCCCGCCGCGGCCCAGAGTTCACCTGGGAGCGTGAAGATCAAATGGAACTCAAATATCCCCAGTTATTCGGAACCAATGCAACTACTACTGAGGCTGAAGCTACCAATGCAGAATTTCGGGACGAAATTCCAAATCAACGGGGGGATAATGTGACATCCCAGGAAAACCAGTAATCTTCGCAAACATGCTCGGGGAGCCGCGATACAATACAGGTAAACAACGTCACACCATTAGCTTTCCTCAGTAACCGCATGCTAAATTTCGGGACGAAATTTCTTTCAAGTTGGGGATAATGTGACAACTCGAATTTCCGACATTCTTTATTCGCATTAAATGCACGTTGACTTTGACTATATGGTTGTGTTATGATAAAACCTAGTGTGTTTGCTTGATTATGTGTTTGATTGTATAACATGTCGTGAAACATAAACTGTCAACATAAGATAGAACCCGACGAAACACAAGTGTGTTTCGCCATAACCATTCCCGACGAAACAGGATATGTTTCGCCGTATACGACTCGACGAAACAAACTGTTTCGCCGAGCCCAGATCTGCCGAAGCCCAGCTTGGGCCCAGAACGTTATTCTGTGTATTTTTACGTAAAACATCATCATTTTACACTTTCTATCAACACAACCGAAACCCTAGAGCTCTCTCACTGTGACGGCGAACTAGAACCCACCGGAAACCCTTGTGCGATAAAACCATCATCTCGGTTAGTAAATCTATGTGTCTTGATTGATCTTTCATCAGTGTACGTGTTTATGTGTCATGTGATTCTGCCTTGATGATGTATATCTGAAACTGATACATGTTAAATATTAGGGTTCTTGTTATAATGATGATGATATGGATTTCGATATGAATATTGTAGTCGGATATAGATGGTTTTATGCGAAACTTAATATGATTGAATACTCGGTTCTGGATGTTGTTATTATGATCTGATTCTGAATGCAAGTTAGCATCTTGATAGGGTTTGATGATGTGATGTTGTAATCGATATGTTGTATACGTAAGCTAGGGTTCATGCTAGACGTTAAAGTGGTTCGATGATTATGCTATGATGATGTTACAATGATTCTGTGTTGAATGATTACTGCATGATTGATAATATTGATGTCGGCTGCTAACATGATTAGGGTTTCTGTGTATTTCGTAACTGCTGTAACTGTGTCTACGAATCAGACATTCGACGAAACAGGAACCTCGGCGAAACAGAATGTGTTTCGCCAAGAGTCGTCGACGAATTGGAATCCTGTTTCGCCAAGCAAAGCCACGACGAAACAGAGTGTGTTTCGTCACTATATGTGTTTCGTCACTATATGTGTTTCGCCACTATGTGTGTTTCGTCAATTTGTGTTTCGCCATTATGTGTGTTTCGCCGAACAGAATCTGCACAGTAACTTGGGTTAATTCTGTTAAGTGTTAACTGGAATATTTAACTGCTGTTAAGTGTAACCATCTTGTATATGATTGTGATTACGTGTTACATGTTTATACGTGCACAACTTGAACGCAAACTGATTTCACATACGTGCATACTTTAGGACGTGATTGATTACTTGCGAGCATACACTTAGCATACCGAGCAAACCAAGGTGAGTTCACACAGCCAAGGCATGGGATTCCCAGGATGGGAATGGGTTGGATTATTTATTCGTTCAGTTTATGGAACTTAGATATATGATTCCCGGGAGAGGAAGGATTATGGATAAGAACAGACTAGACTGGTTATACTAATTTAAACGATCTTCGCACACACGCCAAGGGTCGGCCGCGATATTATGACAATCTTCGCACACATGCCTAAGAAGGGTCGCGAACTATATACTCTAATCTTCGCAAACATGCCAGGAAGGGCCGCGATACTACTATACCTAGTCTAGCAAACATGGGAAATCCCCACTATACTTCGCAAACATGCCTAGAGGGCCGCGATACGATACATACGATACATGATTACTAAATGAACATACGAACTACATTATGAACACTATAACTAAACAAACTCACTGTGAACTCGCTCAACTAGTTGTTGACTCTCTGTTACATGCCTTGCAGGACCTTAGGTACTTATGGAGCTTGCACGGGAGGCACGGTCGTTGTGGGCACAGTTTGTGGATGTTATGAACAACATTTAAACATTTAAATTGTTACTTATGATTGGGTTTATTTATGCTTCCGCTAAACGTTGAATTTATACATATGTTTTGAACACCTTTCATATTGGTTTGATTGCTTTACATTTAATACTTACTATGTTCAATATGATTGGTGGCTTGATCCTGGTCAGTCACGCCTCCAAGCGGTGATACTCCACGTGTGGATTTTGGGGGTGTGACAATTAGCATCCCTCCCAACAGCAGTTAACAACATTCCTCCAAGGAAGGTCTTTAGAAAACACCCATCTAAGCACAACACCTTCCTGCATCCAGCTAGAAAACCTTTTTTAAGACCATCAAAACATACAAACAGTCTGAAGAATGCTTCACATGTGGCCTCTGGATCTAGATTAATGAAACCTGGTGGAGCAGTTTCCAACTTGAAAGTTGATGATGGATTTGCTTTCCTTAATGCATTCAGATATGAACCAATCTTACTGTAATGATCTCTCATAGATCCATGAAGCTTCTTATGTGCACTTTTCTTAGCCTTATAAGCCAACCACTTACTTATAATCACCTTGTACTTTTGTCTGACAACATTTATGATTTCCTTAGCAGACCAGTGTGGTTTGGCCTTAAATAAAGGTAGGCACTCATCACCTATAAACTTAGCAGTTAGTTGCCTATTCTTTATCATGTTTCTTTGGCAAGTGTGATGGTTTTTCACACTTTTAATCATGTAACACTCTTTCCCTGTGTGCATTGAACAAAATAGATAGAAAGGACACCCTGCTACACACTTGACTACTACACGACCTTCTTGTTTGCTATCACTCTTTGCTATGAAAAGATTCCTGCCATTAGACACAGCATATCTTCTAACTGCCTCCTTAAAGGAATCCCTTGCAAACCTTGTCCCAACTTTCCAAACAAACTTCTTCCAGTTAGTTTCTGCACTTACACTAGGAGCAGTTTCCCTAAACTTTTTACCTCGAACATCATCTTCTTCACTATCACCTGGTGTGGCAACATCACCATCTGATTCTTCATAACTACTGTATCCATCTACATGTGCACAACCTGCATCATTAGATTCATGCAAATTACCTTCTTTTTCATTATGTTTGATACACTCTTCAAGTATCTTCTTTGTGGCTGCTTCTTCATCTTTGGTAGCTTGTTTAATTGCATCTTGTGATTGTTTCCATTCAAAATCTTCTCTGTCTGAATCTAAGCCAACCAATTCTTCCAAAACCTCATCCTCATCAGAATAACAATCCTCATCATCATCACAACTGGACTCTTCATTGTAATCACTGTCTTCACTGTCCTGTTCTAAATCAGCATCTTTATCAATATCTTGACCAATGACTTCTTCATGTACAACCTCTTTAAGATTTGTTTCCTTATCTATATCAAATGCCCATGAAGCCTCGTGTACTGGTTCTTCAACAACCTGTTTAACAATTGGTTCTACACCTGATGTACTTCCAGATCTAGGGACTTCAGGAGTTGTAAAACATTTACCAGATGCCCTACCCACTTTCACGTGTACTACTTTTTTTCTGGGCTTGGGTACTAGTTTTTTGGGTTGGGCTTGTCGTTTAATGGGCTGGGAACTAGACTTAGGTTTACTGGGCTGGGTACTGGACTGGCAACTGGACTGGGCCTGTGGTTTACTGGGTTGGGAACCGTGGTGGGTCTTATGTTCAGACATAATTGGGCTATGTTGAACAAAGACTTCAATGAACGGTTCACCCCAATTTTTAGCCTTCATTGCAAGTTCCAACACATCTTTATCATCACGAAACAGTTTAAAATCACCATTATCCGCATCCATCCCATACATATAAAAATCCCTACTTTCATACTCGTTGGTTTCCAGTGCATAATCACGTAGTTCAAAGTATGCGATATTATCAAAATCCATTTGGATTAACTTAGAATAACCATCAATATACTGAGGTTGATCAAAAGAGAAATCAAGACAACCACCGTACCAAAGCATAACATCTATACGCTCCATAACTTAAATCAGTGTGTAAAATCACAATGCAATCAACCCTAACATAAACCTTACCTCTTGGGAGTCTGAATTTTGCCTGCAATCGTCGATGATGAAGGAACTAGGGTTTGATCGCCAACATCGAAGTGAACTGGTGAACTGATGACATGCAACTGATTAGAGAGGGAAATGGGTTATTTATTGAGGTTCCTGTCCACGTATGCTTCCAAGTCAGCATCTGATTGCCACATAGGATTAAAATACTAACTCAGTTAGTATTTTTTTAACCAAGGGGTGACAGTGACACCAACTTGTCGAGTAGGGGGTGGTGGGAGCCAACTTGAAAGTTGAGCATGATATCGGCCAATTTTGCATAGTTGAGGGTGATACAGTCCATTTCCCCTTAAAAAAAACCCTATGCACGCAAGTCTGCCTGTTTAGGGTCCGCAAGTGTCGAGCTAACTTGGGCCTGATACACACATTTTACTCTACATATGTGTAAGAGGCTTTATCCACAACTCAAACCCATGACCTCCATATCACATGACAATAACCTTATTGTCGCTATAAAGTTTAAACTTATTTACCCTACATATGTGTAAGAGGCTTTATCCACAACTCAAACCCATGACCTCCATATCATATAACAATAACTTTATCCACAACTCAAACCCATGACCTCCACAACTCAAACCGCAAGTATCGCTCTAAATAATTTTAATATCATGGAACTTAATGCTTATACATGGATGATTTATTTGTAGGTAGTCCATGGGGATTGAGGACGCATGATGACTCAAGATTTTATACTTCTTATTTCTTTAATTGCTTTTAATTTCTTTGTTACATGTTAAGACTTTATGTTACATAATGTTATAACTTATTTATGGTTAGTGTTTTTGTTATGAACATGCTTATTTGAAATATAATGAAGTTTTATTTCTTTGATTAGTTGATGTTATACAATAACTATTAGGATGTTATCTGTTGAGGGTCTGTTTATAAAATTTGTTTTATAATCTTATTTGGGATATTAGGACCATTTTCTTGATATTAAAGTAGCTATAACATTACATCATAAGGGTTCTATAAATTAAGAGTAAATTACAAGTTTTGTCCTTTATGTTTACATCAAATTTCAGGCGCTGTCCTTTAGCGCAAAAGTTGACAGGCGGTGTCCTTTACCTTTCAAAATCTTGCACGTTTTGTCCTTTAGGCCAAACTCAGTTAGTTTTTTTTTGTTAAATCTAGTCATGTGCAAGGCACATGAGGGTACTATAGTAATTTCACCATTCGAGGGGCTATTGTGTAAGATAAATTATATCAAGGGGCTATTATGTAATTTACTTAAAGATTTATTGACCCCTTATCAACATCAGAGTTATGGTGGTGCAGCCATGGAACCAGGTTGTCGGCGTAGAGATCACCCACTACCACCACTCTCTCTCCCTCTCTCTTCCCTCTCTCTCTCCTCTCCTTTCTCTCTCTTCACCCGCTACCACCACCTTCCACCACCTCCACCCCCCACCACCAACACCCATCGCCGCCACATCCCATCTCCCATCTCCCACCGCCACCACCAACACCCAACCACCACTGCAATCCGTCTTTCGTACTCCAAACCCAACACAGAATCAGATCCACCGGATCCAATACCTCCCTGATTAAACCCTAACCTACGAACCATCTGAATTAGAACCAACTTTATAGCCAAAAGGCCTAAATTCTTTACAATTACGCTCACAGCAGTCTTCCAAGGCGGGCGAGAAGGCGAGGGATCGGTTGCTTTTTTAACGAAGGTTCGTTTTCGTAATTTGGTGGTTGAATTTGTTGGTATAGGGTTTTTGGTTTGAACAGATCTTTCGAGAAGAGTGTCTGCTTGTTTGGTTAAGTGGGTGAGATCTTTGGCTCTGCTGGTGGTGTCGCCGGTGGCCGGAGAAGTGTCGAGATCGTCGTTTCCGATGGCATCTAGTGCGGATTTTTTGTTTGTATAGGGTTTTTGGTTTGAACAGATCTTTCGAGAAGAGTGTCTGCTTGTTTGGTTAAGACGGATTTTTTGCAACTTGGAAAGTTAGAATAGTAAGGGGTCAATAAATGTTTGAGTAAATTACATAATAGCCCCTTGATATAATTTATCTTACACAATAGACCCTCGAATGGTGAAATTACAATAGTACTCTCATGTGCCTTGCACATGACTAGATTTAACCAAAAAAACTAACTGGGTTTGGTATAAAGGACAAAACGTGCAAGATTTTGAAAGGTAAAGGACACCGCCTGTCAACTTTTGCGCTAAAGGACAGCGCCTGAAATTTGATGTAAACATAAAGGACAAAACTTGTAATTTACTCATAAATTAATTTTTAAGGACGCTTGTATGTGTATCAAATGATTAAAAGTAGGTAATCACATATTAGAACATTGTAAAAGTGTCCTAATATGTTGTTTTTAGGACACTATTTAAGTTGTCTATATACATATTATGCGACCATAAAATTGGTTTCATAATCTTATTTGGTATATTAGGACCCTTTTCTTGGTACTAAATTAGCTATAATGTTAAATCATAAGGGTCCTATCAATTAATTTCTAAGGACATGTTAGAAGATCGTGAAAGTGTCTTAACATGTTTTTATTAGGACAATATTTTGGTTGTTCAAAGACATATTACGCGGCCATAAAATTGTTTTCATAATCTTATTTGAGATGTTAGGACGTTTTTTTAGTTCCGGGACTTATTACGACCCCTTTACATGAAACACTTTTACTATTGGTCCTATTAAATGAAAGGTCCTATAATATAGCATTTTAGGACGCTTTTGCGCGTACTAAAAACCCAGTTTTCTTGTAGTGTTTGCACCTAAGCAAACTATTACATCTCATTCATGCAATAGTGAATCACTAGCTACATATATGATACTAGCAAGACCGACCCAACTGAAAAAAACATGTAAAGCTAGTGTTTGGGGCATAGAGCCCCATTTAAAAAATATCGAGTAAACTTCCGTTTTGCTCCCTTTGGTTTGGTCACTTCAACTGTTTTGTCTCAATCATTTAAAAAACGGCCAATTTCCTCCTTGAATTTTCGATCTTGTCGTCAGTTTGCTCCCCAGCCTTAACTCCATCCATATTGTATGTTAACTAGAAGGGTATTTTCGTAATTTTAAGGATAAAAGTAAGGGTATTTTGATAATTTACATTATATTATATATTTCTATGTACACACACAACACATACAATCAGTATCTCTCTTCTATCCTCTCTCTTTCTTTTCCATCACCAACCACCACCACCGCCACATTCCGTGAACTACTACCAACCACAACCACCTGATGTTGAACATTCGGTTTTGAAACCCTTGTCTTTTTCAAACAAACCACCACAATCTCGAAATAAACCCTCATAGCCGTCGTTTGAAACCCTCACCCGAAAGGTTATGGAATGAACACTTAGATCCAGAAGTTTGAATCTAAATCCAACCTTAACTCTATAAGATCTGGCATCGTGTTCATCTTTTCTAGTTCGGGTTTGAATGGTTAGTGTTCGTAAACCCTAGGTTTTCCGGTTAGGGTTTGAACGCTCAGTTTTACCGTCCCAAACCCCTTCATTTTTCCGTCGGCTCCACTACAGAAAACCCTAGATCTACCGGCGGCGGTGTGCGAATTGGCGACAAGATGAGACGACGCCCTGTTTTGGGAAGAAATCAATTTTCAGATCTGGTTGTTTTGGGGATGTCGGGTGTTAGTGAGGCGACGACTGATGGTGGTGATTTCGGGTGGTGGGTGAGGCAGTTTCTGATGGTTGTGATGTAAAATGGTGGCGAGACGATGACTAATGGTGGTGATAACGAGTGGTGATGCGACGGTAGCTGATGGTGGTGATGTCGGGTGGTGGGTGTTTCAATTTGGGGTTGGGTGTTTCCAGGTTGCCGACGAGTTTTAGTGACCAGATGGTGGTGGTGGGCTGGTGGTGATTTCGGGTGGTGGGTGAGGCAGTTTCTGATGGTTGTGATGTCACATTAAGGTGAGGTGATGACTAATGGTGGTGATAACGAGTGGTGATGCGGCGGTAGCTGATGGTGGTGATGTCGGGTGGTGGGTGTTTCAATTTGGGGTTGGGTGTTTCCAGGTTGCCGACGAGTTTTAGTGACCAGATGGTGGTGGTGGGCTAGTGGCGGTGGTCAAGTGGCAGTTGGAGGTGGTGGTGTCTGACTGTCTGGTAGAGAATATGTACAGAGTGAAAGGATGAGAGAGATGGAGAGACTCTTTCTTTTATATTTGATATACGTCTTTTTTTTTGAACGGCAAATTTGGATCACTGACGGACCACTGGAGTATCATCGTGCCACCAGCGGAACCACCCGATCATATCCATCTCCACTAGGCAATAATGCCTATACACCAATTCAGGAGGAAACCCAATAAATCTGAGAAAAAACCCCCCTTGTGGGAATCGAACTCATGACCTAATGGTCATAAGCCTTATCCCACCCCCAAGATGCTACTAGGCTATAATGCCATGGGTTATTTGATATACATCTATGTATATAAATCTAATAAATAATTAAATCTTTATCTTTAAAATTACTAAAATACACTTAGTTTTATACTTGAAGTTACCAAAATACCCTTTCAGTTAACAAAAAATTTGGATGGAGTTAGAGGCTGGGAGCAAAATGAGAAAAACATAGTAAACTATTGGAGGAAAATGACCGTTTTTAAATTATTGGGTCAAAGCCATTAAAATGATCAAACAACTGGTAGCAAAACGGAAGTTTACTAAAAAAAAGAGTAAATTACGTTTTTGGCCCCTGTGGTTATATCAGTTTTACTATATTGGCCCAAAATAAGATTTTTTAACAGATTTGCCCCCATGGTCCTTATAACTAACCGTTTTGGCCCCTAAATCTAACCAACCCCTAACTCAAGGTTAGTTATTTGTCACATGGGTTGCACATGCAAGGGTAATATGGTAATTTCACCTCCCCCTTTAAGTTTAATTTCTATTTACCTAGATTTCAAGAACACTCATAATCTACATGAACTTGAACAACATAAAAAATAAAAAAACCAAAAGTTTCAGATTTTCATGAACTTGAACAAATCAAAAAGACAATAATTAAATCAACAGTTCAGTTTCAGATCTTCATGAACTTGAACAAATAAAAAAAACAAAACCTAAATTCAAGAACATGAACACATCATCATCTTCAAACCCTAATCTTCAAGAACAATCATCATCTTCAAGAACACTTCAATAACAAGAACAAATCAACACTGCAATAAGTAAAATATTCAATTCAAAGCTAGCTTATCAAATTAGAACAAATAAAAACTGCAATAAGTAAAATATTCATGGCACCATGAACTCACAACTGAACAACGTCTCATGCTCTTCATTAAGTTTCAATTTATTTGGCAATTACACCATTTGTCTGTTACCATAAATAAACAAACCATAAGCGGTGGTTGTATTAATATCGTACTACAAATTTCAAGGACATGACCACCTTCAACAATCATCATCATCCCCTAACCAAAACCCAAATTCAAGAACAAGAACAAATCAACATTTCGAATGAAACCTCAACACAAGCATTCAATTCCAGCATCAAACATTAACAGATCAGTGTTTGTGTTCGAATGAAACCCACCAAATCTGATTCGAATCAAACATTAACAAATCTGGGTGATTCAGATTCGTTAAACCACCACCATACATCCCCAAATCCGATTCGAATCATTGCACATTCAGATTCGCATCAGTGATTAAGATAAGAGCAACTTCCCTGTTTTGGTGGGTTGTAGAATCGGAAAGTAAAAATGTCTCTGATGTTGGAATCGGACAAGAACCGGATGCTGAAAAAGAATAGCCTTCAAGAACATCTTCAAACCACTTTCAAACCCAGATCTTCAAGAACATCTTCGTCTTCTTACCCAGATCTTGAAGAACATATCATCATCAAACCCAGATCTTCAAATACATAACCATCATCATCATTCCCTGAGTTTATGTGGGGCCACCGCTGTGCACCACCGTGCGCCGCCACCTGCGGCTGCCATGGATGGCTAGAAATCCACTAGTTTCATCTCTCTCTCTCTCTCTCTCTCTCTCTCGATCTCTCTGGTGTGAGTGTTGTAGAAAAAAAATGGGAAGTTGGGTTAGGGTTTTGAGAAAGTGGAGGGGGAAGGAAAGAGATGAAGATGATGATGTTTGGTTGAAGATCTGGGATTTTTTTACAAAATCATTAAAGGGGGAGGTGAAATTACCATATTACCCTTGCATGTGCAACCCATGTGACAAATAACTAACCTGAGTTAGGGGTTGGTTAGATTTAGGGGCCAAAACGGTTAGTTATAGGGACCATGGGGGCAAATCTGTTAAAAAATCTTATTTTGGGCCAATATAGTAAAACTGATATAACCACAGGGGTCAAAAACGTAATTTACTAAAAAAAAATATATCATGTTGGCACGAGCAATCAGAACGAATAATCCGGAACTTCAATTACTCTTTTCAAGTCATGAAGTAATTTTCAACCACAAGCGTTGCATTCTACAAAACAAAATATATATTTGTTCCCTTCTTAACTTAATGTAATTACGTGTTCAAATAAACAAAAAAAAAATGAGCAAACCAAAATATATATTTGTTCCCTTCTTAACTTAATGTAATTACGTGTTCAAATAAACAAAAAAAATGAGGATACTAATAAGTAACTACTTGTTCAAATAAACAAAAATTTGAGGATACTAATAAAATCACATTTCTTTTAGTTTTCAAGTCATGAAGTAGTAACAAAACTCATAATTTCTTTGATTAAAATAGTGATTATAAATGCAAATATTAAACTTTAAAAAAATTATCTGCTTGGTTTATTTAGCTCAATATCGATATTAAAAATCAGAAAATAACCAAATAAATCACTTCTGAATGTTTTTATTTTATTTTATAATGAAACTAGGTTAGAACCTCGTGTATTACACGGGTTAAATAAATGTAATTTTATAAATTAAATAATAAAAAAGTTATATCTTTATGAACCCCGTATATTGTACGGGTTAAATAAATATAATTTTATATATCAAATAATAAAAAGTTAAATCTTTATAAACCATGTGTATTACACAGATTAAATAAATGTAATTTTGTATATTAAATACTAAAAACGTCGTATCTTAAAAAAAACCGTGTATAATTGGGTTGAATAAATCTACCAAATAATAAAAAATTACATAATTAAAAACCCCATAAATTACACATGTTGAATAGATCTAATAAAGAGTTATATCTTTAAAAACCATGTGTATTACACAGATTAAATAAATGTAATTTTGTATATTAAATGCTAAAAACGTCATATATTTAAAAAACCCGTGTATAGTCGGGTTGAAAAATCTACAAAAAATAAAAAAAAAATATATCCTTAAAAAACCACGTGTATTACACGTGTTGAATAAATCTAATTTTACATAGCAAATGATAAAAAAATTATATCTTTAAAAACTTCGTGTATTACACAGGTTATATAAATGTAACTTTGTATACTAAATAATAAAAAAAATTATATTTTTAAAAATCTCGCGTTTTACACGAGTTGGATAAATATAATTTTATATATCAAATAATAAAAAAGGTTATATTTTTAATAAATTATGATAACATTTAATATTAATTTATTATATATATATATTTAATATAAGATAAGTAGGAAAGAGAGGTATTTGTTTTAAAAATATATTAAATTAACAATTTAGATTTGAGGACAATATTTTATTAAAGTATGATACGATTTAATATTAATTTATTATTTATTAAGTTAATATAAGATAAGTATAGAGTTGAAGATACCTTCAATGAATGACACGTGTCCAAAAGTTGGTTTCTTTTATTATACTCCCTCCGTCCCATTTTAAATGTCCAAATTTCCACTTTTTGTTGTCCCAATTTAATTGTCATTTCCAAATAATTTCCAGTTTTGCCCTTACCATTACAAACTTCTATTTTTGGTTGTCCCAATTTAATTGTCATTTCTAAGGACATTATTGTCATTTTACAACCCAAAAAATAAAATACTCAAATATTTCTTAAATTGTGTGAATGTGGGTCCGATGACATCTAAATAGGGACGGAGGGAGTAGTAGATAGATTAACAAAAACATGAAATTAGAGTAAACTGTCATTTTGGTCCCTAAGGTTTGGACACTTTTACCACTTTAGTTCAAAAATCAAACCTTTTGAATCTGGGTCCCTACGGTTTCAATTTTATTGCCATTTTTGGCCCAAAAGTGAAGTCAACTCAGATTTCTCAAAAAAAAAAACCCTGGTTTTTTGTCCTTTTCCTTAATTTAATGAAGGGCAAAATGGTCATTATATGTTTATTATAACAAATTATAAATTAAATTAAATTCGATGTTTCACCTTAGACTGTCCGCAATGCAATGGCCTGCATTTACTACATGCATCCTAGTCATCACTGCCACATCAGATTTTAACCCATTCTTCCCATATGCATTCTCTCTCCTCTTTTTAACTCCAACCCATCATTCCCACATGCATCCTCTCTCTTCCACATCACCATTTCTTTTTCTATCTTAAAAGCATTTAAAGGGCCCACCTTCACATTCTCTCTCCTGCATGTAGGTGCACTTCCCTACATGCAACCCCCTTAAATGTCACCTACCCCCAATGCTTCCTTTACAAATGCACCCTCCACATCATCAAGTGCAACCCCCCAACAAGAAGCATTGGGGGCAGTCTTATAAAAGCAAACAACTCTTTCTCTCTTTCTTTCTCCTTCCCACCATACATCACCGCCTCAACCAACATCTCCCTACAACTAATCTACCACCGCAACCACGATCCCTCTACAACCACCACCCCGTGCAACCCATCCACCACCGCAACCATCAACCCCCTTCAACCACCCCCGTGCAACCACCATCCCCTGCAACCCATCTACCACCGCAACCAACAACCTCCTTCAACCACCGCCCACTGCAACCACCACCCCCTGCAACCCATCTACCACCGCAACCCCCTCCAACCCATCCATAGGGGCGAAGGGTTGGAAGATCAAAAGAACTAAAGCCAACGAATCAAAACGAGAAGCAGAAGTTCTTCCTGGTTACCAACACCTGGTCTTAAGCTCAACACTGTCTGATCAGCTTGCATACCTTAGTTGTTTCTATCTTTTGTTGTTGTTCAAGATCTAACAAAACCCACAAAGTTGAATCGGTGAATTATTGTCAATCTTCGCTTGCAGGAGAATGGGGGTTGAAGAAGATGCTTGATTAGGGTATTATGGTTTGCATTTGGGGAATATGGTGAAATTTGTCTGCTTTTTTAAGGTCAAACATTTAATTTTATTATTTTAATTAATAATGTATTATAATAAAATTATAATGACCATTTTGCCCTCGAGGAAAATGACAAAATACTAGGATTTTATTAGACAAAGGGAGCTGATTTCACTTTTGGACCAAAATAGCAACAAAATTGAAACCACAGGGACCCAGATTCAAATTGTTTAAGTTTTGGACTAAAGTGGCAAAAGTGACCAAACCTCGGAGACAAAAATGGCAGTTTACTCATGAAATTAAGAAAAACAATCTACCTTATTTGATTTTATTCCACTTAGCCGTCTTGACCTTTAGTTGGATGCCAAATGAGGAGGGAGCCAGCAAGCCCATTGGTAAGAAAACCCACCGTTGGAGTCAATTTTTAGGACCCAACTGATTTGGTCAGAACCAAAACCCTTAGCCTCACCCAACTTTCATGTCATTCATCATGTGGCTTCTTCTAGGTGTGTTTTAGGGTTCATTTTTAGTGATTTTTTTTATTTATTTATAACAAATAGCATAAATAAGGGAGGTTTTGGACCTCTATCTTCTGGATATAAACCATAACATAAGCCCTACAATATGAGTTTAGTTGGGGACAAATTCTGGTACAAGATTTCCACAAGATGAACAAGTAATGAAACATGTGATAAAAGTTTTATAAAAACAAAATTTGTAACCCATGTTGGACCTCAAATAGCCCTTGTTGTTTGGTTACTTGTCCATTTATGCAATATATTTAATATGTTAAGTGTTTTTAGGGCATTTGAAGGCATGTATAAGCATGTGTATAACGTGACTGTGCATGAACAATAATCCAAACATAAAATAAATATAATGTATGGTTCGGTTTCATATATAAAACGCGTATTTGTGATTGATTATGTATCGCATAAGTAGGAATAAACAAGTGTAAATAAAATGAAATTTCCATTATGATCATAGTCTCGAGATTACAAAGTTTGAAATGAAATACGAACACAAGCTTGCTAAAAATTGAAAGTACAAAAATACGAAGCATTACATACAGATCGTCTACCAACATGGCCACTCCTTCCACATCTCTCAAAGTTGAGCTCACTTCGTTATCATTGCCAACCAACATCCAGAGTGGCATCAGGCCATGGTCTAGGAATTTAAAGCACATGTCAAGAATAACACATGACCTTTGGTTCCACCTACCCGTAACACTAATGTAATTGATTGTAAGTGGGTGCACATGATTAAGAAGGACCAACATGGTGTTATCACGAGATACAAAGCTCACCTTGTTGTTAAAGCTTTTCGACAACAACCAAACATTGGCTTCAATGAAACATTTAGTCAAGTTGTCAAGGCTACCACTATCCAGGTGGTCCCCTTTCTTCCTGTTATAAAGCAGTGGACTCTTAAGCAACTTGATATTCATAATGCTTTTCTTCATGGTAACCTCATCGAAACGACCTACATTCGACAACCATAAGGTTTTGCTGATCCCAAATGTCACACCCAACTGATGGCGGAAACATCGGGATGAGACGAAAATGAGATTGCAAGAGACTTCATAACGCTATTCGTGATATGTAATTAAAAAATAAATTTTCATTTCATTTCTAAAGAGTCAATTACAAGGATTTGAAACAATTACAACATGAATAATGAAATACAATACAATAAGAATACAAATTTAAAGTGTGTATCTAAGCATCCTACTAAATTCCATGCATCACCAACGTCATCGCTAAACCTGCAACATGTTTTAAAAGTGTAGTTCAATACAAAGGTATTGGCGAGCAACAACTTTGGTGCGTAGTATATAAGTATAAAAACAATAAGGAACAATCCACATGGCAAACCTAGTTATCAAGATTAGCGTATTAAACTTGCATGCGATTTACAAGTCAACCCTCTGTTTACGCAAGTATGAATGAATAAACCTAACATGACCTCGCGTTCACGGGTGGTGCGTTACTCCTATAGCGCTATACATGTTAAGTGGAGGCTTGTACGAAACTAATGACAAGTTCATCACATAAGAATCACCAAGAAAACACGAATCAAGCATAACAAATAGTAAGAATGTATTGGAATGTTTGTTTATGTGTTTGCATAAGAATATGTATACTAAGTGTGTTTTGTATATAAAAACATGTTACACCCAAAAGTGTGAAAACGGTAAAATGGGTCAAGTATACTCACAAAATTTGCTAAGTCTTCCGATTATCCAAGTGTTGATGAGCGTATGAGATAAGGAGGATGGAACACCGAGGTCACCCTATATGGGCAAACGAAGGTGTATGAGTAATGGGGATTACGACAGAGGATTTGAATAGGAATTTCGAGTATAACCTGTTGGCATAAATATGTATATATTCATATATATTTTATATAGTTTATGTAAAAATTATAAATCAAGTCTATCAAGAGTATTGTTGAAATGATATCAAAATAAATATACATTTATATCTATTTTATAAAAATTAATCGAATTTGATATGTTTCGTTTTATAAATTTAACACGTTCGTTTTACCGATTTTTACGAAAAATGGGCAGAGTTTCCTCTGTTTTTGGACGATCCCGACAACACAATTTGTCGATTTATATGCTCAAAATTCAACAATTAATCAATGACATAAATATTATACGTGAAGTGTGCCGAACGTGAATAATTAATAAAAGTATCGGTTCGAACCTGGTTAGTATAAAATATATAAACAATATACTAAAAAGAATCGTGTCGTTAGTGTTTTATCGAACTCACGTCGACCCGTTGATCACGGCTGACTAGCCTTGACGGTTTGACCACGTTTTGACCAGTCAACCAGCTGCTGACTGTGTTGACCGAATGGAGACCCGAAACCCGAGACTGAGCTGAAACTGTGAGATGAATCTAAACCCGAACCAAGGCTTGAACCAACATCTGAGCTAGACCGAAACGACTGACCGAACTGAAACAAAACTCGAACCTGCTGAAACAAACCAACTAAACATGAAATCTAACCCGGTTTGACTGAGCCGCTAACCCGACCCGATGCTAACCCGAATCACGAACCGAACTGCCTGTGTGCTTCTCTTGTGAGCTCGAAACAAAACTTGAGGCGATACTTCCCGAACCAAACCCAAAAATCTGAGCGTAAACTGAGTTGAACAAAAAAAAACCCTGTAACTCTTGTCGCCGCCAGTGCTTCTCCGATGGCCGGCGTTATCGACCTGGACCACCATCACCATTTACATCATTAGTAACGGAAAAGAAATGAAAGAATCACAAAAGAAATACAATAATAAAGAGCTTACCGGAACAAAATAAGCAGATCCGAGCGGTCACCCCTTCACCGCCGCCGTCGCCGGTGACTGAGAAGACGACCGGAGCTTCTCCTGTGACTGCATCGAGGAGAGATAGAGGAGGTGAGCGGGGGGTAGAGGGTGTACGTGAGTAGTCAGAGAAGAAGAGGGGAGTACCGGAGTTCGACCGGAGTCGGCCGGAAATCGCTCCGGCGACCGGAGTGGAGGGAGGGAAAGAGGAGCGGCTGCATTGTTTTAAAATTTAGGGTTTGTATCCATTTTATACTTTCAAGTAATTACACAAATAGCCCCTCAACTTTAAGGTGTTAATTAAATAGTTAGATTAGCTTGGTTTACGTTAGATTTCCTACAACTAACTAGTTTATCTACATAACCTTTAAATTAATCAGGTTAATTAATTAATTACTATATTGATTGATATTTTTAACAAAATAAATAATTAACTAAACAGATAATTAACCATATAAAAATCTTTCGACGGTTATTTAATTCACGAAAAATTATGTGGTTTCAAAGGTTAGGATTCGGATCTTTCAAAACGAGTCAGATTTTGGGAATCCATTTTGACGGATGTTACAGTCTCCCCTACTTTCGGAGATTTCGTCTTCGAAATCTAAGAGGGAGACTTCTAAAGATTCAAAAGAGGGGAATAGATTAGACTTGATCATAACGTTTGCTTAAGAAAATTGTTTTCATGAATGCAAGTATATAGTTTCACATAGCATATAAAAGGTTCAAAAGGTCTGCAAAACACTGAATTTCTCATGGCACGTTTAACGAAAGTTTAGTAATATGGTGAAAACACTTATATATAGGAAGTACCAGCGGCGTATCCACCATGTTTTGACCACATTACGTCCGTTTCGTATTCGGTGTCATGTTACGTTCCGTGTCTTACCATACCCAGTAGTACACTCTATGGTTCTCATACGCCTATCACTATAATCCCGTGTGCACCCGTGATTATATTGATTGTCACATGGTCCATGTAGCTTGTACTAATTGTGTATGAGTTAAGGCATGCATAAATTTTGAAAATAAGACTGCGTGTGTATAGAAATGTAGTATATAAGCATGTTTGCGTTCCAAATAGTATAAAACCAACGCAAGCGAATTCCTCGGGTTTCGCTCGTGTATGGGTGCGAAGGTGTAAATTTTGAGTATGAATAAAAGAATGAGCATAGTATAAGTTTAGATACGCATGTGGGCATAACACAAGTGCATGTAATAGAGTATAATCGCAAGTATAAGCATAACGTGTGTAAAAAATGAGTACAATGTGAGTGCAAACATAAATCTTATAAATGATGGCATATATATGGGTATGTGTATAACATAAATTGTATGAATGCGAGTATAACTATGAATATTAGTGTCATCACAATTGTATTTGTATGAATAAAATGTATGGGTGTGAATATAAGTTTAAACATAGTTGAATAAGTATGAATATAAGTAGGATGAGAGAGTATAGACATGAATATGAATATTAGCGTAAACGTATTTGTATAAATATGAGTGTAAGTATAATCATATTAATATGCATATAAATCTGGATATAAGTATATTGTAAATGTATAATTCATGAACATGAGTATATTATAAAATGTATGAATATGGATATGATTGTAATAAGTAATGATTTTGTATATGGTATAAATCGTAATATACGAAGTTAAGTATGTAAAAAGTCAAGAAGTTTTGAGTATGAAGATAAAAAATGAGTGTATAAATGAAATTGTCGGGAGATATAAACTAAAACACGTAAGAGGATATGCATAAATAGTTGTTTGAGCAAAACGTGAAGTTAAAATAGATTTAGTTGTCACGAAATATAGACTCTAGTTTGTGAATGTAAAGAGAGTATAAAACGTCTATTGGTTATGTGAAATGGTACTTTGTAAAGGAATGAAAATGCTACTATGGTTTTTTTTTTTTTTTGAAGAATCGATATAGTTGAAAATTATTGGTTCCCATGAAGTTTCCTTGCCCACGTGTTTTGAATTTAATTGACCTGTCGAGTGAGGTTTTGAAAAGTTCTAGAGATTAATAAGTTTGCATCGTTTTAAGTAACTTTGTATTAGAAAATTTTGAAACTTACAGATTCTTGTGAAAAGTTGATCATTAGAAAAAGGAACTTGGTATGTGAACTTAGTGATTGTTAAAAAGAGTCTTTTATTAAAATGTTTTATTGCTTTTGAGAGAAGTTTTAGTAAATGTTGAATAATAGTTGTAATATTTTATAGGTGTGTGCTAAAAGTTGGTTTGATTCCAAAAAAAAAAAAATTGAAAATATCTAGTTTAATGATATGTGATGAGCTTGTTTCAATAGTTACGTTGAATACAAAATTTCGTGGGCAATGGTTTTTTTGGACCGATTAAGTCGATGAGTAGCATTTCGTGAAATTTTGAATATCGAGGAATAAGCGTTTATGGTAAAAGCTGTCACACCCCTTTCTAAGGCGGAAGCACGAGGTGTGATCTTGAAAGGTTCTCATTGCATACGAATGGTAAACATACTACATGCTCGTAAAAGAACTCCGAATGCCATTAACATAACATAAGTTAAGTGTTTACATCATAAGATAAAATATTGTTTGAAAAGTTTACAACTTTATTTAAAAGATAGACATCAAGGTTTTGGTTCTTATATCACCACACAGGATGGAGTATAATAACCAAATCCCACAAAATAGGCAAAGGAGTCTTGACATGACATGATTAAAACATAAGCGACATCCAGGAGCTGAGTGAGACCACGCGTACATCCACTTTAGTTACCTGAAATACATGTGAGTTTTGGAAAATCGTCAACATAATGTTGGTGTGAATTCATGCAGTTTTGTGAAAACATTTAAGCATTCGCTGTAGAAAACATGGTATGTAATTGCATGAAATAAGTATTTTTGTAAATATAAGGAATACGAGATCGCTAATGGTTCGCGAGGCCACTAACATATGTAACGACATTTGAAGCATCCAAACCATAGGCATTTTTACTTGTCGATTCACGACTGTCGATTCACGACTAGAGACACAAAAGCACTGCTTGGTAAAAGAGTGGCCAAGAGTGTGGTTGCCTGAAACCCATTAGATCTAACCTTTTGTTCCGCGGTCTTGGTATGTAACTAATTAATGGTGCTTATGGCACCCTATACGTCACATGATCTATAGTATCATTCCTTAGTTTTTGTATTCAACATACCATAGCACATGTATTTTCCCCAAGTTTAGAAAACAAGTAAAAGTTTAAAAGTGGGGACATGAACTCACAACTTTGCGTATCCTGCGCCGCAAACTTCACCGGTTGGTTTTGTAGCGCCGTGACCTATGCGTGTTCTATTAATGTTAGTCACTAGACTTGTATCATACAAGTACAAGTCACCATCTTTAGTTTATGTATATGTTCTTTGTGTGTTCATTCTTAGTGAGGGTCTTGCCCTTGTTTGTCGGGTCTTGCCCGTCGAGTATATATTGTTTATTTGTAAATATATATTTTCCTTTTCAAATATATATATTCATTTATAAAGTCTTTCTCACGGTAATAAGTGTTAAAAATAATTTGTATTTTTAACTTTTCATGTATGTTACTTATATTATTTTCCCAAAAATAAATATAAGTATTTTGTGAAATAATATTTTCAATATTATTTTTGTACAAGTATTCTTAGGAAAGTATACTTGTATTTTATGTGAATACTTGTGTATTTTGTATTTTTTACCAAAAATCAATACTTTGATTTTTATTACTTTCCGGAATTATATTTATTAAAAATAATATATTTTTAAGACTTGTATGAAATATATATATATTTTGTCATGCTATAAAAAATATATATGGTTATTCTTGATATCCACCCGATTTTTGTATAAATTCCAATACTTGGTATAGGTTGTATATTTTTGTCCAAAAATACATTTTTTAAGCCCAAAGTGTCCAAATTCAATAATATGTTAAGAAATATATATTTTCATAAATATATTTTCTTGTATTTGTCCATGTGCTTCTTTGTGAGGTATTTTGTACCCTTGTATACTTATGTATTTTCATGTAATTGTATGTGTATTTTTGTATTCATACTCCTTGGGAGTATTTAGTGTATTTTCAAGTCCTTAATACACTACTACATATAATACACATAATATACACTTAGCAGAAAATGCGGTGATCACTAAATATATATATTTTTCCCTAAAAATATACATACTTAATATTAATTTTAACTTGAAGAAATCACCATTTCTCGACTTGTAATTTTACCCAAAAATTAGGGAAACCTTAGTAAATATTTTTAGGTGAATTTTTAGGGAATAAGTTTCACTAAGACTTATATTTTTCCAAGTGTCAAAATTTTATAAAAATTTTGACATAGTTTCCCCTAAAAATGGAGGTTTCCCATGTTTTCAAAAATGTGTTTATTTTCTTTTTAACACCAACACAATTTTCCAACAATAATCACCAACAACATATACTAATTTCTTCATATGAAACATCATGGTGAACTTGATTCTTGTTAAAAATGTGTAGTCTTTTAGATCTACACTTAACATATTGTGACCTTTCCAAAAATAAGTGTTCTTGCGTATTTTAACAAACTTTTATAAAACTTTATTTCATTAACCAACTCATTCATGAGTTTAATGGTTTCAAAGTGTGTAAATCATGTTTCTAAAACCACTTTTATGTTCATTAGAAAGATCTTTATTTTTAACATCATGTTTAACCATGGATCTTTCAAGATCCATGCTTAATAACTTTAGATCTTTCAAAAATAAGCTTTATGTTAAATTTTTAACAAACTTTCCATGAGTTTTAGTTTTAAAAATTAGTTCTACACACACTTTATTACTTCATAATTACAAGATTATGCATAAAAATTCATTTTTCAAGTTCACATAATGCTTTATATGTTCATCTTCAAGTTTAACCATGGATCCTTCAAGATCCATGCTTAAACTTGTTAGATCCAAGCTTTAACATACTTGATCTAAACATAAACACAAGATATAACACCACCAACTTCATTACATACACTAAAAATTAATGTAATCACTTGATTTCTTCATAAATATGTTAGATCTTTTCATTTTTAACATTAGAAGTTAAGTTGTTTAGATGGTGAAACTTGTACATAACATAAACATGACTTTAATTAGTGATCAAGAAGCTTACTACTAGCTCTAATGGCTAGGGAAGTGGCACAAGAATGAAGATGATGAACAAGGAAGAAATCAAGTGGTTAAAAGCTCCAAAGTGAGGTCCTTCAAGTTCTAGCACCTTATACCTTCTTAGATGAACTTCTTACACCTTCTAATGGCCTTGGATCATGAGATTGAAGCTTGAAAATGGATGTATTTTTGTGTGTGGATTGAGCCGAAACCAAGGGAAGGAAGGAGGAGGAAGATGATGTTGAGTTAGGAGGTGTAGAATGATGAAAGGTCATTAGTTTATAATTTATAAAATTCTCCAAATCACTTATGGTATATTTGTTGGAATATACCCCAACATAATCACATAAAATAATCAAATAAAATATTGTGTGGGACCCTTGTCCCAACCGTCCAACAAAGGGGGGGGGGTAAAGTGTAACATTTCAATTGTTAGTTTCTTGATTTAGTTGGAATGTAATGGTATTAGTTAGGTATTTTTAGGTATTTAGTGTTTATGATATGTAATATGTTGTTCGGTGATCATAACTATCTTCGTAACACTAAAACAATGTTTCTAGTGAAAATTTGGTGTTTCGGGTAGTGTCCGGTTGTTTGTTTCGTTACGGTTCGTTAAAGTGCTAAATTGTGCAGTTTCACTAAGTATGAAGCACCTTTTGTGGCAGCTTTAATTCCCGACACCTTGTAAGTTATTTTGGACAATAAAACATAAATTTTGCATGATATTATTGTGTTAAATAGCTGATTATAGCTGAATTAGTGCTGATTTATGCAGAATTCTGCATTTAAAGTGCGTTTCGGGTGTCTTTTAGTGCATAGTTTAGCTTCCGGAAAGTTTATATGTTGACCCTTGTATCCATACTTGGGTTTTAATGTATTTTAGATGTTGGACCTACTTCTTGGCCCTAATTCTATTGTCTGACTGCTTTCTGGGGAATTGCTGACATGGTGTGTCTTACTAGTGAGTTTACTAGTCTTTCTGACGCAACGCTTAAAGTAATGCATAAAGCAATATTTGAAGTATAAAATGTGCATGAATTCACATATATAGCATGTAATCAGACAATGTTGACATTTAAGCACATAATTGCAGATATTAAATAATAATTAAACTGTACGAAAATTACCGGTTTTGTGCCAGTTGTTACAAAAGCTAAGTATTTTGTGTATGTTAGCGATATGTAAATAGATCGTGGAACAAGAAATTCGTTTATATAAACAATGCGTTTTGAAATAATTAGATGTTTGTAATGATAAACGAATTAAATATAAACATGATCATGTTTACATAATATAGTCTATTAAAAGAAAGTATTGGTAACGATCACCTAGGTAAGGGAATCACCCCTAATCCGTTGGTGAGGTCGTTGTATGATGAGAAAAGAAGCGGAGTTAATTGTCAAGGTAAGGAAATCACCCCCATCTTGATGATATGTCTCCACTCGTTGTTACAAAAGTGTAAATAAAATTACGTGGAATTATGCATGCTAGTAATGTATAATCGTATGAAAAGTATTAGTATGGTGTATGCGCAAAAGTGAAATCTCAAAAAAATGTTCAAAATTGACAAAAGAGAATTTTTTTTATCATAAAAGATCGGGAATTAATAAAGCGTAACTGTGATAAAAAGAAACTTGGATGGTTCCTAAACGGAACGTTGGCTAACCAAAGTGGTCGAAAGGTATTTTGAAATTGAGAACATGCTTTGGCCTAATAGGTGAAATACTCTCGCCAACATGTTGGTTAACGGTATTTACCCTTCCGGTTACTACACGTTCCAATTCAATCGAAATTTCGAGACCTGGCGGGATTTATAGAATCAAGGAGTGGGACTAGTTGACAAGGTACGAGTTTCACCCCTAACTTGACGACTTCGTACCCTAAATGTAGTTGGCACTCGTCGGGTCAAATTAAATTTCGACACGTTGATGAGGGTCCACTAGAATTTAAATTTGAAATTTCCATTAAGATGTGGATTTCACTCCTTACTTAATGGTGAATTTCGTGCAAAAATAGAATCAAGCGGAATGAGAGTCGTTTACCAAATTGTGGGTTTCACGCCTATTTTGGTAAACTCGTCTCGTTTGTAAAATATGAGTGTTGTCGGATTTAGAATAATTGAGTAAAATGTATGAGGAAAAGCGTATGTTAAAGATTATACAAACAAGTATAAACATGTCAAGAATAGCACATAAAGAATGGAATAATGAAACAATTATTAACACATAAAAAGTATGTCAAGATTAACACATAAAGGATAGAACAATGAAACAAGTATTAACACATAATAAAACAAGTATAGCATGTCAAGTGCTAACACATAAGTGACATATATGCTTAAAAGATCAAAAGAGAATAAATAAAAACAAATAAAGTAACATGCAAGTAGTTTCAAGCAACACATGAGAATAAAGCTCTAAAACAATAGACTAGGTTAAAGCATTCCTACTTTTCCTAATTCCATATAGTTATGGCTTTGATACCAATTTGTCACACCCCAACCGATGGCGGAAACATCGGGATGAGACGAAAACGAGATCGCAAGAGACTTCATAACGCTATTCGTGACAAGTAATTAAAGAATAAATTTTCATTTCATTTCTAAAGAGTCAATTACATGGATTTGAAACAGTTACAATATGAATAATGAAATACAATACAATACAATAAGAATACGAATTTAAAGTGTGTATCTAAGAGCATCCTACTAAATTCCATGTATGGCCAACGTCATCGTTAAACCTGCAACATGTTTTAAAAGTGTAGTTCAATACAAAGGTATTAGCGAGCATACAACTTTGGTGCATAGTATATAAGTATAAAAACAATAAGGAACAATCCACATGGCAAACCTAGTTATCAAGATTAACGTATTCAACTAGCATGCGATTTACAAGTCAACCCTTTGTTTACGCAAGTATGAATGAATAAACCTAACATGACCTCTTGTCCACGGGTGGTGCGTTACTCCTATAGCGCTATACATGTTAAGTGGAGGCTTGTACGAAGCTGTCGCAACCCCCGTCCCCTAACAACCCGGGAATGGGCGGCCGCGACCAGTTTTTGTGGTATCTTGTGTTTATCCATTTTGGCAGCGGAAATTTCATCAGGACCGTAGTTAGGAAATATTTTATCAGAGTAAAATACCATACTTTCATAATATTAAACACATGGGATAAAACCCAAGTTTTAAGTACTCACATTTTCATAGGAATAAATCCTATTTTATTTAATAACATCTATTTATTTTAGGTAACGTTATAGCCACTTTTCCAAGCCTTCAGTGCTGTCCAGTTGGCTTCTATTTGGCTTTCACATTTTGTTACCTGTAACGCGTTTAAAAACATTTTGTCAGTGGGAAATACTAGTGAGTGAATCTCAGTTTAATCAAGTTTAATAAAAACCATTGTACAGTATTGAGGGCGGTCGCGCAAATACATTTGTTTCCAAGTCATACTAATTACCACCCACGGTACTGTCGTCTCGACTTATGGTCATGTTACTCCTCGCAAGGCAGTAACAAATTTTGTATACAAAACCCCAAATATACCGACGATAATTGTATCCTTACAAGTACTCAATAACTGTTTAATATGTAATTAATTAAGTGAGGTTTTGTAAAAACAATTTGCAAAAAGGAGATTACTCACATTGCTGTCTTAGGTTTTCTGTAAGGGTTTCCTGGTGACAATCTATAAATTACACAAATGCACACACGTTAGTATAATAACCCATTTTAACATTAGTAATACTCTCCCCGAGACGGCATTCCAACGACTACGTCGGGCAGAACCACGACAGCCGTTACGGAACCCTAGATCAATCAGGCAGCGTATCTAATACGTATCCAGGGGTTATGATACTTACAACGGAGCAGAACTTCGTTATTTAGGGGGTATTATGCCCGGAAATCACTTTATATATGTGGAAATTCGTAAGAAAGAAAAGAAATGAGCGATCGGAAACTGAAGCCGATGCCCTCAATTTATAGAGCTGCAATTCGAGTCTCTCGCGGCGTGCGTAAGATTAGGTTAAGGCTTACACGGCCCGCGACATAGGGGTCGTAGGGCTTAGGGTTGCTGGGTCATGGGTGTAGCCTTGCCGGGTGTTGTGACACGTGGCGGCCTAGGGTTTCGCCAGCCGTCACTCGCTCGCGGCCCTCGTAGGCTGTAGCCAAAGACTACGCGCCCCGCGACAACCTCAATTTTCTTGTTTTTATTTAATTTTTAATTATATAATGTATTTTGGGCTTGGTTTTCGCATACGGGGTATGTTTTAAGACATATTGGGGTATTTAAAATATATTAGGGTGTCGGAAAAATTTCAGGAGGGTTGTTATATCCTCCCCACCTTGTTTTAGAGCTCGTCCTCGAGATCTACTGGAACAAGTGTGGATATTTCCTTTGCATTTCTGATTCAAGCTCCCATGTGTATTATGGTCCTCTTTTGGAGTCCCATTTCAGTTTGACCAGAACTAATCTCTTGTGCTTAAGGTTCTTAACTTTCCTGTCTTCAATTTGTTGAGGTCTTTCTACAAATTTTAGTTGTTCATTTACCTCTATATCCTTAAGAGGTACTACCAGTGATTCATCAGCTAAGCATTTCTTGAGATTAGATACATGAAATACATCATGTATTCCTTCCATTTCCTCTTGCAATTGTAGCTGATAGGCTACAGGTCCTATTCTTCTAATAATCTCAAAAGGTCCAACATACCTGGGGCTTAGCTTTCCTCTCTTGATGAATCTTACTACTCCTTTCCAAGGAGAGACTTTTAATAACACTTTATCTCCTATTTGAAATTCCAACGGCTTGCGTCTGTTATCAGTATAACTCTTTTGTCGATCACGTGCTGCTTTCAGTCGTTCCTTGACTTGAATGATTTTGTCGGTTGTTTCTTGTACTATCTCAGGTCCAGATAGTTGCTTTTTCCTAATCTCTGCCCAACAGACTGGAGTTCGGCACTTTCGTCCATAAAGTGCTTCGAATGGTGCAACCTTGATACTTGTGTGATAACTGTTATTATAAGAAAATTCTATTAAAGGTAAGTGTTCATCCCAATTACCTCCGAAATCAATTACACAAGCTCTAAGCATATCTTCCATTGTCTGAATTGTCCTTTCGCTTTGTCCGTCCACTTGAGGATGATAAGCTGTGCTTAGATTCAACTTGGTTCCCATTGCTTTTTGGAAACTTGCCCAAAAATGAGAGGTAAAACGACTATCCCTATTAGAAACAATTGACAAAGGAATTCCATGTAATGAAACTATTTCATTCACATACAACTTGGCTAATTGTTCCATACTGAAAGTTTCCTTCATTGGTAGGAAATGAGCTGACTTGGTTAACCTATCTTAAATCACCCAGATTGTATCATTACCTTTCCTTGTTTTGGGTAATTTGGTAACAAAATCCATTATTATCAATTCCCATTTCCATACAGGCATTTCTAACTGTTGCAGCAATCCTGAGGGTTTCTGATGTTCAGCTTTGACTTGTGAACAGGTTAAACACTTAGAAACATAAGCTGCTATATCCTTTTTCATTCCTATCCACCAAAAATTCTTTCTTAAATCCTGATACATTTTATCACTTCCAGGATGCATCGTATACTTAGACTTATGGGCTTCTTCTAATATATGATGACGTAAGTTTCCTAATTTACGTATCCATATTCTCTTCTTATGGAATCTCCAAATTCCATAGGTTCCTTGTTCTAATTCCTTAATCATTCCTTTTAACTTTTCAGTATCCTCCTTGATTACTGATTCTTGTGCTTCTCTAATCTGTTCATTTAAATCTACCTGTAGATTTAACTTAAGAGAACACACTCTTTTTGGCTTTTCATGATATTTTCGACTTAAAGCATCAGCTACATCATTTGCTTTTCCTGCATGATACTGGATATTACAATCATAATCACTAAGAATTTCCATCCAGCGTCTTTGCCTCATATTCAAATCCTTTTGTCCGAAGACATGCCTTAAAATCTTATGATCGGTGAAAATGGTAAACTTACTACCATAAAGGTAATGTCTCCAAATCTTACGGGCAAAAATTATAGCTCCTAATTCCAAATCATGGGTTGAATAATTTTCTTCATGATTCTTAAGTTGTCTAGATGCATAGGCTATAACCTTTTGACGTTGCATCAATACACATCCATAACCTAACTTAGAAGCGTCACAATAGACTACAAAGTCTTCAGTTCCTTCTAGTAACGCTAGTATTGGTGCATGGGTTAGTTTTTGCTTAAGAATTCTAAAAGATTCTTCCTGTTTTCGTCCCCATTCAAACTTAACAGATGTACAGGTTAGCTTAGTTAAGGGAATGGCTATTCTAGAAAAATCTCGAATAAATCTTCTATAATAACCGGCCAATCCTAAGAAACTTCTAACCTCGGTTGGTGACTTAGGGGTTTTCCATTTGGTAATCGCCTCGATCTTGGTGGGATCCACATGGATTCCTTCATGATTGACTAGATGTCCAAGAAATTGTACCTGTTCTAACCAAAACTTGCACTTTGAAAATTTAGCAAATAGCTTTTCCTTTCTCAATAAACTTAGAAGTGCGTGCAAATGCTTTGCATGTTCCTCCTTATTCTTAGAGTAAATGAGAATATCATCTATAAAGACAATTATGAATTTATCCAAATATGGCTTACATATTCGGTTCATCATGTCCATAAATGCGGCTAGGGCATTGGTTAAACCAAATGTCATGACAGTAAATTCATAATGGCCATACCTTGTTCTGAAAGCGATCTTAGGAATGTCCTCTTCCTGTACCTTCAGTTGATGATATCCTGATCTTAAATCGATTTTCAAGAAAAATCGAGCTCCTTGCAACTGGTCGAACAGATCATCGATTCTTGGTAATGGATACCGATTCTTAATTGTGACTTTGTTCAATTCACGGTAATCAATGCACATACGCATCGATCCGTCTTTCTTTTTAACGAATAAAATCGGTGCTCCCCATGGAGATGAACTTGGCTGTATAAATCCTTTCTCCTACAGTTCGTCTAAGTGTTTCTTCAGTTCCAGCATTTCTGCTGGTGCCAAACGGTAGGGTGCTTTGGCGATCGGTGTTGTTCCTGGTAGTAGATGGATTCCGAATTCGACTTCTCTGTCCGGCGGTAGTCCTGGTAATTCTTCTGGAAACACATCTGGAAATTAAGATACTACTGGAATATCTTTCAGTTCTTTTCCTTTAGTGTTAGTGATTATAGAAATCAAATACACTAATGATCCTTTTCTTATATAACTTGCTTTTTCATCACAAAGATGAATTTTGTGGATCTAGATGGTTTATCTCCTTTAATTGTGATCTTTTCACCTTTTGGTGAGTTTACTTGGATTGACTTTTGATCACATAAAATACTGGCTTTATTGGCTATTAACCAATCCATTCCTAATACAATATCAAATCCTGCCAGATTCATTGGGTAAAGGTTTGCAATAAACTTTTGATTTAAAATTTCTATTCTTGCTCCCTGCAAGATTTCAGAAATTCTAATGGTTTCCCAGTTTGCTGTTTCTACTAGACAATCTTGTGAGAGTTTAGTTAATGGTTGATTGAGAAGTTTGCAAAATGAAATATTAATAAAACTTTGGTTCGCACCAGAGTCAAATAATACTTTAGCAAAACATCATTAACTAAAATCGTACCGGCTATCACGTCCGGAATCATCTTGGCTTCATCTGCCGTTAGAACAAATGCTCTAGCATTTTTGGTAGTCCTATTGCCCATGGCTGGAACTAGTTTCAGACAATTTGGCTTAATGTGACCTTTTTCTCCACAGTTGAAGCACATCCCATTATTAGGTTTTCTCCTGCAATCTTCTTCGTTGTGTCCCGGTATCTTGCACAAATTGTAGTAAGTGGAGCATTTTCCCGAATGCTTCTTCTTACAAGCCTTGCAGTACGGTGCAGAGGTAGAACCTACGTTCCTACGGTTGGAATTTCCATAACGAAATTCCTGGGTAAGTCTTTGAGATAGGTTCCTCCTTTGGTCCTCTTCTCGAGCACGCACTAACTCATCTGTCAAGGTGTTTGCTAGTTCTACAGCTTCTTCTATGGTTTGGGGTCTAGCTGCCTTGACTACATGCCTAATCTCCCCGATTAATCCCCAGATGTATCGGGAGATTAACACTGGTTCTGGTGATGCAAGGGTTGGTACTATTCTAGCATATTCAAAGAATGTAGTAGTATAACCCTTACTATCTACCCCAATCATCCTAAGGTTTAGGAACTTATTTGCTATCTGTTCCTTTTCGTTGGGAGGGCAGAATTTCTGTTCTACCATATTCTTAAATACCTCCCATTCCATATTATAAACCCTATCATTTCCCCTAGACTGAAGGATAGTGTTCCACCATTCTAAGGCTGAATTCTTGAACATATTGGAAGCAAACATTATCTTATCCTCTTCCGCACACTTGCTTATTTTTAGAACAGCCTCAGTCTTTTCGATCCAACGTAGAGTTGTAATGGCCCCTTCATTTCCCAAGAATTCCATTGGTTTGCAGGACCAGAATTCTTTGTAAGAACAACCATAAGACATGGTTCTTCTTCTTTTGGGAATGGGCACTTGAAGTATGGGTCCATTGTTTACGCTGTGTTCTGGTTCAGTTGGTCGCTGATTGCTATGTTTACTTTTAGTATCCGCTTCCCTAACTGGTTGGATAATAAATGGCATTGCATCTATGATTCCTTGTGCCACTATGTGTTGGATGGCACTATTATCTGCTTGGTTTCCATTGTTATTGTTGTTCGGGTTCTCATTATTCAGGTTATTGTCATTCTGGTTATTATCGTTCTGGTTTTCCTGGTTCACTTCGTTGTCCATCTGAATTTTAAACGTTTACCAATTATTAATGTCACAAGATAATATTTAATACAATCAATCACACAACAAGCAGGTTGATCAAAAACGTCGAGCATTGCGACTTACTCTTATATATATATATATATATATATAATATGCATCTAATACAAACCAACATTGGAAATTAAAATTACAATACAACTGAAATGGAAATTACACTACTAGTAGGCATTTATAATTATATTATATATTTTTTTCATATACACATATTATATATATTATTATTACTATCTCCACTATCACCTTCATGGATATGGATTCATCCAGAAATCCATATTGTGCTCGTCGTACTTCCAGACGAGTCGCTCTCCCACCTGTCTCATTCTTTCGCTACTTTCTAAAATCTCCTCTCCGAATGTCTTAAGTTCTTGTACATTTTCTACACTCATTGGGGTGCAGGTTCTGGGACTGGGTTTGGAATCTGGGGCATGGGTTCCTGGTACGGGTATGGATTCTCTAGAATCTCTCTAATGTACTGATCACTATCATAGTAGGGATCTAGAGGGTCCAAACCTGGATATGCTCCTAGATTCGGCATGGGCATGTCTTCTGGTATCGGGTAACGTTGCACATAGTCCCTATTGTCGTCCCACCATGGGTCGTAGTTTGGATCTAAGGGATTGGGTGCTGGTACCCTAGGTATCTCCTCTGGGTTAAAATCATGCATTTCAACTTGATTTTCTGGGTTGTTTTCTATTTCCATTGGCTGATTAGGGAATAGTGGTAGTGGTTGGGGTGCTATCAGTTGCTCCAGGTTAGGGTCGGCTGCTGTGGTTGCTAGGATATGGAAATAGGCTAAACTCCTATTTAACATATCCTGGGCATGGGTGAGACAACCCAAGATTTCGGGTCTTTCCATCTACGTATCACTTGTTTAGTAATTTTGTTTTGACAAGTTGTTTTATGTTAGAAATGTTGAATTGTTTAGAAATTAGAGTTGGATGGTTAGTGGATTTAATGACTATTGAAGTGTAATTGCTTAAAGATTGGACCTGGCACCCGATGAAAAACCTAGACTTTCGTCACATAACCTTAGCGACGAAACACCTAGACTTTCGTCACTCTCAAGTTTGACGAAATATACATCTTTCGTCCACATAGGTTTTTCGCCATAAGGGCCTTCGGCCCATACAGTTTGCGGCCCAACATGTTGGGTCTAAAACGTAAACTTTTGATGAGTAACCGTCAATTGAAAACTAAAAACCCTAGACCCATCTAAACCAAGCAACGACAGCAAACACTTTTTGAAGCATTATCTTCTCGGCACGTATCCGGTACCATTCTAGCGCGTGACTACATCCTCTCTTGGTTAGTCGGTTTGTACTAGTGTTATCTTTTGATTTATTATTGTTATGATATGTGTCGAATCTGTTATGATTTGTTATGTGTTGAGAGACTGAAATCGCTCATGTTTTATTCAATGAACTAGTGTTAGCATACTGATAGTTTTGATGAATAGGTTAATGATTATTTGATTGTTAGGGATGATGGAACGTTAAGTGATGAATCTGATTTCGTGACTCGATCTTGATGTCGATAATCTAGGTGGCTCATACATAAAATATTGCTGATTATCGTGAGTAGAACATATGATTATAGTTCTTGGATGATACATGAAAAATTAGAATGAAATGATGATGAATGTTTATTTTAAAGCTGGTGATAATTGTCATGGTTTGAATTTAAATGATGATGATGTTAACTGCTTGAATATTGATTAGGGTTTGTGTATTTTAATGGTCACTGTTTGATTATAATTATAGGTGTGTGAACTAGAAACTGTTACGTTGGTATAGCCGATGATTGTTCATATTAGGGTGGTGATATTATGCAAAGTAACTGTCCTCGATCCAGTGCTCATGTTTGGAAGTGTGTAAGTGTTGTTTTATGATCCAGGCGTTGTAACTTATCTCGTTGAAACATAGTGTCTTTCGTCACCCCCTTAACTCGGCGAAACATAGTCTTTTGTCGCGATTTGGTGTCGACGAAATATAGTCTTTCGTCATGATTTGTTGTCGACGAAATATGGACTTTCGTCGGGATGTCATCTGAGAACAATCTTAACAAAACAATTAATATAGCGTGTATTGTGTTTGATGTGAATGTTGGTTACATGACTTCGTTTGTACTCGATGACAACACTAGTTGGGAATGAGGAAACGTGTATATATTAATGTGTATAATCACTTCAACTGTTGAATGTTATTGCATGATGTGTACTTGGAATGTAGACTAACATGAAAACTGAGTAGTTGTTACATATCATACTGTGTTTTTGCGATATATACAAACTGCGAACGTTATTGCGTGATATGCACATGAGTTGTGGATTGATGTGTGAATGCAAACTGTGTAACCACGTTAAGTAATTTATTACGCAACTGATCTTGATTGGTAACCACGGTAGGGTTGGTTGATTAAGTTGAACGGGTAACTTATTAAATACCGAGCAAATCTAAGGTGAGTTCACAGCTCTTTTCCCAAGCATGTGTCCCGGGGAGGGACATCTGGTAATCATTCCGGGGGGAACGTCGGGTTATTAGGATGTTGGTTATTAAAGTCATTTCTATCATTAAGTCCCCTTACATATACCGATTGGTTGCAGGGGAGGCAACGTGGTTATTAGTTGATAGCGCTATTAGGTTTGGCACCCTCACACCGTACCGGGGAGGACGGTCGTGAACTAATTACCTTAACCACTTGACCAATGTGTGATAGAGCATTGGGGTTTGGGCAAATAAATCCAGAGCCAGATGCGGTAATCGAGTTAATAACAACATCAAATCATTGAAATGTTTTACACTCATAACTGGTAACTAAAACGTGTTAACAAACTATGAACTCACCAGCGTCGTTTGACACACTTGTCTGCATGCTTGCAGGTCCATAGGGTTATATCATTTGGAACTTGCTATCTGGAAGGCTGGAGTGGTCATGGGTCGAGATACATGGAATCGCAACACAAGTCTAATGGCTTACGTACGTGTGGTTTGTAAAACACTTAACAATTGGGTTATGATTCCGCTGTGTACAATGAATTAGATGTAACGTTTTGTAATACTTTATGTTAATGAATGAAAGCTTTATTTAAATATATTTATGAGTTCAATGTGATTGGTGGCTAAGATCCTGGTACGTCACACACCCGCGATGTTATCCGCAAGTGGTATTTTAGTGGTGTGACAGTTTGGTATCAGAGCCAGGTTATAGTGAACTTGGTTTTAAAAACGTTTTTATTAAACCAGACTATAACCGAACAGTTCTGAAAACGAGAATACGACCATGACACTCAGCTCCAGATAGCAAGGTTCGTCTCTTTCATCTGCTGTATACATTTCTTGGCTAGTGTACACTTGTTTATGATGTGGCATACGAACACACACTCGTCACTATAGCATAATTTTGTGAATTTCTTGTTTACTTTATGATGCGTACCTGGTGTGTTGTAGTCCTTAGATTCTTGTGATCTTATCGTTTTGATAACCTCTGTTTGGCACTCGAGTTTGAGGAATCATTTGACATGAGTTAGGAGGAACTGAGATGAGCGTGCAAATCGCAATATTATTGTGGGTGCACACATAATAATAATGTGGGGTGCATGCGAGTCCCAGTGAGGCTTAACAAGTGAAAAAGGGGTTCTGCTCTGTTATTTGATCAATAAGAAACGTAACAAATTTATACGAGTCATAGTAGTGATTGTCTCCTACTCGAATGTGATCTTTTCATTTCCCTCTGAAACCTTTCGAATCTCGATGCTACCGAGTATTACCTGAACACCCATCTGAACGCCTAGCGAACTGTGTAGAATGTTAGGTGCTTGTACTAACGTCCATGAGTTGGATGTTGCAACATCAATGATTGGTCTATACCTCTCACACTCCTCTTTGTTTGCTGGAGCTTAATGTAACAACCCGCACCTTCGTGCGTTGTTACTACTCGTTATACTCGTTACGCCTAGCACCAGAGATTCGGATCATAATGTAACTATATCGTATATATCGCTATTCGAAGGATAATCACATATTTTCGAAATACAATATCACTATACTACACTACGATCACACTAACACTCACGGAGGCATTGAGTGAGGACCTATTCTACCCTCCTCAGTGGCCGTGATGTGTCGAACGTAAACAATTAACGCTAACAAGGACTCTCGGGTGAGTGCTGTAGCTCCAGTCGTCATGACGATGATGACAATACGAGTAAACGGTACCCCGTCAGTCTTTGTGGCACTACACGAAATAACGTTCACGATGACATCAAGGAAGGACCTACACTACCCTTATTGATGGCCGTGAAACGTCGCTAATAATCGCATACTCGAATCGGAAACCGATTGTTAATTATCGAAACTTTGGATTATGGATACGTAAATACGACCCCTAGTGATATATATATATATAATAACAATATAATGATAATATAAATTAATTATGTAAAGTACGTACCTCGGAAACTATCAAGACGATCGAAAACGGAGAAATCCATCTCGTCAGAATGGCCATCCGGACGGATAGCCATCCGGACGGATAGCAATCCGCACGGATGGGCCATCCGCACGGATGGGCCATCCGCACCAAAAACCCCTTCTTCTCCTCTGTGGCCTATAAATACCATGTCACATCACTTGAACAAGTGATGTGACAGCTCCTACGCAACCAAGCACGCTCCAAGACCCTTTTCACTCGATTCCTCGCGATTCCGGTAAGATTTCAACCTAGAAACTTGTACTTCTACAATCTACACTGAATTCTATATCATCCTATCTTTCAAAACCCAATTTCTAACCGTGAAATCTACGGATTTGAGGCGTTTTGAGGTGATGTCACCAAGAGTTCTTATGAACTTCCAGTTGTGACCTCATCCCACCATAAACGACTCAGATCTGGGTGATTTCCACATGTTTTGGGTAACAAATCTCGCCTAAATCTAAGTATTTACCCAAGGAACGGTGCGATTTCGAGTTAACCATGAAGAACCATCATGAACGACCAGATCTGATGGAACGGTGTTGGGATTGAACCCTACCAGAGGAACAGATAATGTAAAGCCAAAACCAGGTCACAACAGAGGATTCACAATAAGCAGCAGTTTACACTTTGCTCTCCCCTTGAAAGTGGTTTATAACGTCTGATGGTCTCTATCTGCTGCTCATAATCAACTGCTGATGCCCTTTTCAACTGCTGATGTAATCCTAAAGACTGCTAAAGACAAACTCTGGTGCTCTATCTACTGCTGTCTCTTAAGTGCTGCTGAAGACACAAACACTGCTCATTTAAGGACTGATCACCTTTGAAGAAAGCACTGATGTTGTTGTTGAGCATCAGTGCTTAGGCTACAACAGTGGAACGAGAAGCAGGTGTTTCCTCATATTTTGTATTTTATTTACAATCAGTTGTTAGACATCAGTGTTTGTGTAAGGACAGTAGATACAGGTTGTTAGGCTGTTAGACGTCGCTTTCATGGTGACGTCAGCTGAGATACCTCAGTGGTTTGGTTTGCCTATAAATGTAACAGTACCCTGTACTGTTACATTTGATTGACTGAGTGGGATCTTCTCCTCATGTCTAATCCTTTCATCTTGTGTGCAACCAACCTTGGGGCATCAGGCTGAGGGGGAGTATAGTTTGTAAGCTTATCTGTAATCTTTTGCTTTGATTTGTAAATCATTCGACTCTATGAGAAGCAATTGTTTATCAAACTACTTTCTCCTTTGATTGTGTTTACAAAGTTTGTTTTCATTTCCGCTGCACTTAACATGTTTTCATATTCGTTGATCATTCATTTTAAACAAACAAACACTATCATGATAAATTATGAGATTGTTCTATATTCTCAAAATTGATTTCAACTGTTGTTTTGATATTTGTGATGTTTTCATTAAATACTAAAGTATGATCCTCAGAATAACAAAACCGATGATTCATAAGACATTAGTGTTTTGATCTTCTATAAAGAGGGAATTAAGACTTTAGTTATTTAGATCTTATGTGTAGTAAAACAGGTTGAGATCCTCAAAAGGATCAAATCAACTTTGTCCAAATACACTAAGAAAAACAGGGGTCAACATAGTCCGTATCGTATGTAGTGTGAGATTGGTTGAAAAACTTGTGCAAATATGACCAAAGTCTCTCAAAACATTACTGCAAAATGATTTTGGACTAAAAATCACAAAAACTCGAAAGTGTGTTTATCTCAAAACTCTTGAAGTCAAAAGAAAAGAGTATAAACGTAAAGCACTTAAGAGTCAAAGCTTGGGGTAATAATGGTCATTAAGCAACTATGTGCATTCATCTGTTCAGAAAAAGGTTTTTATGCCAGTAAATGAACTCCAAATAGGACTAGACAAATGTTTAAAAACATATCCATGTGTCCTCAGGTTTGCAATCAACTGACAAAGAAAATGGTACCAAACAGTGGTCAAAATGTATTCCAAAAGTTTTCTACTACTGTTGACAAACTACTGACCATTTTTCAAAAACCTGTGAATGATGTGATTATTTTTTCTATTGAAATTATACCAGATCTTTTTGATACTACTTTTAGAAAATCCTTTAACCATTTTTTTTGTGTTCAAAGGATTTTCTCGAATAATCAGGATATATTATTCATTTTTTTTGGAATAATATATTTGAAACTTTTGCTTGGTTTTTTTTTTTGGCAATAGTTTCAGCTCCTGTCAGGATGTAATACCTTATTTTTGCATGGTATTTGTGTCCCCAGAAATGGGTCAAAAGGAAATGGTACATAAGTCATGGCCATGTCATACTCAGGTTTGCTCCTAAATGTTTTTCAAAGGATGATTGCAAACTGTGATTAAATTACTAGGGTACTCATGTGTTAATTGAATATTAAACAAAAATGAGTTGCCTTAGTAAAAAGTTTTCATAAATTGGGGTGCTAAACTACTGTCTTTCAAAATTGACATGTGGCAAAACCTTGAATGAAAATTCTCAAAACTGTTGCTGAAACACCTGTTCTTCAGTTTTGCACCATTTACCCTAACCACTGTTTTATTCCAACGTCTGACCTCTAAACACTGTCCACTGCTGAAAGTTAACCACTGATCCCTTATTTTCTTGTAAGCACTGATGCTCAAAATCAGTGTCTTATCCACTGATATGCTATCTACTGATAGTGAAAATCATCCACTGCCTAAGATTTTTACCGTTGTAATCACTGATGCTTGATACGTCAGTGGCTCTTAAAACAACTGTTCTCCATACTTCATCCACTCCATCAGTGTTTGACACGTGGTCAGTTTTTAGCCCTCAGATCGTAATAACCGCTACCACATCAGCGATTATTTTTAAATAAAACCCTGCCCTAAACCCCAAACAGGGTTTTACACTGTCGAATTGAATTCCAAAAATTCTCTTCTCATAACAGTTTTCAACCCTTCTTCTCAAAACCCTCAAAATCATTCTCCGATTCTTCTTCATCAAAATGACGAAGTCAAAAGGAAAATCAAAATCAAAACCTACATCACCACCACCTTCAACTGAGGTCGCTCAAACGACCGAAGAACCCATCGAAATACCATTCAAACAATCTCATAACTATCTGGGTTTATTCACAAAACCTACTGATAATCACACTTTTGACACCATCATTGATGCATTATCTGCATCAAAGTACAAAACTTTGTTGACAGCAAATGCTCCTATCTATCTGCAAACCCAGAGAGAGTTTTGGAAAAAGGCGTCGCTTGAAAAACAAGACGGAAAAGTCATAGCCATTAACTCCTCGATACAGGGAAAAGCGATCAAAGTCACACCAAAATCGATATCAGAAGTCTTCATACTCGACGATCAGAACGGTAAAACCTCTTTTGACAAAAACGAGTTAAAAGCTGATTTTCTGAAAAGGGGTTATGCAGAAGAACCAAAGGTAGATACCCTACAAAAGGGTTATTTTCCATCTGCACCCAGGTTTTTATTTCACACACTCTTGATGTGTGCTTCAAATAAAACAACATCTTTCAACGAAATACCACTGAAAATTCAAAGCCTGGGTTACGCTATCTTGAATAATAAAAACTATAACTACTCCCAGGAGATTTTCAATGACATGGTAAAAAACGTTGAAAGTAAAGCATTTTTACTTTTTCCAAGATTTTTGAGTTATTATTTTGAACAAAAATTTGAAAAGAAAGATGTAAATTTGCTCAAACAAGGTGTTCATTGTCAAATAAAAAGCATAACAAAAGAAACATTTTCAAGGATGATGACACCAATAAAAACAAAAGCAGGGGTACCTGAGCAGACTTTAGCGGTTACAACTGCTCCTCAGGTATCAGCTGCTGAGCCCACTGCTCCAGGTGATCATAGCAGCACTCCCACTGCTTTGAAACCCACACCTGCCACCACTAAAAAGACCAAAAAGAAAATATCCAGAAAACCCACCAAACCCAAAACAAAGGCAACTCTGGAAGATGAGATCCCAGAGGAAATGCCTGTGACAACACAAAAGTCACCACAAACCACTGCTGCTACTTCCTCACAGCAGTTGGAAGAAAGATCTCAACCCATGCCTAAAACTCCTCCTGCATCCTCACAAAAGGATCAGGTTGTAAGCACAGGGACACCACACTATGAAGCTCTGAATCCACTTGGATCCATCTTCCTCAGTCCTGATCCCAAGGACATGTCTCTTTCAACTCCCATCCCCTCACCAATCATATTACCACAAACCATGCTACCTTTGTTGCATGCAGCTGATATAGCTCAGACACAAACCAGTTCCTCTCTAACACCTATCACTGAGAGCATACTTCCACAAGTGACTGGGTCTGATGCTACTACTTCTTCTATCCCAGCAACAATTGAGGAGGTTACACCCCCTGAGTTACAAGTAACTCTCGGTGGTTGTTCAAGCGGAGCAGCAACTACAACTGGTGGACCAACAGGTCTCCAGTTGGCCAGTTGTTTCATAAATCAGACTCCCTTGAAGGCAATTTCTTCCATGGCAACCTCGATAACCACCAGTGAGTTGGATCTAACCACTGGCACCATAAAAGGTTTATCAAGTGCTGAAGAAAGAAGTCCCCAGTACCAAGAACAAGGGGCATCAATGGGTGACTTTTGGGACTCAGTTCCTAAGTCAAACATTGATATAACCACTGCTAGTGGGGATTCAGATGATCCTACTAAAGTAGGTGATGATTCAAGATATCAGGAATTGACGGGCAGAGTTGACAAACTTGAAGAATCAGTTGCTGAAATAAAGGAGATGGTGCAAGAGATTTTAAAAGCTCAAAAAGCACAATCCACTGCTGCCCCACCACAATCTGCTGTTCCTGCTCAAGCACCTGCACAACAGGCATTTGCTGCAAATGAGCTATGGAATATATTTCAACCCATGCTTGAAGCACAACAACAAATGGCTGATAAAAAGCATGCTATTCAAGTACAAATGCTGACCAACATGGTTGAATCAAGATTTAAAGACACTCAAGCAGATATTAAGGCTATAAAGGCTAGCATTCAAAATGCTTCTGGCAAAGTTCCTTCTTCCATACCATTTCTTGTAAATCGCCCTTCAGATAATGCCAAAAAGGGGGAGAATGACAAGCTGCTGGGAAATTTGAATAGGAGGGGAATAGAACATGGCCTTCATGTTGAGCCTGAAAAAGGAAAAGAAAAAGAAAAACAGGTCTCAAAACCTGTTAGTCAAACAGCTGATACAGCAGTAGTTACAAAAACTGCTGTCTGTAGCCAAACAGATGCCATGTCATCAACACACACCACTCTACCACACACCACCACAACTACTGTTCCATCACCGTCATCTACAATCACACCATTACCATTGCCTCCTGTCATAAAACAGAAGACAACAGATGTTATAACATCTGTTGTAATGACAGCAGCGGTTGAAGCACCAGTTGTTTTAACAGTTGTTTGTCAGACACTCCCCATCATTCAAACCACTGATTCATTCAAAACATCATCTGTTTCTTCTTCATTAAAAAGGAGAAGAAATCTCATATCAGATGATGATTCACCACCATCACCACCAACATCACCACTTCCATCCCCTGCTCAAAAGCAGAAGACAACTACTGACATATCAGCAGTTGTAATGACAACAGATGTTGAGACACCAGTTGTTTCAACAGATGTTAGTCAGGCATCCATCACTGCTCTCATTGTTTCTACATCACAACCAAAGCTCTTCAAAAGAATAAGAAAGCCAATCTCTGTCGATGAGGGTACACATGATCCTAATGCTGTAAAATATCCACTGGAACTTGAAGCTATCAAAAATGAAATGAGGCAATTCTATATAGAAGAAGATCCTTCAAAAAGGAGATTCTCCTCACTCATAGGCTACATGCCACCAGAGGATATGGATGATTACCTCAAACTCAAGGCAAGACAGGCTAAAGCAAGAGCTAAATTTGATAGTGAAAAAGATAAGTTAAGCGAAGATGGCACAGCTGAAAGACTGGAGTTCTACTTCACAAAAGTAAAGCAGATGGAAGATTTCGCACAGGAACTAATCAAAGAAAAGGCTGATCAAAAGAAAGAGTTAAGAAAACAATATCTAGCCTACATCATGAAAGAGAAATTCTATCCTGCTGAAGAACAACAGTTCAAAGAATGGCCAGTAGTAGCTCTCAAGCGTGAGGCAGAAAGGATTGAAAAGATTAAGAATGATCCTACGAAGAAGAAGAATGCTCCTAACTGGAGAAAATATGAAAAGCTCATTGCTGATTTAACTGCTGAATATAAGAGAAAGAAAAGGGAGCTGGTGGATGCAAAAATGGATACTGCTGAAGCCATATCAAAATGGTCAAAACAGCAAACTGATGAAGCCTATGAAAGGCTGAAGAAAAGAAAGATAACTGTTTCAGGCACTTCTAAGAAGAAAGAACAAATGATGAAGCTTGAACAGAAGATAGGAAACCTCGACACACTGTTCCGGTCTACTTTTGTAACAAATCAAGAAGAGGGAGAACAGTTGACTGAAAAAGAGGTAATGGAAAAAGAAGCAGAGTACTTCAAAGATACCATCACGAAAATGGGTCTAAAAGAAGAAACTTCAACAAAGCTTCAAAGCCTTTTTAAGGCATTAAACAAACCTGCATCTCCAAACACTTCTAAAGACGAAACAGAAGCTGAAAGAAAAGAACTTATTGAACAAGAAACTGCAGAAGATATAGCTGCAGCTGACAAAGTCTTTGAAGAAGCTTTCAAAAGAATGTCTGAAAGTCTGCAGTTGTTTTCAAGGCCATTATCCCTCAACTCATCTTCAAATAAGTCTCTCCCAAGAAACCCACTTGGCTTAAAAATACTAAAGTTGATGTCTGATCAAAAGACTCACGTATTGACCTTGGTCAGAGCCAATGGCGATGTGAAGCACATATCAAGGAAAGAAGCACTAGGCCTTAGTGTTCAAGATTTGCAGGATCTCCTTGGGCTTTCACTGTGTAGGGATGAGGATGACCAGAGTGCAAAGGAATTTGAAGCTGAATTCAAAGAACAAGCTAAGGCACTCTTAATGAGTAATAAAGGTCCTGAATAATGAAAGGTTTTGGCATTATCTGTTCCAGGGGGAGATTGTTGGGATTGAACCCTACCAGAGGAACAGATAATGTAAAGCCAAAACTAGGTCACAACAGAGGATTCACAATAAGCAGCAGTTTACACTTTGCTCTCCCCTTGAAAGTGGTTTATAACGTCTGATGGTCTCTATCTGCTGCTCATAATCAACTGCTGATGCCCTTTTCAACTGCTGATGTAATCCTAAAGACTGCTAAAGACAAACTCTGGTGCTCTATCTACTGCTGTCTCTTAAGTGCTGCTGAAGACACAAACACTGCTCATTTAAAGACTGATCACCTTTGAAGAAAGCACTGATGTTGTTGTTGAGCATCAGTGCTTAGGCTACAACAGTGGAACGAGAAGCAGGTGTTTCCTCATATTTTGTATTTTATTTACAATCAAGTGTTAGACATCAGTGTTTGTGTAAGGACAGTAGATACAGGTTGTTAGGCTGTTAGACGTACTTTCATGGTGACGTCAGCTGAGATACCTCAGTGGTTTGGTTTGCCTATAAATGTAACAGTACCCTGTACTGTTACATTTGATTGACTGAGTGGGATCTTCTCCTCATGTCTAATCCTTTCATCTTGTGTGCAACCAACCTTAGGGCATCAGGCTGAGGGGGAGTATAGTTTGTAAGCTTATCTGTAATCTTTTGCTTTGATTTGTAAATCATTCGACTCTATGAGAAGCAATTGTTTATCAAACTACTTTCTCCTTTGATTGTGTTTACAAAGTTTGTTTTCATTTCCGTTGCACTTAACATGTTTTCATATTCGTTGATCATTCATTTTAAACAAACAAACACTATCATGAGAGCCTCCGATCCTAACAAACGGGGTGATTCCCGGCCGTTAGAGCGGGTCGGAATTGACGGAACTTCACGTGTTAGTGCGAGATTACACTGTCCCGGTACTCTACACGTTTTCCTTCCGATAAACACTCGAAAACAGTGTTCAGAGTGCGAAACAGACATGACAAGTCCGCACTGATGACACTTGTCTGCACGGATGACAAGTCAGTCCGCACAGATGACAAGTCAGTCCGCACGGATGACACTTGTCCGCACGGATGACATGTCAGTCCGCACGGATGACAAGCCAGTCCGCACGGATGACAAGCCAGCCCGCACGAGTCACTCTTGTTCGAACGATTGACACATTATCCGCACGATTCACCATCATCCGCACGGATCACACATCATCCGCACGGATCACATGTTATCCGGACGGATAACATGTCAATCCGCACGGATGAGCACCATTCGACCAAGTGAGTGACTTTTCAAGGCAAATCTTGCTTAACCGTACATCGTTTACTCTATTCTTTAAGGATCAACGCAGACGCACTCGCAACCGACCCAAACAAGTTGTATTCCCGCTAAATACGCACTGTGAGTATACTTGAACCCCTTTTTTAATCGAATTTTGGGTGTAACATACGTTTCTAAAAAATCGAACTCACCAAACGAATTATTCAATCAATCGAATTATCACTTGCGAATAACTGTTATGCATAGATATACGTGATGCTAGTTGCATATGTGCTAGGGCTTATACTCGCGACGTCCCACCACGACTAGTATAGTACTATTGCGCCCGACGGGGTCTAGTTATGCCATCGTACATTCGAGCATCGAGGACTTAGTTGGTAGTATCAGTTTTGTGAGTATATATGTCGTGTATTACGTTTATGCATGTGGAAATTCGCAGCTTTTTTAATCTATTATGATATACTTATCAAACCTGTATACTCGCCAATACTTTTGTATTGACAAACATTTTAACGTATGTTGCAGGTTAGATCGCAGACTATATCAAATCAAGCTAGGAAGTCTAGAAACTCAACTAAAACCTAGGTTGTCGGATTTGTATTGTTCGAGAGGACAAGAAGTCTGTGATAACTTATGTGATTGTATTATTTGTTAGTATGGGATAACGAATGTATTAAATATTATCGCAATATAGTTGTTATGGATTCTCTTGAGCAATCTGATTCGCCTAGTGCCGCGCCCCGATGATTCCGCCATCGGTTGGGGTGTGACACTCAATGTACTGACGTCTTAGATTCCAAAGTGCGATCACTTCTGCAACACTCTAGCAGCATACCGTGTATTACCCAATCGACATGCAAGATCGAAGGACAAGAAGATGAGCATAGTACCTTGCCGACCTCCGTATTAGGACGACCCTGATTACCGGCAACGAACACCAGCAAAGTGACTGCAATCGAATTCTTAACCCTAGCCAGCGACTTATGGGAGTCAACTCCTACGAATCAATAGGGACATGAACGATGCCAATTGACTACAGAGTGGAATGTGTAACTTCCCACGCAGTGAGTAGTGCCTTAGTGCATGACACGGAATGTGAAAGATGTACCCTGTTGGTGAAAGATCACAGGATCCCATTACAAGCAGCGACATTAGAGGCAACAGTCAGGGCGACATCGAGGTGCTCGTAATCGTAGCTTACTATATGGAAATGAAGGTGACTTTGACAGGGACTGACTGTTGTTAAGTCAAAATATCAACAACCAAAGGAACAACGGCAGTACTGGAAATCCTTGTAATGAAAACAACAACACTGGAAATGATGCTCATGGAAGGGCATTTAGGATTGGCGTGGGCGACGCCAGGATAGTGGCAACATGGAAGCTTGTACGGGTAGCTAATCACTTCATCTCTGTTCTGTTTAACCCTGATGCTTCTCGAAACCGAACTTGTTGTGGAATCAGCTGATGGCAAGTCAATTGAAGCCTCATATGTTTGTGGGGATGCAAATTCGACTGTGTGGGACAAGTTCTCGACATCGATCTTCCTTCTACTATCCACGATGGTTTTGTTGCAGTAGTCAGTATGGATTGGTTAACCAGATATCGTGCAGTTATACCCTGTGAGGGGAAAGTTGTCGTTTGTCATAAAGCGTCAGAGTGGTGCAAGGGTTAACGCCATTCCCAGAAGTGTCTACGGAGGGATTACCCCGCTATGTTAGCAACCGTTCCTGATGGTAAGGCTAAGGAAAACAGGATCGGGGATCCACCAATTGTTCATGACTCCTCTCAGTGTGCTATTCGAGGAACTTTCAGGTTTACTTCCACAACTGTTAGTCGGAATCTCAGTTGATCTCACGCCAGAGGCAGCTCTGAATACTTGAACTCTTACCGTCTTGCACCAGGAGGGTTGCAAGAATTGTCTAATCAACTTCAGGAACTGTTGGACAAGAGTTTTATCGGACCTAGTTTTTCGCTTTGGGGAGCCCCAGTTAAATCCGGGAAGATAAGCCTTTTCGTATGGGTACTGATTATCGAGAACTTAACAAAGTGATAGTTAAGAACCGCTTGCCTCGACCATGTTGAAAACCTGTCGACCCGTTGCGAGGGACAAGCTTCCATTCGAGGATTGACTAATGAACAAACTATTATCAAATGGAAGTCCAATGGGAGAATGCTCATAGAATGGCATATCGAACGCAATGCGGCCATTGCAACTTTGTACACCATGATCATTGAGTTAATCAACACACCAGCAGCTTTATGGACCACAAGAATCGACCTTGTTGTTGATGGAGTTTTGAATCATTACCAGGAGAAAGGAACAACATGGGCGGCATATGTATCCTATTTTAGAGCTCCTAAGGGAGGAGCCACTCCGCGCGAAGTTTTGTTAAAGGTAACTTCTGGATTCGAGAGGTACATTTTTGGTCATGTAATCAACGAAGTGGGAAAACACGTTGATCTCGCAAAGATCCATTTTGATAGAAACCGATCGACACCAAGGATTCCTTCGGGGATACAGCAATACCTTGGTTTCGCTAGATACTATCGCAGATTCATCGTAGGATTTTTGAAGATTGCGCAGCTTTAAACTCTTTAGCACAGCGGGGAGCTGTGAGTTCATGGGAACCAAAACAGGGGAACGCCTTTTCAGCTCCTGAAACCCAACTCTGCAACGCACTGAGCATCGCTTCTATCCGAAGGTACTGATGATCTTGTGGTATACCATTATGGTTTGAATCAGAGTCCCAGTTACACGCCAATTGCAACACGAGTAGGTGATGGCTTATGTGGGGGATTAATAAGAAGAATTGCACGACTCGCCCTGGGGGTGGAAACCATGGCCTTAGATGTAATTAGGGGCATTACTTGGACGGTACCGGATGCACTACTTAGACCGGTCACAAGGGCCTCCTGTGTACCCTGGTTTCGAAAGAGCTAAATCAGTTAATGGCATCGCTGGATGGAACTTTTGGGATGATTACGACTGTGAAACTTGAATGTGCATGAGTTTTGCAACTCACTATCGGCTCTAACTTACCTGATCAGACTCGCTCTGTTCAAACTGGAGAACTAAAGGAAGAAAATTTTCAAGTTGAACCCATGCGGGGCATGGAGAAGCAACCTTTGGCCGGACGAATGATATTCGCTACCTCCAGGAACGAGTGTGGATCTCATTATACGGCAACTGTAGGGAACTCGTGTTGAGCAAAACACACCGGCCTCGATACTCTTGTCGTCTAGATTTTAGGATCTATAAATCTTGTACTGGTGATCGGGCATGAAGGCCCACCTAGCTATGTATGTAAATGATGGTTGACTTGTGGGAAAGTTAAGGTGAAGTATCAGCAACCAACAACACCCATATGGAAATGAGAACAGACTTCCAGGGATTTTGTCATTAGTCTACTTACAACTCGAAACGGAAACAATATCACCTGGGTGATCGTTGATTGTCTCACGTAACCAGCACACTCTCTTGCAATCAAGGAAACTGACGAGCCTTCATAAGCAGTGAATGTTTCTCTGAGAGAGGTGACTTTTAGGCACGAGGTGCCAACTCCTGTTACCCCCGATTTTGAACTATACCTGATTTATGACAGGCAATACACAACACCCTTGGCTCACGTCTAGACATGAGCATTACTTATCACTGAAGGACAACCGGACAGAGTAATGGACCATCCTGGTGCACGAAGGCATGCTGCGAGCATGTGCGAGGTTGACTTTAGTAAACATTTGGAAGGACACATATCTTTGGGTGAGTTCTACTACAGCCGTTACCATATTAGTATGCATACAGCTCCGTATGAGGCATTGCATGGATGATAGTGCCAATCTACTTGTTAGGCTAAGGTTAGTGACAACCTAATCACAGGTCCAGGACTTGTACTCGAAACTCTTGGGAAGATTGCTGGATCGGAAATCGTTTGGCGGCACTGCGTGATCACCACGAAACTTGATAACTTAGAAAACACTGGGAGTTTGTTATAGGCGATCGTATCATGTTGAAAGTCTCACCCTGGGAGGGTGTGGTACGATTGGGAGGCGTGACAAGCTTAACTTATGATACGTTGGGTCATTCAGAATCCTGGGAAGAATCGGTCGCGTGGCCCACAAACTCGAGTTGCCCGACGGATTGGGTAACGTGCACAATGTCATTTATGTCTCGAATCTAAGGCAGTGTTTGATGAAATGCCTTTGTTAGACAAGTTGCAGTTGTCGAGGAGCCAATTAAAGACATAAACAAGGAAGTAAGGATCGTTAACATAGTCCAATTTCCAATCTCCAATCGTGAGAGTTCGTTGGAACTCAAACGGAGTTCACGTGGGAACACAATGATCGGAGTAAGCTCGAGTATCCTCAGTTGTTCAAGAGGTTGTATAAACTTCTGATATCATTGACGAATTTCGGGACGAAACTCCCTTTCAAGTTGGGGATGATGTTATACCGCGGAAAAATCCACAGTCATCCTGATCCAACACCTCGCCACTTTTGGATTGCTTATCAAATTTCGGGACGAAATTTCTTTCAAGTTGGGGATGAAGTGACAACCCGAGATTTCGAGTCTTTCCATCTATGTATCACTTGTTTAGTAATTCTGTTTTGACAAGTTGTTTTATGTTAGAAATGTGGAATTGTTTGAGAAATTAGAGTTGGATGGTTAGTGGATTTAATGACTATTGAAGTGAAATTGCTTAAAGATTGGACCTCGCACCCGACGAAAAACCTAGACTTTCGTCACAGAACCTTAGCGACGAAACACCTAGACTTTCGTCACTCTCAAGTTTGACGAAATATACATCTTTCGTCCACAGAGGTTTTTCGCCATAAGGGCCTTCGGCCCATACAGTTTGCGGCCCACCATGTTGTGTCTAAAACGTAAACTTTTGATGAGTAACCGTCAGTTGAAAACTAAAAACCCTAGACCCATCTAAGCCTAGCGACGACAGCAAACACTCTTCGAAGCATCATCTTCTTGGCACGTATCCGGTACCATTCTAGCGCGTGACTACATCCTCTCTTGGTTAGTCGATTTGTACTAGTGTTAACTGTAGGATCGAATTCGGACCTAAACGAGTCGCTTAGAAGAGTTTATCCCAGTTTGAACGGCGGAAACAGACAAACCGAGTACAATTCAGCAAGTATTCACTATAAACTGTCAATATTATTGATCTGGATAACGTTTACAACCTGACGACACTTCGGCAGCACTTCGTGGCTCACCGGAAGACAACACATAGAACTATCTTTGTGATTTCGCTCTTACAACCTATATATAGGCTAACAGGTTTCGCTCATACATACATGTCCATAAAAGCGAAACCTTCATCTGACACATAAGCAAAACCATCTAATTTGACATATGAGCGAAATCACATAATGACACATTACGAGCGAAATCAGAATTGTATGTTGAGCGAAATCAGCAAAAACATATCATAAATGTTTTTGTCTTATATGTAGTGATGTCATGATGACTTCACCATTATGATGTCATCATCCAAAATGATGACATCATCCTCTTTCAGATCCGCAACGAGACTGAGACTCGACATAAGACGAAGACGACAGATGTATGCACCAACAAACTCCCCCTCAGATGTTGACGAGTCTTAAGTGTCGAGTCTTCGCATCTTCAGTGTTTATCAGTCTCTTTTCTTTCTTAGCATATACCAGAATCTTCTCTTTGGCTCTAACCTCGTCAGACTCCCCCTCTCATCATGATAGGATCACCGTCTGGAATTAGCTATCACGTTGAGATCAATCCCTGGCTTTATCTCTGTTTAAGCTCATTTCCTGCACAATATTCTCTCAAACACATAAGTTTTTACTTAAATCAATAAGAAAAACTTACTAGTAATAGTTCCATCAAGTTCAAATTAATGACCCTGATTAACTAATCTCAACTTCTTTCTCAAATCAAAATTTTTCAATTCAATACACACACTCCCAAACCAGTTCATCTTGTTTAGCACTTGGAATTTTGAAAATCAGCTCATCAACATCAGTTGTCGAAAATCTTTTAGAATTTTTTTCAAAATTTATGCTAAAACACGCTAAAAATCTTTTTGGATTTTTGAAAGAAAGTAAATGCAGTAAAAAATATTTACAAACAATATTTTTTGTGAGTTTGTGCAAGAGGATCATATCAGTTTTTGAGACAAATCACTAACACCGTTAAGCTTTACACATTTTCAGTTCTAAATGATTCACATTGATTGACGATATTTTTGTCCACTTAAACTCAATCTAAAAACTTTCGAAATGCTTACCGATACGTTAAGGTATATTTAGATAGCACTAAATTCTTATGGACCCCACGATCTCAGCATATCCCCTCATCATGCAATACACTAACTCAAGTAATGCCTTTAAACTTTTATCAACTGTGATTTGTGCGAAAACAAAGCAGAATGTTTAAACATTAACAATCAGGTCGATACTTCTGTATACGCAGAGAAAGTCCAATGTTTAAACAAAATAAGAAAAATAAAACAAGTTGAAGTTGTTTAGGCTTTAACCACCAGGTCGATACTTCCGTATACGCAGAGGAGGTCCAAAGCTTAAACGAAACACAAAAGAAAATAAAGCAGAACGTTTAGGCAACAACATCCAGGTCGATACTCACGTATACACAGAGGATGTCCGATGCTTAAACAAAATAAAGAAATAAAACAAGTTTAAATCTTTGCAAAATGAAATGCACTATCACAGCGACTTTTCAGCAAAGTTGTGAAAGTTCACAAACTTAACCAGTTTTATGTCTTTCGACAATCAGCGATTACTGAGTAGGCATACAATCAAGAAGGACAAAACTAAGTACTAAGCTTTTGATCATGTTTTCCACTAGAACTAGGCTTTTTCATTTAGGTTTGTATCGTTATCGAAAATCTACTAGTCTAGCTGAGCCTACCGTCACATCTTTAGTGAAACCGTTTATCACATTTTATCTCTCCATTTCTTTAGCATGCTGTGACAGTCCAACTGATCTACTATCATTTCCTCTTTTTGACAACAAAAACTCATTTTTGCATTTTTCAATGTTTTTGACATTTTCAAATTTTCTAATTTTTTTAAATTTTTACTCCCCCTAAAATCAAAATATGTTTCAATTTTGATTTTCTGGGAAAATTTGAAAAAAAACTGTACAAGAAATGTGACAACATGATGAGAATCACTTCAATTCTCCATTCACTTGGTTTGAACAATCAGAACTCCCCCTCACAACAAACTATTTTCCCATAGTGATTTCAAAACACTTAAGTTTGTTTTAATCAAAATGGTTTTTCCGGAAAATAAGTTTTGTGAGTCATTTCACAAACATGTGGATCTTTCATCACCTTGTTTTCTTTAACCACTTGTAAAAACTAACATTTTTAAGATCAATTCACAAACATCACTTGTAGAAAATCAAGTACAACTTAATGTCCCTGATTTACCACTTGTAAGACGAAATATCACTTTCGTGAATTTCTCAAGAAATGTGCCGATTCCTGTTCCACGCTTACCAACCTGGGAACTGCGGTAAGTCAGGTTTTTCATTTAAACAGATTCACCCAAGCTTGACGGTCCTTGGGTGATTTTGAATTCTTTTTCAACAATGGTGGAAAATTTGCATCATCCATTGTTAGACCATAATTCTAAACTTTTACCTCAACATACGGCTCTTCTGGTTTTACCATACCAGATTCATTGCCTGAATGTGGCTTGTCTGACTTTGATGAGCCAGATTCATCGCCGACATGTGGCTCCTTTGTTTCCGAAGAAACAAATTCATTGCCACAAACTTTCTTCTTCTTCTTTTCCTCTTTCGTCCTCAGATTTGTATCTGATGAATCCGTTTTGCTTGATTTGTCATTCTTTGGGGAGGAAGACGATTTATCAGAACTTTTATCTGTTTTACCAATTGTATCCGAGGACAAAATCTTCTCCAGATACTCTCTGGCCTTCTTCCTCTTCTTCCTCAGTCTGTCTTTTTGTCCCTGAGAAAGTTTCACTTTCTTTTCTTGAACTTTAGGTTCTTGAACCTTCTGTTCTTTGGGCTTGACATTGACTGGTTTCTTCACTTGCTTCTGAGATTCAGCCCTCGATCTTCTCATTGATCTCATTGAGCAATCTCTAGCAATATCGCCAATGATGTTGCAGTTAAAGCATCTCCTCGTCTCTAACCTCCAACTCTGGCAGTTAACATCAATGTGTCCTTGATAGCCGCATCTGTAACACACTCTGTTATCGTACCAATCACCATTTTCAGTCCAAACATTTAGATCAAAGAACTATTTGGCTTAGTGATAATCTTTCCTCCTCTTGTTTGCTAGATTTGGCCTTTGAGCTCTTTGGTCCGACCTGCACCACTCATTACCAACGATTTTTGAATTTTCATTTTTTACTTTTTGTAATTTTTTATTGCAATTGGATGATTGATCTGATGAACTTTTATTTTCTTTTTGAACATTTTTCAAAATTTTCTCTTTTTGTTTTTGTTCCACTTTCTTCTTCAAAGGTTTTTGCTTAGAGCATTCTCCCTTTACAGTTGATTGTGAAATAGTTTCTTGAAACTTTTCTTTTAACTTCAAAAATAAATTCTTTTTCTTCATATTTTCATTTTCATCATAAGATTTCTCATCTCAATCTTCAACTATGACTTTATCATAGTCTGTGACATCGTCACTGTTTCGTGATACCAATTGTAGGATCGAATTCGGACCTAAACGAGTCGCTTAGAAGAGTTTATCCCAGTTTGAACAGTACAATTCAGCAAGTATTCACTATAAACTGTCGATATTATTGATCTGGATAACGTTTACAACCTGACGACACTTCGGCAGCACTTCGTGGCTCACCGGAAGACAACACCTAGAACTATCTTTGTGATTTCGCTCTTACAACCTATATATAGGATAACAGGTTTCTCTCATACATACATGTCCATAAAAGCGAAACCTTCATCTGACACATAAGCGAAACCATCTAATTTGACATATGAGCGAAATCACATAATGACACATTACGAGCGAAATCAGAATTGTATGTTGAGCGAAATCAGCAAAAACATATCATAAATGTTTTTGTCTTATATGTAGTGATGTCATGATGACTTCACCATTATGATGTCATCATCCAAAATGATGACATCATCCTCTTTCAGATCCGCAACGAGACTGAGACTCGACACAAGACGAAGACGACAGATGTATGCACCAACATTAACTTTTGATTTATTATTGTTATGAATCGTTATGATATGTGTCGAATCTATTATGATTTGTTATGTGTTGATAGACTGAAATCGCTCATGTTTTAGTCAATGAACTAGTGTTAGCATACTGATAGTTTTGATGAATAGGTTAATGATTATTTGATTGTTAGGGATGATGGAACGTTAAGTGATGAATCTGATTTCGTGACTCGATCTTGATGTCGATAATATAGGTTGCTCATACATAAAATATTGCTGATTATTGTGAGTAGAACATATGATTATAGTTCTTGGATGATACATGAAAAATTAGAATGAAATGATGATGAATGTTTATTTTAAAGATGGTGATAATTGTCATGGTTTGACTTTAAATGATGATGATGTTAACTGCTTGAATATTGATTAGGGTTTGTGTATTTTAATGGTCACTGTTTGATTATACTTATAGGTGTGTGAACTAGAAATTGTTACGTTGGTATAGCCGATGATTGTTCATATTAGGGTGGTGATATTATGCAAAGTAACTGTCCTCGATCCAGTGCTCATGTTTGGAAGTGTGTAACTGTTGTTATATGATCCAAGCATTGTAACTGATCTCATTGAAACATAGGGTCTTTCGTCACCCCCTTAACTCGGCGAAACATAGTCTTTCGTCGCGATTTGGTATCGATGAAATATAGTCTTTCGTCATGATTTGTTATCGACAAAATATGGACTTTCGTCGGGATGTCATCTGAGAACAATCTTAACAGAACAATTAATATAGCATGTATTGTGTTTGATGTGAATGTTGGTTACATGACTTCGTTTGTACTCGATGACAACACTAGTTGGGAATGAGGAAACGTGTATATATTAATGTGTATAATCACTTCAACTGTTGAATGTTATTGCATGATGTGTACTTGGAATGTAGACTAACATGAAAACTGAGTAGTTGTTACATATCATACGGTGTTTTTGCGATATATACAAACTGCGAACGTTATTGCGTGATATGCGCATGAGTTGTGGATTGCTGTGTGAATGCAAACTGTGTAACTACGTGAAGTAATTTATTACGAAACTGATCTTGATTGGTAACCACGGTAGGGTTGGTTGATTAACTGGAACGGATAACTTGTTAAATACCGAGCAAATCTAAGGTGAGTTCACTGCTCTTTTCCCAAGCATGCGTCCCGGGGAGGGACATCTGGTAATCATTCCGGAGAGGAACGTCGGGTTATTGGGATGTTGGTTATTACATTCATTTATATCATTAGGTCCCCTTACATATACTGATTGGTTGCCTAGGAAGCAACGGGGTTATTAGTTGATAGCGCTATTAGGTTTGGCACCCTCACACCGTGCCGGGGAGGACAGTCATCAACTAATTACCTTAACCACTTGACCAATGTGTGATAGAGTATTGGGGTTTGGGCAAATAAATCTAGAGCCATCTGCGGTAATTGATTTAATAACAACATCAAGTCATTGAAATGTTTTACCCTCATAACTGGTAACTAAAACGTGTTAACAAACTTTGAACTCACCAGCGTCATCTGACACACTTGCCTGCATGCTTGCAGGTCCATAGGGTTATATCATTTGGAACTTGCTGTCTTGAAGGCTGGAGTGGTCATGGGTCGAGATACATGGAATCGCAACACAAGTCTAATGGCTTACGTACGCGTGGTATGTAAAAAACTTAACAATTGGGTTATGCTTCCGCTGTGTACAATGAATTAGATGTAACGTTTTATAATAATTTATGTTAATGAATGAAAGCTTTATTTAGATATGTTTATGAGTTCAATGTGATTGGTGGCTAAGATCCTGGTACGTCACATGACCGTTGTGTTTTCCGCAAGTGGTATTTTGGGGGTGTGACAATGGGGATCAGTTTCTTTTTTAGCGGCTGCCAGGACTCTCTGTTGTTGCAACCTTTTCATTCGTTTCCTACGCTCATGCGCTCCCCTACTGAACCATCCTCTCTTTTTTAGGAGGGAATGGCTCTTCAGACTGAGCCTTAAACACGAATATTCCTTCTTCATTACCAGCTGAATACCCTGAGAGGGCAGGCTGTGAAGAGGTGCCATCGCTTCTAGGCGAGCTGGACAATTGACGATACGCGTCGGAAAGTCCTTGGTCGCTCATACTATAAACTAACAAATAGTCAAATAACACACAATAATAAAATACGAATATGCACGTATTTCCGTAATTTATTTCCTAACAAAATAACTTTTGGTGTCAGCAGAACACTTCTATGGCTAAATCAGTGGCTTAGCTCTAATACCACCTTCTGTCGCAACCCCTGTCCTCTAACAACCCGGGAACGGGCGGCCGCGGCCAGTTTTGGTGGTATCTTGTGTTTATCCATTTTGGCAGCGGAAATTTCATCAGGACCGTAGTTAGGAAATATTTTATCAGAGTAAAATACCACACTTTCATACTATTAAACACATGGGATAAAACCCAAGTTTTAAGTACACACATTTTCATAGGAATAAATCCTATTTTATTTAATAAAAACATCTATTTATTTTAGGTAACGTTATAGCCACTTTTCCAAGCCTTCAGTGCTGCCCAGCTGGCTTCTATTTGGCTTTCACATTTTGTTACCTGTAACGCGTTTAAAAACATTTTGTCAGTGGAAAATACTGGTGAGTGAATCTCAGTTTAATCAAGTTTAATAAAATCCATTGTACATTATTAAGGGCGGTCGAGCAATTACATTTGTTTCCAAGTCATACTAATTACCACCCACGGTATTGTCATCTCGACTTATGGTCATGTTACTCCTCGCAAGGCAGTAACAAATTTTGTATACAAAACCCCAAATATACCGACGATAATTGTATCCTTACAAATACTCAATAACTGTTTAATATATAATTAATTAAGTAAGGTTTTGTAAAAACAATTTGCAAAAAAGAGATTACTCACATTGCTGTCTTAGGTTTTCTGTAAGGGTTTCCTGGTGACAATCTATAAATTACACAAATGCACACGCGTTAGTATAATAATCCATTTTAACATTAGTAATACCCTCCCCGAGATGGCATTCCAACGACTATGTCGGGCAGAACCACGACAGCCGTTACGAAACCCTAGATCAATCGGGCAGCGTATCTAATACGTATCCAGGGGTTATGATACTTACAACGGAGCAGAACTTCGTTATTTAGGGGGGTATTATGCCCGTAAATCACTTTATCTATGTGGAAATTCGTAAGAAAGAAAAGAAATGAGCGATCGGAAACTGAAGCCGATGCCCTCAATTTATAGTGTTGCAATTCGAGTCTCTCGCGGCCGGCGTAAGATTAGGATAAGGCTTACGCGGCCCGCGACATAGGGGTCGTAGGGCTTAGGGTTGCTGGGTCACGGGTGTAGCCTTGCCGGGTGTTGTGACACGTGGCGGCCTGGGGTTTCGCCAGCCGTCACTCGCTCGTGGCCCGCGTAGGCTGTAGCCAAAGGCTACGCGCCCCGCGACATCCTCAATTTTCTTGTTTTTATTTAATTTTTAATTATATAATGTATTTTGGGCTCGGTTTTCGCATACGGGGTATGTTTTAAGACATATTGGGGTATTTTAAAATATATTAGGGTGTCGGAAAAATTTCAGGAGGGTTGTTATAGAAGCTAATGACAAGTTCATCATATAAGAATCACCCAGAAAACACGAATCAAGCATAACAAATAGTAAGCACGTATTGGATTGTTTGTTTATGTGTTTGCATAAGAATATGTATACTAAGTGTGTTTTGTATATAAAAACATGTTACACCCAAAAGTGTGAAAACGGTAAAATAGGTCAAGTGTACTCACAAAATTTGCTAAGTCTTCCGATTATCCAAGTGTTGACGAGTGTATGAGATTAGGAGGATGGAACACCGAGGTCACCCTATATGGGCAAACGAAGGTGTATGAGTAATGGGGATTACGACGGAGGATTTGAATAGGAATTTCGAGTATAACCAGTTGGCATAAATATGTATATATTTATTTTATATAGTTTATGTAAAAATTATAAATCAAGTCTATCAAGATTATTGTTAAAATGATATCAAAATAAATATACATTTATATCTATTTTATAAAAATTAATCGAATTTGATAGGTTTCGTTTTATAAATTTAACACGTTCGTTTTACCGATTTTTACGAAAAACGGGAAGAGTTTCCTCTGTTTTTGGACGATCCCGACAACACAAGTTGTCGATTTATATGCTCAAAATTCAACAATTAATCGACATAAATACTATACGTGAAATGTGCCGAACGTGAATAATTAATAAAAGTATCGATTCGAACCTGGTTAGTATAAAATATATAAACAATATACTAAAAAGAATTGTGTCGTTAGTGTTTTACCGAACTCACGTCGACCCGTTGATCACGGCTGACCAGCCTTGACGGTTTGACCACGTTTTGACTAGTCAACCCGCTGCTGACTGTGTTGACCGAACCGAGACCCGAAACCCGAGACTGAGCTGAAACTGTGAGATGAATCTAAACCCGAACCAAGGCTTGAACCAACATCTGAGCTAGACCGAAACGACTGACCGAACTGAAACAAAACTCGAACCTGTTGAAACAAACCAACTAAACATGAAATCTGACCTGGTTTGACTGAGCCGCTGACCCGACCCGAAGCTAACCCGCATCACGAACCGAACTACCTGTGTGCTTCTCTTGTGAGCTTGAAACAAAACTTGAGGCGATACTTCCCGAACCAAACCCAAAAATATGAGTGTAAACTGAGTTGAACAAAAAAAAACCCTGTAACTTTTGCCGCCGCCAGTGCTTCTCCGATGGCCGGCGTCATCGACCAGGACCACCATCACCATTGACATCATCAGTAACGGAAAAGAAATGAAAGAATCACAAAAGAAATACAATAATAAAGAGCTCACCAGAACAAAATAAGCAGATCCGAGCGGTCACCCCTTCAACGCCGCCGTCGCCGGTGACTGAGAAGACGACCGGAGCTTCTCCTGTGACTGCGTTGATGAGAGAGAGACAGGAGGTGAGCGAGGGGTAGAGGGTGTACGTGAGTGGTCAGAGAAGAAGAGGGGAGTACCGGAGTTCGACCGGAGTCGGCGGGAAATCGCTCCGGCGACCAGAGTGGAGGGAGGGAAAGAGAAGCGGCTGCATTGTTTTAAAATTTAGGGTTTGTATCCATTTTATACTTTCAAGTAATTACACAAATAGCCCCTCAACTTTAAGGAGTTAATTAAATAGTTACATTAGCTTGGTTTACGTTAGATTTCCTACAACTAACTAGGTTATCTATATAACCTTTAAATTAATCAAATTAATTAATTAATTACTATATTGATTGATTTTTATTTTTTAACAAAATAAATAATTAACTAAACAGATAATTAACCATATAAAAATATTTCGACGGTTATTTAATTCGCGAAAATTTCCGTGGTTTCAAAGGTTAGGATTCGGGTCATTCAAAACGAGTCGGATTTTGGGAATCCATTTTGAGGGATGTTACACCAAACATCTGAATCATATATGTCGCTTGCACAAATCCCTCTATGGTCTTTAACAACCACTACGTGCATGGTTTCATCATCTATCAGATGCTCTTTACAACTCGGCTTTTATGGCTCCAAAACAAATCCCTCTTTGTTCATCCATAAACGAGGTAACAAACTTCTCTACATTCTAGTTTATGTTGATGATATTATCGTCACTAGCAATGACATCAAAACCATCAATCGTGTCATCCATTACTCAGTAAAGCCTTTGTTGTCAATTATCTTGTCACCCTTGATTATTTTCTCAGGATTAAACCGATATCTCAAGGAAAGAATATTATGTTATCACAAAAGAAATATGTTTCGGATATTCTTCATTACATTGCCTTTACTAAATTCAAACAAGATTCTTCTCCAATATGCGCGTCCCAACAATTATCCCTTAGGGATAGTCCGTTATTACCTTATCCTATTATATATTGTCAGTTAGTAGGGAGCGTTCAGTGTGTTACTCTATCCAGGCCAGAATTTACCTTCACAATCAACAAAGTCTGCCGATATATGCATGCTCCCACCAAGAACCACTGGTCCGTTGTTAAAGTATTGTTCGATATCTCAAGGGCACACTTTATCTTGGCTTGCTCATTCGCCATGACTCTGGTTCTCATCTACATGCTTTTACTGATGCTCACTGGCGGTACTCAACACTACGGCCGTTTTTTAATGCTAATTGGGTTCGGTGTCCAAATAATCGTCGATACACGCGAGGGAGGGGGGTCACCATATATATATGAGCTCTAATCTCATCTCCTGGATCACATGAAAACGGAAACCAGTTTCTCGGTTATCCATCGTGTCTGAATACAAAGTCTAGTTTACATAGTAGCTCAACTGACATGGCTAGAAGCCCTATTAAAAGAACATGGAACAAACACAACTTTAACTCCAAGAATTGTACCTTATATGTCGGAACAAAACATGTTGAACTTGATTTTCATTTCGTATGAGAAAAAGGTTGCACAAGGAAAATTGAAGGTCCCCTTCAAATCTACAGAAGGTTAGATTGCGAACATCTTTACAAATCCTCTATCTACTTATAAATTCACATTTTTACGATCCAAGCTATAGGTCGTTCTTGGCCTTAGCTTGTCCGGGAATATTACACAAAAAAATTATATGGACAGTTAGAGGTTAATTATGTAAATACTAGAGGTAGTATTGTGATCCTCCCTTTGTAATCTTATTCACACAACATTTCAATACAAATTACAATTACACACATAACGATGTTTTACTCCTCATGGATAATCTAGGAGTTGACTTGTCGAGACACTTCCTAGATATTAATAAAAAGATGTGTGTTCAAGGACCGGTCGGACCATTGAACCTATAAGAAGACCGGTTCGACGTCCGGTTCTGAAAACATTGGTATGTATATGATAAATTGTTCTAGATTCAACATGTTAGTACATGTGGTAAACTGGTTCTGTGTGTCTTTCAATCCCTAAAACTAGTATGGTATAAAACAAAAACTTAATTCATCCAGAGGTATTTGAGTATTTCGAGCCACAAATGTTACATTCAGTGGCACGTGATTCCTCATTAAGTCATTTGTAATTGTAACACGAATTCCTTATAATAAAGCAATAACAAAACTTAGCTTTCATTTTGATAGTTCGTTAATTTATTAAATAATATTACTATATAGAATATAAACTGCTAGTATGAGCAGCATTTGAAAAGTTAAACACGACACCTGACTGATTATACCATTAACCGTATTGCCACTAGTTCGGTTACAGTCTAATGGACCAGACCAAAGAAGCAGTGTGTTTTGAGTGAACTAGATAAAAATCAATGAAAATTATTGATGCTAGCCTCCTTCCTTTACAGTTCTACTCGTCTTTAGACTAGGTCAAGCCATTGAACATTTGAACCAGTGAACCGTTGGTTCAATAGTCGGTATGCTCTTCATGACGTTGTGTATGGTTTCACTTTTCTAAACTTGAACAAAATACAATAACCATTGAACGATTCGTCTATGATTCATAAATGAGCAAACACATTCTAAAACGTGTTCAACCCGCTTAAACAACTTATGACACAGGTAACGTGTTTAACTAATCATGTTAAACAAGTTAATAAGTCGACACCCACCTTTAAGACCGTCTGTTTACTAAAACAATATAGTTTTATAATTTTATAGTTATAACCATTCTTATTATGTGTGATTGATATAAAGATTATATGAATTGTAATTTTTGATAACTTTTATTGTATATGCTTAGTATGTCTTATTATTTGTTAGTCGTGTTTAGTCCCTCATGTTAAACATGCAGTGTTATTCGTATGGTTACTGCTTTTATATAATCGACTTAACATATCATGATGTCATTCGTCAGTGACAAACACAGAAAATATTTGCCCTATAAAATACACTAATTTTTTTCAAGGAGTACGCCCGCCCACCCGCTGTCCGCCCTTGTCATCCATGTTACTGATCTTACTAGATCTAAGAGTGGTAAACATGTCATGCAACCAGTTGTATTATTGTTTAAAAAAACACATGTAATTAGACTTGTCGTATTTATGTTCAATGGTCGTTTAACGCAACATGATAATTCCCGGTTCTACCATTTAATGATTTGTCTATTACATTTTACAATTACCATTTTATGACACAATCACACAAGTAATTAGGCACCGTATTCACCACTAAATATTGCCTCTCGATAAGTTTGTCCGAAAAATGTAACATACGACAATTTTAACCCGTTTCCTTAATATATTTTTGTACAAAATTTATATATAGTATATATTTTTATACAAAATTTATACCCAACACATAAATTTTAGGGTTGAATGACTCACCGTTGAAGTCAATTTTTGGGACCCAACTCAAAAGTTCGAGAACTTTAACCCCACCACTTGCAAAACCCCCTAGCCATCAACCAAGTGGCTTCCGCATTGGCCGTTGGTTTTGTTGCTTAACATGGCCCAGTGGAAAAAGTGAAAAATCATTGTACATTTCTTTTCTCGTTTTTCAGAATATTTTTCACATTTAAGTTTTCATTTGTTAAATAAATATCCATGTTTACATTTACATAACCGGGCATTCATAAGTTATATTCGTACTTTTATAAATATATTACTTAGGGGAATGTTCAAATGAAAACCACTAGTTATTGTGAAAACTCAAAAACTAATTAAAAAAGCTAAAAAAACATACCATAATTTTTTTTTGCATACAAATTTTCGCCAATTTTTATATATAAAAAAATTTCAAAAAAAAAAAAAAATTGTAGTGCACATGTGTAATACTACACATGTATGTGTACTACAAAAATTTTTTTTAAAAAAAGTTTTTTTATATAAAAAAAACCTGTGATTTTTATAAAAAAATTAATTTTTTTGTGTGTTTTTTAGGCTTTTTTTAGTTAGTTTTCGAGTTTTCACAATAAAAGTCGTTTTCATTTGAACCATCCCCATATTACCTAAATCTTTAAAAGTTTACATTTTAATCGGTTTAAGTAACTATTACATGAAACCAGTGACGGATCTAGAAAATTCACATGGGGGTAACGTCTAAAAAAAGGGGCAACGAAATCGAAAAAAAAAAAAACCAATTTTTTTTTTCAAAATTCACACTACTTTCATAGCGTCACCGGAGCGTCAAGCGGTAACGGAGGATACCCCTTGTAACAATATAGGTACGAGCCCGGAGTGTCATATTTGGTGGATAAAGACAATGAAGGTTAATTCTCCCAGACCTTAGGTCAAGAGTTCGAGCCCGAGCCACCCCCGGGTTTTAGTCCACCGTGCGTTTCGCTAGAGAGATTCTCTCTTGTGGCGGCGCAAGCCACTGGCAGTGGGTGGTATGGTTTTTCCGGGGAACGCCATTAGCCAAACTCTGACACCAGCGTGGGTCCGGTTAAGCCAACATAGTGTGACCAGAGTACTCTGACGCCAGCGTGGCACGGTTAAGCTAACATAGTGTGACCAGAGTACTCTGACGCCAACGTGGCACGGTTAAGCCAACATAGTGTGACTAAAGTAGGATTATGGCTCTCTGTTTGAGAGGGTATGAGATCTCTTTCTCAATTAGTTATAGATTCTCACCGATAAAAAAAATCAACACATTGTTACCTTAGACCAACTTTCATTTAATTGGTATAATCATTTGTTACACCACACATAAACTAGATGGCTGAATGACTCGACGTCGAAGTAAAATTTTTGGGACCCAATCCAATTTTTGTGTTTTCAAGTCAAATTATACCACTTGCTAAACGACTACACGCCAACCAAGTGGCTTCCTCCTTGTGGAACCATGCCGCATTGGGAAGCGTGATAAATTAAACCTTATCTTTCTTCTACAATTATAGAATATTCTTCGCATGTAAAATACTAAAATTATCATCATAATCATCATACTCAGTAAATTTCATCAATAGCAAAGCTATGATAGAGTCTGAGAAGGGTAAGATGTAAACAAGTTTACCTCTACGCCGTAGGAATAAAGAGGCCGATTCCATGTAAAATACTAAAATCCATTTGCTAATAAAATATTCACATTATAATTTATTGGGATTTGAAAGCTTAATTTAGCTGAGAAACTTTAATAAAAACTGAGTGTAGGCTAGACTTTTAAAAATTCAATATTTTACAAAATTTTTTTTTCAAGGTAAAATCAACCATACGAACGAAAAATTGGTGCGGGTCGAGGCACCCCCGCCCCAATAAAGCTTCGCCAATGACTCAATCGCACTTACAAATAAACACGCATAGAAAAGGAGTATTTACTGCTACAAAACCCAATTCATTCATCAAGGCACCCCGCGCCAATAGGAAATAAGGAAAAAAAATACCTACAATCGGTAAACATGATGCAGTGGAATTAGGCCTTCGACTATGATTTTAATCAGCTAAGAATCGGGGATCAGCTAAGAATTGGGGAGGGGCAAACCCCTAACTCAGAAGCATTTAACCAACTAGGAATTGGGGAAGAGCAAGCCCCGGTGAAGATGAAGTGTATGCCATGGACTTGGGAAAAGAATACGTTTCAAATTCCCAAGCGGAGGAAAGTTGAGGGTTCTATTAGGGATGAGCAAAATGGACCCGGTACCGGTACCGAACCGGTACCGGTACCGAATTTACCGAACCGGGTACCTTTTCGGTACCGATTCGGTACCCACTTTTGACATTTTCGGTACCGGTCCGGTACGGTACCGGTTCGGTACCGGTATTTTGCTCGTTTTTACCCTCAAATACCGGTACCGAACCGGTACCGGTACCGAACCGTACCGAACCGGGTATATTCGGTACCGGTACCGGTACCCACTTTTGAGGATTTTCGGTACCGGTACCGGTTCGGTACCGGTACCGGTTCGGTACCGGTACCGGTTCGGTACCGAACCGGACCGAGCTCATCCCTAGGTTCTATTGCCCATGGGAGGATAGATGTAACAGTGATTTTGATTACTTCTTTGATTCCTTCTTCAATTACAAATAAGGGTTTAGTTTTAGTTTATGTTTAATAAGTGGTAATCCCTATTTATAAGTGTTTAACTTGGAAATTTAACAAATGAAGGATTTGAAACTTAAATCTAAATCCCTTGATTTGTATGGGTGTTAGACGAATTGAATTTGGAAATTAATTCTAGCAATAATGGAATTCAAAATCTTTCCAAATTATGAATAAATTCAAGTAAATTTATTGGAATCTACGACAGGCTGACGTCGTTGTATCAGCCACCCCGCTACCATTCATCCCGCCTGGACATCCCGGTCACTACAATAATGCCAACCCGCACCTTCTCAACCTGAGCTAACCCACATCGTATTGACCTGACGCCAACACGCACCGTCTAGACCCGATCCGACGCTGACTCGCAACATCTTGACTCGACAAGTATCATCTCGACCGGACTCGCAAATGTCTCGACGGACCCGACTCGCAATGGTCGGTTACACACGCTAAGTCAGTTTGGGTCAGCGGTGCGAGTCAGGGCGACAACTAGATTGAGTAAAAAAGGTGCGGGTTGTCGGTGGGCCGGGTTAATTTAGTGGTTGAGTCAGGTTTGGGATGACGGGTCTAATAGTTTTCAACATGCTAATCGACAGGAAGACACTTAGACTATGTGTTGGGGATTAACGGGAGGGTGCCACATCACTCATTAACGGGCTCAACATCGCGCCCCTCCATTAATGGATATTTAGTTAATGCATTGGCGCCGTGAATGAGAATAAGGTGGTGATAATGGTAGGGCCCACCCCAATCTAAACTAATCATATCCTTTTGTTTTTTTTTTTTTCTAAAAGTTTTGATTTGGTTAATCCACAATGTGTTCTTTAACATATATTTAAGGGTGGAAGGTAGGGGTGTGCACGGTTCGGTTCGGTTCGGTTTTTGGGTAAAATCAAAACCGAAACCGAAATGTCGGTTTTTGGGTTTTAAAAACCGTTCGGTTTCGGGTTTTTTCGGTTTCGGTTTTTCAGTTTTTACGTCGGTTTGGTTTGGTTCGGTTTTTCGGTTATTTCGGTTTTTGGAACAAAATTATGTAAGATTCAAAAAATAAAAAGTATAATTTATATTATAACAATCTTTTTATATGTTTATATTTAAGTTATTATAGTTCACCTCTTTAATTAGTATTGTTTACATAAACCTAACCTTCTAATATATTTTTATGTTTCTTCAAAGTTTTATTAAATTTAATTTTTATATTAAATTTTGTTATATCTTATAGGTAATAATAAATCATTTCAGTTATAATATTTTTATTATAAACACTTTACATTCAAAAATAAAATTAACATTTTCTACTAGCATTGGGTTAAACACTTAAGCAATTTAAACTTAAACATAAAAATATATGGATTGTAACTTATCGGTTCGGTTCGGTTTTTTTCGGTTATTGAAAACGTTTATCCGAAAACCGAACCGAAATTTTCGGTTATTAAAAATCCGAAAACCGAACCGTCGGTTTTTGTTTCGGTTCGGTTTTTTCGGTTTGGTTATTTTGGTTATTCGGTTACGGTTCGGTTATTTCGGTTTTCTTGCTCACCCCTAGTGGAAGGGGTGCTCAAACATATAGGAAGTGGTAAACACTTCACCTAGCCAATCACCTCATGCCATGTCAACTTCCTTTTAAAAAAAGAGTAAATTGCCATTTTGGTCCTTGAGGTTTGGTCACTTTTGCAACTTTAGTTCAAATCTCAAACCTTTTGCATTTGGGTTCCTATGGTTTCAGTTTTATTGCCATTTTGGTCCAAAAGTGAAATCAGGTCACATTTGTCTTATAAAATCCTGGTATTTTGTCCTTTTCCTTAGGGGCAAAATGGTCATTTTATGTTTGAACCCTAATAAGAGAACCATCTCCTTCCCCACAACTCCATTTTATGGTCGGTTACACACGCTAAGTCAGTTTGGGTCAGCGGTGCGAGTCAGGGCGACAACTAGATTGAGCAAAAAAGGTGCGGGTTGTCGGTGGGCCGGGTTAATTTAGTGGTTGAGTCAGGTTTGGGATGACGGGTCTAATAGTTTTCAACATGCTAATCGGCAGGAAGACACTTAGACTATGTGTTGGGGATTAACGGAAGGGTGCCACGTCACTCATTAACGGGCTCAACATCGCGCCCCTCCATTAATGGATATTTAGTTAATGCATTGGCGCCGTGAATGAGAATAAGGTGGTGATAATGGTGGGGCCCACCCCACCCCAATCTAAACTAATCACATCCTTTTGTTTTTTTTTTCTAAAACTTTTGATTTGGTTAATCCACAACGTGTTCTTTAACATATATTTAAGGGTGGAAGGGGTGCTCAAACATATAGGAAGTGGTAAACACTTCACCTAGCCAATCACCTCATGCCATGTCAACTTCCTCTTAAAAAAAATAAAGAGTAAACTGCCGGTTTGGTCACTTTTGCAACTTTAGTTCAAATCTCAAACCTTTTGCATTTGGGTCCCTGTGGTTTCAGTTTTATTGTCATTTTGGTCCAAAATTGAAATCAGGTCACATTTGTCTTATAAAATCCTGCTATTTTGTCCTTTTCCTTAGGGGAAAAATGGTCATTTTATGTTTGAACCATAATAAGAGAACCATCTCCTTCCCCACAACTCCATTTTATGTTTGAACCCTAATAACAGAACCATCGCCTTATCAACCTCACCCACCCCTACCTACCGTTCTCCATCACCAAACACCATCCTCCATCTTCACTCCGAACCGGCAACCCTCTACAACACTATTATCTCCGTCGCTCACCATCACCTCACTGCTGCCGCTATTATCGTTCATGACGACAGTATTTAGGCTCAATCCGTTAGTTTCCCTCAGGTTCATTGAGTTGTGATGCGTTATTATCGGTCTGGCTCAATGATTGGTGATGCGTTGAGTTTTTCAAGTTCAATCGGTGTATTTCATTGCACTAATTGTTTATCCAGTTTTGTTGTCGATTGAGCTACGTTGTTCGGATCCAATCGATATTGTTCTGTATCGGTTCAGATTTGTTGTGGTTTTTTAGTTCAATCGGTGTGTTTCATTTGACCTAATTGTTTATCCGGTTAGTTTGTTGGCGGTGGTGGCTGATAGTGGTGCGGGGGTGGCTGGTAGTAGCGTTGAAGAGGGTGGTGGTGGTCGGGTGCAGGTGATGGTGATGTTAGTGATGGTTAAGCCAGTGGTGGTGATGGTTATGGTGGTGAGGCTGTGATGGTGATGGTGGTTGTGATGGTGAGGCTGTGGTGGCAGTGGTGGTGAGGCTATGGTGAAGATAGAGGGTGTTGCAGGTGTGTGTTTATTGTAGACTTGCAGTTGAAGATGATGGATAAATGGTTTGACTGGTCCCTTTAATAAAAGCTTTAAATAAAATAAAAAAGAAATGACTATTTTGCCCCTGAGGAAAAGGACAAAATAACAAGATTTTATAAGACAAATATGACATGATTTCACTTTTAGAAAATGGCAATAAAACTGAAACCACAGGGACATGTATGCAATATGTTTGAATTTTGGACTAAAGTGGCAAAAGTGACCAAACCTCAGGGACCAAAATAGCAGTTTACTCAAAAATAAATAAAAGAGTAAACTGCCATTTTGGTCCCTGTGGTTTGGCCAGTTTTGCCACTTTAGTCCAAATCTCAAACTTATTACATCTGGGTCCCTGTGGTTTGCATTTTGTTGCCATTTTAGTCCAAAATCCAAAAACCCTATTTTTTTTACTGTTGCAACCTCCTATTTTGTCCTGTAGTGCAGGGGTATTTTGGTCATTTTTTAAATTGAAAACTGATTATTTTTTTTTAGCTCTCTGTCTCTTATTAAAACCCAGATTATCAACTCTCTCTCTCTTATTAAAACCCAGAGCTCTCTCTCTCTCTTCTCTCTCTCTATAGTACCACCGCCACCTCCTCTCTCTCTCTCTCTAGAAAGAAACTCAGCGCCGATACACCCACACACCCCACCCCGCCTGCATCCTCTCTAAAATACACACACCTGGCCGAAGATGATGATGACTGGTGTTGTGGTTGTTGTTAATGATATTGATGATAGTGATGGCGGCGCTGGAGGTGTTTGGGTTACGAAGATGATGATTACAGTAGTGGAGGTGTTTGGTTGGGTGCGGTAGCGGCGGCGGTGGAGGTGTTTGGTTGGGTGCGGTAGCGGCGGCGGTAGTGGAGGTGTTTCCATCACCATCTCTGATCGTCAACTAGAACACCACAATAAACCACCACCACCACTAATACCTCCTTTCCACCCTCAATTCCGATCTCTTCTTTCTTTCTCCACTCTGAAACCCAATACCGCCACCATTCAGATCCATAAACATAACTGCTTGTGCAACTCTAAATCGTTTAGAGATTACTTCAGGTGGTTACTTTGGTTTGATTTGTTTAGAGATTACTTCAGGTGGTTTGATTTGTTTGTGAATTTGTGTTGCTTTGATTGAGTTGTTTTTGGTTTGATTTTGACCTAGATAGATGTCTGTATGAAGAAGAAGAAATGGGCAGGGGAAATGGGGAATGAGATAGAGGGTAAGGAGTTAGTGGGGCCCAGATCCAGTTAGGGTTGTCGTGGTTGAATGTGACAGTGGATGTGGTGGTTGTGGGCTGCAGATCCGTGATCGAGTGGGTTGGGTGGGTCTTGTTAAGAGTTGCTTTTGACCCTGCAAATGAACGAAACAAATAGGGGCACCGGAAATCGGAGTGGCGGTGGTGGTGGTGCTATAGAGAGAGAGAGAAGAGAGAGAGAGAGAGGGAGGAGGTGGCGGCGGTGGTGGTGCTATAGAGAGAGAGAAGAGAGAGAGAGATTTGATCTGGGTTTTAAATGAATTTACAACAAATTTGGGTTTTAAATGAATTTACAACAAATTAAATTTAAAAAATGACCAAAATGCCCATGCACTACAGGACAAAATAATCAGTTTTCAACAGTCAAAATAGAGGGATTTTGAGTTTTGGACTAAAATGTCAACAAAATGCAAACCACAGGGACCCAGATGTAATAAGTTTGAGATTTGGACTAAAGTGGCAAAACTGGCCAAACCTCAGGGACCAAAATGGCAGTTTACTCTAAATAAAAAGATAAGTATGTAATTGGTTGAAAAATAGTGGGGCCCACCATTAACCACATCTCTCTCCTCTTTCCCTATGCGGTGAGTCGGTGACTACTCACCGTGCCACCCCTTCACCGATCACCGAAATGCTCGTGGCGACGCCTCACCGATCGGCAAACAACATCACCGAAGGGTAGGGCTGTAAACAAACCAAACGTTCGGCGAACAGTTCGTGAACCGTTCGGCGGGAAGTTCGTTTGTGTTCGTTCATTTATTAAACAAACGAACACGAACAAGAAATTTCGTTCGTTTAGTTAAATGAACAAACATGAACAGAGGTCGCGTTCGTTCGTTTATGTTCGTGAACGTTCGGTAACATGTTCGCTTGTGTTCAATAGTTCATTAGTGTTTTTAGTTTTTATATTTATTTAAGTGTTAGTGTATTATATATTCTGTTCATGAATGATTGTTTGTGTTCGTTTGATATCATTTGTGTTCATGAACATTAGTTTGTGCTCTTTTGTTTTCGTCAATGTTCGTTGCCAAAAATTAACAAACAAACACAAACGAACACGAAAAAGTTCATTTCCTTAACAAACGAATACAAACATAAAATCCCGTTCGATAAGTGTTCGTGAACGGTTCACGAACACATATATTTTTTAACAAACGAACACGAACAAAGTCTTGTTCGTGTTTGTTCGGTTCGTTTACAGCCCTACCGAAGGGGTCATTGAATGATGTCCCTTGACAAATTCTTATGTGGTAGTGAGTGAAAGCAAGAAAATACTATTTAATTACTAGGTATATCTTTTTACATAATTTGTCCCCTATAAATACACACTCATCTTCTCTCTCTCATAATTAAAAGCTTCATACCGATCTATCTCAAATCTCCTAAAAGCGTCTTTCAAGATTTACAATTAGGGTTTTCAAAAATGCTACTGAGAAGCTCATCAACCCCCTCTCTCACTTCATGGTTCCAACAACAAAACCCCAAACCATTACCATCCTCACAACCAGATTTCATCCACAGAAACCTAAAATCACCAACACTCTCATTACATTCACCTAAAAAGATAACAAGAACCTCATCAGAGGATGATCTGGTCACTCTTTCACGTTCATCACGCAGGAATTCACTGAACAATGCAAGCTGTTTGATTTCATCTGTTGTTTCTGTTGACGAGTGTATTGAATCGGATGAGATTGAAAGCTGTGATTTGATGTTTTCGAGTTCTGGGTTGGATATGGTGGATGTTGCCGGTGGTGGAGGTGGTGGTGGGAGGATTTGTGGTGGTGGTGGTGGCAATGAGGGTTGTGATAATGGTGGTGATGGTATGGATGGGTTTTATAGGAGTATGATTGAAGCGAACCCGAGTAGTTCGTTGGTTCTGGGCAATTATGCTAAGTATTTGAAAGAGGTAGTTATCCATTATCATCTTCATTGTTTTCATATGTTATTAATTCGTTGGTTCTGGCTCGAACCGTTTAAAACCGAGCCAGCTCGGCTCTTAACCAGCTGAACTGTTGTGATCTAGCTCGGCTCATCAAAAGCTTGAGCAGGGGCGGATCCAGCATGGTACAAGGGGAAACCCCTGCTACGGCTTGGCGCTAGTGTAAATTTTGGAAAAATTTGACGTTTTTTCGATTTCGTTACCCTTTTTTTATAAAACGTTACGGCTTGGCGGATTTTCTAGATCCGCCACTAAGCTTGAGCCAACTCATTTATAAAAAAATATTGATTTTTTTTTTTTGTGTTTTTTAGATTTTTTAGGTATTTTTTGTTGTGTTCACATTGTTTCTCGCGGTTTTCGCAATAAACCTAACGGATCCTTCTCCTATCGATAAATATAAAAACAAAAGATAACTTTTTTTATTCAAAATTTATAAACTGTAGAATTTACAGTGTATGTATATTAAAACGAGCCAAACGAGGGAGCCTACGAACCATCTTACCTTGGCTCGAGCCAGATTTCTAGCAAGCTTTTTCTCGGGTGAGCCACGAGAGGCAAACGTTTTGAACGACACTATATTGATCCATATTCAATATTCTTAAACAGGTTAAAGGTGATGTTATGAAAGCTGAAGAGTACTGCAGTAGAGCAATACTGGCTAACCCTAGTGATGCAACTGCTTTGTCAATGTATGCTGATTTGATATGGGAGAAGCAAAAGGATGCATCGCGTGCACAGAGTTACTTCGATCAAGCGGTTAAAGCTTCTCCAGAAGACAGGTAAGCTAAACATATTCATTTTGATTTGTAGATTATGCTATTTTTATTGTTTGACTGAGAATAATCATTTGATGATGATACAGTTATGTTATGGCTGCTTATGCGCGCTTTCTTTGGGATGCTGATGAAGAAGTTTCCGATATGAATCTTGCAGCACCATGTTTCTTACATGAAGCTTCACAACAGTTTCCAATTGCTGCAGTGTAATAGGGATGATGAATTTTGCTCATAATAACAGAGATATGGTGTAGAAAGTGTCTGACCCGTGTTCTTCGTTTCGTTGTTTCTTGTAATTAGTGTCTGACCCGTCTTCGTTTCGTTGTTTCTTGTATGACCAAATTTTGTCAACTTGTAATTAGTATGTGATAAATGTAATAATATGATTCTATAATTTGTTATCACTTTGGTACATTTCTGATTTTGCTCATTGTCATTGTTAGAAAGAGATTTGGTGATGCTCATTTGCATCCAAAAGATTCTCACATTTAGTTCTTACTGAAAGTTGCTACTAGAATGATATTGTTATAGTTTTTCTTTTTGAACGGCAAATTTGGACACTGGAGTATCATCGTGCCACCAGCGGAATCACCCGATCATATCCATCTCCACTAGGCATAATGCCTATACACCAATTCAGTAGGAAACCCAATAAATATAAGAAAAACTCCCTTGTAGGAATCGAACCTAGGACCTGTTGGTCCCAAAGTCTTATTCCACCCTCAAGATGCCACTAGGCTATAAAGCCATGGACATGATATTGTTATAGTAATAATCTAAATCTTTGACTAAGTTTATCTAGGAGGTTGTAGACGATAAAAAAGTCCGTGTGATCTTCAACCCATTTGACATGTTTCCTTTTTAGCTAAATTTCTGGATTTGACCAATTTGAGATAAAACATAACTCATTTGACCCCGTTAGCTTTTTAGCTAACCCATTTGGGTTCATCGGTTGTGTTTCATATCAAATGGGTCAAATCCATAAATTGTATACTAATAATAGCTAAACACAATGAATAGTAGATTTGTTTTATTGATATTTTTTATTTTAATGTGTTATTTAGTGGTTTTTTACAAGTGTTATGTGGTTAGGGATGGCAATCAAACCCGAACCTGCTGGGTAAACACGAAACCCGCCACATTTGAGACGGGTTTGTGGTCGGTTAATCAGGTTTGGGACGGGTTTGGTAATAGTTTTATTTTTTTCCGCAGGTTTGGGATTTAGTGATATACCCGTTTACCCGACCCAATTACCCGATAAAGTGTACCCGTTTTGCCCGATTGTATACCCGATATAATTCCTTTTATATTATTAAATATGTATATATATGATACATCCATTTTTTACACATATAGGTATTCTATTCCGTATACATTGTAGTTATTTGATATATATTTTTATAATGACATTACAAAATGTAACCGGTTAGTAGTTACCCGATAGATACCCAATGAGTTTTGAGATGAGTATACCCAACGAGTAATCTTTTTAAATTAACGGGTTTACCCGAAACCCGCGAGTATACCCGATACCCGATAGGTATTTACCCGCTAGAAACCCGACGAGTTTTGGAAGGGGTTTGGGACAAGCTTATCTAACTGGGTTTGGGTTTGGGATTATCTAAACCCGTCCAATTGCCATACCTATATGTTGTTCTTTTATATATCTTATGTAACTTGCGTTTGTTTTTATCTATGGGTTGCTGTAACGAGTGTAGGTGACGTAACAAAACAAACCGATACCGATCAAATTCCCGCCGTGTTGGTATATTTTTGGTCATATCATGATTTTTTTTCTCTATTGGTTGCTATAACGAGTGTCAGTACCGTAATTAAACGAACTCATACCCACCCACCGCGCAACGCGCAGATTTAATAACACTAGTTTAGCTAAAAATGGAACGTGTCAGAGAGGTTATACTCTATCTCAAACGGGTCAAATCCAGAAATTTAGCTAATAGAGGAACGGGTCAAACGCGTTATGTTATTAGCTAAATTTCTGGATTTGACCCGTTTGAGATAGAGTATAACCTCTCTAACCCGTTCCATTTTTAGCTAAATTTATGGATTTGACCCGTTTGATATGAAACACAACCATGAACCCAAATGTGTCAGTGCATGTGGTGAGATGGTGGAGAACCTTGAACTTAATTTAGGACCGTTGAAATTCGAGTCAACGACTCCTAGTTGCAACTATGGTTCCATGTATATGTTATATGTATACTAATACAACAAAACATTGAGCGGTCTACAACTTGTTTACTCAAGAAAGATACTTCTTAAGAATACATTCATTTTTGTGGCAGCTGTGTATGACATTGACATTCTAATACTAGTCTGGTGCCATTAGTTTCATGAGCACCTAGACTTTTCGTTTAAAGGTATGAAAAGGACGCTCAGATTTGTCTCAACTTTGATAACGTGACACTAAAATACATTGGTTGGGGTCCGTTAATCTTGGTACTTGATTATAAAATTGTATCCATATCACTCAAGGTCGTTTTCATGACATCAAGATCGTTACACCTGCTACTTCGTAAACGATCCTATATATTATAACAAATATAAAGTTAAGATATAAACAAATATAAAGTTAAAGATATAAACAAACATACAAAGTTAAAAAAAATATTTATACCACTTGATGCCAAAGGCTATTGAAGTAGTTCAATTTACCCAACATAGGTTGCCATTATGAACGTACTTGATCAACCGTTCTGGTGCTTCCGTCAGTTGTCTCGTTGTAATGGTCGAGAATTTGTTTCCAAAAACCTTTGCGTTTTTGTTGATTGTCTTGTTTCTTATTTAACAAGTAATGAACCCATGCCTTGGCTAACGCATCTTCTTGTTTTTTCGTCCAATTTTGACAATCCATCTTTCCACTCTTGCTTCTCAGTTCACTTGCTCAACTAACATCTTCGTCTTCATCTTCATATTTGTCTTCGCCAAGATCTTCAAATTGAACGTTATCCAAATTACGTTGTTCTTGCGTTTCGGGCACAACATCTTCGTAGTGGATGTCATCAAACATGAAAAAATAGAGGTAAAAAATGTTGAACCACACATGCACGTTGCGCCATGTTAACTTGCAAAATTTGAAATAAAACATAAAAAAGTTGAACCACACTCGTACGTTGCGTTGTATTAAGTCAAAAAAATTAGAACTATATGTAAAACGAAAATTTGCCAAAGATGAAAAGTATAAGTGACAAAAGTTGTGAAGTTAAATTGCAAATAAGGAAAAGTTTTGGGTTAAAGTTAAAAAAACAAATTATGTAAGGTTAAAATTGCAAAAGCTAAAAACCTTTGGGTTAAAAGTAAAAAATCAAGTTTAGTTTTGGGTTAAAGTTAAAAAAACAAATTATGTAGGGTTAAAATTACAAAAGCTAAAAACCTTTGGGTTAAAAGTAAAAAAATCAATTTTTTTTTTGAAAAACTCATAAATCATAAAGTACAAGTGGTTATGCATAAAAACTTGCTTATTTATATATGGAATAATAACCCAACCCAACCACCCCTTCCAATTCTTTCTCCCACTCTCCCTCTTCTGATCGCGTAGCGACCAACGCATGAAAACAGTCAACAGGCACAACGGCAGCAGCTGCATTCTCACCGAAAAAGCTTGATTCCGGCCACCCCACCACCTGGAATACAAAATTTAACAAGGTACCTTCGCTTTTTATTTTTATTTTGTTTTATGTGGGTTTTAGGAGAGATAAAGTTATAGAGATTTTAAAAGGGTTTGAAATTTTATGTGTTTTGATGAATTTTTTTGCTATTCTAGACTTTAGTAGCATGATTTTGTTGTTTTGATATTTTTTTTGTTATTCTAGACTTTGCTAGGGCTTGAAAATTCAAATTGAAAATTATGGATCGATTTATATGTGATAGAAACAATAAGTAGAGAAGTTTTGGCAAGATTTCTCGTGAGTAACCATTAGAAAAATAACTCTAGATGATATTTTGCATAAATTTCAAAAAATGAAAACCTGTAGGGCACAATTTTAAACATGCCTATAATGATGTTTGACATGTTTTTGATGGTTAAATAAATTTTAGTTTGATGTTCTTTTTTTTACATGACCCGACCCGATATGAACCGATTTTTTTATATATACACAGGGACCTAAAATATTTAAAAATATTCCGCACCCCCATAGAAAAATCCGTAGGTCCACCACTGGCTTGGGAGTAAAAAAGTTGAGGTTGAGGGTGTGGCATATACCCGAGTGGGGATTGGATCGGTGCACTCGGACCGTTCGAACCAACTCGCCTTGTATGCGGGACGCGTCCCCTCAGATTCGAACCTGATCCTCGACTAGTAGAACCTTTTTGGTGGCATCAACTTTTTTTTGTTTATCTATTGCGTGTTTGGTTTGTATTGTTTCACGGTGAATGGTTTGGTTTGTGAGAAATGGTTTATGAATGGTTGTATTTAAATAATAGAGTAAATTGCCACAATCGTCCCTGAGATTTAGATCTGTTTGCCAGTTTCATCCAAAATGTCTTTTTTTTTTTTTTGCCAAATAGCCTTTCACTTTTGGCATTTTTTTGCCATTTTCATCGAAACCACTAACTTAGTTTACCTTTTCTGTTAAGTTGAATGATATTTGGATGAAACTGCCAAATATAAAACTTCAGGGACGATTTTCGCAATTTACTCAAACTCTTTTTAATTTCTTTTATTTAATTAATTTTGTCACATATATGTAAAACATAATATACATACAGTTCTTATAAAAAATTAATAGTTTTGTCACATAATTTTTATAAATTTTCATCCAACCACTAACTCAGTTATTTTATTCTATTAAGGTGAAGGATCTTTTAAATTTTATAAAGTAAGAAAAAAATAATTTTCAATTTATTTTATATACATCAGTTTTATAAAAATAAAATATACTTTCAACCTCGGAATTTTATAAAACTAAAATGCAAGTGACCTTATAGAAAAATATCAAATAAACAAATCTTATCATATGTTCCAAGTTTGTAATTCATTTTCTACTCTTTTAAATTCGCTCCTAACAAAAAACAGAAGCCAGTGCCCCCTCCCTATCAAAAAAACATATTGTTACCGAACCTTAAAATTACCCACCAAATAGTAAGTATAATGCCATGAACCAAAAGTTACTTTAGTCAAACCACTCGGAATAAATATTAGTTAGTTACCCTCATAATCTTAATTAGATAAATACTTTATTTCTGCCAACATATTTCTTAGGTGCTCAACACATTTAAAAATATGTAACGTTTTACAATTATTTTTCTATCTCTACACTTGATTAAATACTAAAAGTTGTTATCGATTGTTATGTGCTGCACACCATTGGTATTTATTTTATATATCGTTTTCTCTTTATAAAACTGATCTATATAAAAAGTTAGATATTAATTTCTGTCTTAATTTATAAACTTTAAAACATTCTTCACCTTAACAGAAAAAATAATCTGAGTTAGTGGTTTGAATGAAAATTTATAAAAATTATGTGACAAAACTATTAAGTTTTTTTTTTTTTTATAAAAACTGCATGTATATTCTGTTTTATATATATGTGACAAAATTAATTAAATAAAAGAAATTAAAAAGAGTTTGAGTAAATTGCCAAAATCGTCCCTGAGGTTTTATATTTGCCAGTTTTATCCAAATATCCTTCAAGTTAACATAAAAAGTAAACTAATTTAGTGGTTTGGATGAAAATGAGAAATGCCAAAGGTGAAAGGCTGTTTGGCACAAAAAAAATTATTTTGGATGAAACTAGAAAAAACATGACTAAACCTCATCGACGACTTTGACAATTTACTCTAAATAATAAAATGTACTACGTAACTTTTTTCTGCTTGGGCTTGGCGGGTCCGGCCGGGGGTAACTTGTTACCGTTTGCCTTCCCGTACACCCTTACAAAACAAACCGTTACAAACTCAACTCTTTCCAAACCAATGTCGTATGATTTTACACCCAACCCAACATGCCAACCAAACCAAGATACCCTAATTTAAAATCAACTACTTTGCAAAGTACTATTCTATCACCAAGTTATGTCTTTTTCCATAATCTGTCCCCTATAAATAAATATTCACACTCATAACATCTATACTTGAAAATTTACAATCAGGGTTGGCTTTTCAAAATGCTGCTCTCATCAACCCCCTCCCGCACTTCATGGTTCCAACAACAAAACCCCAAACCATTTCCATCATCACAACCAGATTTCATCCTAAAATCACCAACACTCTCATTACGTTCACCTAACAAGATCACAAAATCCTCATCATCAGAGGGTGATGATCTGGTCACTCTTTCACGTTCATCACGCAGGAATTCACTGAACAGTGCAAGCTGTTTGATTTCATCTGTTGTTGCAGTTGAAGAGTGTGTGAAATCCAATGAGATTGAAAACAGTGATTTGATGTTTTCGAGTTCTGGTTTGGATGTTGATGAAGTAATGGTTGTGGTGGATGGTGTGGGTGTAGGTGGTGGTGGCGGGAGGATTTGTGGTGGTGGCAATGAGGGTTGTGATAAAGGTGGTGATGGTATGGATGGGTTCTACAGGAGTATGATTGAAGCGAACCCGAGTAGTTCGTTGGTTCTGGGTAATTATGCTAAGTATTTGAAAGAGGTAGTTATCCATTATCATCTTCATATATTTATTTACCTAGGGTTGGTCTTGACTCGATTATATAGGAGAAGGATCCGCTAGGAACCACCTTTTATTGCGAGAACACCGTGAGAACCAATGTGAACACAACCAAAAATACCTAAAAATAGCTAAAAAACACACAATTTTTTTAATACTGTTTATAAAGAAATAGCTGGATTTCGTTACAAATTTTTTTTTTGCTACTAAAAGTAGCGATTTTAATGCAAAAAAAAAAAAAATGTTGTGTGTCTTTTTTGATTTTTTTTTAGTTTTTTTGGGGGTTTAGTTTTTAGAATTTTAGCTTGGGTGGGGGTGGGGGGGGGTTAGGTTTTTTTAGGTATTTTTGGTTGTGTTCACATTGTTTCTCGCGGTTCTCGCAATAAAGGTGGTTCTCGCATGAACCTTACCCTTTATATATATATATAGGACAAAGATCCGTTAGGAACCACCCTTTATTGCGAGAACCGCGAGAACCAGTGTGAACACAAACAGTAATTCCTAAAAAAATCTAAAAAACAACCAAATTTTTTTATTTTTTTTTTTTTACTATTTTTTTTTTGAAAAATTCGCAATATTTTGTTAATAAAAAAAAAATTTCAAAAAAAAAAAAAAAAAATATTTCGAGTAACAGTTATCCATGCACATGTGCATATGTATCGTTTCTTTGTCAAATTCCGTAATTCATTACAAATAATAGTCAATTGCACTTTCATTTACACTACCACGTGTAATACATTACTTTTTACGTTAACAATGTTAGAAATGCACATGTGCATCTATATGTATCAACAATAAATAAGGTGTTTTGGTACACTACTTTCTCTTTCATCTATCATTCCATCCATAATACACAAGCATGCACATGTGCATTTTTGTCATTTCTTTGACAAATTCCGTAATTCATTACATATATTAGACAATTGCACTTTCATTTACACTACCATATGTAATACACTACTTTTTACATTACCAATATTAGAAATGCACATGTGCATTTATATGTATCAACATGAAATAAGGTGTTTTGGTACACCACTTTGAATACACTTTCCCTTTCATATATCATACCATCCATAATACACTATCATTACCTCCTACCATCCATAATACAATACCATTACCTCCTACCATCCATAATACAATACCATTAACAATATTTTCACTTTATTACATGTATGTAAACACCATTTATACCATCCAATCAACATATTACATAAAAAATTGACAACTATAACCAAACCATCAACCACTAGATATAACTAACCAAAAAACATGTATATGGGTCTACTTCTCCATTCAAAATCACAAACTTTTTGTACCAAAACACGCTATATCATGGTTATACCTAATTATGCACATGTGCATTTTGAATATTGGTAATGTAAAAAGTAGTGTATTATTAATGGTATTGTAAATTAAAGTGCAATTGTCTATTCCTGATAACGTATTACCGAATTTGTTGAAGTAATGATACATATGCACATGTGCATGGATAACTGTTACTCGAAAAAAAAAAGTTTTTTTTTTTTTTTTTTATGGTAACGAAATATAGCGATTTTTTATTAAAAAATATTAAAAAAAAAAAAAAAAAAAATTTTGAGTGCTTTTTTGATTTTTTTTAGATTTTATTTTGTGTTCACATTGGTTATCGCGGTTCTCGCAATAAGGGTGGTTCTCGCATGAACCTTACCCTATATATATATATATATATATATATATATATATATATATATATAAAGTGTAAAATACATTACGGCTTAACGTACATCACGTACGACAACGTGCGTGATTATAGGTATAACATGCGTGATTTTGAAATGAACGTGCGTAATTACCTGGCGTACTGGTCGTACGTTAAGCCATAATCAAACTTTGGGTTATAATTTATCTATATTAAAATTTGAGATTTATTTTATATGAGCTAAACGAGGGAGCCAACGAATCAACTTATTTTGGCTCTAGCTCGGCTCGTTTACAAACAAGCTGATTTAAAGCAAGCCACGAGCTTTTTGAAGAATCCCATATATATTTAGTAGATCCAGATTCAATATTCTTGTTATGTGGGTTTTGATTAACAATCTTAAACAGGTTAAACGTGATGTTTTGAGAGCTGAAGAGTACTGCAGTAGAGCAATATTGGCTAACCCTAGTGATGCAACTGCTTTGTCAATGTATGCTGATTTGATTTGGGAGACACAAAAGGTTGCATCGCGTGCGCAGAGTTACTTCGATCAAGCGGTTAAAGCTTCTCCGGATGACAGGTAAGATAAACATCTTAACTTTGATCTGTTACTTAAGCTAATTTCATTTTCAACCAAATAATTTTCATTTGATGATGATACAGTTATGTTATGGCTGCTTATGCGCGCTTTCTTTGGGACGCTGATGAAGAAGTTTCTGATACGAACCTAGCAGCATCAAGTTTCGTACATGAAGCTTCATAACAGTTTCCGGTTGCTGCAGTGTCATAGGTTTGACGAATCGTGCTTACAATAATAGAAATGTTGTGTAGTAAGTGTCTGACCCATCTTCCTTTCGTTGTTTCTTGTACTTTTTGATCGATTATTGTCATTTTTTACTTCAAGATGATAGTATTGTATCAATAAGCTGTATAGTTATTATGACCAAATTTTGTCAACTAGTCAATAGCCCCCCGCGTTGCGGGATATGGTGTAAAATCATTGCAGAAAGGCGGCGTAAAACAATTGTAAGTAGCAATCGAACGACGATCAACATAATATAAAGATAAGATTTCTAACACCAAGTGACTCACGTAACGTGACACATAGATGAAGTAGAGTTTATACGACACATATTAGAAAATCGAGGGGGTAAAAAAACCTGACGGATCAAATGTGACCACTAAACACCGTACTAAGTAGCCACCGAACGACGATCATATCCGAGAAAAAGCCTAAAGAAAAACTAATAAAAAAAACTTAACCCATTTTAACTTTTGTGAAAAAGTTATAAAAATCTAAAGTTTTATAATGAAACACATTAAAGTTCACAAAAAAAAAATAAAAATAAATAACAAACCCATAAAAGACAAAATAGACACTATTACTCATAAATGCTATGGATTAATACATATATATGAAGATATGAATAGTGAAGGTTCAAATGAGAATAAAAATTTTGTAAGAATAAAAAGAATAAGTTTTAAACCAATAGAAATGCTCCATTTTACTTCATTTAATATGTGTACTTAATTTTGTTAATAAGGGCATATATGTAAATTTCTAATTGTAATTAATTAGCTAACTAATTAAACTTGTAACTCACTTTTAAATATACTCTTTCAAGATAAAATAATTTAGGGTAAAGGTCAATTTTCGACTTGTGTAGGATAAATTTTAGCATGTGTAAGAAAATTCTTAAATGTATATGATAAATTTAGATATGCGTAGGGTAAATTTCGCTAAGTGTAAGATATATGTAGGATAAATTTTGAAATGTGTAGGATAAAGTGTTTTTTTTTTTTTGCTTTATTAATGAGAGATAACATAATTAATGGGAGGAGTTATTAACTATTTAATGTTTTACCATTATGACATTTCTTCTTTTTCTTCTCACATTAAATTTCTTCTCAAATAAAGCTATGATTCGTTGTCACTTTAGTAAATGTTTTTTTTTGGTAAAGGGTTTACCCCGGTGATATTATAAATTTCACAAACTAAAAACATGTAGTATGGAAGCGTTCCAAACTAGATCATAGATGGGACACCCCCCAATCTATGTAACAACCAAAAAGAAACACAATTCAAAACAAGCTGAATAAAGAAAAGCTAGCTAAATCCACTAGTCTACTAGTTGTCATTTGCATCCAAAACATTCTAATATTCGGTTATTACCGAAACTTGCTCCTCTGTCCGGGTATTATTCATTAATGATACTAGAATAATATGGCTACAGTAATAATCTAAATCTTTGAATAAATTTATATAGGAGGTTGTAGACAATAAAAATAGCCAGTGTGATCTTCAACCCATTTGAGCTAAATTTCAGGATTTGACCCGTTGTTGATAAAACATAAACCATTTAGCCCTGTTAGCTTTTTAGCTGAATTTCTAGATTTGACTCGATTGAGATACAATATAACGCGTTTTGCCCGTTTTCTTATTTGCTAAATTTCTTGATTTGACCCGTTTGAGATAGAGTATTACCTATCTGACTCGTTCCATTTTTAGCTAAATTTATTGAGTTGACCCATTTGATATGAAACACAACCCATGAACCAAAATGGGTTAATTCATAGGTAAATTGACATATGTGTCATGTATGTGGTGAGATGGTGGAGAAGCTTTGAACTTAATTTAGTAGGACCACTGAAATTCGAATCTGACTCCTAGTTGCAACTGTGGTTCCGTGTATGTGTTATATGTATACTAATACAACAAAACATGAATGGTCTACCACATGTATACTCATGAACACATTCAATTTTGTGGCAGCTGTGTATGACATTGACATTCTAATAACTGGCGCCATTAGTTTCATGAGCACCTAGGTAGTGTTTGGTATGTAGGAATGAGAGATGAAATGGAATGGATGATTACGAGGGAATAAGAAAAATGTGTTTGGTTTGTCAATGGAATGGAATCACCCATTCCAAAAGGCATTCCATTCCCTCAAAACCGTTCCTTCCACCCCCATGTTTTTTTTCCATTCCATCCCCTCTTGCACCATTCATCAACAACACCACAACCCACCACCTTCGCCACAACCCACCACCACCCACCAACGACGCCATCGCCGCCACCCGCCACCACCTCACCCCGACAGCCACTGCCGCCGCCGCCACCCACTCGCCACCGTTATCACCCACAGCTGCGACCAACCGCCAACGCCACTCACTGCCGCCGCCCACCACCATTGTCGACGCCACCACCACCGCCACCACCAACCGCCGCCGCCACCACCAACCGCCGCCGCCACCACCAACGACCACCTTGCCTCCACCACCACTCGTCGTCACCGCCGCACCGCCACTCGCCGCCACCACCACCACCCATCGCCGTTGCCGACACCCACCACCGCCACCTATAACCACCCACAATCACTAACACCGACCACCACCACCACTCACCACTGATTTTATTACTCCGTTTTTCTTGCCTACGGAACAATACACAATAATAGTTCATTCCATTCACACATGGTAACCAAATAAGACATAGAATGGTAATGATCCATTGCATTCTCTTGTCCATTCCATTGCCTCGTTCATTTCATTCCTTCGTCCATTCCATTACCTCATACCAAACAGACCCCTAGACTTTTCGTTTAAAGGTATGAAAAGGACGCTCAGATTTGTCTCAACTTTGATAACGTGACACTAACCTCCATTCAATACAGGGACCATCCGAGTAACAAAAAGCAAACCACAGGAAACATACATGTAATTTCCAAAAATTGGGGACTATACGTGTTATTTTACCAAACCATAGGGAGCATCAGGGCATTTTACTCAAAAAGGTATATAAATAAAGGGTAAAGATCAAATAGGAAGTTAATTTTCGCTAGGAAGGATAGGAAGCCATAGGATTATGACATGTGGCAAATTTTAAAATAAAGAGAAAGAGTATTTTAGTCAATCTAACTCCTTCTTCTTCTTTTTTCAAAACCCAGTAAATTCAAAAACCCATCATTTTCAAAATCCACCATCTTCAACTATTTCTTCACTTTCTATCTCAATAATCACTACATTATAGTGCAATTTTCATCACAAATCATTGATTCAGAACCCGATCAACGTGTTCTTCAGCTTTTTTTTTGAAGAAAACCCAGTTTAATTTCATAAAAAAATCTCGTTTTTTCCGGTGATTTTGGAGATAATCACTCGATTCGTTCGATTCGAGCGTTGATAAGTGTTTCTATCATTCAAATTTCGTCAATTGATGAAGAAACCGGCTTCGATCCATGTAAGAAATTCTTTAAATTCATTTTCATGATCTGGGTTTTTGATTTAGTCATTATGTTTTACGATCTTTGCGGGGGTCCGGGGGCGGCATCCCCCGGTAGCGGGGTCCCAGGGGCGGCAGCCCCTGGCGTCAGCTCGGAATTTTTGTTTTCCGATTAAATTGCTGTACTAAAAACGCATCAAAAAAATTAAATTTCCATAAATTGGCTCATTTCGAAGACAGTAATTCGTAGACAATTCAGACAGTTCACAGTGACAAACAGTTTTATGTGTCCATTGCGTTTTAGAAATAAGAGGGTTTTATGTGGTTTCTGGCTATTGCGTTTTAGAAAAAAACACATTTTTAAGTGTTTTTAGTCATTGTGTTTTAGGTAAAACACATTTTTTAGGTGTTTTCAGTCCATTGCGTTTTAGAATGAGTCATTTTTAAGTGTTTTCTGGCCATTGTGTTTTACATATAAGACATTTCTTTGTGTTTTTGGTGCATTGCGTTTTAGGTAAAACACTTTTTTATGTGTTTTCAGTCCATTGGGTTTTAGAAAACAGGCATTTTAAGTGTATTCTGGCCATTGCGTTTTACAAATAAGTCATTTCTTTGTGTTTTTTGTGCATTGCGTTTTAGGTAAATACATTTTTATGTGTTTTCTGGCCATTGCGTTTTACAAATAAGTCATTTCTTTGTGTTTTTGGTGCATTGCGTTTTAGAAAAATGTCATTTTTTAGGTTTTTTTTTTCATTGCGTTTTACGTAACTGGTGGTTTTTCTATTGCGTTTTACGCAACTGGGTTTTAATTTTTTTTTAAATATAGCAATAGTATACTCGTTTTAAAGATAAAAAACGCTAGTTTTTTTGGTGCAATTTTTATAAAAAAATAATGTCGTATGAAAGAGTTATTAACGTTTAAAAAATTGGGGGGGGGGGGGGGGGATTGGAGGAGAGAGAAACTATTGGCTTGGATTGACTAGAATGCCCTTGAACAAACTCACGCGCCTCTTTTCTTCATTTCAATTTGCCTGATTTAATCTTAGCCCTTGATTAACTTAATGGATGGTCAAGATCACTTCCTATATTTCCTAGCCAAATAAACTTCCTATTGTATCTTCACCCTATAAATAAATTGGTAAACTCATGAACCTGTTAGGGTAGTAGCGGTGTAAGCAGGGAGGCCGTGCGGTGAGGGAACTCCCCGCGCGGGCACACCACCGCCGGCCCTCCCTGATGTTCGGTGAGTGATACACATCGGTGAGTATTCACCTCGTGACTTTTTCGACCGTTATTCATTTTAAACGGCTTTATAACCGTTGGGTTTTATTAAAAATTACAATTTTCTTATTTAACCACACCATTTCTCACCATTTATACCATTTCTCTCACAATCCAAAATTTCTGTCAACCAAACCGTTTCTTTCACAATTCAAAAATCTTACCCTATTTTTTTTTAAAATGGCGGATGACATACCGTTGTTTATTCCATACGACATTAGTGACGATGATTCTTCCTCAAACCATACTAGCTTAATTTAGATGTTTTGAAAGCTGAAGAGTATTGCAGTAGAGCAATACTGGCATTTCCTAGTGATGCAACTGCTTTGTCAATGTATGCTGATTTGATATGGGAGTGATGCGGATCCACCAGCCGTTGGGCCGTTGGCGAGGCCCAAGAGAGTCACAAGGAATCCCGCCAAGTTAATGGATTAGTGGTGAGGTGAACTTATTTTTTCAATTATGCATATGTTTTTAATTTTGTTGCATTGCATTTTGAATTAGTCAAGTAGCCCATGTTAAAATAGGAGTTAGTGGTAGTGCATGGCTAAAATAAGGGACATGACATGGTGAACATGCATTGGTGGCATGGTGGACATTGTACTCCCATTTGGCCATTTACATATTTATATCTTGTAATTTTGCTTTTAGAAATAGAGTTAAATGCGATTTTAGTGCTAGTGGTTTGGGCCATTTTTCCAATTTAGTCCAAAGATTTTATTTTTCGCAAATAAGTCCAAAAAAATGTTTAAACATTTCAATACATTTGACACCGTGCACGAATTTATTTTTACATTCGACATCGTGCACAATTTTTTTTTACATTCGACAACGTACGATAAACAATTTTTCAAACGTATGTAAAAGCTAAACATTTACGCGTACCGTACATACGTTTGAAAAATAGATTTACACGTGACGTTTAGAGGAGCTTGGACCGACGATCAGGGGCATAAAAACATTTTTTTTTCATTCGACATCGTGCACAAAAAAATATTTTACAATCACAACTTACGTAAAACATTTTTCAAACGTACGTAAAAACTATTTTACGCCTTCCGTTTTTACATTAGTTTGAAAATTAGATTTATGCGTGACGTTTAGAGTAGCTTGGGTCGGCGATCAGGGGCGTAAAAAAACTTTGTTTACGTACATTATCAAACTTTTTTTACGTACGTTGTCAAAACATTTTTACTAACTTTGTCGAATGTTTTTTTTTAAAAGTTGTAGTGCAATGTCATCAAACGTTAACGAATTAAATAGAAATTTTCAATAAACATATAAGACTAATATAGCTTGCATTTTATAAAGAAAATTATGTCAGAATTAGGGACAATAGAGCAAAAAGAAATATATATCATTTTCGATAATTTTGTATTTTCTAATAAATATATAAGATAAATATAGCTTGCATCTTATAAAGAAAATTATGTCATAATTAGGGAAAATAGAGCAAAAAGAAATAGATATCATTTTCGATATTTTTGTATTTCTAAATTACGTAATACTTTTGGTGTTTGAATTTAAAGAGGCCGGTTAATGTACAAATACGCTTATCGTACATTACGTACGCTACAATCTCAGCCGTCGGATCATCTTCCCGCATTGAAAATCGCATGTGAAATTGAATTAACACATGCGAAATTGTTACCAACATTATCACATGCGAAATTGAATTACCACATGCGAAATTGTTACAAAAAAAAAACCTGCTATTTCATCAAAATTATCACATGCGAAATTGAATTACCACATGCGAAATTGTTACAAAAAAACAACCTTCTATTTCATCAAAAATATCACATGCGAAATTGAATTACCACATGCGAAATTGTTACAAAAAACACCTGCTATTTCATCAAAATTATCACATGCGAAATTATTACAAAAAAAAAAAACAACATGCGATTTTCATTGCGTGAAGATGATCTGACGGCTGAGATTGGCGCGTACGTAATGTACGATAAGGGCATTTGTACAGTACTCTTTACCTGAATTTAAACCTAAGATATTTTATCTCAATTTTAAATATAAAAAGTATAAAAGAGATGAAAGGAGAGAGATATTATTATGTTAGACATATTAATATTGATGTGATTTGTTTTAGAGATAAGAGAGAGAGGATGTGATATTGAGGGAAAAAGACTAAAATAGTGTTTTAAATTAAATTGATTATATGTGATGTGTTAAAGTTCCATTGGATGGGAGGAGTTATTATGATTCTCATAATTGAAAAGAACCCAAAGAACTAATATTTATAAATTAGATGATGACACCTCATTAAACATGTGCAGTTAACTAAAGAGTATATTAGTAAATTAATCAACCTAAATCCCTTACAATCATCAATTCCCAAATCCCCACTTTTTCTCCTATTTTCAAAATTGAGTAAATTGCCATTTTAGTTCCTGTGGTTTGGTCCATTTTGCCAGTTTAGTCCAAATGTTTCATTTTTAACATCTGGATCCAAAAAGGTTTCATCGTTGCCATTTTGGTCCAACTGACTTAACTCCATCCATGCTTCACAGTTAGTCAAGGGGTATTTTTGTCATTTTGTCTATTATTTTTATTAAAGATTTATTTTTATCAAAGTTTATAATACTTTCAGTCTCTCTCTCTCTCCTCCCTCTGTCTTTATACCCTGTTTCTTTCAAAAAATCTTGTACAAAACCACCACAACTATCTATCTCCACTTTTAACATCCTCTCAATCTTCCAAAACATTTAACCTTCACTATGTCTGCACCACTTGAACACGTTTACATAGGATTATAAGAAGCTTCTTCAATGGAAAAACCATCCAAATCTCCAAACATTTCATCTGAAAGTGACAACAAGAATGTTCTTAAGCTCAAAGCCACTGATTTAAGACTTGGGTTACCTGGGTTAGGCCAAGATTTGGAAGAAAATGCATGCAAAAACAGTCATGTGGTGAATAATAATATTGCAGGGGGTAAAAGAGGGTTCAAACAGCAGGGGATGCAGAGCCCGGGCCATCCGAAATCTGCTGGTGTTGAGAAACAGTACCACGCATGTGTTACCTGATCATCTTCACCATCCCCTTCAGTTTCCCACATCTTATCTTGATTAATGGCTAACACAACATCATCAAACGAGATTTGTTCACCTGGAGCTGATTCCTTCTCCAATTGCCGACCATCTACCTCCATAGTGGAGTTACCCAGCGTTCCCGCCCTAGGCTCGGTTTTGGAGCCAAAATCCTGGAAGTTTGTTGCCGACGCATCAGGAACAAAATCATTAGTGCACAAATTGGTGAGGGGGGTATGATTTTTATCTTGTTTGAGGGGCCTCTGAATATCCTTAGCAACAGAGTTAAGGTTTCCAGCAGAGAATTTGTTTCCCCCCTTGTTCTTTGAGGTCACGGTGTTTTAGGGTTCTAAACGAGCGGGTAGAGCGCCGATTTGGGGTGTGAAAATCTGGGGGAAAATCTGTTTCCCCCCTTGTTCTTTGAGGTCACGGTGTTTTAGGGTTCCAAACGAGCGGGTAGAGCACCCTAAACGTTGACAGATGGTGCGATGGATCAGGGGGAAAATCTGGTGGGATTGAATCACCAGAAGAAGGCATCATTAAGCTGGAAAACTACAATCGGTCAAGCAAATTCGGTGAAGAAAGGAGGGATTGCATAGACCGGCTAGAGAGAAAGGGGTAGAGAGAGAAACTAGAGAGAAAAAGATATCACTCAAATGAAAACCTCTTGTTGTAGGGTGTTGCAGATATATGTTTGAGCTTCAATACATTTAATAGACAAAATGACAAAAATACCCCTTGACTAACTGAGAAGCATGGATGGGGTTAAGTCAGTTGGACCAAAATGGCAACGATGAAACTTTTTTAGATCCAGATGTTAAAAATGAAACCTTTGGACTAAACTGGCAAAATGGCCCAAACCACAGGGACTAAAATGGCAATTAACTCTTCAAAATTTATAAGCTTTCTTTCGAAACACTTTAACCACATCTCCCTATCTTTCTACTTCTACCTTTCTCTTTCTCCTTCAACTAGATCCCCCTCCCTCAACCAGATCCATCTCCATCGTAGCCCAAACCCAAGAAATTAATTCTTCATCACCCTCCTCCATAGCGGCAACAACTCTTCAGAGGTTAGTGCCTTTTGAACGATAACGAAGGTAGAAGGCAGCAACACCAACGTTGCATCAGCGGCCCGGAGGTGGCGGTGTTGGGGACCATGTAACACCCAAAAAATATTCAATAGTTAAATAAATACCATACACATATTACATATGTGTATATGTGTTAACTTAATTAACAATATGTTAATAAAGAAACATGAGGGGCTAATTGTGTAAAAAGGAAAGACTTAGTTAAATAAAAGAAAAGAAAAATAAAACATACCACACACTGATGTGTGCGTGTATGGGTGTGCGACCAGAAAGAGGAAAAAGAAGGAAAGCCCTAGTTCTTGTTCATCACCACAAAATCCACCAAATTCAACTATAAATCAAAGTGATTTTGATGCATGCTTGATAAATTAGAGCCTACAACTTCATCTCATCATAAGTTATGTCGAAAATCTAGTGCATGTTGAAGTAGTGATTTCTTGATGAACCTTATGATGTGCAATTGAAGTAGGAATTGCTGCAATTGTGATAAAATTGTAGTGCCGACATGATTTTAGGCAAACCCTTGATGAATGAAGTTAGAAGAAATTCTATGAATAAGTATTAGGGTAATATGCATATGTATGTGTAAGTGGGTTTTGATAAATGTTCAAATCCATGAAATTGGAGGGTAAATTTGGGTATATGAACTCATAACAAACTGAATTGTGATGCTAAAGCGTTTGTAACGAATGTACCTTCTTGTTTAATGAGTTTACATGGTTAGACGGTTGTTATATTTGATTAAACATAGCTAGATAAAAGTTATGCACGTAACGTTTTGACAATGTGCCTAAGAGAATTGCCAATTTAATTAACGAACGGAAAATGTTGATGAGAACACGATGTAGTGTGTTTCGCAATTTATATGCCTTAGTCATGTGCCGAGAGGTTCTAACGAAACTTGGCTTGTACACTTTTGGCAACACAAGTGAAGCATCGGGAAGTCAAGCCGGAGCAAACGCACGGTTGAAGGATAAGCTATAAGGTACGTGGCTAGATGCTTCGTTGTTATCATTATTTAACTTGTTGTAATCGAGAAATCGTTAATATATATGAATATGAGATTCGGTAATGTTTGGTTTGTCCGAAATAAAGGACTTTACAAAGACAAACCAAACGGGTTGATTAAGGATAAGTGCAAACCGAGTAATGGGAGCACTAAATCCGTAAACATTAAGCCCGAGGTTACAGGTAATGATATATAAAACACGCAAACCGGTAATGGAAGCGTGAGTGTTGAAATTAATAAACCCGGAATTGGGTAAAAAGGGATGTGTAGTATCCCAAAGTATACTCTTATAAGTGATCAAGTCTATGTACTTGAATCGCTAATGGGTTGGATAAGATTAAAAGCGCAAATCGAAAATGGAAGCGCGAAATAAGTAAAATAAGGAACCCGGGAATGGGTCATCATATTGAGTACTAAATCTCATCCAAGGATATGGGTTAATTAGACTTAAAAGGGTAAATCGGTAAACATTTCAAAATAAATAATTATGCATGATCATGTTTCCGATGATGCATATTGATGTAAATTTCGCCATGAAAATGTTATAAGTTTAAGAACAAGAAAATATATTATTTACAAGTGTTTCTGGAAGTCCCGGGCCATGTTTTAAAGTACGGGAACCTGAAACAGAACAAACGGGTCAAATAATCAACACAACAGCAAAATGGCTACAGAAGATGGTGTCGACGGCGCCAAGGTTGGCCGTCGCCGACGCGGCCTGATTTGTCCCATCTCCTCGACGCCTTGTTCAACTGTCTACGGCAGTTGATTGCCGACACAAAAAGCATGTGGCGTCGCCGACGTGGCCAGGGGCCGTCGCCGACGCCGCCTCTGGTCCGAAACGTGCTGATTTTGTTTTTTTGCGATAGGTGCTTTAACGTACACTTCTGTTAAGCATTATAAAACTAATAAATTGAAATTTGCAGCTCTAGGTTAATCACAGACGCTTTTGGATGATGATCAAGTCACGATTGAAGAACCAAACACCACGAAGATCTTACTTCCGCATCTTTTGTTAATTACATGATTAAGTAAATACTTTTGTAACCGAAGGAATACTTATGTATCCTAAATTTGTCTTGAATGTTAATCTGAATTAGTAACTTCTTTACTAATCTTTAAATGTAAAACCTTCTTTAAATTACTAGAAGAGTAATTAATTATTATTTACAAGTTTTAAAATTATGGGTCTTACAGACCAGAGGTGGTTTGTGGTGTTAGTAGGTTTTGGTTGCAGCAAATTGGGTGAATTTGAGTTACAACGCCATTATAATCGAGATTTAGGGAATACGATAGAGAGAAATTTACGAGAGATCTGGTGGTCCAGATCTAGTGTAATGCAAAAAAAAAAAAAAAAAAAAAAAAAAAAAAAAAAAAAAAAAAAAACTAGAACAAGATGTGAGGATGTGCCTTCTTTGCAATTTGGAAGAACATTTGGGTGATCTTAAAATAAGTGATGAATAAGGTGGCGGTGAAGATCATCATGATGTAGGTATGCAAGAATAAACAATTTTTAATAAACCATAGTTCGATTTAAATGTTTTGTTGCTTTATTTTAGTGTTTGCTTATTATTGTGAATTTTTATAAAAGTTTTGAGATGATGTTTGGAATTTATTTAATATATTATTGCTTGTTCGCAGGGTAGAGAAATACATAAGAATGGCGAATAATATTTAATGTTGGGATCCAGTTCATGGTAAGTCAAAATCAACATTAAAATCGTATAAACATTATTATTTTTTTAACTTGGATTTATTTGTTTTTTTAGATTAATTTATTTTTGGGTAAGTGTTGTAAAACAGGCAGACCAGGTCGAGTTGTATATACGGTTAAAATGAGTTCTGACCAACATGGATTTGGGTTTATTTTGTGAGTCTAATTTTATGATTGGCTAAGTTTTACACTTTTACGTCAATGTGTTTTGGGTTTTTGATTACCCTTGTGTAAAAGTACCAACATGGGTCTGGGTTTGGGTTCTAGATTTACACTTGTGTTTTGGGTTAACATCTCCATCTAAAACTAATTTATGTGGGTTTTACGTATGTTTTTATGTACAATTTCTGTATGTTACTGGCCGGTGATGTAATTTCGGTATATCGTTTTAAAAACATCTCAGTATTTGCTAAAAAAGTTATGGTGTAATTTTACACTAGAATTTTTTTTTATCGCACGGTGTCAAATGTAACAGGGTTTTTTTTAATGTCCAATGTAAAGTCTCATTATTTTTTTTAACGTACGAGTGTCGAATGCGCACCCTTTTATTTTCTTAGATATAAATTCTAAAATTTTACAATGTGTGAGTGTTTGCTTTTAAGTAGGCTCGAACAGAGTCAAGCTCGAGTTTCATAAACACATGCCGAACAGAGCTCGAGCCTAGTCGATGTAATAGAATTAAGTAATCGGCAATGTTCCAATAACATGATAAAAAATGTTTGACACTTGACACCGCACATAAAAAACATTTTACGTGTAAGTTTGACATTCGACACCATCCGAAAATTTTTGGTTTAAGATTTGACACCATACGTAAAAAACTTTTACGTGTGAGTTTACATTCGACATTTGAAAAAAAAAAACGTTTAAATTCGACACTGTGTGCAATTTTTTTGACATTCGACATCGTACGTAAAAATTTTATTGACATTTGAAACCGTACATAAAAAACATTTTACGTATGAGTTTATATTCGACATTTAAAAAACACGTTTACATTCGACAAAGTGCGCAATTTTTTTTGACATTTGACATCGTACGTAAATTTTATTTGACTTTCGACACCGTACGTAAACATTTACGTGTGAGTTTACATTCGATATATAAGAAAACATTTAAATTCTACACCGTGCCTAAAAAATGTTTGACATCCCACACCGCATGTAAAAAACATTTACATGTGAGTTTACATTCGTAAATTGACACGTGCGACAATTAAAAAAATGATTTTTACACTTCTAATCGCCGGCCCAGGCTCCCTTTAACGTCACTCGTAAATCTTTTCAAAATGCCTCTTTTTGTTGTTTTTACGGTAACGTAAATTCGGTTTACACTTGATGGGTTTGTTTAAGTTATCGGGTTTGGTATATATTGTTTTTACATTTGTCCAAAATGTCTTTTTTTGTTGTTTTTACGGTAACGGAAATTGGGTTTACACTTGTTGGAGTTTTATCAAGATTGGTGTAAATGATAGTTTGAAATGTTTTTTTTAATTTGATTTGTTGGTTTGTCTAAGTTTTACGTTTGGCATAAACGATAATTTGTGCTATATGAAAGCTATGTTTTTTCTTTGATTTTGCAGGGTGGTGGGCTTTATGGTCAAAGACGAGGATAACACACAACAAAGGAAGAACGGGTTGAGTTTTTTTTTGGTGGAACAACTTTGGTGATATTTACATCAATGTAAATATGTGTCTTAAGGATTGATGACGACAAATATCAAGGGACAACGAACTAGTTGATTTTTATATTTTTCCTATGTAATTTTGTATCATAAGCATGTTTTACGTTTGTTGGAATCAAATTTCGAACAAAGACAAAGTGTGAGAGAATATAAAGTTCTAATGTTTGATGTTATTTCTTGAAATCAAAATGTGATTTTAGTTTTTTTTCTTCCTTGTATACTGTTGCAAAATAAAGTCAAAATTTGAAATTAAAGAAAATGAGCAAGTAAGAGATTATATTGTTTTGATGTGATCTTGATAAAATGATAGATCTGACACAAATGCCAAATGCTGATACCCGTATTAGTAGCTTATATCATTTTTTTAATATCCATAATCACAAAAAGCCAAATTAACCCAAAGTTTAAATCTCAGCCTCTCATTTAGTGTAAATCAATGGTTGAGATTAGTTCTCGCGATTCTCACAACTCAACCTGGTTTTCATTTTAACCATTCCATATATATATATATATATATATAGGATAAAGATAGACAGAAAACCCTTTTTACATAGAAAACTCTGAAAACCCAAATGGGAACCCATTTTTACCCAACCTCCCGACATTTTTTTTTTGAAAAAAATTACACATGTAATATACATGTTTTAGAGTGTTTTGGTCCAAAAAAAACAAAAAAGCGCCGAAGGGATTTTTTTAAAAAAAATAAACAAAATTCAGTGCCTAACATGTGTTAGACAACAATGCTGAAAGTTGCTGAAATTTTTTTTTTTTTTTTTTAAAAGATCCCTTCGGCGCTTTTTTGATTTTTTTGACCCAAAACTCTTAAAAACATGTATATTACATGTGTTAATTTTTTCAAAAAAAAAAATGTCGGGAGGTTGGGTTTTCTAGGGTTTTTCATATAGATAGGGTTTCCTATGTAGCCTTGCCCTATATATATATATATATATATATATATATATATATATATATATATATATATATATATATATTGTGAAGAGTTCAAATAAGAATATTTTTTTTAAGAATAAAAAAGAAGAAATTTAAACCAATAAAAATGTTTCATTTTACTTCATTTAATTTTTGCATTTAATATTAGTGTAAGGGTATATTGGTAAACTTAGATGGATTATTAATTGGTAGTCTTCCTTTTTAATAGCTAACTACATTAAATTTGTAACTTATTTAAAAAAAACATATTTTTTCAAAAAAAGAAAAAATATGTAATTTAAAGTGTAACATAAATTACGAGATGTGTAGGATGATTTACGAGCTGTGTAGGATAAATTTCAAAACGTGTAGGATAAATTTTGATGTGTGTAAGCAAAAATTTAAGTGTGGAGGATGATAGTGTTTATGACTAATTAATTAGTCAAAGATAATAATAAATGAGTTGAGAGAAAAACTATTTAATATTTTACATTTGTACCCTTTGTTTTTTTTCTTCTTAATTTAATTTTCTTCTCAAATGAACCTTCCCATATATATATATAGGGAGAAGATCATGCGAGAACCACCTCTTATTGTGAGAACCGCGAGAACCAATGTGAACACACCAAAAATGCCTAAAAATAGCTAAAAAGCACACAAAGTTTTTTTTTTGATTTTTTTAATATTTTTTAGGTTAAAATCGCTACTTTTCGAACCAAAAAAAAAAAAAAAATTTTAATTTTTTTAAATTTTTTTTTTTTTTTTTGCTTCGAAAAGTAGCGATTTTAACCTAAAAAATATTAAAAAAATCAAAAAAAAATTTTTGGATTTTTTTTGGATTTTTTTAGATTTTTTTAGGTTTTTTGGGGGTTTAGTTTTTAGCATTTTAGCTTGGGGTGGGGGGGGGGGGGGTGGGGGTTAGGTTTTTTTAGGGTTTTTTTAGGTTTTTTTTTAGCTATTTTAGGTTGTGTTCACATTGGTTCTCGCGGTTCTCACAATAAGGGTGGTTCTCGCATGAGCCCCTCCCTATATATATATATATAGTATTAGGTTCAAACGTGAATAAAATCCCAAGAGTGAACTGCGTGAACTGATCTGGGCCCTTGATTTTTATGATCTTGAGATTTTAGTGAATGGCAAGATGGTAATTATTTGGTTATTTGTTTCTATTTAATTAAGTGAATAAGGGTATATGTGTAATTTACATTTTAACTTGATTGCATAAATCTCGTTTATCTCCACATTTAGGTTTCAAAATCCCACACAAATCTCTCTCTCACATATCATCGCCGCCGACATCAACGAAAAGCAAAGGAGACCATCGATCCCTAAACAAAAAAAGAACCCTAAAACGAACCCTAAATCGATCCTCGCCGTCCGCCTCCCACCGCCACCACTACCTCTCGTCGTCGACCTTCCATCCTATCGACATCAAACATCACCGCTCCTTCGACGAATATTCTCCTTCCGATTTGGTACTCAGTCGATTTTCACTCACACACAATAATCAATCAGGTACACTTCGTTCATATTATTCTTCAATTTGTTTCTGTTGCCGACGGGTAAGGAGGCACACCAACTGTGTAGGTTTTTGTGTTGAACTTGCTTAGGTTTTTATGGGTTGTTTGTTGCTTGATAATGGGTCAAATTGTTTACAAGAAAGTTGTTTGATTTCACTTCTTTTCTTGTTTTCTAAATCTTGGTTGCTGTCACCAATAAAAGGTCCTTTTTTTTATAAAAATATGATTAAAACTTAACAATTTGTATAAATTACGGTGACAATTTTGTGGGCATTTAATGAATAAAAAACTTTAGTTTAACTCTGTAGCTGTTGTCATTGATTTTGTTATTGGCAGTATAATGCACACCAACTGTTTGTTGGAATGTTTATGTGAATAACTTGAACTTGATGTGCTGAACTCTCTTAGGATTTTATGGGTTGTTTATTGATTTAATAATGTGTCAAATTTTTAACAAGAAAGTGGTTTGACTTCACCTATAAAAAGATCATCTTTCTTATAAAAATACATAAAAAGGTCATCATATTTAATTTTACCCTGTAGTTGTTGTCTTTGATTTTCCTATTGGCAGTATGTTATGATCTTGGTGAATGGAGGCGTGCCGATATCATTTGCCGGCACATAAGAGCCAACTGCATATGGAGAACTGATTTCAATTGGTGGACTTAATCCAAGTGTTAATGGGAAGTTGAGTTCAACCATTGCAGATATTCTTCAAACAAAACTGTGGTTGAACGTTCAGGTGATTATTAGTTTCTAACTTATATAACTGCATAAAGTTGCTAACTGTTTACATGTACATGGAATGCGTTGTATGTTCAAAGATGGGCAACGGGATTGGGTTGGCTCGGGATTGGGTGTACACTTGTGAATTATGCAAAGTATTAGTTGCTGAGTTTTTTTGTTCAATTTTTTGATTTTGCTCTTTTTTTAATGCGATGTACACATGTGTATTCTGTTTTGCTCTGGTTTTAATGCGATGTACACATGTGTATTTTGATTTTGCTCTGGTTTTACTGCGATGTACACATGTGTATTCTGATTTTGCTCAGTTTTTAATGCGATGTACACATGTGTATTCTGATTTTAAGGCGATGTACACATGTGTATTGCGTCTGTTTTTGTGATATCTCAGAACTTTTTGTGTATTGAATGTGTAAGGTTGTTGATGTACACTTGTGAATTATGCAAAGTATTGGTTGATGAGTTTTTTTGTGCTATTATAGGAGATGTCGTTAACGAGAAAAGTGGAGATGGAAGGTCGATAAGGATGATTCACGTATGAGGTCGATAAGGATGATTCACATATGTTTGTTTGCTTGGTCGATAAGGATGATTCAGCATACAACGTGGCGAATAGTTGTAAAAGATTATGTTTTTTGTTTTTTCGATTATGTTGGGTTTATTATTTTTACGAAACTGGAACTTGTAATTATATGTTTTTTTTGTTTGGTTTGGAAAATATTATGGAACTTGTAATTTGTTAAATATAAAATAGTTTACAGGTATTGTTTATATGTATGTATTATGTAGCTAATTAAACATACGTACAATGCTGAGTACACATGTGTACTGTTCTATTTATATCCAAGTACACATGTGTATACCGTTGAAATATGAATGTTACGTGGATCTTAAAAATCAAAATTTGAATTCTGGTGATGAAATCTGAAATAAAAATTAAAATTGAAATATGGTGATTTGTTGTTTGTTTTGATAATTATCTTATTAATAAATAAAACATAATGTGGATAATGAATTTAAAATAGGAAAGATGTAACTTAATTCAATTATTATAATAATGATTTAAATCTAATTTTTTATATAATTACAATCCTACCCTTAACAACTAAAAAGGAAATCAAAGGTCCAGATCTGTTCACGCAGTTCACTCTTGGGAGGTTGTTCACGCTGGAACCCTACCCTATATATATAGACACACACACACACATACACACACTAGGCTATAGGATTAGGTTCAAACGTGAACAAAATCCGAAGAGTGAACTGCGTGAACTAATCTTGGCCCTTGATTTTGTTTAAGATGATAAGGGGTAGGATTGTAATTGTATAAAGTAGTTATAAACAATTAAATTTAAATCATTATATTATTTAATTTGATTTCAGTTACGTAATATGTTAGTAATTCGAAATCTTCAACATATTTTATATTTTTATAAGATTATCATCATAATATCTTTAACCAATCACCTATTCTCATGCGATTTACATTGATATCACATTCCTTGTTCATCAGTTTCATAAACCCCGAAAAGCACGTTCATTTTTCGTCGTTCATCACGTCATATTTCGTCTGAAGTTCGATGTCAATTGTATCATTGCTGGTAGTTGATTGGTTATTGTAGTTGTATTCCAGCCAACGTTAATCGGAGACGGCATAAACAAACCCACCACCTCCGGCGGAGACGACACCACAACAAACAAACCCATTTTATCTCTGTCGGTTTCTCCGTCGACCAGCCACTCTCCGGCGACATAAAAACAGAGGATAACGACAACGAGAACGACAACGGCAGTGATGACGGCAACAACTTCGATATGGTAATGGACGAAGACTTTTTCGAAGGATTAGATGAGCTTGCCTGAGTTAACTCCGTCGTTATTCAGCGATATTACCATGGTTATCAACCAATGTAGCCACCACAAGCACCACCGCAGCCGGTGGAAGTTGAATTTGTCTTTTTTGTTTAAAATAGTGACGTAGGCATGACGGAAGGATACACGTTTCTTCCTGGACACATGTGTACTAAGTATATACAGACCAGTACACATGTATACTTAGCACATACAGAACCATACACATGTGTAGCTTGTCGGAGTTTTGGTTTTTTCAAATTCGAACACATGCTCATGTTCACAGAAAGTATGACCTATGTCGAGTACACATGTGTATTGTCTTGTTGGCGTGAATAAAACACAGCAGTACACACGTGTAACTATATGGGTATACTCATGTGTACACCGTATGACCAGACCTATTCTTCAAATAACACACTCAAACTAAAACATACACAGGTGTACTCTGAATCTGAATAGAACACAGCAGTACACATGTGTAACTATATGGGTATACACATGGTATCCTCTTCCGTCGCCGATGAAGAATGGAGAAAAGGGGGGTTTTTTTGTTTTGATAAAGGTGACATCAAAACAAATAATAAACAAATGAATAGATTAATCCGGAATTTCATCTATTATTATGGAAATAATATTGTTTCCTGATTTTAAATATATAATTAATATAATTACACTTTTACCCTTTTGATTTTAATAAAACAATAAAAGTTAACCTATTAATTACAATCATGCCACCCCATCAACAAATCAAGATCATATTAATCGACGGTCAGGATATGTTCACGCAGTTCACTCTTGGGAGGTTGTTCACGCTGGAACCATACCCATAGGCTATAACATCTGAGCTTCAAGGGTAAGAAAAATTAATTATTATTAATAGAAGTATGCCATTAAATAAATTTAAAAGAAAAGTTTTCAAACTTTATATTGTTTGATAATTGATTTGAATGTGACAGTTGTAGTTAAGATAAATTTTAACGTAATTGACAAATCTGTAAGAAACATGTATTAATGAATGTTTGTGACATAGAAAATGACTCCGTAACATAAAATACTTAAAGAAAAACATGTAACACAAATAAACAATTTGTATTATAAAATAAAATTATTCATAGATATTAAAGTTGATAAACGTCAAACAATGATTGGTGAAAAAAACATTGAACCAATAAAACAATCAAAAGATCAAGTTCAAATATGCAAACAAACATCTCAACTATTTCTCAATCTTTGAACTACAAACCTTAATTTCTTTCTTTGTTAAGATCAAGTTCAAATATGCAACTTTTTTAATATTTAACTTTTTTTTTTCAAGCAAATGCAACTTTTATTTACTTTTAAATGTAGCTTATTATATACTTTGATGCAACATTTTCTACACTCAAATGCAACATTTTTTATATTCAAATGCAACTTTTATTATTATTTTAGTAGATAAATACAACATTTTTACAACAAAATACAACCTTTTTTTTATCGCATATGCAACTTTTTATGTTTTTTCATATGCAACATTTTACACATTTTTAAAATCTAATTAATTTGTGGAATCATTGTTTACATCATGATTTGGAATTGTTATCATATGTATTACTATCTCAATCAAGGCAAAACAATAATTGCATAATAATATTAATAATCTTAAAATGCTTCACATAGATCCAAACGAAAAAAAAACCCCTAAAACAACAGAGTCAAAACAAACTAATCAAATAAAATTATCAAGATCAATGAAAACCCCCTACTTGTATTTGTGACTCCCGATCATTTGGTTAGTTGTTCATAAGCGTGAGTAATGTTTCTTGTTGCTCAGCGATATCTCTTTGCATAGCTTCCAACTCGCCTTTTTTGCATTTATTGCTCTTCTTGCATAGCTTGCAACTTGTTTTTTTTCCTTTCATGATCCTCTTCTATTGCCTTTTGCATTTCAAATAACTCATCATTTTTAAATGATTCAATATGGCCACTACCATCCATTTTTAATCATTTTGTTGGAAACACCTCTACCATAAAGTCTACGATACCTGATGTGTGCAAAATGCAACATATAAATTACATAAATTGTGGCATAAAACTAACCATTTTTTAGTACTAATGTTGGAAAAAGTGTGCTTTTGTCTTCCTTTTGTATTTTCAGGATTAAATGAGCTCAAATTAACAAAAGAAGCAAAAAGACAGCAAAATCTAACATAAATACAAGAAAAGGAACAAACGTGACATGCCCGACCCCACGACAGCATCTTCCCAAGCAAAACAAGAAGACAGAAGACTGAACACGCCCCGTGCTCAGCCAGCACGGGGGCGTGCCCAAGTGTCAGCAGAAAAGACAAAGTGGTAGAAGCTTCTATTGCCCACCACGGGGCCGTGCTCAGCGGACACGGGGCCGTGGTCAACTATAAGATTCGCACAATCCAGGCAAATCTTCATAGTACAAAGATTCTTCTGCACACGGGGTCGTGCTCAGCGGACACGGGGGCGTGGTTAACTAATAAGACAAGCTGCATTAAATGAAGAAAGAGAAGGATGTGGACACGGGGCCGTGCCCACTGGACACGGGGCCATGCCCGAGCTTCTGTTCAGCCTATAAATAGGAGTGCTTGGCTTAAGCTCAAACCATCCCTTGGCACACCACCTCTCTCACACTTCACCCACCACCCACCACCACCATAACACCATCATCCACCACCATCATCCATTGTCCATCATAGAGTGTGTGAGTCGTCTCGGGATCCAAGATTGATCGTAAGAGTTCTTGACAATCAAGGCCATGTTTGCCTAAGTCTCTTACATCACTTGGTGAAGACAAGTGTCTAGTGTAATACTTTTTATTTTTAATCTTTTCGCACTTTTTACTTGGTTTTGTATTAATGACTTTAATAACTAGTTTCTTATGTTGAAGGTGATTCTTCCTTATCGTTTGTCCGTGGTGCCTTGACATTATTTTACTGTATATATAAAATAAAAGATTTTCACCATTCATATCTCCACGGTCTATATGGAGGTATGTTGGCTACCTGGTCGGGGGTTAAGGGAACAGTTTGGTAAGAGTCTTGCCATTGTTCAGCGTTTAGAGGTCCTGCAATGGACCTGGGTCAAATTTAGTAGGACCTCCTTCAATACTTAACGGTATTGGATGGCGGGGGTCCAAACTCTTTGATCCCCTCATAAGTTAAACTACTATTAATACTATAACCCGGCTATTTAGGACTGTATCCCTGCTGACTCAGACTACTTAGTCGAGGGTAACGTCACCTCCAAAAGAGGGGCCTACCATAATTTTCATTAATAACTTAATTAATTATCTTTCAATAATCCGATCCTTTAGGATTGTATCCTTACTGAATCAAACTACTGGGTTGAGGGTAACGTCACATTCAAAAGAGGGGCCTACTACAATAATTAAGATAATCTCTTAAATAAGTGCAAAAGTGGGGAAATAATCAAAGGTTACACTAACCACGAGTCGGAGCCAAGTGATTCATCTTGTCTATCTGTTTTTTTTCTTTTATTTTTATTTTCAAAATTTGAATTAGTTTTTATTTTTCTTAGCTTAAACATTTTTCTAAACTTTTTTATTTGATTAGACGTTGAGGATAAACCGGTACTAAAATCTCTTGTGTCCTTGGACGACCTCGGTATCTTACCAACACTATACTACGCTCACGATGGGTGCACTTGCCCATATGTGTGTTTAGTGTTAGTAAATATCGTGTTTTATAAATTTAAAACTTGGCTAAAGAAAGTGTAAAATGGCTTAAAATATGCTTAAACCTACATATACACCTAACGCACATCAAGTTTTTGGCGCCGTTTCCGGGGAAACAAGGATTTTAAGAAAGTTAGGAATCAGCGGCCTAATCGTTTTTCTTATTTTTCTATTTTTTTTAGGATTTTTTTTTATTTTTTCAGCTTCTGCAGAACTCAGCACGGGCCGTGCCTGCTGAACACGCCCCGTGCCCAATCATTGGAACTGGCAATCCTGTTTTAAGTCAGACAGTAAGCTGAACACGGGGCCGTGCCCACTCAACACGCCCCCGTGCCCAAGATTCAGTTACTGAAAACATAACCGTAAGATCCCGACGGTTGGTAATTTCTGACACAAACATGAGTGATACTGATACTTTTTACTTTCGGCACTCTTATGGTACTACGTGGTGTCAATTATGTGGTGGTAACCATAAGGAATTAGAATGTTATTTTCTAAATTATAAGCCCCACTATATAGACCCATCATTTCCGTGTATCCTTAAGAGGGGCGTAAGTAAAAATAATCCCTATCTCTCCCTCGAATGCTACCAACCAGATTTTCTATGAGAAATGCTTCTCGATGAATTATTTCAACTAGAAGATCTAATTCTTAATTGGTTAAAAGAACTTAGGAAAGATTTCAATGATCTTTTCCAGGACAATAGCCAAGAAGAGGGGTTGGAACCGCATTCAAACAACTTCGTTGTTTCGACGATACTTCTAACTCTAGTGAGGACTTGAGCGATAGTCGTCCCTGTGTCGATTGTGCCGTGAAGGACTCCCCATCGACTTCGTTCGATGCATACATAGACCTGAGCGATTCGACATACACCTTCTTTAACGAGAGCCCGGAATAGGGTTGGACTTGTCCACCTACATATAGCATAGGAATCACCCTCACCGACAACCTCTTGCGTTCTCGTCTTAATCTAGTACAATTAAGGTATCTTAGGCACTTTGGGGTTGTTCCATCCAGTAAGGAACCGCCCGATCCGGAAAAGTTCCTTAAAAATAGACACACTTCATAAAACAGCCTTCTGACACGGGGGCGTGTGTTCTGACACGGGGCCGTGCCCAGGTCAACACGCCCCCGTGTCCACCGAAAGATTCCCTTCTGACTTTTGTCAGAATACGGACAAAACGTGTCAGGATCTTGCCTGCACACGGGGCCGTGTCCAGCCGACACGGGGCCGTGTCCAGCATGCTGTCGTTTTCTATAAATGCAACCAAGAATCCTGCACATTTGGACCATCCAGGGACAGAGATTTGAAAGGATTTTCTAACTTACCATCCTAGGTATGTTCTAAAAGAAGGTTCTAACAAACATCTTGTCCTTTCCTCTTTTATCCATTACCTTCTTCATCTTTCTTGCAAAAACAACTCCATTAAAGCTTGATTTCAAGCTTTATTGTGATGTTTGTTGAATTTTGGTTCAATGAATCTTGTTAAAAATAAGTTACACAACATTGTTTTAAGTTATTTCTGCTCAAAAAAAGCTTCATAAGTTGGGAAAATAATTTGAAACTCCAAGATTCCTTGTTATAAAAATATGCAGGAAGTTGAACACGGGGCCGTGCTCATTGAGCACGGGGCCGTGTCCGTGGTACTGTTTCATTAAAACAAACTATTTTTGGTGTGTTTTCATAGAATGTCTAGCCAAAACAGTGGAACCTCTTCTGCGCACTCCAGAAACAGTCGAAGGGAAAGAAGGCCATCGATTGAAGCAACTCTCGTAAGATACGTGATGGCGCTACGTGAAGCCCTTGACGAGATGACTTCGGTAGAGGAGGTCCTCATAGACCGTATAAATTATCTCTCGATGGGGTTGGAAAACAGTTTTCAAGAAATAAACCTCTTGCACCAGAGGTTAAACATTCTTGTAACACCTCCCATGGAACCAATCCTCCCTCAAGAGGATTGGAACCTAGCACTTGGAATCCACAATCCTACCGGCTGGGATGACATTTCGTCGGAACCTCCTCTTGAAGAACTCCAAGAAATCCCGGTGGAAGTTGCACCTCCTCAAACCAATGCTAATGAGCCCGCTTTTCTTCTCCCTAGGGAGATCGAAGAATGGCTCGCCGACGTATGAGGAACCCATGCCCGGAGAAAGAAGTTTGTCAAGCCACATTTAACCGAAAGATTTACCTTTTCGGAAATTTTACTAATAGAATAAGTAGTAGGCTGGAACTTCTTGGTTTAGATTTCTTGTGTTTCTTTGACCTACCTACCTAGTATTTTAATTTTTAGGACTATTATGTAATTCTCTCTATGACTTAATGAATGATGGTTTTAGTTAATTTGGTGTTTGGATGGTGTTGAAATGAATAAAACACACTTGAGATAGCAAAGGATACAAGGGAAGCTTGAACCAGCACCCCATGCAGGAAAACAGGACCGTCCGACAATTATCTTCATTTACAGTAAGCTCGGCACGGGCCGTGTCCACCCAACACGGCCCCGTGCTGCACAATCTGCAGAAATACCCAGTTCAGGTAAACCGGACACGGGCCGTGTTCACCCAACACGCCCCCATGTCCAGGCTTCTGTTTCTTTTGTTTAATTTTTGTTACTGGCACTTGAACACAGGGCCGTGCCCGGACAACACGGGGCCGTGTTCAGCGCCCAGTAAGACAAAATTTTTGCTTTTTACACCTTTTTACACATTCAATCAACCTAAAAACTTATTTTTGGGACACATTGAGGACAATGTGTAATTTAAGTGTGGGGGGAAGCTAAAACCTTGAATCTTGCAAGTCCTAAATACAAGCCTTACACAAAACTCTATTGGAACCGCTAATCACCCCAATTTTTTTTCAAAAATTTTCATTTTTTTACTTGTCTAGGTTTAATTTGGGAATTTCAAAGTTCTAAAAAGGTTATATTTTTACGAATTTACAACCGATAGCGTCGTGATAAAAAGAACCAACATAAGAAAATTATGAAAAGACATGACAAACTTAGTTAAAATTTGATTATATATACTTGATCACATAAAAACCCATTCCCACAAAAGTGAGTTTTGAGCCTTTATTGAGCATACAAATACATATCTTTAAACTAAATGCTCATTTTTCGTTTCTTGTATGAATAGCCGCTTGGTTCTTACGACTCTAGAACTTGCCACGACGATACATTCCCGGTCCTTACCAACTTAAACCCGAGTAAGTAAATGATGGAGGCATTAGGACTAACCCTTTTTATTTCTACACCATTATTTTTCTTTTTTTTACCACCTACCCAAAATCCCCCTAGTTAGCCCCTTTGAGCCTAAATCTTTTCATTTCATAACCCAAACAAAAACCCTTTCACCCACCTAAACCTTTTTCATTTTTAACCCTTTGTTTTAGTAACTAGCTCGGTTCTTCGTATGACTTTTCAAAAAAAAAATGTGTTGATGATGAAGCAAAAACAAATAAACAAGCAAGTTCATCAAAAATAACTTTGTTTGAAATAATGGCTTCATCGAAAAAACAAAAAGTTGAAAAATAAGAAAGTCTTACAAAAACCGATGCTTTTTACGCTTTTTCGCCCTTTCCTACTAACCACTAACCCAACCACCTACCTTTAACCCAAGCCTAACCCTTCACCCAAAAAGTCCTCTTGATATTTACAAAGGTATATAGTTAAAAAGGAGGAGAATTCATTGCTTGGCAAGCCTATGGTAGGAGTAAGTTCCATGCCGCTCTCGAGTGATCCACTAAAATACATCTTCGGCCGAGTGTTGAGTGATCCCCCGTGAGGTATGTGAACTTGTATATAAAGAAAATTTTAAAGAGGCATGTTATGCCCTAATAAATAATTTATCTTATGAAAAGTTTCAAATAAATCATGACGAATAGGATTGTAAATAAATAAAAATAAAACTTAATAAAGAATATTGGAAATCCCGACACTCTATGATAAGCCCAAAAAAACTTTCTCTTCTACCCATTCCATTTGGGAGTGTAAAGCCACATATTAAAGAGTTTTGCTTGAGGACAAGCAAAGATTCAAGTGTGGGGGTATTTGATGTGTGCAAAATGCAACATATAAATTACATCAATTATGGCATAAAACTAACCCTTTTTAGTACTAATGTTGGAAAAAGTGTGCTTTTGTCTTCGTTTTGTATTTTCAGGATTAAATGAGCTAATTAACAAAAGAAGCAAAAAGACAGCAAAATCTAACATAAATACAAGAAAAGGAACAAACGTGACATGCCTGACCCCATGACAGCATCTTCCCAAGCAAAACAAGAAGACAGAAGACTGAACACGCCCCGTGCTCAGCCAGCACGGGGGCGTGCCCAAGTGTCAGCAGAAAAGACAAAGTGGTAGAAGCTTCTATTGCCCACCACGGGGCCGTGCTCAGCGGACACGGGGCCGTGGTCAACTATAAGATTCGCACAATCCAGACAAATCTTCATAGTACAAAGATTCTTCTGCACACGGGGTCGTGCTCAGCGGACACGGGGGCGTGGTCAACTAATAAGACAAGCTGCATTAAATGAAGAAAGAGAAGGATGTGGACACGGGGCCGTGCCCACTGGACACGGGGCCGTTCCCGAGCTTCTGTTCAGCCTATAAATAGGAGTGCTTGGCTTAAGCTCAAACCATCCCTTGGCACACCACTTCTCTCACACTTCACCCACCACCCACCACCACCACCATAACACCATCATCCATTGTCCATCATAGAGTGTGTGAGTCGTCTCGGGATCCAAGATTGATCGTAAGAGTTCTTGACAATCAAGGCCATGTTTGCCTAAGTCTCTTACATCACTTGGTGAAGACAAGTGTCTAGTGTAATACTTTTTATTTTTAATCTTTTCGCACTTTTTACTTGGTTTTGTATTAATGACTTTAATAACTAGTTTCTTATGTTGAAGGTGATTCTTCCTTATCGTTTGTCCGTGGTGTCTTGACATTATTTTACTGTCTATATAAAATAAAAGATTTTCACCATTCATATCTCCACGGTCTATATGGAGGTATGTTGGCTACCTGGTCGGGGGTTAAGGGAACGGTTTGGTAAGAGTCTTGCCATTGTTTAGCGTTTAGAGGTCCTGCAATGGACCTGGGTCAAATTTAGTAGGACCTCCTTCAATACTTAACGGTATTGGATGGCGGGGGTCCAAACTCTTTGATCCCCTCATAAGTTAAACTACTATTAATACTATAACCCGGCTATTTAGGACTGTATCCCTGCTGACTCAGACTACTTAGTCGAGGGTAACGTCACCTCCAAAAGAGGGGCCTACCATAATTTGCATTAATAACTTAATTAATTATCTTTCAATAATCCGATCCTTTAGGATTGTATCCTTGCTGACTCAAACTACTGGGTTGAGGGTAACGTCACCTTCAAAAGAGGGGCCTACTACAATAACTAAGATAATCTCTTAAATAAGTGCAAAAGTGCGGAAATAATCAAAGGTTACACTAAACACGAGTCGGAGCCAAGTGATTCATCTTGTCTATCTGTTTTTTTTCTTTTATTTTTATTTTCAGCATTTTAATTAGTTTTTATTTTTCTTAGCTTAAACATTTTTCTAAACTTTTTGATTTGATTAGATGTTGAGGATAAACAGGTACTAAAAGCTCTTGTGTCCTTGGACGACCTCGGTATCTTACCAACACTATACTACGCTCACGATGGGTGCACTTGCCCATATGTGTGTTTAGTGTTAGTAAATATCGTGTTTTATAAATTTAAAACTTGGCTAAAGAAAGTGTAAAAGGACTTAAAATATACTTAAACCTACATATACACCTAACGCACATCAATACCCAGCTCTCTCTTTGTTCATCACGACTGTAAAAGGATCTAACGAATCTCCTCCATCTTCTGTAGGTTTGTATTTCTTCATTTGATCCTTCAATATTAATATTCCCAAAAGAATGGCAAAAAATTGTAATTAAACAACACCCCTACCAAAACAGGGTTTGATTGATGTCAAAATGTTGTCAAAAAGAGTTTAATTGATGCTAAAATGCAACTAAAAATGGGACGTATTTTTGTCAAAATTGAGTTAAACTATTGTTATATATGTTGTTACAAATGAGGTTAAACTGATGTCAAAATGATGTTAAAAATGGGTTTAACCCGCAAACTAGACTATTGAACTAACCCTTATCATGACATGAAATATAAATTACAATTGTTTTAGCGTCGTGTCATCATAGTTATCAATGTGTGCGCCCTTCGGTCCTTTTAAATGTGCGTTTAAACTGTTTGGTTAAAGAAGGTGGTTCCTTGTTCGAGTCATCATCTTCTTGTATTTATGATAACATAAATAAACTTACGGGACTATGAAAAACACAAATAACGAGCAAAAAAAGACATATTACTATCTCGTCTCGAATCCTAGTAAAACTTTTAGGACCGGCTGTATGCATATTTTTTTTTTGTGACATACGTGCTTTCTTGGCTCACAAGCACCACTTCTGAGCACATTAATATATATCCTCAACTAACCAAGTTCACCACGAAACAACTTTAAATTAAAAATTACTAGAAATAAAGAAACAGTTTAGAAATTTACCACCTCATCTTTGTTTTCCATAAGCTCATCAATTTATCTTGAGAAATCCTCGTCTTTAATGTTTTTAGGTTTTTTCTTCCATCGTGTTTTGTAATCTTTATATTGATAGAAGTTCTTTTTCTTAAATCTGCATTTGTGTCTCTTATAATCACTTCCAGTACTCATTAGAACCCAAGTTCTAGCAGCCCCAGGCACATCATATTTTTCCATAAAGAAAAATTTCCATTTTAGTAAAAAAGTGAAATCTAACCAATAAAAGAAATGAAATTACTTAAGACCTTACTAATACATACTGCCATATTCCATCTTTATTTGGCACATTGTGCCATGAAGTATAGGTTAATGGTGCATAATCATAATTACAAGCTATTGTACCTAAAAACCGTGAGAATTCTCTTGCTACGTCCTAGTCCGTTGTGATAGGTCCAATGGGTTGTCCATATTTATTACATGTAATGACTTTGTGCTCATGGACACTCCGCATAGGCACAACATACAACATTGTTGGTCCTTTACTCTTGGATTTAGAGGTTATTAAATTACCTAATCATCAATAATAAATATATTTAATCAATAACAAGAAAATAATATGACCTAAGTAGTTAAAACGAACCTATTGCTTTTCCTAACTCGGGTCCCTTTGATTGTTCTTAAACAAAATTGTTATTTTCCAAATTGCCGTTTTCGTTCATTTGTATCTCATTTTCATTATTTTCATGTATCATGTCGTCCATGTCTTCACATTAATCATCTCGATCAACATCATCTAATCATTTGTAAATACAATATCATTAATGAATAGCAATACCAAAGAAGTATAGTAATATAATCCAGTTAAATCACTAAACAAAATTACCTTGAATATCCAACTCATTTTCATGATCTAGTTCCATATCTAGATCATTAACTTCTATAAGCATAGAAAGTAAATTAATATCAAAAGGAAAATTTATTTAAAAATACTTTGAGATTAACAAAAATAATATTTTGAATCATCTCATCATCCTCGTAATTATCCTCAACAACAAGAACCATTCTTCTAATTTCTCCTTATGTATTACCTGATATTAGTTGACCCATGGTAACTGTAGCTCGTAGGTGATTTGCTCTTGTTGCATTTTAACCCGATGGAACCTTTTAGGAGACATTTGGTGTATTTACTCGATGTAGCTTTGCTAAATTAGTAATCTTTGATATTACCTGGTGATTTGGGTCCAGGAATTAATAGAGACAACATAAAGTATTCTGGTTTCAAAGACACCCGTGGCGGAAAATCGTAGTTAATCAACACCACATGCCAAGTGCTATGAGCAACGGTCATTGTTCAAAATAGATTAAATCCATCACTTGACAAACCTCATATTTCTCATTTCTTTAGCAAAATGAGGATACAAAGAATCAAATTCCTTCCAGCTTTGCCCATCTACAGGATGTCATATATATTGTAACACCCCAAAAACGGGTTTGTAAATTATACTAAATTAATCAAAAATAGACGGGTAAAATGTCGTTGGTGGTAAAAGTAGACCCGGTGAATATTAGGATTTAAATAAATAAACCTAATATTAAAAAAAAATGAATAAAAGATTTTGAGGAGATAAGGATTATAAGAGGCCCGAGTTAACGAGACTTAAAATAAAACAGGTAGTATCTCCCCGAACCCGCTAAGTAAACTAGGAATGTTTAACCAAGTTAAAAATGGGTAAATATTATTGAAAATAAGTCGGTTGTGGCCTACTTAATAACTAACCAAACAAGAGGGACTAAAAGTGGGCAACTAGAGAAGTGTTTTAATTAAAATTATATAAAAAATAATAATATCAAAACACACACATATGTGTGTGCGTAAGATCGACCAGGAGAAGCTCCATGGGAGCTCTAACCCTAATTTCAACAAAATCAGCAAATTGAAGCTCGATTCAAGCCCTAAATCAATGCATGAATACATAAAAATGATCACCTAACTATGGGGATCACAAGGTATGTTAAATCTAGTTATTTGGTGATACTTTGAAAATTTGATTAATATTCTTGAACAAAATTTTTGTATGAATTATGAATGTTATAGTGAAATTGAGATGTCTATGAGTCTAGGAACGAAACCTAGATGTAAACTTGTTGATTTAGCGCCATAAATTAGTGTTTCGGTTAACTAAGTATGTAGGTGCTAAGTGGGTTTTATAAAAAATATGATGAACACTTGAATTAAAGTGTTAAATTGATGAATATTGATGTTATGATACAAGTTCTAGATGTAGTTCATAAACATTAGACATAGAGATTTGATTTTTGATGTTAGAACTTGGTTAAAAAGATTAGCCATGAGTTAAATAGAAGAGGTAAAAATTATGCCCACAAGGTGTTTGTTAAAACGCCTAAATGGTGTTTGTTAAAACGCCTAAATGAATGTCCATATGTTGAAACTATGAATGAAACGCGTAATTGACTAATTTGATTAATTACGTGTGATATGGGGTAATATGAATTCTAATTATGATGTCGATTTAGCTTATTTGCACATATCATATAATTAAAGGTAGTTAACTAGTAGAAAGTTAAACTAACCAATGACGAAGTCGAATATTGGTTTCGACATAGAAAATACGTAAGGTGGAATAGTCGTAATTGTTAATGACTAATCTAACCACCTTGTGAATGATGATGATATTGTTATGTGTGAATCCATGAGATGTTGTGGTCATTTTATACGATGGCTAACCTAACAAATCTTATGGATATTTTGATATAGTTTGACTCCGAACAAGCTAGGTGGGAGCTTGGGAAGGAACGGCTCAAACGGATCATGGATGCGAAGAATGTTTGCGCGGATGCGAGGTAAGTAAAGCTTACACTTTCTAGAATAGAATACTTACTTGTATAATCGATAGCATTGTGAATAATAAAATGGACATGGTTTTCGCGGACAGTTTGTCAATAAAATAGTTATTGATAGCAAACAGGCCCGTTATTTGCAAAACTGTTTCGGGGTCTTAAACACTTATTTTTGACTCCATATGTGGTCAGAAGTTGTATAACAACAAAAATGATGATTGGTAATTTTTATAGATTTTTCGGAAGTTTTTTAACGTGGTTTTCACGGACGTTTTGTCAACAAAATAGTTGTTGACAGCAAGCAGGCCCGTACTTGCAGAAATTGTTTCGAGACCTTAAACACTTAGTTCTGACTCAATATTTAGTCAGAAGTGGTATAACAATATAAATGATGATTGGTAATTTTATGAATTATTCGGAAGTTGTTTAACGTGGTTTTCGTGGACGTTTTGTCAACAAAATAGTTGATGACAGCAAGCAGGTCCGTACTTGCAGAAATTGTTTTGAGGCCTTAAACACTTAGTTATGACTCAATATTTGGTCAAAAGTGGTATAACAACATAAATGATGATTGGTAATTTTTATAGATTTTCAGAAGTTGTTTAACGTGGTTTTCGCTGCTGTTTTGTCAACAAAATAGTTGTTGACAGCAAGCAGGTCCGTACTTGCAGAAATTGTTTCGAGGTCTTAAACACATAGTTTTGACTCAATATTTGGTCAGAAGTGGTATAACAATATAAATGATGATTGGTAATTTTTATAGATTTTTAGGAAATTGTTAACGTGGTTTTCGCGGACGATTTGTCAACAAAATAGTTGTTGACAGCAAGCAGGTCCGTACATGCAGAAATTGTTTCGGGGTCTTAAACACTTAGTTTTGACTCAATACTTGGTCAGAAGTTGTATAACAATATAAATGATGATTGGTAATATTATATATTGTTAAGTGTTATAAATACAGGCAAGCGGAAAGTATGAGCATGTTTTGCCAAGGTGGGCGAAAGATAATGCAATGTATTAAAAACGAGTCAATGTTGACCCGTGTCAGGTACGCACAAGGAATGATACTCTCATGAAGGGTACATGTACCAACCATAATATGGATTATGGTTGGAGGAAATAAGAGTTTTTTTTATAAGAGTTGATAGAATTATAGTTTTGACATAAATGCCCATAACGGGTCAAACGTGTATATAACTTAAGAATTGGTAAAAGAACCATGAAAACTAATAAGATATGATCCGGGTAATGGATCATATTAGTAAAAATTAAAGAGTTACTAAAAATGGTTGTGCATATAGGGATATGGTACAAAACCCATAACGGGTCAAATATTTCGGTTTAAGAACCGGAAATTTGAATTCGAAGGAAACAAGAATTTTGAATAATGGATGAATGAATTGGATGGAAATATGTTTATAACTTGTTGTGAAACTGTCAAAACTAACTTTATGTTGGTTTGATTTTAGGTATGTATTATATGATGTCGGATGACGATCAAGCTCAGCGAAGAACCGATCACGGTGCAGTTACAAGCTTCCACAAATAGTTTCGTCGTTACTTTTTAACGGCGAATTTTTACCTAACAAGATGTAACGTTTTAAAATTTAGAAAAGTTTTAATTAACCTGTATTTTCATTGTATATGTAATTAAATTTACATGTTTATTATCGTAAACTATACGGAAATCATAAATAATAGCAAGGGTCTTACAAGTTGGTAATCAGAGCTCAGGGTTAAAGAGTAAAGTGTGTTCGGTTCGATACTTGATCGCAAATGCGGTAAGTATATTTATATTAATGGTTTAGTATGATTAAAGTGTTGTGAATAACACATAGGGTTATCGTATAATACATGTTACACCAATCAAAATCGATAAAGGATAGATATAGTCAACGAAATTACGTGTGTTGACACTTATAGTGGAAAAGCCTTGTATTATAATACGGGTGTTCATTAATGCCGAAATTACTAAGTACTAACTTTTATAAATTTTGTAGTTGAAGGACACTCACATCTGAAGAAAGCGAGTGTCACACCCCAACCGATGGCGGAATCATCGGGGCGCGGCACTAGGTGAATCAGATTGCTCAAGAGAATCCATAACAACTAAGTTGCAACAGTATTTATTGCATTTGTTATCCCATACTAACAATCAGTACAATCACATAAGTTATCACAGATTTCTTGTCCTCTCAAACAATACAAATCCGACAACCAAGATTTTAGGTGAGTTTCTAGATTTCCTAGCTTGATTTGAAGTTGTCTGCGATCTAACCTGCAACATACGTTAAAATAATGTCAATACAAAAGTATTGGCGAGCATACATGTTTGATATGTAATAGTGTAATAGATAAAAGCTGCGAATTTCCACATACATAAACGTAATACACGACATATATACTCACAAAACTGATACTACCAGCTAAGTCCTCGAGCTTCGATCGCGATTGCTAATCTAGACCCCGTCGGGCGCAATAGTACTATACAAGTCATGGTGGGATGTCGCGAGTATAAGTCCTAGCACATATGTAACTAGCATCACGTATAACTATGCACGTAAGTCATTCGCAAGTGATAAGTAGTTTAAGCATTTGATGTGATTCGATTTGATAGCAACGTATGTTACACCCAAAAGTGCAAAAGAAAAAAGGGTTCAAGTATACTCACAGTCAGTGTTCAGCAAGTAAACACAACTTGGTTGGATTGAAGGGAGCGCGTCCGAGATTAGCCTGATTATAGATTGATAGCGTAAGCGTTGAATAGTGCGAATAATGGTGGCGAATGAACCAAGTGTCGGATGGTAATCCGATCGGATGGCAATCCGATCGGATGGCAATCCGACCGGATGGCCAGTCGACCGGGTGGCAGTCCGTTCGGATGGTCATCCGATCGGATGACCATTCGATTGGATTGTCGCCTTGGTTGGTGATGAGGTGTTTGTGTATGATAGTTTGCCTTTTGAAGTTTTCGTTGTAGCATTTTGAAAACATAGAAGTATCTCAACCCTTCAGATCGGTCGATCGGGTGACGATCCGATTCGTGGGACACGTTAGTGAGGACAAGTTCACAACAGTTTGTCACTCGATCAGATTGCAATCCGATCGGGTGGCAATCCGTCTAGAACCGTCTATGCATTGAATTAGTCCCAACATCACATGGTCGGATGGCTGTTCGATCGGGTGGCAATCCGATCGGACGGCAATCTGTTCGACGTTCAGAACGTGAAAAGTTGAATTTAAAAGTTTAAGTGAGGAGCCAAGTGCAAGCCGATCGGGCAGCTATCCGATCGGATGGCAATCCGAACGAGTGGTTATCCGATCGGACGACAATCCGTTCCGACGGCCTTAAATCGTCCTGTCACTTGATTGTTTTGAATGTTTGCGGTTTTCTCGAGACGGTATGACATCGTGATAAACAATAGAACCCCATCAACACCCAGGTGATCCAATCATGCAGGAATCACCCTAATCTGACCGGTTAGCTGTTCGAGACGATGGTTCGCATTTAACCCGAGATCAGTTGTCTCGTTGATAGAATACAGATCTTGAACCAACATATCAACAAGAAGGAGTAGAAGATCAGAACAAGCTCCGATTCTATCGGTTTTGAGTGCATTAAGTGTTAAAGGGTTGAAAGAAAGTTAGAAAACCATCTTTCAATCCTTTTAACCATGAGTTTGTGTAGATCTATGCGAAAACGTTGTTTAATCATGTGGAAATCCTTCAGATCTGAGTTGTTCTCGGTAGAATGATGCCAAAACTGGAAGCTCATAAGAACTCCATGATGACATCATCCTGGAACACCTTAAATCCGTTGATTTCACGGTTAAAAGTTAAGATTCAAAGGTGAAATTGATGAAGAAGTGTGTGTAGATCATAGAAGTACAAGATTTGAGGTAGAAAAATTACAAGAGTCACGAGAAATCGAGAGGAAATAGCCCCAAAGCGTGCTGGTTGAGTTGGAGCTGTCACATCACTGTTCAAGTGATGTAACAAGGGCTGTTTATAGGTGAAGAGGAGAAAAGGAGAGAAATGCAATGGATCGGATGGCTGTCCGATCGGGTGGCTGTCCGATCGGATGGCTGTCCGATCGGATGGCCATTCGATCGAAGTGCCATTCGATCAAACGCCTCCGGCGAGCTGAGTTTTGGCGTTCCATTTCGATTGTCGTTGCGATAGTTTGGTTACACACTCTCATCCATATTTTCATATATTTATTATAATTAGCCACGTTGGGTCATATATACATATCCATATTTAAAAGTTGCGATACAATAACCGGGTTTCGTTTCGAATAGGCGTTACTTTGCGACGCTTCACGGTCATCGAGGAGGGTAGAATAGGTCCTTACTAAACGTCATCGTGAATGTTAATGTGTGTGATGTGATGTGCGTTTTGAGTAATGAGTTGCACTGCGACACATCACGGCTATCAAGGAGGGTAGAATTGGTCCTCACTTGACATCTTCGTGGTTGTCAGCAGGTGCAATGTGATGTGATAGCGATTAAGTATGCGTAATATGCGAAAATACTGCGATATAGCGATGTATGCGATATAGCTACATTATGATCCGAATCTCTGGTGCTAGGCGTAACGAGTATAGCGATTAGTAACAACGCACGAAAGTGCGGGTTGTTACAGTCTCCCCTGCTTTAGGAAATTTCGTCCTGAAATTAATCCGCCAGTAGGGTTGCAAGAGTTGATGCGAATGGGAGTAGCGATAAAAGCGACGAGAATAGCGAGCGATCGATAGAGAAATACCATATGGGAGCTTTGCGGAGACCTGCGAGAGCGACGAGGAATATGATTCGAACAACCAAAAGCGATAACATACACGAGAATGCGATCCCAAAGCGTTTTAAATTTTCGAAAAATCTATTAATTAGGAAAAACTTGTTTATGAAAATCTTCTCACGGTGCGGCGTTAACTGTATTGATGTCCACACCAGCGCTATGAGAAGGATTTTGGTTAGGTTACTAAAAGATTTTTAAAAAGATGAAAACTCGTTTTATGAAATTTTCTCATCACGCGGTAGTAACTTGAGTCGATTGTCACACCAACGTTACAAGATAAGCTTGTTTTATTCCAAGGTTTTGATCAATTTTTAGAAAAAGTTTCGTAAGAAAAGATTAGTCAAAATTTGGTGTAGATAAAGCCTTTTAATAATACCAAAAATTTATTTTTAAGGTCGGCCCCGCATGGCACTTTCCCACGAAAGTTCGACAATATGGCTAAAACACTTATATATAGGAAGTACCAGCGGCGTATCCACCATGTTTTAGTCATATGGCTTCCGTCCCGTGCAGCGGTGGCATGTGTGTCGACGCAGTACTGATAGATTTCGATTCCCTTGGTCCAAGCGAAAGATTGGACCAAGTGTAAGAGGAAGATTGAGGAAACTGAGCGATGAAGTCGTTTTCGAGCTCAGTTTAGTGACGAGTGCGAGAAGCGATGATTGGTACGCGATAATTGATAACACAACACGAAACATTAAGCATAGTAAGCGACGGCGGCGGCGATAAGCGAAGAGCGATAAGCGATGAGCGATAGTGATACGTGATAGCGATAAGCGATAAGAATATTGAAGCGATGAGATAGATGAGAGAAGCGTTAAGGCGAAGAGCGACGAGCGATGAGCGGTACTCGTCAAGCGACTCACGATACGCGATTCACTGCAAACGATATACAGTAAGCGGTAAGCGATGGTGCGATAATGCGATACACACAAAATATGCGATTAAGCGAAAACACCATAAGTGATAGCGGTCCATATAATAAACGTTTGAGATTGAGAATACCCAATAAGCGATAGCGCGGTACACATAATAAACGATTGCGATTTGCGAGTTAGATTCCAGCGATAATGCGATTGCGGGCGTGTTTGAGTTACGAAAGTCTTAGCGATTACACGCTTTGAGTTGCGATTGAGATTGTTACGCCTTGCGATGTAGTGTAGTGTGTCAAAAATAACCACAATAGTATAATCGGTCTACGTTCCAACTCCACATGGCACTTTCTTCACAAAATTTCGGTTAGCATGGCGAAATACCGTCATGTTTCCACCATACGCCTTCGTTCCGTGAATAGGTGTCACACTTTGTCAGACTTGGTCAAGACGCTTATATATAGGAAGTACCAGCGGCGTATCCACCACGCTTAACCATGCCCTGAACGTTAAGGCATTATTGAAACTCACTACGATCTCCGTGCACTAACCAAAATAATCCCGTGTGCACCCGTGATTAAATTGATTCTTGCACGTCTATCGTACCTTGTCTCAAGAACGCATAGTAGGGGTAATATACATTATATTGTACATTGTTCTAGCATTAGATTGTTCGTGAGTATAAGAGAGAAATAGAATCCACATTCGTCGAGAGATAGAATAAGTTTCCACACATAAAAGAAATTGACGGCGATAAGTCGTATCATTACAACAACATTAGAAGCAAAATAACATTGTTGTGGAGTACTTCTGCGGAGACTGCGGTTGTTGCTGAAATTCCTCAAGGCTGCGGTCCCGAGCGACAGTGCTGCGTAAGATGACCATACCAGTTGCAATTTGCGCAATAGCGACAGTCAGCTTCTGGTGGGTGATGATACGTACACGTGAAACACAGGGGATGAGCTTCGTTGTAGGCGCGCTTTAAGTGATCTGGAATTGCTTGGAGAGGTTCTGGTTACGACAGTCCAGTTGTTGTAGAGTTTGGGCTCATGATCTTTCGTTTACGGCTGGGCTGAGCTTCCTGAGATGATGTGGTGTCGTCGGCGGATTCGTCTGATGATTCGATGGAGATATCATCGGAGGAATCTTCAGAGGAATCGTCGGTAGCATCGTTGGAAGAATCGTCGGATGGATCGATGACGATTGCTTGATGAGCTTGTTTGACATGATTCTTGGAGAAGAAACCGTCCAAGACTCGTTTGTCGTTGATTTCTGCGGCCAAGCGATAGGTTTCGTCGATGGTAGTAGGTCTTGCAGCTTCGAAAAAATCGCCCACACATTCAGGCAAGCCGCGAATGTACTTCGTGATGGCTTTTTCCGAGGTGCTGACTTGACTTGGGCAGATTATGCTAAGCTGTTTAAACCTTGCGGTGTAGCCAGCATTGTCACCTTTGACTTGCTTGATTTTCCAAAATTCGTCTTCTAGTTTCTGGATTTCGTGTGGAGGGCAGTACTCTTTCTTCGTGAGCACTTTCAGCTCATCCCATGAGAGAGCGTAAGCTGCGGAGATCCCACGTTTGTTGCGTTCGGTTGTCCACCAGTCAAGAGCTCGCGATTGAAATACTCCGGTAGCGCAAGTAGTACGAAAACCATCGGGACACCCACTCTGATGAAGGGTAACATCAATAGAATCGAACCACTGGAGTAGCTGGGACACACCTCCTTCACCCATGACCTCCATCGGGTCACAGGCTTTGAAGTGTTTGTAGAGAAAAGTAGATTGCGGTGCTTCTGTCTTGAGGTCTTCCGAGGTTCGAGAGTTGTTGGTGCATTCATCTGTCGTCTTCGTCTTATATCGAGTCACAGTCTCGTTGCGGATCTGCAAGAGGATGATGTCAACATCTTGGATGATGAAATCATAATGGTGATGTCATTATTACATCATCTCACATGAGACAAAAGTATTTATGATGAGAAGAGGCTGATTTCGTTCATACGTACATATATTAGATGTGATTTCTTCCATTTGTCATGAGAGGTGATTTCGCTTATGTGTCTTGACCTGATTTCGTTTATGTGGCAAGTGTGTGATTTCGCTTATATGTCATGTCCTTATAAGCGAAATCATGCCATCTATAAATAGGTCATTTGAGCGAAATCACATAGAGTTGGAGGTGTGTTCTTCCGGTAAGCCACGAAGTGCTGCCGAAGTGTTGATTTGTTTGTAAACGTCATCCAGATTAATAGAATCAACATATTAAAGTGAATTCTCACTGAATTGTACTCGGTTTGTCTGTTTCCGCCGTTCAAACTGAGATAAACTCTTCTAAGCGACTCGTTTAGGTCCGAATTCGATCCTACAAGAGTTGCTGAGAGAGTGCACTTGAGCGACAATTTGAGGAATGACCTTGGCCACTTTCTTGGCCACAAGCGAGGCAATCCTATCCTCGTCGCTTTGTTTGGCTCTTCTCCTAGCTGTCCGTCTCGAGGTAGTGATGTCTGTCGTTAGTGACATGCAAAAACCTAATTAACCTAGGTAGCTAGGGTAAGCAGGGTATCGAATCCAGAGGAGGTTGTGGAAAGTGTGTAATGCTCAGTTTTAATTAACTACTATAGAAAAACAAAATTATGATTGTTTGATTTGTGGATTAACTAAATTATGAATTAAGAACTTGAGGTTTTAAACAATAGGAAAAAGAAAGGTTCCTCCGAATTTCAGGTTTGCAAACAAGTTCAGTTATGTGTTTAATCAAAACATTCACATAGACATAAATGTTTAACCTAATTAACCAATTGTGATAATCAACGACTAAGTACTCCGGTCAATACATAACGGGAGGTTATCAAATAATTATCAATTACAATTGCAAACCCTAACCCCATGTCAAATATATCCCAATTACTAGAACTCTCGGGAACTGAATGCTTAGAAATTAAGGTTTAAATAAATGCAACCAGTTACAATCAGTCGATTAAATCCATGGTGAAAAGCATCGAATGATTAGATCACCAAGTTACAATGATTAAAAACACATAAAAGTACCTAATTACACAAACCCTCCATCCGGAGAAAACCACTAAGAAACTAGCCGCTCATGTCGGTTGGTTGATCTTCAAAGGCTTGCGTAGCAGTTGAAAACATCTCTCCTATTCTTCTGCCGTCAATGATAGATGTGATCGATATTCCTTAAACGTTGTCACACCCTGACTTTCCACGTGTCACCGGTGGGCCCGGTGGGGAGTATCGTGACGTGGTTGGCAACATAATAGTCAAACAACACAATATATAAATGCACAGCGGAAGCAAAAGGTAATTATATTACAATCCGAATATAAAGTAATATCCAAGTATTACAACGGAAAGTAAAGGATCCACAGGCGGATCTTAAAATATAAACATTTATTCAACAGACTTTAGACGCCCAGAACTTGCAAGATTCCTTATTAGCGCCTTGAGCTTCCAGCCAATTACGTTCAGTACCTGTCACTTAACCCCTTTGGAAAATACGTCAGTTTTCACTGGTAAATACACTCAACTGACTCATTTGAAAAGATTTAATAAAATTGGTTTGAATGCACGTGGCACAAAATATCTTTTTATGATTTGATTAAAATGCACAGAGGCAAAATTAATCTTTTATACTTGGGACAATTATAGTTATAATCTTGTATACAGATTTACATGTTCGTTGTACGTTCAGGGCCCGATGTAGAAACCGAGTCAGATTAACAGACACGCCACAAGTATAGGCCCACAAGAGAGTGAGATACCGTTATTACTTAAGCAACTGTCAGGTGTATGCCTACACCCCGCGCTTAAGACGTGGCCATTTTATAATACAATGATGTCAAGGATATCCGGGACATGGTCATTAACCCCTAAAGGTCTTTATTTCAAACAATACAGATTAAACCGGGTTATTAAATTATTCAATTAACCACCAAACGATGGAAGATTTAATACCCAACCAAGCGGTATTTTATATACCATAACCCAAGCCCGTATAGGGAAAATAAGTTAAGAGTATTTACCTGAGCTAGCTCCTGTCTTAAATAGCAAGAATTAATAACTCAGCCGTATTCACTTAAGTAAGCGTAGGTACAATTTACCGGAAGGCTCTAGTCTGGAATGATGGTATAAATAACCAATTAGAATGCTAACGGGTCTTTAATTAAGCCTAAGCTTAGACCGGTTAGTCTTAAGGAAATATACGGTTCAAACGCATGATTAAGCGAAGACCGGAATAGAATGTGTTTTAGACCCGACAAGTTTGAAGACTTGTATAATATGGGTATTTCATACACATTCTGGATTTTGAGATAAAACCAATAAGGTTTGACCCGTTTCGGCTAATTTATGTAAACTTGTTACACAAACCGAACCGTACGCGTAATAAGCGTGACGAGTATTCATGAGAGCCATATACAGGTTTCCTAAGTTAATTATGCCTCAAATATGTTGTGACATCAGTAAGATGTCTTTCATTATGCCCAAAACGTATTTAAACACAAACTAGGCCCCGTAGGGGTAGTTTGGTCATTTAAAAGGTTATAAAAGGGTTTAAGTATTTACCTGAGTTACAGGTCTGATATAATCAGCAAAAATACTTATTTTACTAAGTTATAACAGTAGGGTAATGTATATACGCTAATTACGCCGTTTAATTAACATAAAGCCTTCAATTTACGCTAATGAGCATAACTCTCAATCTACACCTCAAATTGATGTCAAACTTTGCATACAAGTTTATATATCAGTAACTAAGGTTTCTACACTTTTACATTTTCATAAATCACGTTTTAAGGTGTAAAGGGCATAATGGTCAACATATGAGCAATTAACGGAATCATGCATATTAATTGGTTAACTAATGAACCATGGTGTATAATCACAGAGGGTTATACTAGCATGTTACCTGGTCCAAATAAAGCTCTAAGGAATTTCTAAAACATGCTTAAATAGGTCATAACTGAAAGTCAAAGTGAAAGTCAAACTATGCGACTTTCGGTTCCGAACCGGGTCTTTACAGAGAATTGTCGGGTTGAACATGTTTAGACATGTTCTTACACTAATTACTAAGTTATAACAATGATCCAACAGGTTGTATATGTTCTACATTGCTAATTATGCATAAATTGTAAACTAAGTATCCTGTTGACTTTTTAAATACAAGTTTGACCCGACATTAGACCTAGTTAGAGTGGGAATCAGGGGGAACCCTTTTAAGGGTTTATTACCCACATAATTACCTACTTAAAGGTACTTTTAATTCGAGATTTGACTGAGCTATTATTAATTAATCTCGAAGTCAAACCGTAATTACGACGGTTTGACTTTTAGCTAAATAACTAAGCTAAACTTAATTAAAGAAGGTTAAGCAAACTTACAAGTGTCTAAAGACTGATGAGGAAGGCTTGGAAGGTGCTCTGGTGCTCCACAATTGATCAGAAGTTGCTTGAGGATTGAATGATCAATGTGTTTGCACTTAGAGGCCTTATATAGTAACCAAGACTCCACAAAGTGTTGACAACTAAGTCTACTACTGACCACAACTCTTCCACAAGTGTCCCTAGTGTTTAGGGGGTGTTTAGGGGTCGCACAAGATGAGGAAAATCGGTTTTAGGTCGGTTCCAAGACTGAACAGCCACTGTCAGCATGTTTCTGTATCTGGGGCTCTGACGCAGCCCGCGTAAAGTCTTGTTAACCTTTACGCGGCCCGCTTGGACCTTGAAAACAGATTTAAACATTTCATGTTTTTGCATATTTGACTCTTGGCTCTTCGAAAGGGCAACCAAGATTATTACTTGCAATTTGAGCCCTCCTTATTTACCTATAAGGGCTTTAGGACTTATACCCACTTTGCCAAGTCCCTGGACACTTCCGGTTAACCCGAAAAGCCATAACTTTCAACGTTAACGCTTTAACCCCTCGCATACGAATTTGATCATAACTTTCTCATACGTTAACGAAACTTTATGAAATTTTTATCGTGCATTCTAGTGAGCATAATTAATCGTTACAAAGCTTCGGGTTTGCTAAAAGGTCACTCAGAGGTATACTTTAAACATGTTGACACATTTAACCCCTGTGGTTTGTAATCTCTCACTTTCTTTCATATTTAGCCTCGTATGATCCATGATTTATTTGTTTGAATGTATAAACATTATGTAGGGTTATTGTGAAGTATATTTATTCACTGTTTTACATTTTGAACACGTATATTCACATGCTTTTCATGTTTGTCAACTTTAGTCCTTCTAGAGTATTATTTCACACGTTCAAGCTTATGACACGTGTCAATACATTATAGGACATGAATTTTCGAGGTGTTACATCCTCACCCCCTTAAAAGAAATCTCGACCTCAAGATTTGTTAAAGTAAAGGAAGTATTTTCTGCCTTATATTGGGCTTAATCTTCCCCAATACCTTTGAGCCTCTAAGGCACTCCAATTGACCTTTATAATAGGTACATGTATCTTTTTGGAGCTTCTAATCCTGTCGATCCTTAATCGACACAGGTTTCTCATCATATCATAAATCTGCATATCATTATGTGATAATGCTTCTTGACTTATGGGCGAAACACATCCTTCAATTACTGGTGTGCAATGTATTGCGAGCTCCGCCAAGCTCCTTAAATAGGTTTTAGCTTAAAGGCTACTTGATCTTGATACATTCAATTTCCTTCGAATGATTCTATATATTCAGAGCTTAACTAGCCTGATAATTTAATAATTTGGCACACCCTTCCTTAACAAGAAGTTAGGAGGTTTGCTACTTTCATTAATCCTTGATTTTTCTGCCGATTACTGGCATCTTACAGATGATTATGAATTTGCGTGATCTTATTTGTTGTTTCTAATGCAACTTTCAGATCCTGATAATTGGACTTACCAATCTATTGTCTCAACAATAGATGTTTAACATTCCATCTATACAAGGTCTCCAAGGGAGCAGCCTTGATGCTTATATATCAACTATTATAGAAAAGCTTCTCGTGATATGGTTATTCCAACCACTGCTTAACCAATCTTAAGGAGTAGCTAATCCTTACCGTTAGTCGAACAAATCGACGATCCTGGGTAGTTGATGGCGATTCTTAATCGTTGTCTAAATAGGGTTGTGGTAATGAATGCATAAGCAAAATGGACCGTCTTTCATAATTAACTATCCTGAATTCTCAGGATATTGAGTTAGGCTATATGAACCCTCTATTTCTAAAACTTAGTAAATCAGGGTTTCGATTCTCCCAATGATGGTACTAGCCATCTTGGAGATTTCATAATGGTACAGCCCTAAATGGGATATAACTCTTAACTCTACTTGCCTCTCGAGAGGTAAGCAGGGTAGTCTTAGGAGGAGGTAATTAAGATTCAAGGAGGTTACAGAGATTTCCATATCTCAGGCTCCAGTTCACCCATTATTGCTTGTGTCAAATAAGTGACACCTTTTATGTTACTAGTCCACGACTTCCTTAATCGGGAACATTTACATAGACAATTTCCATTCTGGATGTCTTCTTTGAATACTATTAGTTGACTTTAGTACCATATGATCATTGGGATATCTTTGTGGTTCCATGCATTAAACCTCCATACTGATCAGGCATGGAAGCAATCTATGGAACATATTAAGATACACCAATCCTCATAAAGCGCTTTTGTCATACTATTTGGTATTCGAAATCAGTAGAGATCAAAGAGATATCAATTTCATATGATGATGTACTTTATCTGGAGGGGGAGTACATTAGGACTTTCTACGGTTTACTATTGTAGTATCAATAGCATGCGTCGCATCATCAATGGCGCGATTGACTGTTGTCTTATCCGAGTTTATCATACTCGAGATTTAGTTCCTATTACCAGATGAATCATTTACTTAGTTGCAATCCAACATCTGCTATTCATCACCCTGATGGCCTTAACATATACTAACCATGGTTTCATCAAACTATACCGGCCATTAAGGCACTAACATTCTTAATGTACGTTATTTTAAAAATATATCAATATCACTTAGCCTAGGTCATAAAAGACCATCAATGGCATTTAAGGGTTGGACCTAGTCCATCATCTTTTTGACAGGGGATCAAAAAGTCACATCTGTCTTTATTATACTGATGAATTTGGATAGCTTGAAAGTTTGCCATAAGGGTATCAGAAAAGAGCGATTCCTAATAGATATAAAATATCAATCTAGGATTTATTGGAGCATTTTCTAAAGTATCATCGGTCACTTTCTACCTCGCATTAAATGACCGGAGTCTTAATCAGGCGGAGACAACAGTTCTCAACATTTATCATTCATTATAGAATCATATGTGCCAGTATCAAATAAATTTCTGCATAAACTGCATGATATGGAAAGGTACCTGTTATATAGTTATCATTCTGCACCATCTCTTAGGTGTTCATCTGATTCCTAGGGCAGTTGGTCTTGATATGCCCCTTCTCGTTGCAACCATAACAGGTTGCATCTTTCAACTTCTTGCAATCCAGGGTTTTATGTTCCTTAGACTTGCAAATTCCACACGGTAGAGGCTGAGACTCAAATCTGCATTTCCCAAGATGGTATTTCCTACAGGTTTCGCACCTGGTCTTCTCTCCCGACTGCTGGCTGTCTCTCTTAAACCCGGAACTCTTCTTATCTTCAGAATTCCTCTTCCTATCGGAGCGATGAGAATTCTCATCCTCCCTTTTACGCTTTCCATCTTCAGAGGCTTTGGCAGCCTTGTTTCTGACTACATCGAGTGTAAGAGATAGCGACAGATCTGCCGCTGACCTGAATGTAGTAGGTCTTGAAGCCTTAACACTGGCTTTGATTTCTGGGGCTAAACCCCCGATGAAACGAGCAATTCTCTTGGGTTCTGGTGTTACTAGGTAAGGAACCAGTCTGGACAAGGTATTGAAACTGGTGAGGTATGCTTGACAATCTAAGTTTGTCATCACCAATGATAAGAAATCTGATTCGATTCTTTCGACCTCGTGTTGAGGGCAGTAGTTCTCCATAATGAGAGCAACAAACTATTCCCATGACATGTTGTAAAGTGGGATCTTCCCAGCAGCTTGAATGGGAGCCTTCCACCATGCTAGTGCCTCTCCCTTGAACGATTGGGATACATACTTCACTACATCCCTCTCAGCACAACCGCTGATATCGACAACTGTGTCCATTTCATCCAACCAGGTCATACAATCGATTGCTCCTTTCTCCCCAGTGAAATCCTGGGGTTTGCAGGAAACAAAGTACTTATAGGTACAGGACTTGGTACTTGTTTCATTATCGAACACTATCCTCTTGGATGGAACACTGTGTGGCATAGATGAATGTCGATCATCATCTTTCTATGACTCATCTTTCTTTGGGGGTGGCTTACTATGAGCCTCAGAATGAGTCTTGGGGACAGACTTAGAGTGGGGTACAGATGAGGCTTTACTATAAGTCCCACTATACTCTCTAAATTGCTCCTCCACAGCTTTAGATACAGCTGTATCAATCAGTGTATGAAGTTCTCCCCTGGTTATATTAATCTTATCATCATCGCGGTTTTCCAGAGGATGACTGTTTATCTCGTCAGAGTCAGCCATGTAGGTAGTTTTAATTGCTACACAAAGAAAAATAAGGGCAAGGTTTATTTAGAAGCCCATATAGTCTTATCGTTTTAAACGATTTATTAACCATGGTAATATAAACCATATTGGTTAATTTGTTAGTTACGTTTATTTAGCATTTTATTATAATTTATCCTAGTTATAAAACATTAAGGATATTAAGGTAGCGCAAAAGGCCTAGTCACAAGGACAGTTTTAAATTTACAAGTCATGATTTCGGAGAATCGAGGCATTTTAATTTATCCTAGTTATAAAACATTAAGGATATTAAAGTGGCGCAAAGGCCTAGTCACATGGACAGTTTTAAGTTTACAAGCCACGATTTCAGAGAATCGAGGCATTAAGGTTTTTAATAATAGCACAAATGGCCTAGTCGCGTAGACAAGTTTAATTTATAAGCCATGATTTCAGAGAATCGAGGCATTAAGGTGTGAATCAAAGTTCATTACCTTTTCTTGACAGAGAGTCAGAGACATCAACTGTCTGTTGTCCCTTAGGACAATAAGTATGGCCCGTAGGCATTTCATCACTTATGGATGTTTATAATATGATCATCTTCATTTGATGATAGTAGTCAGGATCGCATTGATCATACAAACTATGAGGCTTGGGCATAGCCCACCACCTTAGACAGGAACCATAATGGTTACAACTGTCATTGTCGTATTGACAATATTATAAAGTATAGCCCGTAGGCACTTCGTCACTAAGGATGTTGATAATATGATCATCTTATAAGATGATATAAGCCATGATTTCTAAATCATAAGGAAATTTAAAAATTTCCAGTATAGGGATGACTATTGTGATTTTCTCGAATCACATTTGTCAAGAGTGCTAACACGTTCTTAGGTGTTAACAGGGATTTGAATCTTTTAAATAGGTCCTACCATATTGGCCTCGTCATATAGGCTAGGTTTACCTTTAAGATTCCCTTTTTTTTAATAACAAACATAGAACATTCCTAGCTCGGGATGTTAATAAGGATCTGAACCTAAATTGAGGAACTGCCATCTTGGCCACGTCTTAATAATGACACCAGGCTAGGTCTTGTCCCTTTTTAGATTTTGCCATTTTATTATAATGGTGGATCTTATAATATAGGAATGATATTTTAAACATAATCGTTCCTTTAAAATTTAAGCAAGTATATAGTTGCCCTAAACGGGACTTCTAATAAAAATGACTTGCCCATGCAAAGGCTAATCAGAAAAATAATCAAGGAAGTAATTAAAAGACAATGAAACGAATTGGAATTTGTCCTATGTTCTTGTCTAGACTCAAGAATGTGCAACTGTGTAACTGAGATTAAACGCAAAAGGCTAGCGTTTAATTCACTCAGTTTTGGCTCTGATACCAACCTGTCACACCCCGACTTTCCACGTGTCACCGGTGGGCCCGGTGGGGAGTATCGTGACGTGGTTGGCAACATAATAGTCAAACAACACAATATATAAATGCACAGCGGAAGCAAAAGGTAATTATATTACAATCCGAATATAAAGTAATATCCAAGTATTACAACGGAAAGTAAAGGATCCACAGGCGGATCTTAAAATATAAACATTTATTCAACAGACTTTAGACGCCCAGAACTTGCAAGATTCCTTATTAGCGCCCTGAGCTTCCAGCCAATTACGTTCAGTACCTGTCACTTAACCCTTTTGGAAAATACGTCAGTTTTCACTGGTAAATACACTCAACTGACTCATTTGAAAAGATTTAATAAAATTGGTTTGAATGCACGTGGCACAAAATATCTTTTTATGATTTGATTAAAATGCACAGAGGCAAAATTAATCTTTTATACTTGGGACAATTATAGTTATAATCTTGTATACAGATTTACATGTTCGTTGTACGTTCAGGGCCCGATGTAGAAACCGAGTCAGATTAACAGACACGCCACAAGTATAGGCCCACAAGAGAGTGAGATACCGTTATTACTTAAGCAACTGTCAGGTGTATGCCTACACCCCGCGCTTAAGACGTGGCCATTTTATAATACAATGATGTCAAGGATATCCGGGACATGGTCATTAACCCCTAAAGGTCTTTATTTCAAACAATACAGATTAAACCGGGTTATTAAATTATTCAATTAACCACCAAACGATGGAAGATTTAATACCCAACCAAGCGGTATTTTATATACCATAACCCAAGCCCGTATAGGGAAAATAAGTTAAGAGTATTTACCTGAGCTAGCTCCTGTCTTAAATAGCAAGAATTAATAACTCAGCCGTATTCACTTAAGTAAGCGTAGGTACAATTTACCGGAAGGCTCTAGTCTGGAATGATGGTATAAATAACCAATTAGAATGCTAACGGGTCTTTAATTAAGCCTAAGCTTAGACCGGTTAGTCTTAAGGAAATATACGGTTCAAACGCATGATTAAGCGAAGACCGGAATAGAATGTGTTTTAGACCCGACAAGTTTGAAGACTTGTATAATATGGGTATTTCATACACATTCTGGATTTTGAGATAAAACCAATAAGGTTTGACCCGTTTCGGCTAATTTATGTAAACTTGTTACACAAACCGAACCGTACGCGTAATAAGCGTGACGAGTATTCATGAGAGCCATATACAGGTTTCCTAAGTTAATTATGCCTCAAATATGTTGTGACATCAGTAAGATGTCTTTCATTATGCCCAAAACGTATTTAAACACAAACTAGGCCCCGTAGGGGTAGTTTGGTCATTTAAAAGGTTATAAAAGGGTTTAAGTATTTACCTGAGTTACAGGTCTGATATAATCAGCAAAAATACTTATTTTACTAAGTTATAACAGTAGGGTAATGTATATATGTGAATTTTATCAATTATAACCAAACTATGCACCGTAGGGGCATTTTGGTAATTTCACATAAGCCGTAACGCTCAAAACCGAAGTCTGAGTTAAACAACTTTTGCTTACTGTTAAAATATTATAATTTGCCTCAAATATCAGTAGGTATAAACCCTTGTATGTTTAAAATAGTCTTAGTACATACTATGCGCTAAAAACGCTTAATTAGGCGATTAGAAGCCATTTACGGGTTTGATACATAAAGCTGATATTTTTATTATTTCAGAAGGCTTAAAATAATTTATTTATCATATGTAATCAGTAGCAAAAGGTTTGGAGTTGTTTAGATATGTAAAACTCATTTTATAGCCCGTAAGGGCAAAACCGACAATTACCGGATTAAGCCTACGACTATAAGTTATGCTCAGCCTAAAATTAATTAAAAATCTTTAGAAATCCCAAAATAATATATTACATCAGTGGGTAATAAGTTTGATATCAAAAAGTAGGCTTAACTAGGCTATACTCTAATTACGCCGTTTAATTAACATACAACCTTCAATTTACGCTAATGAGCATAACTCTCAATCTACACCTCAAACTGATGTCAAACTTTGCATACAAGTTTATATATCAGTAACTAAGGTTTCTACACTTTTACATTTTCATAAATCACGTTTTAAGGTGTAAAGGGCATAATGGTCAACATATGAGCAATTAACGGAATCATGCATATTAATTGGTTAACTAATGAACCATGGTGTATAATCACAGAGGGTTATACTAGCATGTTACCTGGTCCAACTAAAGCTCTAAGGCATTTCTAAAACATGCTTAAACAGGTCAGAACTGAAAGTCAAAGTGAAAGTCAAACTATGCGACTTTCGGTTCCGAACCAGGTCTTTACAGAGAATTGTCGGGTTGAACATGTTTAGACATGTTCTTACACTAATTACTAAGTTATAACAATGATCCAACAGGTTGTATATGTTCTACATTGCTAATTATGCATAAATTGTAAACTAAGTATCCTGTTGACTTTTTAAATACAAGTTTGACCCGACATTAGACCTAGTTAGAGTGGGAATCAGGGGGAACCCTTTTAAGGGTTTATTACCCACATAATTACCTACTTAAAGGTACTTTTAATTCGAGATTTGACTGAGCTATTATTAATTAATCTCGAAGTCAAACCGTAATTACGACGGTTTGACTTTTAGCTAAATAACTAAGCTAAACTTAATTAAAGAAGGTTAAGCAAACTTACAAGTGTCTAAAGACTGATGAGGAAGGCTTGGAAGGTGCTCTGGTGCTCCACAATTGATCAGAAGTTGCTTGAGGATTGAATGATCAATGTGTTTGCACTTAGAGGCCTTATATAGTAACCAAGACTCCACAAAGTGTCCCTAGTGTTTAGGGGGTGTTTAGGGGTCGCACAAGATGAGGAAAATCGGTTTTAGGTCGGTTCCAAGACTGAACAGCCACTGTCAGCATGTTTCTGTATCTGGGGCTCTGACGCGGCTCGCGTAAAGTCTTGTTAACCTTTACGCGGCCCGCTTGGACCTTGAAAATAGATTTAAACATTTTATGTTTTTGCATATTTGACTCTTGGCTCTTCGAAAGGGCAACCAAGATTATTACTTGCAATTTGAGCCCTCCTTATTTACCTATAAGGGCTTTAGGACTTATACCCACTTTGCCAAGTCCCTGGACACTTCCGGTTAACCCGAAAAGCCATAACTTTCAACGTTAACGCTTTAACCCCTCGCATACGAATTTGATCATAACTTTCTCATACGTTAACGAAACTTTATGTAATTTTTATCGTGCATTCTAGTGAGCATAATTAATCGTTACAAAGCTTCGGCTTTGCTAAAAGGTCACTCAGAGGTATACTTTAAACATGTTGACACATTTAACCCCTGTGGTTTGTAATCTCTCACTTTCTTTCATATTTAGTCTCGTATGATCCATGATTTATTTGTTTGAAGGTATAAACATTATGTAGGGTTATTGTGAAGTATATTTATTCACTGTTGACATTTTGAACACGTATATTCACATGCTTTTCATGTTTGTCAACTTTAGTCCTTCTAGAGTATTATTTCACACGTTCAAGCTTATGACACGTGTCAATACATTATAGGACGTGAATTTTCGAGGTGTTACAAACGTGATGATGATTGGTGATGTCGGCCCACTTGTAAAGTCCAAGCCCTCCAAATGGCTGCGTGAATGATGTGTTATTTGAAAAATCAAATTCCAATTCCACCCAATGTGCCGTCCACCAAAGTCAGGCCCTCCAATAACATGTGCTGCCCAATCAAAATCCAACAGTATGTCGGCCCACTTCCTTTATTTGATGTGATGATCCTTTTCAATTATCAAAGTCAACACCCTCAAAAAGATATGTGCATATCTCGGCCCAATTGTCCACTCCCTATTCGGCCCAACATGAGAAGTCCACGTGATGTATGTATGCTTTGCTGCCTCTTCCTCACGTGATTGTGCTCCAAAAGTCAAATGTCTTCGAAGATATGTATGTGTGATGTATATTGGCTGCCACTTCCTTGTCTTGTCACGTGAATGATCATGATTTCCTTCAAAGTCTGATGAATTGATGATAATATGTTGATGTCACAAAATATACTTGTTGCCTCTAGTCTCTTGGTGTACGTGTATAATATATGGTGGGAACCAATGAGTCACGTGAATGCAACCTTTTTCCAAAAACAATTGCGCTGCCAACATGTATCACCAACCATAGCCTACGGTTTGATACCGTAGGTTACGGTACAAAGATTCTGTTTCTTTGTTTTGCATCTCTTTCAACTTTGAATAAAGTACCCAAAGGCCCCTAGACTTCATTTTATCACATGTTTCGCACCTTTGAGTTATCTCCTCGACCCGAACAACTCCTGTTAAACTTTATGTCTCTCTAATAATCATCCGTGCTTGTCCCGGTTCATTACTAAGCACTTCAATTTCACCATATTACGCGTTTAACCTGTAAAACCACACACTTTCGCAGTAAACATATTCCAAATGTACAATCACGTAAACGGCAATAAATCACACAAATTAAATACATTAACACTCGGATTTCACAACCTCCATCAGGTAGGGTTGTTGGAAGGCATCTAGACAGAGAGATATTTGGAGTGAGATTCGATCATAATGATTTTTGAGTTTGCAATGCGATTGAGCACGATCAAAACTTGTAGTGTGCAATATAATAGATTTCACATAGGAGCCACATAGGAGACACGAGATTCCTAAGTTCTCACACAATGATTTTCTTGTATTTAGATATAGATAGTTGTAGTTTATACTTACCCACATACATATCGGTGTAGAATACGCGAGGACGCGATGTGAGGGAGAGAGCGAAAGCGAGAGCGTAAGCGAGTAATTAGTCATTTGTTTTGTTGCGATCATTCGGTCTTCATTTTAGATTGTGATGACTGTGCGACTTGTGCGTTTACAAAAGCAGGGAGCGAAATTCGATAATTCAAGAAATCGATAAAGCGTAAGGTTTTAAATTGTAAACACATAAGCGTAAATAGGTTCCATAAATCGTAAAATCGGCGAGTCGTAGGCTTAGTAAAATAATCGGAGTGCCTCGGGTGTTTAGGCGTCGACTACCCAAGGTGACCCAACTATACCCAACAAGTTCGTGCACGCGCATTGACCTAGAAGACTTATGCTTCCATTGGGATGCAGCTCATGGCATTTGTCCTCCTAGTCATCGCGTGGCTCGAGTCATCGTTATGGTCGAGTCCTTGGTGAGATCTTTTGAAAATCATTTTATAGAGAGTGGAACGGTTTATTAAGATACGGGTTTCACCCCTGACTTAATAACTTCGCTCCTAATTGTGGTTATGCTCTTCGAATAAATTCGTGAGTTCCACTAGATTTCGAAATGGAGACATTTATCGGGATGTGGATGTCACTCCTAGCTCGATAAAAAGTTCTCGTGCTAGAAAAATGCGCTGAGTGAGCGATCTTATCGAGAGTTCTTGGTTTTCACGCCTGATCTCGACTGGATCATTCGGTTGTGTTATGCGAGTATTTTTGAAAACGTGTGTATTATGTTGGCCTTAGGAAAGGCTAAGTAACATTCCAGCCTTAGGAAATGCTCTTCGAGTGAAACTGTAGTATGCGGTGTTCACGCGAAGTTGTAGTTTTTAACGGATTCGAACGAGAGTATCAAGTAGGCCCGTGCAAATCCTACTAAGTTCGCACGAGTCAGCCCGTTGGTACTTAGACTATAGACTAGGTCGTTTCTAAGACATCGACCTGGACTAGGTCGAGTCTTGCCTAATTCCCTATAGTTATGGCTCTGATACCAATCTATCACACCCCAACCGATGGCGGAATCATCGGGGCGCGGCACTAGGCGAATCAGATTACTTAAGAGAATCCATAACAACTAAGTTGCGATAGTATTTATTGCATTTGTTATCCCATACTAACAATCAGTACAATCACATAAGTTATCACAGATTTCTTGTCCTCTCAAACAATACAAATCCGACAACCTAGATTTTAGTTGAGTTTCTAGACTTCCTAGCTTGATTTGATGTAGTCTGCGATCTAACCTGCAACATACGTTAAAATAATGTCAATACAAAAGTTTTGGCGAGCATACAGGTTTGATATGTAATAGTGTAATAGATAAAAGCTACGAATTTCCACATACATAAACGTAATACACGACATATATACTTACAAAACTGATACTACCAGCTAAGTCCTCGGGCTTCGATCGCGATTGCTAAACTAGACCCCGTCGGGCGCAATAGTACTATACTAGTCATGGTGGGACGTCGCGAGTATAAGTCCTAGCACATATGTAACTAGCATCACATATAACTATGCACGTAAGTCATTCGCAAGTGATAAGTAGTTTAAGCATTTGATGTGATTCGATTTGATAGCAACGTACGTTACACCCAAAAGTGCAAAAGCAAAAAAGGGTTCAAGTATACTCACAGTCAGTGTTCGGCAAATAAACACAACTTGGTTGGATTGAAGGGAGCGCGTCCGAGATTAGCCTGATTATAGATTGATAGCGTAAGTGTTGAATAGTGCGAATAATGGTGGCGAATGAACCAAGTGTCAGATGGTAATCCGATCGGATGGCAGTCCGACCGGATAGCCAGTCGACCGGGTGGCAGTCCGTTCGGATGGTCATCCGATCGGATGACCATTCGATTGGATTGTCGCCTTGGTTGGTGATGAGGTGTTTGCGTATGATAGTTTGCCTTTTGAAGTTTTCGTTGTAGCATTTTGAAAACATAGAAGTATATCTACCCTTCAGATCGGTCGATCGGGTGACGATCCGATTCGTAGGACACGTTAGTGAGGACAAGTTCACAACAGTTTGTCACTCGATCGGATTGCAATCCGATCGGGTGGCAATTCGTCTAGAACCGTCTATGCATTGAATTAGTCCCAACATCACATGGTCGGATGGCTGTTCGATCGGGTGGCAATCCGATCGGACGGCAATCCGTTCGACGTTCAGAACTTGAAAAGTTGAATTTAAAAGTTTAAGTGAGGAGCCAAGTGCAAGCCGATCGGGAAGCTGTCCGATCGGATGGCAATCCGACCGAGTGGTTATCCGATCGGACGGCAATCCGTTCCGACGGCCTTAGATCGTCTTGTCACTTGATTGTTTTGAATGTTTGCGGTTTTCTCGAGATGGTATGACATCGTGCTAAACAATAGAACCCTATCAACACCCAGGTGATCCGATCGTTTAGGAATCACCCTAATCTGATCGGTCAGCTGTTCGAGACGATGGTTTGCATTTAACCCGAGATCAGTTGTCTCGTTGATAGAATACAGATCTTGAACCAACACATCAACAAGAAGGAGTAGAAGATCAGAACAAGCTCCGATTCTATCGGTTTTGAGTGCATTGAGTGTAAAAGGGTTGAAAGAAAGTTAGAAAACCATCTTTCAATCCTTTTAAGCATGAGTTTGTGTAGATCTATGCGAAAATGATGTTTAATCATGTGGAAATCCTTCAGATCTGGGTTGTTCTCGGTGGAATGATGCCAAAACTGGAAGCTCATAAGAACTCCATGATGACATCATCCTGGACCACCTTAAATCCGTTGATTTCACGGTTAAAAGTTAAGATTCAAAGGTGAAATTGATGAAGAAGTGTGTGTAGATCGTAGAAGTACAAGATTTGAGGTAGAAAACTTACAAGAGTCGCGAGAAATCGAGAGGAAATAGCCCCAAAGCGGGCTGGTCGAGTGGGAGCTGTCACATCACTGTTTAAGTGATGTGATAAGGGCTATTTATAGGTGAAGAGGAGAAAAGGAGAGAAATGAAATGGATCGGATGGCTGTCCGATCGGGTGGCCATCCGATCGGATGGCTGTCCGATCGGATGGTTGTCCGATCGGATGGCTGTCTGATCGGATGGCCATTCGATCGAAGTGCCATTCGATCAAACGCCTCCGGAGAGCTGAGTTTTGGCGTTCCGTTTCGATTGTCGTTGCGATAGTTTGGTTACACACTCTCATCCATACTTTCATATATTTATTATAATTAGCCATGTTGGGTGGTATATACATATCCATATTTCAAAGTTGCGATACAATAACCGGGTTTCGTTTCGAATTGGCGTTACTTTGCGACGCTTCACGGTCATCGAGGAGGGTAGAATAGGTCCTCACTCAACGTCATTGTGAACGTTAATATGTGTGATGAGATGTGCGTTTTGAGTAATGAGTTTCACTGCGACACATCACGGCTATCAAGGAGGGTAGAATTGGTCCTCACTTGACATCTTCGTGGTTGTCAGTAGGTGCAATGTGATGTGATAGCGATTAAGTATGTGTAATATTCGGAAATACTGCGATATAGCGATGTATGCGATATAGCTACATTATGATCTAAATCACTGGTGCTAGGCGTAACGAGTATAGCGATTAGTAACAACGCACGAAAGTGCGGGCTGTTACAACGAGAGTTTAACAAATTGCAGATCTGACGAAGCAACGGTGCAAAGTAAGACAAATAGAGCATGCTCAATAAGGACCTAAACCGAGTGATGATTGTGAACACGGTTAATGGCAAGGAAAGCCCTTTGGGCAAGCATTACTAGGTGCACGTTTTAAATTTAATCGCACAAGTAGTAATATGCAACAAACACGTAGAGAATGACTGTTGCATATGTAGGATAAGACTTGGAAAACCTGAATATGATATCTATTCAGGATGAAGCTTCCAAGAGCAAATAAGTAGAAATAAGTGTTATTCGCGATGATGAATAATAAAGCAATAACAAGATTAGTCTATATGAAAACTTGGACGGGGGTAATTGTCCAAGTGCATAATTCTCAATATAATACTATTGAGAAAAGTAGTGATCACATTAACGAATATGATTATATAAGAGTCCGATAAAAAGGAAAACATTTTACATGTTCAAGAATGAAACGAGTAAAACTAATGATTGTTAAATAACAATTAAATAAAGTTTTACCAACGGAAACCATGAATATGGGAATTATTAGAGGAGTTACTTACATAGGGAGTGGTGCGAAAATTATAAAAAGGTCATGTGTACCATGTGTTGATCGCTTACTCTGGCCAAGTAAGTAGTGAACACATGATACCGTGAACTTCTTATGATGGACACACTTTCGTCCGATGTAGTAAGGACGGGGTGAATGGGGCAAATTAAAAAGGTACCCAAAACAGATCAAATAAGTAAGATATTTGATAATAAATGTAAACGCAAGTCGGGTAACGGAAGCATATTACATTAGAATAACGAGCCCGAGGGAATGGACAAGAATCAAGGTAAATGAAAATACAAACCAACTAATAAGGATGCTAAGGCGTAGGGAAAAAAGTTTGGCTGTCATAAGTGATGAAATTCACACGGATAAGTCAAACGGAATGAATAAAGAATGAAGTTTGACATTCATAAGTGAGGAAAATTCACACGAACAAGTCAAACGAGTTAAATAAAGAATAACGCTTGCTAATATAATTAAGTAAGCGCGGACCAAATAAATAAAAGCGCGAAATATTAATAAACCTATGCTGGGGGTTATGGGCGCTAAAAGCATTAAGGTAAAAGAAGCCGGGTAATGGGTTGTAAAGAAGTATAGGTATGAACCGAGAAACGGTAAGGGTAGACCAAACTGATGTGTGAAAGACGTAAGGAGTCATAAAGTCGGAAGATTAGTCTGAAAGTAAACAAATTTAGCCTCAGACTGTGGTCAAGGATTCTAAATATAAAAAGGGGTGCCTTGACGCCATATATATACATATATGTACATTTGAATAAAGACACGAATAAAAGATGATCTACGGGATCATCATAACCTACTAGATTAAAAGTAGTGTTAAGGTCAATGAGACCAAGAAGACCCTTGGGTCCTAAATAGGAAGAAACGAACTGTTGAGGCCTCACCTTAAAAATGTGAAAATCTAAAGAAATAGCCTATGAGGCTAAGTGAAAGAACCTACGGGTCAATAGCGTAAAGTGAGGGAAGTGGTAATGATTCCCCATGTAAAACGAGAATGGAAAAGAATAAATTATTGGTTGTCAATTTCCTTGATGTGAGTAACTGACATAAGTTAAGGAGAAAGACGTTAAACAAAAATTTAGTTTTAGTAATAAACAATGTTTTAACAAATATGAATATTATGAGACGAATTTGGAAATGATTAATATTAAAGTATATGGGTCTTAACACCGATAGGTGCAAGGCGATACATTCGAAAAGAAGAAGTATGACAAAAAAAATTGAGATAAACTTAAACGTGACTTGACGCATTCACGGTCAAGAAAAGTAATATAGAATGTGATCACGTTGTAACGTGAGTTACAGGATAGGAGATCATAAACTTATATAAGCCTCGGGAAGGCAAAGTGAATATACCCGAGTGTTGGGATTGAACCCTACCAGAGGAACAGATAATGTAAAGCCAAAACCAGGTCACAACAGTGGATTCACAATAAGCAGCGGTTTACACTTTGCTCTCCCCTTGAAAGTGATTTATAACAACTGATGGTCTCTATCTGCTGCTCATATTCAACTGCTGCTGTCCTTTCAACTGCTGATGAAAACCCTGAAGTATTCAACACTGCTGGTCCTATCTACTGATGTTAAAGCACTGCCCAGTCAAGGACTGATCAACCTTGAGGAAAGCACTGACATAAAGGGAGAGCAGCTGTTTAGTAAATTGTTTGTCTTATGTATAGTCAGTGGTTAGGTTAGCAGTGTTTGTGTAAGGTCAGTAGATACAGGTTGTTAGGCTGTTAGACGTCGCTTTCATGGTGACGTCAGCTGAGATACCTCAGTGGTTTGGTTTGCCTATAAATGTATCAGTACCCTGTACTGTTACATTTGATTGACTGAGTGGGTGAAAAACTTGTGAAAACCTGACCAAGTCTCTCAAAACATTACTGCAAAATGATTTTGGACTAATATTCACAAAAACTCAGAAGTGTGTCTATCTCAAAACTTTTGAAATCAAAAGAAAAGAGTATAAACATAAAACACTTATGAGTCAAAGTTTAGGGTAATAATGATCATTAAGCAACTATGTGCATTCATCTGTTCATGAAAAGGTTTTGATTCCAGTGAATGAACTCCAAAGAGGACTAGACAAATTTTCAAAATCATCACATAGAAATTAGATCTATAACAGGATCTTCAAAATTCATGTGTCCATGTGTCCTCATGTTTGCAATCAACTGACACAGAAAATGGTACCAAACAGTGGTAAAAATGTTGTCAAAATATTCTACCACTGCTGTCAAACCACTGACCATTTTCATAAAACTTGAGAATGATATGATTATGTTTTCTATTGAAAATACACCAGATCCTTTTTGATACTGTTCTCAGAAAATCCTTTAACCATTTTTTTTTCAAAGGATTTTCTTAAATAACCAGGATATATTATTCATTTTTTTTGGAATAATATATTTGGAACTCTTGCTTGTTTTTGTTGGCAATAGTTTCAGCTCTTGTCAGGATGTAATACCTTATTTTTGGTGGTATCTGTGTCCTCATAAATGGGTCAAAAGGAAATGGTACATATGTCATGATCATGCCATACTCAGGCTTGCTCCTAAATTTTCTTCAAAAATTGATTGCAAACTGTGCTTAAATTACTAGGGTACTCATGTTTTAATTGAATATTAAACGAAAATGAGTTGCCTTAGCAAAAAGTTTTCATCATCTGGGGTACTAAACCACTGTCTTTCAAAATTGACATGTGGCAAAACCTTGAATGAAAATCCTCAAAACTGTTGCTGAAACATCTGTTCTTCAGATTAGTACCATTTACCCTAACCACTGTTTTGTTCCAATGTCTGATCTCTAAACACTGTCCACTGCTGAAAGTTAACCACAGATCCTTCATTTTCTTGAAAAGCACTGATGCTCAAAATCAGTGTCTTATCCACTGATATGCTATCCACTGATAGTAAAAATCATCCACTGCCCATAATTTTTACCGTTGTAACCACTGATGCTTGATACGTCAGTGGGCCTTAAAACAACTGTTCTCCATATTTCATCCACTTCATCAGTGTTTGACACGTGGTCAGTTTTTAGCCCTCAGATCTTAATAACCGCTGCCACTTCAGCGATCATTTTTTTTTAAATAAAACCTGCCCTAAACCCCAAACAGGGTTTTACACTGTCGAATTGAATTCCAAAATTCTTTTCTCATAGCAGTTTCCAACCCTTCTTCTCAAAATCTCCAAAATCCTCCTTCGTTCTTCTCCGCAAAAATGACAAAATCAAAATCAAAACCTAAATCACCATCACCTTCCAAAGAGGTCGCTCAAACGGCCGAAGAACCCATCGAAATACTATTCAAACAATCTCACAACTATCTGGGTTTACTCACAAAACCCAAAGACAATCACACCTTCGACACCATCATTGATACATTATCTGCATCAAAGTACAAAACTTTGTTGACAGTAAATGCTCCCATCTATCTTCAAACCCAGAGAGAGTTTTGGAAAAAGGCGTCGCTTGAAAAACAAGACGGAAAAGTCATAGCCATTAACTCCTCAATACAGGGTAAAGCAGTGCAAATAACCCCACAGTCGATCTCTGAAGTTTTTAATCTCAATGATCAAGAAGGTAAACTCTCCTTTGATAAAAACGAGTTAAAAACTGATTTTCTGAAAAGGGGCTATGCAGAACAGGCAAAGGTAGATACCCTACAAAAGGGTTATTTTCCATCTGCACCCAGATTTTTATTTCACACACTTCTGATGTGTGCTTCAAATAAAACAACATCTTTTAACGAAATACCATTGAAGATTCAATGCCTGGGGTATGCCATTTTGAATAACAAAGATTACAACTATTCCCAGGAAATCTTCAATGACTTAGTGAAAAGTGTTGACAATAAAGCATTTTTACTTTTTCCAAGATTTTTGAGTTATTACTTTAAACAAAAATTTGTAAAGGAAAATGAAAATTTGCCAAAACAAGGTGTTCATTGTCAAATAAAAAGCTTAACAAAAGAAACATTTTCAAGGATGATGGCACCAATAAAAACAAAAGCAGGGGTACCTGAGCAGATTTCAGCGGTTACAACTGCTCCTCAGGTATCAGCTGCTGAGCCCACTGCTCCAGGTGATCATAGCAGCACAACCACTGCTCTGAAACCCACACCTGATATTACCAAAAAGCCAAAAAGAAAAACATCCAGAAAACCCACCAAACCCAAAACAAAGGCAACTCTGGAAGATGAGATCCCAGAGGAAATGCCTGTGACAACACAAAAGTCACCACAAACCACTGCTGCTACTTCCTCATAGCAGTTGGAAGAAAGATCTCAACCCATGCCTAAAACTCCTCCTGCATCCTCACAAAATGATCAGGTTGTAAGCACAGGGACACCACACTATGAAGCTCTGAATCCACTTGGATCCATCTTCCTCAGTCCTGATCCCAAGGACATGTCTCTTTCAACTCCCATCCCCTCACCAATCATATTACCACAAACCATGCTACCTTTGTTGCATGCAGCTGATATAGCTCAGACACAAACCAGTTCCTCTCTAACACCTATCACTGAGAGCATACTTCCACAAGTGACTGGGTCTGATGCTACTACTTCTGCTATCCCAGCAACAATTGAGGAGGTTACACCCCCTGAGTTACATATAACTCTTGGTGGTAGTTCAAGTGGAGCAGCAACTACAACTGGCGGATCAACAGGTCTCCAGTTGGCCATTTGTTTCATAAATCAGACTCCCTTGAAGGCAATTTCTTCAATAGCACCAATGTTAACCACTAGTGAGCCTATTCTGACCACTAGTAACATCAAAGGTTTATCAAGTGCTGAAGAAAGAAGTCCCCAGTACCAAGAACAACGGGCATCAATGGGTGGTTTTTGGGACTCTGTTCCTAAGTCAAACATTGATATAACCACTGCTGGTGTGGATTCAGATGATCCTACTAAAGTAGGCGATGATTCAAAATATCAGGAATTGACGGGCAGAGTTGACAAACTTGAAGAATCAGTTGCTGAAATAAAGGAGATGGTGCAAGAGATTTTAAAAGCTCAGAAAGCACAAGCCACTGCTATTCCTGCTCAAGCACCTGCACAACATGCATTTGCTGCAAATGAGCTATGGAATATATTTCAACCCATGCTTGAAGCACAGCAACAAATGGCTGTTAAAAAGCATGCTATTCAAGTACAAATGCTGACCAACATGGTGGAATCAAGATTCAAAGACACTCAAGCAGATATAAAGGCTATAAAGGCTAGCATACAACAGACTGCCCATGGTGGAAAAGTTCCATCTTCTATCCTCTTCATGGATACACCCCTGGCAGATAATGCCAAAAAGGGGGAGAAAATCAAGTTGAAGAAAAAGGGATTAGAGGATGGTGTCTTCATTGAAACTGAAAAAGAAAAAGAAAAACAGGTCTCAAAACCTGTTAGCCAAACAGCTGATACAACAGTAGTTACAAAAACTGCTGTCTGTAGCCAAACAGCTGCCATGTCATCAACACACACCACTCTACCACACACCAATACAACTACTGTTCCACCATCATCATCTACTATCACATCATCTCCACTGCCTCCTGTCATAAAACAGAAGACAACAGATGTTACAACATCTGTTGTAAGGACAACAGTGATTGAAACACAAGTTGTTTCAACCACTGTCAGTCAATCACTGCCACAAACCACTGCTATCCAATCTACCACCACTGATCCACCCAAAACATCATCTGCTTCTTCTTCATTAAAAAGGAGAAGAAATCTCATATCAGATGATGATTCACCACCATCACCACCAACATCACCACTTCCATCCCCTGCTCAAAAGCAGAAGACAACTGCTGACATATCAGCAGTTGTAATGACAACAGATGTTGAGACACCAGTTGTTTCAATAGTTGTTAGTCAGTCATCTTCCACTGTTCCCACCAGTCTTGCATCACAACCTCCTAAGCTTTACAAACGAAAAAGAGAAACAACTCAGGACACTGATGAAAAGTATGATCCTGTTGCTGCTAAGAATCCACTGGAATTAGAAGCTGTGAAAAATGAGATGAAACAATTTTACACTGAAGATGATCCTTCAAAAAGGAAATTTCCTTCTCTCATAGGTTTCATAATTCCAGAAGACATGAATGAATATCTTGAAATGAAAGTAAGACAAGCAAGGATAAGAGCCAAAATTGAATGCAAGAATCAAGGCAATGAAGCTATTTTGAAAAGAAGAGAATTCCTGCTCAACAAGGTTAAACAAATAAAGGAATATGCAAGTGATTTGAACAAGGAAATGTCAAGCATATCTCCTGAAGTAGATCAACGAAATGAATTGAGGAAGGAATATCTTGCATACATAATGAAAGAGAAGTTCTATCCCGCTGAAGAAACAGATTTCAAAGATTGGCCAATAATTGCATTAAAGCATGAGGCAAAAAGAATTGAAAAGGTTAACAATGATCCAAGAAAGAAGAAGACAGCTCCAAATTGGAATAAATACAAGAAGCTCATAGCTGATCTTATTTCTGAATACAAGAGAAAGAAGCAGGAGTTGGTAGATGCAAGAGTGGATTCTGCAAGTGCCATAGCAAAATGGACCAAGCAGCAAACAGACGAAGCTTATGAAAGACTTAGGAAAAGGAGAGACACTCCTAAAAAGTCTGACTACAAAAAGCTAAAGGAACAGGTCAAGACCTTTGAAATACAGATCAGCACAGCAGAAGCCTTTGTTACAAGGTTGAGAAAAGAAAGGAAGGAAATGCTGACTGTTGAAAAAGAAAGACTTAAAGAAGATGATCTGATTGAAGAAGCTACCAAGAAATTGGCTTCAGATAAAGAAAACTTAGCAAAACTACAAGACCTTACCAAAAGGGTCAAAGTAGTAAGCAAACAATCATCAGCGGATATCACAGACAGTGAGCTTGATCAACAACAGAAACAAGAGCTGCTTGACAAAGAAGTTGCAGAAGATATAGCTGCAGCAAATAAAGTCATAGAAGAAGCTTTTAAAAGAATGTCTGAAGTTCAAGATACTGCTTTACAGTTTTTCTCAAGGCCAAATGCATCCAGCTCATCAGGAAATAAATCTCTCCCAAGAAACCCATTTGGTTTAAAAATACTAAAGTGGATGTCTGATCAAAAGACCCACGTATTGACCTTGGTCAGAACCAATGGAGAAGTGAGGCATATATCAAGGAATCAAGCACTAGGCCTGGGTGTTGAAGATCAACTAGATCTCCTTGAGCTTACACTGTGCAGGGATGAAGATGACACAAGTTCCAAGGAATTTGAAGAAGAATTTAAAAAACATGTAAGGGAACTTTTGATGAGGAATAAAGATCCAGAATAATGACAGGTTTTGGCATTATCTGTTCCAGGGGGAGATTGTTGGGATTGAACCCTACCAGAGGAACAGATAATGTAAAGCCAAAACCAGGTCACAACAGTGGATTCACAATAAGCAGCGGTTTACACTTTGCTCTCCCCTTGAAAGTGATTTATAACAACTGATGGTCTCTATCTGCTGCTCATATTCAACTGCTGCTGTCCTTTCAACTGCTGATGAAAACCCTGAAGTATTCAACACTGCTGGTCCTATCTACTGATGTTAAAGCACTGCCCAGTCAAGGACTGATCAACCTTGAGGAAAGCACTGACATAAAGGGAGAGCAGCTGTTTAGTAAATTGTTTGTCTTATGTATAGTCAGTGGTTAGGTTAGCAGTGTTTGTGTAAGGTCAGTAGATACAGGTTGTTAGGCTGTTAGACGTCGCTTTCATGGTGACGTCAGCTGAGATACCTCAGTGGTTTGGTTTGCCTATAAATGTATCAGTACCCTGTACTGTTACATTTGATTGACTGAGTGGGTTCTTCTCCTCATGTCTAATCCTTTCATCTTGTGTGCGACCAACCTTGGGGCATCGGGCTGAGGGGGAGTATAGTTTGTAAGCATGACTGTAATCTTTTGCTTTGATTTGTAATCTTTTGACTCTATTTGAAGCAATTGTTTATCAAACTATTTTCTCCTTTGATTGTGTTTACAAAGTTTGTTTTCATTTCCGCTGCACCTAACATGTTTTCATATTCATTGATCATTCATTTCAAACAAACAAACACTATCATGAGAGCCTCCGATCTTAACACCGAGCGATGGGGTATAAGGTAACCGATGGCTAACAAGTCTAACCGTAAAAAAATCAATAAAGATAACGGATACAAGCTGAAAGTAATGGCCAACGAGGCCTTACACATGAAAGACGTACGCGTCAATATAAATGAAAATTTTTGACCAAAAGAAACAGGTGCTTTGAAAATGAAACTTGGTTTATTTGATTAATCCAATGAACTACGTAAATAAGGTTTCGAGGACGAAACCTCTTTAAGGGGGGAAGACTTGTAACACCCCAAAAACGAGTTTGTAAATTATACTAAATTAATCAAAAATAGACGGGTAAAATGTCGTTGGTGGTAAAAGTAGACCCGGTGAATATTAGGATTTAAATAAATAAACCTAATATTAAAAAAAACGAATAAAAGCTTTTGAGGAAATAAGGATTATAAGAGGCCCGAGTTAACGGGACTTAAAATAAAACATGTAGTATCTCCCCGAACCCGCTAAGTAAACTAGGAATGTTTAACCTAGTTAAAAAGGGGTAAATATTATTGAAAATAAGTAGGTTGTGGCCTACTTAATAACTAACCAAACAAGAGGGACTAAAAGTAGGCAACTAGAGAAGTGTTTTAATTAAAATTATATAAAAAATAATAATATCAAAACACACACACATGTGTGTGTGTGTGTGTGTAAGATCAGCCAGGAGAAGCTCCATGGGAGCTCTAACCCTAATTTCAACAAAATCAGCAAATTGAAGCTCGATTCAAGCCCTAAATCAATGCATGAACACATAAAAATGATCACCTAAGTATGGGGATCACAAGGTATGTTAAATCTAGTTATTTGGTGATACTTTGAAAATTTGATTAACATTCTTGAACGAAATTCTTGTATGAATTATGAATGTTATAGTGAAATTGAGATGTCTATGAGTCTAGGAACGAACCCTAGATGTAAACTTGTTGATTTAGCACCATAAATTAGTGTTTCGGTTAACTAAGTATGTAGGTGCTAAGTGGGTTTTATAAAAAATATGATGAACACTTGAATTAAAGTGTTAAATTGATGAATATTGATGTTATGATACAAGTTCTAGATGTAGTTCATAAACATTAGACATAGAGATTTGATTTTTGATGTTAGAACTTGGTTAAAAAGATTAGCCATGAGTTAAATAGAAGAGGTAAAAATTATTCCCACAGGTGTTTGTTAAAACGCCTAAATGAATGTTCATATGTTGAAACTATGAATGAAACGCGTAATTGCCTAATTTGATTAATTACGTGTGATATGGGGTAATATGAATTCTAATTATGATGTCGATTTAGCTTATTTGCACATATCATATAATTAAAGGTAGTTAACTAGTAGAAAGTTAAACTAACCAATGACGAAGTTAAATAGTGGTTTCGACTTAGAAAATACGTAAGGTGGAATAGTCGTAATTGTTAATGACTAATCTAACCAACTTGTGAAAGATGATGATATTGTTATGTGTGAATCCATGAGATGTTGTGGTCATTTTATATGATGGGTAACCTAACAAATCTTATGGATATTTTGATATAGTTTGACTCTGAACAAGCTAGGTGGGAGCTTGGGAAGGAACGGCTCAAACGGATCATGAATGCGAAGAATGTTTGCGCGGATGCGTGGTAAGTAAAGCTTACACCTTCTAGAATAGAATACTTATTTGTATAATGGATAGCATTGTGAATAATAAAATGGACATGGTTTTCGCGGACAGTTTGTCAATAAAATAGTTATTGATAGCAAACAGGTCCGTTATTTGCAAAACTGTTTCGGGGTCTTAAACACTTAGTTTTGACTCCATATGTGGTCAGAAGTTGTATAACAACAAAAATGATGATTGGTAATATTTATAGATTTTTCGGAAGTTGTTTAACGTGGTTTTCGCGGTCGTTTTGTGAACAAAATAGTTGTTGACAGCAAGCAGGTACGTACTTGCAGAAATTGTTTCGAGGCTTTAAACACTTCGTTCTGACTCAATATTTAGTCAGAAGTTGTATAACAATATAAATGATGATTGGTAATTTTTATAAATTATTCGAAAGTTGTTTAACGTGGTTTTCGTGGACGTTTTGTCAACAAAATATTTGATGACAGCAAGCAGGTCCGTACTTGCAGAAATTGTTTTGAGGCCTTAAACACTTAGTTATGACTCAATATTTGGTCAGAAGTGGTATAACAACATAAATGATGATTGGTAATTTTTATAGATTTTTCGGAAGTTGTTTAACGTGGTTTTCGCGGACGTTTTGTCAACAAAATAGTTGTTGACAGCAAGCAGGTCCGTACTTGCAGAAATTGTTTCGAGCTCTTAAACACATAGTTTTGACTCAATATTTGGTCAGAAGTGGTATGACAATATAAATGATTATTGGTAATTTTATAGATTTTTCGGAAATTGTTTAACGTGGTTTTCGCGGACGTTTTATCAACAAAATAGTTGTTGACAGCAAGCAGGTCCGTACTTGCAGAAATTGTTTCGGGGTCTTAAACACTTAGTTTTGACTCAATACTTGGTCAGAAGTTGTATAACAATATAAATGATTATTCGTAATATTATGTATTGTTAAGTGTTATAAATACAAGCAAGCAGAAAGTATGAGCATGTTTTGCCAAGGTTGGCGAAAGGTAATGCAATGTATTAAAAACGAGTCAATGTTGACCCGTGTCAGGTACGCACAAGGTATGATACTCTCATGAAGGGTACATGTACCAACCATAATATGGATTATGGTTGGAGGAAATAAGAGTTTTTTTTATAAGAGTTGATAGAGTTATAGTTTTGACATAAATGCCCATAACGGACATGTATATAGCTTAAGAATTGGTAAAAGAACCATGAAAACTAATAAGATATGATCCAGGTAATGGATCGTATTAGTAAACATTAAAGAGTTACTAAAAATGGTTGTGCATATAGGGATATGGTACAAAACCCATAACGGGTCAAATAATTCGGTTTAAGAACCGGAAATTTGAATTCGAAGGAAACAAGAATTTTGAATAATGGATGAATGAATTTGATGGAAATATGTTTATAACTTGTTGTGAAACTGTCAAAACTAACTTTATGTTGGTTTGATTTTAGGTATGTATTATATGATGTCGGATGACGATCAAGCTCAGCGAAGAACCGATCACGATGCAGTTACAAGCTTCCGCAAATAGTTTCGTCGTTACTTTTTAACGGAAAATTTTTACCAAACATGATGTAACGTTTTAAAATTTAGAAAAGTTTTAATTAACCTGTATTTTCATTGTATATGTAATTATAATTACATGTTTATTATCGTAAACTATACGAAAATCATAAATAATAGCAAGGGTCTTACATATATCCATCCTTTGGGCGCCCATCATCATGCCATGTCATATATTTAGCTATTTCTGAACACATGAAAAGTTTTTGTAGTCTCGGTTTTAAAGGAAAATGCCACACCACTTTAGCCGGGACCTTTGAATAATGTTCATCATGTTTACCCTTACCTCCTTGTTTATCATTCAGTGGTTCCCACTTAGATGTGTGGCAAATGTGACCCACCTCAACATGTTCATACTCTCTCAAATATATCATACAATCATTTTTGGCATGCACAAGCCCTAAATCTCTTATAACTCTTTTAGCTTGCGTAAAACTAGCCAGAGGGTTTTCCAAGTTTCGCCTCTGGAATCATCTCTTGTAAAAGTATTAAGAGATCATCAAATGCCATGTTACTAAGCTTGTGAAGCCTCTTGTAGAGACAAAGCCTAATGATGAAAGATAGCTTTGGTTACCTTTTACACCCAAGGTATAACGCTTGACTTCCATCTTCAACCAACTTATAGAACTTTTTGCATCTTTATTTAAGCCTTCTTACAGTACTTGTCTTCTCATCAGTATATCTAAACCTATCATGCAATAATTCATAAAAATTCTTATGCATACTAGCTTCATTGGTGTCAGTGACGGTTTCAGTTCTTCTTTGTGAAGGTATTTCTCCATGGAAAACCCAAGCTTAGTAGTTTTCTACAAGTCCATATCCTTTTAAATGATCAAATACTTCATCTCTTCGATACCAATGATGGTTCATACACCTTTTACAAGGACAACAAATTTGACTACTTCCTTCTGCCTTAGCAAACAAAGAATTTAGGAAGTCAACAACGACATCTTCAAACTTGGGTAGTTGCCTAGGTTTATACATCCAATCTCGAGCAGCCCCCGTTTTTGTTGTATCCTGAAGTTAATAGGAAATTTAAATAAATAACATGGTTTTTATTCACATATAAGAAAGTACATGTATTCAGAGGCGGTGGGATAACAGTTGAAAAAATATATTTATCTCAAAACAAAGTAGCTTCCAATAGACGCACAGTATATATTTTTTGAACATCAATGATTCTTCTTCTTCTTTTTTTTTTTGCACAATAAGGTCAAAATACACTATAATAGATGACTTAATATCATCTCAAGGGAGGTTAATATAACTATGTATATCATTGTATTATTTTTATCTACATGTTACCAACTAATATACATATGCATTATAAACAAAATAATTAATATAATTCCAATAACTTTGATCACCATGAGATGTATGAACACCTCACTATTTTAAGACATCTGAGAGCATTCACATCCATTCCCACCATATTTTCACCCTAAATTACACTAAAAAACACTACATTTTCTCTCTAATTTTCAATTAAATAATATTCTTTTATACCTTTATCATTACATTTTCTCTCTCCTTCACTCACAACCACTTTCAAAATATATTAAAAAATTATAGGGGGTGAACAGTGTCCCTCTAAATATACAGATGAACAGTAACATTTTCTCTCTCCTCCACTCACAACCACTTTTTATACTTTTTATATTTTAAAAACTCCACACACACAATTTGATTATTTGGATGTGAATGCTCTGAATAAACTTTTGGCTACAAATGTAGTTTAGTGGTAAGCCATTATTTAAAAGTTTGACTATAAAAATCAAAATATTACTATTATATTCTTTTGTATGAAAATATTTACAACTACCACACATATGTGTATTGTGAGGAAACGGGTTGTTTGTCCATAAAAGTCAAAATGTAACTAAGAAAATATTTGAATTAAACTTAAACATTAATATAACCTTATAAATAATACCGAAACTACGCTCGATTTGGTTAACTTGGAAATATTATTTTTGTAAATTAATAGGTCGGGTTGGATTAACCTGAAAACATTTTTTTTTGTACCTTAACAGTGGTTCACTTTTAAATGAAAGAAGATTTTGTATGACTCATCACTTATCTACTATTATAACATCTACAAGACGAATACAATAACCAAATTCATATGCAATACAATACGATGCGAACATTGACAAAATGATATTTCGTTCGTTGTAGAAGGCGAAGGCAAACTCCATGTACTCACCACAAAAATAATGTTTTCAGGTTAACCCAAGCCGATCCCCTTAACCTTAAGATCTCAAATTCAACAGACAAAAAAACAAAGTGCCTGATTGATTGCTTAATTACACTAAATCGCCCAATTACAAACCCTAACTATACAAAACTAAAAGAATTTGATCTCTTCCTTTTCTAAAAAGCAATAAGAACTCACAAATTGAAGATGCAAGAACGGAACAAAGAATCCTAATAAAACACAAAATGTTGGAGCGTTATAAGTGTTATCCATTGGAACGACATATGACTTTTTTTTGAAACTGGAAGTCAACTCGCCACCAGTTTTAAAATCTAAACCAATATCTCCAGGTACTTAATCTTTCTCCATGGATGGCTGTCACCACTGCTACCATAATCGTCATCCTCCTCCCCCTCCTCCACTTATCACAACAGACTGTTGTGAAAACATAAAATCTTAATCTCCATCCGAATTAAATAAAGATACATAATGTATTGACAAAAATATTAATAACCATCCGAATTAAATCAAGATTGTTGTGACAACATAAAATCTTAATCACTATGCAGATAGATGTGATCTTGCTGAACTTTTCTGATGATTGTTTAAAGTAAGAATAATGAATAGTGGAATAATGAAAAAGAAAACACCTATAATTATATCATTAAACCACCCATGTCATGTATAAATTCTTGTTTTAGGTGAAAATTAACATATTTCAAAGTTTCAATTGGGGAAATAAATCAACAAACAATCAAACTGTAACTACAAATTAGTAAGAAATAAACACAATGATACCTTAAGACCAATGACGGAGAGGAAATGCCACTAAGGCGTCTATAGAGTCAGCGACAACACCAAGGTTGGTGAAGTCCGTCTCCAATCCTACTCCTTCTTCCATTAGCTTCTCGATCAATCCGAATTCTGAAATAAAGAATAAAGAGAATGTTTATAGAATGAAATAACCAGTGAAATCCTAAAACCTGTAAGTGATTTCGTACCTGCTAATGAATCGGTGATAAAAGATAGTGTTTCTCCCATGTGGGCCAGGGCCAGGATTGGCTCATACACACAAAGAACACGGAAGGATATTATATATAGGAACCAAATATTCCATCAATAATATCTAGATTAGAAACAAATAGTTCCTTTGTTGTCGTTTGTGTTGTACCTATGGGGCCATTGTATTACAATAGACACTAAAGAAAAAAATTATAAAACAACATGATTTAAGCAAAATGACAACACACCCTATTCAAATTGAAGCGAAACAATCATGAAGCTAGAATTTTAATAATTCATGAAAGAAAACGAACATGTGAATTAACCTAACTTGTACAGAGTTTGCCATTAGGGTTTCCTTTCTCATCATATTAGCTTTGTACTCAATCTCTTAGCGTATTCAATCAAAATAACTTTGATTAAATCGAAAAAAACAAAAATCATCTAGAATTGAAAGACAGAGAATATACCTTGATAGTTCTAGCACATGAAGGTTTAAGGTTAAATCGTTGGATCTTAGATGATTCAATATAGAGAACATCATCTGGATCATAGATGATTCAAGAAGAAGCAAAACGATTTTGATAGCTAGGGTTTTAGAAAAGAAGCGGTTGTTGTGATTCTTTATATAAGACCTGACAAAATCGATTCGGGTCATAACATGTAATGGAGATATACAAATAAGATGAAGATATTGGGTTTCGAATATGTAGAAGATAAAGATCAGAAGAGTTACCATTTGATATAGATGATGATTGATGGAAGAACACGATGGAAGATTAGGGTTCTAAATGTATATTTGAAACGTAGGGTGAAATTAAGGAAAGAGAAAGGAGTTATGGAAACCTAATGTCGGGTCATAAGAATATAGATGGGTAGGTAGAGGATCCTGTACATTAATCTAGAAGTGTGAGAAGTGTATTATAACACTATATATAACACTATATAACACCATATAAACACCGTATAACACTATGTAACACCATATAACACTATGTAACACTATATAACACTATATAACAAATATAACACTATATTTTGTCTGATAGCATGTCTATGATAGATGTATAGTGTTATCTATTGTTATATAGTGTTATATAGTGTTACATAGTGTTATATGGTGTTACATAGTGTTATACGGTGTTTATATGGTGTTATATATAATGTTATAATACACTTCTCACACTTCTAGATTAGTGTACAGGATCCCTACCCTAAAAGGGTATCCATTAACAAAATACTTTGACCAATATTTTTTCCGCCCAAAACTTAGTGAGGTTGCACCACAAGATTCCGTGTGTCCCATAACTTACATATTTATTATAAATAATATATAATAGATAGATAATAGATTGATATCCAAATCAAGAATTACAGGCTTCAATAGAACATAAAATACATAGAAAAGTATCTAACACAATCATCAATACATTGCATATATATACACACATATATATATATATATATATCTATATATATATATATATATATATATATATATATTGCTTTGCCTTGTTGATATTCCAAATCAAGCTTTATCATTTGGGGGATTACACAACCTTGTTTGATTCTGTTACATATAAGAAGAAAATATCGGTTACTTTCTCAAATTGTATGAAATTTAATTGAACTGAAAATAATGAAAACAAATGTAAAGCGCATAACCCATTTTAAGCAGAGAACTACGACAATATAGTCACTTAAACGTAGTACATTGAAGATAATTACATGTAGTGAGATAGAGATTAGAAGCGCTAAAATTAGTATTACGTATCACATTTAAAGCATGAGATTTAATGTGAATGCAACCCTCACAGTTTTTTACTTAAAATTGTTCCGTGTTGAATGACCTTCTCCCTCTATGTGTGTGTATTCATATACGCAGATCGATCTTCAATACATAACCAATATAAATAAGGAAGTTTGAATTTGTATAAACACTTACACACATTTTTATTATGACACATTTGGCCCTCCCATTGCATATTATGTTTATGCACATAATATATTGTGTTTATGCACATAATAGAAGTGATTATGTGGTTTTTAAGCATAAGTTAGCATACCTCATCAAGGTTGAGATGGTGCTCGTTGTTCTCTAAATTCGTCCCAACCTTTTGAATATGAGGAAAATGCTCTAGCCATAACCTTAGTTTTTGAATATGAGGGAAATGTGCCCACTATAAACGTACATAACATAATTAATACAATCACAAATTCAATTCCTTTAGTACTTTACAGTCACAAAAGCAAGTACATAACAAACCAAATGATTTTGTGAATATAATTTAATGCATTTGGTTGTGTTAACCAGATATTTGTTTAGATTTAAACTTTTGAAAAGAGCACATACCCAAAATGTGTGTATATAGGGCAAGGTTCAACACGCTTAATTAACGTAAGAGCAAAAAGAATAAATTTAAATGTTCACAATGTATGTGTATAGATAGGGTGAGGTTTAAAGCGCTTATCTAAAATGTAAGAACTTAAAGAAAAAGTCTAAATGTATATACTTTTTTTTTTTTCAGTTATTCATATTTTTAAATATCGTATTTTTACATAGAAATATGTATATATGTTTAGGTACACACAATTATTAAATTAATTTCTTCATATGTTTTAAAATTTATAATCCTTTACCTATACATGTGTAGTTTATGTGTGGTTAATATAACATTATAAACTACACACAATTTACACATTGATGAAGCAATGGTTAACCGGGTAGGGTTAACTCACTAGTCTCGTCAAGAGGGTTAATCCCTTCATTCCGAGGATCGCTGGCTGGATCGTCTGGTGGTGGGTTTCCTGCACAAGGAAACAAACCGTGACTCGTAACAAGGAGGATGGGGTGGGGGGTGCTCCTTGTTACCACTCTCCGGCGTGAGAATCAGTAATTTGCTTGGGAAGCAAAGTATGATAGTAGTAGTATTGAGAGAGTTGAGAAGTGATACCTCAAACCTGGTTTGGGGTGAGTATTTATAGCCGAGGAGTGAAGGAGGGTAGTTGAGTAGCTAGTCTGACATCGCACAGCTATTTGCAGGTGTGTCAGACCTGTCGGATGCTGTGGTGATGCCACGTCCGGCTGTGGTGTCAGACTATTGTTCATACGTGGGCTAGTAGGCGACTGTTCCCAGTGCCACTTGCACTGTGGTGTCAGACCCACTTGCCTTGTAGGCAGGATGCGGTGCCAAGCCGCATCGCTGCTTGCGGTCATTGATGTTGTTCCCGCATTGGTTGTTCCATCCATGATTTGCGCGGGATGCGGTGTTGTGCCGCATCGCCTGTTGAGTGACTGTTACTGTTGTCCAGATCCCTTGTCGTGACGAAAATGTTCATAGGATGCGGTGCGAGGCCGCATCGCTATGCGTAACATTAGTTTCCGTCCTTAAGGTAAGTCTTCTCATCAATGGACAGATTGGACCGCAGTGTTCGCGTGTGTTTACGCGGACACTGGAGAGTTAATTGCTGTTGGGGGTTTTTAATGAGGGTAATGGTCATTCGCGGTCGTGCTGACGCGATATTTGGGACCATACCCCTTCAAGTCCCCCCAGTATAGTGTTCCTTCCGTATGCGAGTCGCATGTGGGAGGGATACTGGACTATGTTTGTCTAGAAGGTTAAGATTGTGCCATGCAGATGGCACCTTCTTTAAGTAGTAGGCCCTTTCTAGTGGATTGTTTCTTCCTTTGAGAAGGGTGCATGGTGAGCAAGTTCCGTCTGATGCGGAATTCTCAGTCAAGGAGTTAACGCTGTCTACCTTTTGCTGATGTCATCAGTCACCTGTTGGTGTCTCGGACCAACCTTTGAGATGGTGACTGAAGCTTTTAGCAGGGTTCGAACCAACCTTTGAGATCGTGACTGAAGATGTCTTCTTCAGTGTAGTTGGAACCTCTGCGTCAGTTGGTGCAAAGTTGTAAGTACTTTGTTCAAGCTCTATGTTCAGCAACTGGACATGTAACGATGATCCCTGTTTTGTGGGGTGTTCGTGTTCTCCAGTTAAGCTTTCTAGTAACCGCACGTCTTCTGCGGTTTATCTCTCAAGTAACCGCACGTCCTCAGAGGTGTAGCTCTCTGGTAACCATTCGTTCTTTGCGGTTACCTCGTTGCCGAACCTCGTTTGCCATGTTTCTTTGAGGATCGTGGGGTAGTTGCGTCATTGTTGGCCGTGTTTGGTCGAACAATGTGAATCTGGACTATGGGCAAATAAACATGATCATAGGCAGGGTTGTGCCCACCATTGTTTATTCTATGCGGTCCATAGGTGGGTAACTAGTCATAGGCAGACTTGTTACCGCTGTTCTGGAGCCACTTTCCTTCACGCTTTGGTGGAAAGTAGTTTCCCTGTAGGTAGCGTTGCCGGAAGAGATCGTTTTAGATACTTGGGAAGTTGGTTGAAACTCTTCCGCATTCATTTTGTAGCCACTTTCCTTCACGCTTAGTTGGAAAGCAGTTTTTCTTGAAATAGCTTTGCTCTTCCGCGTGGTGGCTTAGTTGTGGCTCTTCCGTAGCTACCGTTCACATAGTTGCGGTTTGCAGTAACTACGTAAGAATGGTTGCGGTTTGCAGCAAAGAACTCGCTTCTAGAAGTCTTGTAGCCTGGATGTGGCTCTTGAAGGTTCAGGGGACAGGGTTGCTGATGTGCGGTTGCTCAGCATACTTGTCCTGTTCCTTAAGGAGAAGCTGTTTGCGTTCCCTCTGTGGTTGTGAACCGGAAACGAGGGGTTTGAAGCTTGAAGAAGCTTTCATGGGGTGCGGTTTACCGCATCCTGAGAAGCGGTTTTCGCAGTCCAAAGAACCGTGCTGGTTCTGAGTATCTGACACACCTGTGCGGGTTGGTGTGCGTCATCTCCGCATATTCCACGTGTGCTCGTGGATATGTGCGGTTTTATGACTTATACCCCTTTATATAATTTAAAGATATATATTTTTGCCTTTTTTGAGGGGTATGTAAAAAACGACATGCGGTATGGGTTATGGTGCGGTAAACCAGAGAAACCGCATGCCGCTTGTGTTTGGATAAGGTTGTCGCTTTCTGTTGCCTACGTCACGATTGCACGTGTGGGTTGTTGAAGTTGGTAGGATTCTGACATGTGCTGATTTGAAAAGACGTTTGCACTGACCGAGGTCATAACTGCACTGTAGCAGGGAGTGAAAAAGTCTTCTCTGTCAGGCGCGTGGGCGGCCACGCGCGCGTGATAACCGTCAGCGGAAAGGTTGCTGACGACGTGTCGCCTTGTAACTCGCCTATTTTGAATGTGTTGAGGCGGTTTACTGTATCGCATTTATTGCGATGAGTATATAAAGGGGGAACCGTTTGGTTTCCCCTCACTGTTCAATTTTTTCGAAAAAAATTCTGGTGAGAGAGAAAGCATTCCCTTCGTCTTCTCCGATCAATCTGTCTTTTATTCCGGTAATCTTTTGAGTTTTCTGAGTTTTTTCTTTAACTCGAAACTTCTGTTCTACATATTTCTGATGGCTGATCCATCTAACCCACATAATGTGGAGGGTGAAAACCCTGAAGCATCTTCTCCGGTGGCTGGAGAAGAAGAAGACGATGGTGGCAGTGTTCCTGGTGGTGGCCTACCACCATTGAAGTGGTCGAAAGCTTCATTCGACCAACTGATGGCCAGGATTGAGATGCCTCATGAGTATGGGGCTGCTTATCCCCAAACTGGTGATACTGGTGCCTGTGCTCCGGCCGGTCACATCACCATGTGGGCCGAGTGTTTTACTGATGGTAACCTTCGTTTACCATTAACAGTTTTTGTTGCTCAGGTCTTGGAACATTACAAGATCCATATCTCCCAGATGAGTCCTTTTGGGATGATCCGTATTAGACATTTTGAATCAACTTTTCGTGCTCTTGGTCTGCCGGTTACCGTTGAAAACTTCCGGGGGTTTTACCAGTTGACGGTGAACACCGGTTTCTTTTCCTTTAGAGAACGGTATGGAAGCATCAAGTTGATGACCCCTCCGAAGGGTATTACGAAGTGGAAGTGTAAGTTCTTCTACGTTAAAGATGCCGCAGTTGTTGTGGACATGAATATGCGGAACGTCAATGAACCTATCCCTGCGGAGGATATTGCTATGCCTACCGCGGAGACTGCGGAGTGGTTCTCAAAGCTGAAACCCATTGAGCATAGGCAGCTGACCAACAATGAGTTGTGGGTGCTGCGGATGATGTTGACCCGGCCTAAGAGGAATTTCACGCCTGTGGTGCGGGAGAAAACTGGTGGTAAGTGTTACCACTCTTTTGCGGTTGCTTTATTCCCGTGTTTGTTATTAATTTGGATATGTATTATCAGAAATTGTGGAAGTGTGGAAGATATTTGATCAAACTTTTACTGGCAAAGTTGATCTTATTCCGACTGCGGATGGTAAAGGTTTTAACTTGACGATTGTCCCTCTTTTCCGCGTTGCTTCATGCGAGGTGATGACTGCACCCCTGCCGCAGGGCAAAGGTATTACTCATAACCTTTATTGCTTTACAAGGTTTGTTGCTGATATTCTATACACAGGTACACTTGGGAACCTTGGTAAATTTGAGTCAAAGGGTGCCCCCAAAAAACATGCGGAGAAAAAGCACGCAGATAAAGCCGTGCGGGGTCGCGGTAAGAAAAACCCTGAGGCGCATGTTGTTCCGCCTTTGGTGCCGCATGCAGCAGGTATCTCTCGTTCTCATTTCCGCAGATATACCGATTACGTGGTAGTATCTGACACCCTTGAGGGCTTGGGTGTTCCAGGTGCTGGTGCGGCCACAGGTGGAACTACTGCGGGTTCCAAACCAGGTGACGAGAAGAAGAGGAAAACGGAGGAAGCTGGTGATGCTGGTGGGAGAAAAAAGCCGAAAATTCAGACCAGGCGCAAGGCCTTTGTTGGACCAAGGAAGCCTGCGGTTGTATCTGGTATGTGATGCATGACTTTAACAAGTATTTTGTGTTTATACTTGTACTTTAAAGTATTTTGTTTTTATTTCAGAACCGCAAGATGAAGGTTTCATCTTTGATGCTCCTCCTCCCCCCCCCCCTCCGCCTGACACTGCTGCGGGTGTGGGGGTTCATAAGGTTGTTACTTCTGAAGCCTCTGTGTGGGAGGTGGACACTGGGAAGCGTCCCGCGGCTCAAATCTATGATACTGTTGATTCGGGTGATAATGTTATCACCCCAGAGGATACTGATGAGGTTGACTTGAAGTTTGGCTACACTGGAAAGCCAAAGTCTCCTGCTGCCGAGAAGGCTTCCGGTTCCGTTTCTGGTGGTGCGGGTTTTGTAGAGACTCCTATTCAGCCTGAAGAGTCTGAATTGGAGTATTATTATCGCTCCTATACAGAAGACCGGGCCATGTCTTACCACCGCCCTCCGTTGTCTGTGATGCAAGGGGATGACGTTTCCGCTGATCCCTCTGCGTGTAGGGAGATTTTGGGTGGTCTGGGCACCCCATTTGAAGTCAACCGAGCCCGTGCCTTATCAAATGAAGCCCAGATTAACCAACTCTCCTCCCTGCTTGTTGGGAGTTCTGTAATGGCCAACACCATTATGGAAAACTATAAGGTGTTGACGCGCAGGGAGGAAGAGAATGTGCGGTTGCGTGCAGAGACTGAGGAGTTGGTGAAGGCTGCCCGTGAGGGTGCAGAGCAGCTTGAGAGGGATAAAGCTGCGTTTGAGAAGCATAAGCAGACTGAAGAGTGGGCTGCAACTGCTGAGCTTAAACAGGTTCGTTCCCTTGCAAAACTGCTGTCTGATGAGCGTAAACGTTGGAAAGAAACCCTTTCTAATGAGCGCAAGACGCTATCTGATGAACGCAAGACTTGGAAAGAATCTTGGGGTAAACAGAATGAAACTCTCTTTTATGTTCGTCAGGAGCTTATAAATGCCAAGGCAACAATTTCTGCGTTGGCTAAAGAGAAAGCTGAGGCCGTTGCGGCTGCCCAAGGGGCCAAGGAAGCAGAGGTTCGTCTTGCCAAGGCTCTGGAAGAGGCCAAGGAGGCGGAGGCTCGTGCTGCAAAAGCTCTTGAAGGGGCAAATGTTGATCGTACCAACTTAAGCAAAACTATCTTGGACCTTCAGGTATGAGTTTTTCCTAACTTTGAAATTGTGTCTCACAAGTTTGTTGATTCTTTTTGTATACTTCTGATTCCTTGTTTAAAAGGCTGAAGTGCGGACCCGGGGGGTCGCTATTGAGGAAATCTCTGCCCGTGCTGCTGAAGCTGAAGTGCGGGCAAGAGAGGCTGAAGAGGCTAGGGATAGCCACGGTTCTTCACTTGGGTTGCTCAAGGCTGATCATGAATGGATGCGTATGCGCGGGATCGGGCATGTAAGTATCCGTTGCCTTGTTATTTTTGTTGTAGGTTTGCCTTTGATAACCATTGTATTCATGTTTCGCAGATTGTTACTGCCATTCTTGATGCACCCGAGACAGTAGCAGGTATTAACGAGATCAGGGAGCGTGCCCGGGATGCTGGTTTCAAAGCTGGCTACAACCGCTGTATTAGTCATTTGAACGTTGCAGCGCGTGGCTGGCTTACTGATGAGCGGTCCGGGTTTCATGGCGTGGACACTGAAGCGCTTCATGCTGCTGCGGTTAAGGAGTTTAATGAAACAACCCTCACAGATCTTGAAGAACTTGAAAAGTGTCTAGAATCGGAGGATTATGTGGACCGCTTGCGAGTCTTATACGCTGATGAAGATGATGAGGAAAAACCAGATGTTGAGGGCACGGATGGTGCGGGCCCCAGTGGCACAAAGGAAGATTAGATTGGCCTGCGTGCCTTTTTTGTTTCCTTATGTAACCGTTACAAAACTTTATGCAAATTCCTTGTGCACCGCGCAGGTGCAGGAATTTTTTGAATATAAAGAATTGTTGTTTCAATTTTTACAAGTGTTTTTAGTACTTGCATGTTTGAATTTGTACGCGTTTAGTGTTACTGTGAGTAATACTAAATCTGTAATTGCCTTTTGCATATCTAGGCGATATGCAAGTATGAAGATTTTTCTCTGGTTAGACAAACAGTATTGCCATTGCTGGCCTATTACAATAGTTGCGTGTGGTTACCATTCTGTGTGGGTATCACGAATGAAGATTTTGCTGATCTGTTTTTGTGTATGCCTCAGAATGGAACACGCATTTGTAATAGAAATAAATAAACAATCTTGCATTGAATCGTCTATTTAGTTATTTGCAAATGGCCTGCGGCCCAATAGATTACATGCAGAAAACATGGCTTACATATAACAGCGTCGAAGTTGCTGTGCGTTCCATGTGCGTGCGATAGTTTCGCCTTCTAATGTTTGTAGTTTATACGCGCCTTTGCCCAGGACCTCTTGGATGAGGTACGGTCCTTCCCACTTGGGGGCAAGTTTCCCTGGGCGTTCTGCGTTGGATGCTTCGTTGTCACGAAGGACGTAGTCTCCAGGGTTGAAGGTACAAATGCGAACGCGTGCATTGTAGTACTTTTCCAACTTGGTTTTGTACTTGGCCTCGTTGATGGCAGCGTTTTCGCGCCTTTCTTCCAAGAGGTCTAAGTCAACCCTGCGTTCCTCATTGTTGTCCATCTTGTTGATGGCCAACATTCTAGGTGAGGGGAGGCCTACTTCCGCGGGGATCACCGCTTCAGTACCGTAGACCAGGCTGAAGGGGGTCTCGCCGTTGCTTGTTTTTGGGCTTGTCCTGTGAGCCCATAAAATACTTGGGAGTTCATCAACCCAGCCGCGTCTGGCTGTTCCCAACCGTGCTTTGATGCCTTCGACTAAGCTTTTATTGATACTCTCGACTTGGTCGTTCCCTTGCGGATGCGCCACTGAGGAGAATATGTGTTCAATGTTTAGCTCTTTTAGCCATTTTTGAAAGTCGTCGGCAGCGAAGTTGGTACCGTTGTCGGTGACGATGCACATTGGTAGACCGAAACGGCAGATGATATGTTCCCACACGAATTTCCTTGTTATCATAGCGGTGGTTGATGCAAGTGGCTTTGCTTCTACCCATTTTGTAAAGTAATCAATAGCTACTATGATAAATTTCACTGCTCCTGGTGCATCTGGAAATGGTCCCACCACATCGATTGCCCATTTTTGGAATGGCCATGCGGTGGTAACGGGGATCAAGTTTTTCTTGGGACGCAAGGTCTTGGGAGCATGTCGCTGACAATTGAAACACTTGCGTAAGACTTTGACTGCATCCAGGTGCATGCCCGGCCAATAGTATCCGGCGTTCATGATTTTGGCCACCACCATGCGTGGTCCTGCGTGTATGCCACATATCCCCTCGTGAATTTCGTTGATAAGGTATGTGGCATCTTGGGGGTTGACGCATCGTAGGAGTGGCCCCAGGTATGATTTACGGTATAAGATACCGTCTCCCATTTGGTAATGACACGCTTTGTGTTGCAATTTGCGTGCCTCTGCTTTGTTTTCGGGAGTAACACCTGATTGTAAGTATGCAATGAGCGGTGTCATCCAGGAAGTTGTACCGTACTGGACGACATTGACTTGGCGCAGGGGTATCGAGGGATTTTGCAGAATCTCGATGCGTACCTCTTTTGCCAGGTGTTGGAAGCTGGTGGACGCAAGTTTTGATAGTGCGTCCGCGGGTTTATTTTCACTCCTGTTGATGTGGCGAATATTGAAGGAGGTAAACTTTGACTTCAGTTGCAGGGCTTGTTCGAGATAGAGGATCATGGTATCCCCCTTTGCGGCATAGTCACCGCGTATCTGCCCTGCAACTAGTAGTGAATCGACAGGTGCATCCAGATGTTTGACGTCGAGTTTAATTGCTAAACGCAACCCTGCCAGTAGAGCCTCATACTCTGCTTCGTTATTCGTACTTTCGAAATCGAGGCGTATTGCGTAGGTTAGCTCTTGGCCATCAGGGCTGACAAGTCGCAAACCTGCGCCAGAACCATCTTCGTTGGATGCACCATCTGTAAATAATGCCCAGGTTTCTGTGGAGGATGGTTGTGATACAGGGTTTTGTTCTTCTTCGCATTCTTGGATGCGGTTTGCTGGTATTTCAGCGACGAAGTCAGCCAAGACCTGGCCTTTGATTGCGGGGCGCGGCTTATAGTTTAGTGAAAGCGCGCCCAGCTCGATTGCCCATTTTGCTAACCTCCCAGAGATGTCGGGTTTTGATAGGATCGGGCCGATCCTATAGTTGGTTAACACTGTGATGACGTGGTTTGCAAAGTAACGTCGTAAACGTCTCGATGCGTGCACTAGTGCCAGTACCAATTTTTCCATGATGGAGTACCTTGTCTCTTGGTCGTTGAGCATTTTGCTGATGTAGTAGATGGGTGTTTGGACTCCTTCCCGCTCCACTATAAGTACCGCGCCTACCGCGTTGTCCGCGGCAGACAGGTATAAGATAAGTGACTCATCTTTTCGTGGTGCGGTTAAAGTTGGGAGTTGGATCAAACACTCTTTCATTTCCCGGAAAGCTTTTTCGGCCTCTGCGGTCCATTGGAACTGTTCCTTTTTTAGACAGCTCCGCAGGGTCTTGATGAAAGGGTAAGACTTAGCTGCATGGTTGGCTAAGAATCTATTGAGTGCGGCCAGCCTACCGGCTAGTCGTTGCATTTCCTTCATCGTAGAAGGCGATCGCATGCGCTCGATCGCCTGAACTTTTTCCGGGTTCACCTTGAATCCATCTTTGGTTACGATGAATCCAAGGAATTTGCCTTCTTCCATTCCAAACGAGCATTTCCCTGGGTTGAGCTTCATGTTAACGCTTCGCAGAGTTTGGAATGTTCTTTCGATGTCGTCGAGCATGGTGTTTTCCTCCATGCTCATGACGACCAGGTCGTCCATATAGATTTCGACACTTTTGCTGATTTGACCGCGAAAGGTGTCGTTCATCAACTTTTGATAGGTTGCGCCCGCGTTGCGCAGCCCGAACGGCATTTTGGTGTAGCAGTAATTCCCGGTAGGAGTGCGGAATGCCGTTTTATCTTCATCATCGATTGCCATTTGTACTTGGTGATAGCCTTTATAACAATCGAGGAAGCACTTCCATCGGAATGGTGCGAGGTTATCGACCTTCTCGTCGATCTCTGGAAGTGCGTAGCAATCCTTGGGGCAGGCCTTATTAAGGTCTTTGTAATCGACACACATGCGCCAGCCCCCGCTTGGTTTCTCTACCATGACTGGGTTGGACAGCCAAGTCTGGTATTTCACTTCCCGCAGGATGCCTGCGGAGAGCAGCTCTTGTACCTGCTCTTCCATCGCTGCGTTCTTTGCTGATCCGAGGTGGCGTTGGCCTTGGATCACGGGCTTGATACCTGGCATGGTATTCAAGAAGTGTTGCGCAATTTCGCGTGGTACCCCTGTCATATCTTTGGGTGTCCACGCGAAAATATCTTGGTTTCTGAAGAGGAGTTGCTTCAGGCACGCTCTGATGGTAGGTGTCAAGGCATGGCCCAACGTGACTGTTTGCTCTGGGTGTCTTGCATTAAGAACCCATTTTTCTGGTTGAGTGTTGGGGGTAGGCCTTGCTACCTTTGTCGGACACAGTTCGTCCGTAGACATGACTTCTCTTTGGGCGTATATTATCGCGATCCCCGTTTCGGTTGGAAAACCGATGGCAGAGTGGGGGACGGATGTTATCATGTTGAAGTCGCCTTGGGACTCCCTTCCGAGAATTACGTCATACTTTGAGGTGTGAGGTAAAACCATGAAGTTCACCTCCTCCGTCCTTGTGTGCCTTCCGTTGGTGAGGCGCACAGGGAAGGTAATTTGTCCCAGGGGAAATACGGTTTCCCCTGAAAATCCGGCCAACGGATAGTCCGCTGGCTGCAGTCGATCTTTGTCTTCTTGATCGAACTGGTTGAAGCATTGCTCGTATATAATATCGGACGTACTGCCCGGGTCGATGAACAATCGCTCGGTGCAGTAGTGAGCTAGGTGCCCTGTGATAACCACGGCGCGTCTATCGCGCGGTCCGCCTCGGACTTTTGGAAAGACAACTTGCTCGTCCTTCCAGTCATTGTCCGGTCTTCTCGCCGCCTTACGCGGTCTTCCTTTTCCTCCATTGATCATGTGGGTAGAGGCCACGTACATGGCCCTCTTACCCGTGGAGGTGCCCTCATTGTGGGGAGTGATGCGCTTGGTTGCTTTTTGTGCGCCTGTCAACAGGTGTTGCAGTTTCCCCTCTTTTAGGGCTCGCTCAATCTCTAGTCGGAGACTGATGCAGTTGTTCGTGGTGTGGCCCGAGTCCTTGTGATACTCGCAGTAGAGTGCGAGATCTTGATTCTTTTTGGACTTCATTGGTTGGGCCGGTCTCAGGAATTGCGCATCCGTGAGGAGAACGTCGCTTGGCAACTGGTTGATCTCAGTCCAGCTGCGGTCCCGAGACTCTTTCTTTGACGCCCGGTTTTCTCGTTGGGCGTTGATTGTAGCCCTTGCGTCGGGCTGGTTGTTCCGGGGGACATATGGCTTGGGATCGCTGCCGCGATTCCATGTGTCCCTGTTGCGCTTGGATTCTTGTCGGGAAGACTGGCATTCCGCTAGGGGTTGTGCCTTTGACATGTGCGGTCTAAGAGACCGCTGCGTTTGGGCATATGTTTTGACCTTAGCCATGACATCTTCCCACTTCTTAGGCAAGCCGTTACCGCCGGAAATATTCATAACCATTTGTTCGTCTTTGACTGCAACAATGAAATGGTTACGTGCCATCTGGTCGGCAACGTCGCCTATCTCTAGGATCTCTTTATTGTAACGGACAACGAATGCGTCAAGCGATTCGTTGTCTCTGCGCCAGATGTTCATGACGTCCATTGAATCACGTTCATGGCGTCGTTGCTGGCTAAAGTGCGCGAGGAACTTTTGTTGTAAGTCCTCGAATGAGGTCAGTGACCCTGGTGGGAGAGAATCGAACCATGCCCTGGCCAGACCTGTTAGGGTCTGTGGGAAAAAATGGCACCAGGTAGGTTCGTCCCACTTACCGTTGCACCCAGCGCCGACGAAGATGTTGTTGTGGTCATCTGGGTCGGTCGAGCCGTTGTATTTCCCAATGTTCAATGGGAATTTTGTGGTGGTGACATCGGCGTTGGCGATCTCTGGGACAAATTTAGAGTTTTCGGCCGCAGATTTCGGCCTGTAAGGTTTGCCCTGGTTGCGCTTTGCAGCGCGGAGGTATGTGTTGCGGGGTTGACTGGGAGGGACATAGTTGCGTCCTCCCGGTCTGCTGTTAGTGGAATGGGATTCCCCGCGGTATGTACTGTCATCTGGATCGGTATGACCATACCCTTCACGGTGGGACTGTGGTCCCAGACGACTATGAATGTTTGTGTCGCGGTGAGTTGTAGATTGTCGCCTTCTTTCTTCGTGGGGGCCTAAACGGCTATGTACGGAGTCCCTGCGTCGGGACCCGTATGAGGAATCGTCCTCATTGAGTGTGCGGACATCACAATAAGAGGAGCCTCGGTCCTCCTATCTGCTTCTGGAGGCTGGATGTGTGGGGGCCCTGTCGTCGTATCGTAAAACACGACCGGCAGGTGTACGCGGTATCGGGGTAGGTCCGATACCTCCTTGTTCGTCTGCACAAGCTCTGTTGTACGTTGCGGCCAGAAGGGCCGCTTGTTGGTCATACCAGGTATGAGGGTTCATGCCTGGAGGTATGACGGCAGCGTATTGTGACAGATCGTGTCCAAACGTAAGGGATGCGCCCCCTTGCGCTGACGTGCCAATGTGTTGGGCATTTGGGGCCAGGGGAATGGTTCCCGCAGGCCCTTGGTTTGCGGGGTTTAGGTTATCCCCGGTAGTGTTGTTTTGACGATCAGACATCTTTGGAAAGAAAAGGATGATTGGAAAAAAGTGCTAAGAGTAGCGGTGGGCGCCAATGATGAAGCAATGGTTAACCGGATAGGGTTAACTCACTGGTCTCGTCAAGAGGGTTAATCCCTTCTTTCCGAGGATCGCTGGCTGGATCGTCTGGTGGTGGGTTTCCTGCACAAGGAAACAAACCGTGACTCGTAACAAGGAGGATGGGGTGGGGGGGTGCTCCTTGTTACCACTCTCCAGCGTGAGAATCAGTAATTTGCTTGGGAAGCAAAGTATGATAGTAGTAGTATTGAGAGAGTTGAGAAGTGATACCTCAAACCTGGTTTGGGGTGAGTATATATAGCCGAGGAGTGAAGGAGGGTAGTTGAGTAGCTAGTCTGACATCGCACAGCTATTTGCAGGTGTGTCAGACCTGTCGGATGCTGTGGTGATGCCACGTCCGGCTATGGTGTCAGACTATTGTTCATACGTGGGCTAGTAGGCGACTGTTCCCAGTGCCACTTGCACTGTGGTGTCAGACCCACTTGCCTTGTAGGCAGGATGCGGTGCCAAGCCGCATCGCTGCTTGCGGTCATTGATGTTGTTCCCGCATTGGTTGTTCCATCCATGATTTGCGCGGGATGCGGTGTTGTGCCGCATCGCCTGTTGAGTGACTGTTACTGTTGTCCAGATCCCTTGTCGTGACGAAAATGTTCATAGGATGCGGTGCGAGGCCAGATTGGACCGTAGTGTTCGCGTGTGTTTACGCGGACACTGGAGAGTTAATTGTTGTTGGGGGTTTTTAATGAGGGTAATGGTCATTCGCGGTCGTGCTGACGCGATATTTGGGACCATACCCCTTCACACATGTATAAGTTATATATGTAAACAAAATTTGTGTTTATTTTATTGAATTTCAGAAGACGAACACGCATTACATTTCAGTCATTTTCTTTTACTTCAAGTTTTGTTTAGATTGTAAAAAAATATTCGCTTTATTTTGTAAGTTCTCACAATATTCAGGATATATTCCCATTTCCATTTAATATGCAGTAGACGTCAAAATGTAAACCCAGTCCTTAATTTCTTTATTAGATTATAATCGTAGTAAAATCAAAACGACTAAACTGTTATAATGTAGCTTAACTTCTCTCTCGCCTTTTTTTTTTATGTCTCCATCTAACCCTAATACCTCCGAAAATGTCGGAGGACTCTCGACGGCGATCGGAAGAAGAGTGGCAGGATGTCATCACAAAGAAAGGCAGGAAGGAGAAGAATCTAGAAGACAACAACAAGAAAGTAATCTCGAAGTTTTTCGTATCGAATATCCCTCCAAAGTGTTCATCTGTGGATCTTAAAGAGGTTTTCCGTGGTTTTGGTTTATATGAGGGTTCGTATATCGCCAGGAAACTGGATAGATGGGGGAAGCGATTTGCTTTTGTGACGTTTAGGGATGTCAAGATGCGCAAAGGTTGGTGGCCGACATGGGTGATGTTTGGATTGGATCGTATAAACTTTTTGTAGCGGTTGCTAGGTTCGTAGATGGGAATGTGATTGATAGATCCAGGGGCGATTCAAAGGGTAAGACTAAGATGAACAATTATGTAAACCATGCAAACACTAATGTAGGGGGAGCAAAAGAGGGGTCGAGTTCTAAGGATGATAGAGGAGCTAGTAGCTTTGTTGTGGGAGGAGGGCGATCTTTTTTGGATTCGGTGCTAAATCGGAATAAGGTAGATGTCATAAAGGTGGATGATAACGTAGAAGGCTTTGTGCAATGGCATGGGGTGACCTTAGTGGGTAAAGTGGGGGATTTCATTACTCTCACCTCCTTGAAGATGAAGTTTAAGAGTTGCGGATGGGCCTCGGTGAGTATTAGATATTTGGGAGGATTTTCGGTGGTGTTAGTGTTCTCCAGTAGAGTAGAGATGATGCTGAGAGTTTTCTAGCTAAGAAGATCATGTGGTCGACTTGGTTCGAAGATTTGTATTGGTGGGATGGTTCTACGGGGGGCGTGGAGGAGCGTTTAGCATGGATTCAAGTGCATGGTGTTCTTGTTCAACTTGCAATTGATCAGGTGTTTGAGTCGATTGGGGGTAGGTATGGAAAAGTGGTGAAACCGGTGAATATGTCGACTGATGATAATGATTTTTCGTATGCGTCCATTGGTGTTTTATGCAAAAGCCATAGTAGAATTGCGGACTGTGTTGACATTAGCTGGAGAGGTATGATTTTTAAGGTGTGGATTGACGAAGATGTGGGGGAATGGATACCAGATTGCGTGGAAGACTTCGATGAAAGCTCGGTTAATAGCGATCAGGAGGATGTTAGGGTGATGGCTTCTCAGGACAATAACTTTGAGGAGAGGTCGTATGGTAATATGCATGATGTGGAGCCGGGCGAAATTAGAGATGACGGGTTAAAGTATAATGAGGTGAATACCGATGGGAGTAAGTCTGGGGGTAATCAAGAGAATCTTGGGGATGGATTGACTAACGGTGGCTCGGCGGTGAGGATTGTTAACTCGATGGCTCGGAAGAAGTATCGGAGAAAATCGTTGTTTAAAAGTATGGGCGAATCTGGTGGCTCTTGTGAACGGCCTAAGAAACATCCGAGGGATGAAAATGACATATTCGGTTTGGATAAGCTCATTGGAATAATGTTGTCGAATTCGGATCAGTGCAATAACGAGGTGTCGGAGTTAAGCATGTCCTTTGTGACTCCGGATTTAAACAAAAAGATGGATATGGTGATGGATAAGGATGGGGTTAATGTGGATCAAAATGTGCATGTTCAAACCTTTAATAGCTCCGAAAATGTGAATGCTCCATTGGATAATAATTCAAATGCAAATGAAACTCTAGAAATAGTGAACTTGAGTCGTGCCCTTGGGGTGGAGGATCTAAACAATTTTGTTCCCAATGTTCACGAGGTCTTGAGACAAGAAGGTTATCAACAAGGTCAGTTATGAATATTTTATCATGGAATATTCATGGGTTAGGGAGTTATAGTAAAGCGGATTGGATTCGTGGTATTCGTGCGAAACATGAGGTGGGTTTTCTTATGATCCAGGAGACGGAATTTGTTTCTTTGGATTCGGTGGAATTAGGGCGGTTCTGGGGTAATGGAGATTTTTCGTATAATTGGGTTCCTTCGGGGGGTAGATCGGGAGATTTGCTTTCAATCTGGGATCCGAAAATTTTCAGCATGGAAACGGTTGTTAAGTCGTCTAACTGTTTACTTGTTTCGGGTAAGGTAAAAGGGAGTGGTGTTATGTGCTACATGCTTAATGTGTATGCTCCGCATAATTTAGTAGATAAAAGGGTGTTGTGGGCGGAGATAGCCGGTCTGGTTGGGGAGGGAGAGGGGATGTGGACGGTGGCGGGGGATTTTAATTCTGTTCGGTGTGAAAGTGATAGGCGGAATTCTATTTATGTGGCGGCAGACGCTAATGAGTTTAATGGGTTCATTGATGATACGAATCTGCATGAGTATTCTTTGAAAGGTAGGCGATTTACTTTCACAACAGGTAATAAAATGAGTAGAATTGATAGAATTTTTGTCAACTGGAATTTTTTCATGGAATGGCCGAACGCTGAGTATTTAGCGTTGGAGAGGAATATGTCGGATCATAGTCCATTACTTTTGAAGACGGTGTCGAGGAATTTTGGTCCCAAACCGTTTAAATTCTATAATTCTTGGCTTAGACGTGATGATTTTGGGGATATGGTGAAAAAAAAGATTGATGCAGGAGACTTTATGGGCGAACCGGATACAAAATTATCAATGAAATTTAAATGGCTTCGTCATCATATTGTTTCATGGGCGGCCGAGTGTAAAGCTAAGGGATTGGAGGAAAAAAGAGTTTTGGAACAGTAGCTTTGTGATCTTGATAAAGCTATGGAAGTTCGCCAATTATCGGAGGATGAGGTATGGTCTTTGGAAGAGATTAAAAGGCGATTACGGGAACTTGAGGCTTTCTACCAAAGTGACTTGAAACAGAAAGCGAGAAGCAATTGGGCGTCGTATGGGGATGATAACACGAGGTATTTTCATGGTTGTATAAACAAACGAAAAGCGGCTAATTATTTTCCGGGTCTAATGGTTAATGGGGCTTGGGAATCGAAGCCACATGTTATTAAACGGGAAGTTCTTAGGTTTTTTCGAGACAAATTTAAGGAGACTGTGCGGTGTAGACCGAAGTTGGTGTGTTTCGGGTTGAAGAAGATTCAGGCGCAGGAAGCAGTTAACCTCATTAAAGATTTTTCGGCTCAAGAGGTTAAGCGTGCAATTTTTGATTGTGGAGCAGATAAAGCGCCAGGCCCAGACGGTTTTAATTTCCAGTTCATTCGGACCTTTTGGGAGATTTTCGAGAAAGATTTCTTGGATGTAATGAACCATTTTCATTGTAGCGGTCGGTTTAGCACAGGAGTGGCATCCTCTTTCATCACGTTGATTCCGAAGGCTAGTGATCCGTCTGTTCTTGGGGATTTCCGTCCGATTAATCTTATAGGGTGTATTAGTAAAGTGGTTTCAAAAGTATTGGCGAATCGGTTAAAGGTGGTCATGGGTTTTTAACGGGGAGGTATATTCTAGAGGGTCCGCTGATGATTAACGAGGTGCTTGCTTGGGCAAAAAAGCGAGAAAAAAGATGTTTTTATTCAAAATTGACTTTGATAAGGCTTACGATAACGTGAATTGGGAGTTCTTATTATCGGTCATGCAACAAATGGATTTTCCTCCTTTGTGGTGTGAATGGATCCGTGGCATTTTAGTGTCGGCTAGATCTGCGGTGTTGGTGAACGGGTCGCCTACTTTTGAGTTCGGGTGTCAAAAAGGTATACGGCAGGGAGATCCGATATCGCCTTTTTTATTCATTATTTTGATGGAGGCGTTTTCGGGTTTGATGAAAAAGGCGTGTCATATAGGAGCGTTTGATGGTCTGCGGTTACCTAATGACGGTCCAGTTCTATCGCATCTATTGTATGCAGATGATGCGATTTTGATGGGGGAATGGTCTTCTTTTAATTTTTTGAACATGAAGAGGATTCTTAGAATTTTTTATTTATGTTCCGGTTTAAAAATCAACCTTCATAAGTCAGTTTTGTATGGTGTGGGGGTTGATAATGAGGATGTTATGGTCGAGGCTGAATCATTAGGATGCAAACCAGGAGCTATTCCGTTCATGTATTTGGGTATCAAGGTCGGGGCAAATATGAATAGAATATCGAATTGGGATCCGGTGGTGACTACTTTCAAGAAGAGGCTATCAAAATGGAGAGCAAGTACTTTGTCTATAGCCGGCCGGTTGACGTTAATAAAATCCGTTCTTGACAGTTTACCAACATATTACTTTTCCCTTTTTAAGGCACCTAAGAAGGTGATTCAAACTTTGGAAGGTTTAATGAGGCGGTTTTTGTGGGGTGGGTCGGACGAAGTGAAAAAATTAAGTTGGGTGTCGTGGGATATTGTCACAAAAAGTATACGACATGAAGGGTTGGGGATTGCAAAGTTGGATATAAACAACAACGCGTTGATTGCTAAATGGTTATGGAGGTTTCTCAATGATACACAGGCTATGTTGCGTAAAGTGATAGTTTCGATTCATGGGTCAAGCCGTGGCTGGGGGTTAGCTCCGGTTAATACATCTATTTCGGGTGTTTGGAAGAATTGCGTGACTTTTTGGAATAAATACTCGGTTGAAGGTGTTGGTATTAATAGAATGATTAAGGGGAAAGTTGGCAATGGGAGATTAATAAGATTTTGGTTAGATACATGGTTGGGGGCGGAACCTTTAAAGGAGACGTTTCCAACTTTGTTTTCACTCGAAAAAAATAAATGGATTGTTGTTTCTGGTCGGTTGAGTATCGAAGGAGATACTCGGTCTTTTTGTTCGGAATGGCTGCGTGCGCCCGCTTCTGTTGTAGAGCTGGATTCGAAGCAGGCTTTGGAAGCTCTCTTGATGCAGGTTACTATGGATGATTGCCAGGATGGGTGGTGTTGGTCGGATGGTCGAGCCGATGGCTTTTCGGTTGCTTCGGTGAAGAACTGGATGCGCGGACATCAGAGTTCGAGTGAGAGCTTTGAGTTTTCATGGAGTAAATGGGTTCCAAACAAGTGCAACATATTCATGTGGCGCGCTTTTATTGATCGACTTCCCACGAAGATGTCTCTCCTTAGAAGAAACATTCTAGTGGATAATCAAGCTTGTGTTTGGTGTGAGAGTAGTGATGAAACAGTCGAGCATATTCTTACAGGTTGTGGCATCTCTACGGGTGTGTGGAATGCGATTACTAGTTGGTGCAGGATACCGGGAAGCTTCATCTTTCACGTCAAAGATTTGGTGAATTTGCATGATTATAGTGGTGCGTCCGGGAACAGAAAGTTGGTTATACATGGGATTATCATAATCGCCTGTTGGAGGATGTGGAGAGCTAGGAATGAAAAAGTATTATCGAATAAAGACCCTAATGTCGTGGAGATGGTTGCGGATATCAAGTCTTTGAGTTTTTTATGGTATAAACATAGGTTTAAACAAGGGGTTGTGGATTGGGATAGATGGTGTATGTTTGATTTGATGTAAGTTCTTGTGACTTTGTGGTTTTCGGTTTGCTTTTCCCGTCTTGGTGAAAGCTTGCCTTGGTTTGGTGGTTCAATAAAAGTTAATTTTCAAAAAAAATATAAATATGTAGGCTTACTTACACTTTTAGCAGCTGTGCGAAAAGCTTCCTTATGGCTGATATTTGGATTGCCGTCTTTGATCCTTTGAATCTCCTCTCTACATGTATAATTATGTTTCATCATCATCGTAGTTAGGAAAACAATATAGAAAGCAATATGAATGTCTTTGATTTGTAAATCATATTTATTTACTTATAACTTATTCCAAAATAATCATTGATATAGAAATGTCATTTTTTTTTATATGTTTGCGTTATACTAATCTATAGATAATTAGACATAATGTGTTTTTATTTAACATTTTGGAAAAAAAAAAAGTATAATCATCTCGTAACATAGAGTGAAAACATCCATATTGACACTCAAATATATATAATATGCATTATGCAACCCATACAGTTGCATAAGAAATTAGAAAAATAACACTAAGGGGCATGATCGAGTCTTGATCATTACTTGATAAACCGATTGTACAATGTTGGAATGCGTTGACTCTTGTCCTGGGCTGGAAACAAATGAAAATATAGTTCGATAAATTATAAAAAAGTCTAATATGTATATAGTGTATATCGTGTGAAAATGAAAGGAAGAAATAACTAACGAGTACGTTTCTTGGTATCTAGTGGTTGTGGCCTCAAGTTTGGCACAATGTGCTTGGCTCCTTCCTAAAATTAACACAATAAAACTTAAGTCTCGTTTAAGTGACCAATTTTGGGTAAATGAATAATTATTAATTAGTATCATGTGAATGCTACGGAAACTATGTGAAAGTACGTTGTGGTTTATTGAAGACTGTTTACGCAAAAATAATCAGAAAACGAAAAGAAAAAGATGAAATATGATATAACAGACTTTCAGGAAACCTCCGTGAAACTAATCAAAATTCTAATGTATATATGTTTCCTTTATGCCAAGTTCACATATGATCGTAGTTCACATGTTAACACTAGTTCCTATTAAAAATAAGGGAAAATATCAAATAGGAAGATTAATTTTGCTAGGAAGGATAGGAAGCAATAAGAGGATGACATGTGGCAACATTTAAAATAAAGAAAAAGGGTATTTTAGTCAATCAAACCCTTTCTTCTTCCTTTTTCAAAACCCAGTAACTTCAAAACCCACCATTTTCAAAACCCACCATCTTTAACCATTTCTTCACTTTCTATCTCAATAATCACTACATTATAGTGCGATTTTCATCACCAATCAATGATTCAAACCCCCGATCAACGTGTTCTTCAGTTTTTTTGAAGAAAACCCAGTTTAATTTCATATAAAATCTCGTTTTTTCCGGTGATTTTGAAGATAATCACTCGATTTTGTTCGATTCAATCGCTGATAAGTGTTTCTATCATTTCAAATTTCATCAAATGATGAAACCGGCTTCGATCCATGTAAGAAATTCTTTAATTTCATTTTCACGATCTGGGTTTTTATTTAGTCATTGCGTTTTACGATCTTGGCGGCGGTCCGGGGGCGGCAGCCCCCGGTAGCGGGGTCCCAGGGGCGGCAGCCCCTGGCGGGGTCCAAGGGGCAGAGCCCCTGGCTGGGGTTGAGCTGTTGCTAAAAACGCATTAAACTGCTGTACTAAAAACGCATCAGAAAAATTAATTTTCCAGAAAATGGCTCATTTCGAAGACAGTAATTCGTAGACAATTCAGACAGTTCACAGACAATTCACAAACAGTTCAGAAACAGTTTTATGTGTCCATTGCGTTTTAGAAATAAGAGAGTTTTATGTGTTTTCTGGCTATTGCGTTTTAGAAAAAAAAAAAAACACATTTTAAGTATCTTTAGTCATTGCGTTTTAGGTAACACATTTTTGAAGTGTTTTTAGTCATTGCGTTTTAGGTAAAACACATTTTTAGGTGTTTTCAGTCCATTGCGTTTTACAGAAAACACTTTCTTTTGTTTTTTAGGTCATTGCGTTTTAGAAATGAGACATTTTTAAGTGTTTTCTGGCCATTGCGTTTTACAAATAAAACATTTCTTTGTGTTTTCTGGCCATTGCGTTTTACAAATAAGACATTTCTTTGTGTTTTTTGTGCATTGCGTTTTAGGTAAAACACCTTTTTATGTGTTTTCAGTCTATTGCGTTTTAGAAATAAGACATTTCTTTGTATTTTCTGGCCATTGCATTTTACAAATAAGTCATTTCTTTGTGTTTTTGGTGCATTGCGTTTTAGAAAAATGTCATTTTTTAGGTTTTTTTTTTTCATTGCGTTTTACATAACTGGTTGTTTTTCTGTTGCGTTTTACACAACTGGGTTTAATTTTTTTTTTTAAATATAGCAATGACTATTAACGTTTAAAAAATGGGGGGGAATTGGAGGAGAGAGAAACTATTGGCTTGGATTGACTAGAATGCCCTTGAACAAACTCACGCGCCTCTTTTCTTCTTTTCAATTTCCCTGATTTAATCTTAGCCCTTGATTAACTAAATGGATGGTCAAGATCACTTCCTAGCCTTCCTAGCCAAATTAACTTCCTATTGTATCTCCACCCTTAAAAATAAATCAACAATACTTGAAAGAAAAATAAATCATATAACGAATGTTTAATGTATTTTAGTGTGAAAAATCACATAGTAAGAGCACCCGGGCTCGTCCGTGATATTATCACGGGAACAATCTTCAACGCGTTAATGTCCACCGTCGGCAACAAGTATAACGCGTGATGAGTTCAACGAAATCGATTTTCGTTATTTGTACAACGCGTTATGATTTATTTTTGTGAGTGGAATTGTTGGTTGGGGGGAAATTGTTGGGTGTGGTGGTGAGTGATGACCACCCCGCCTAAAAAAAGTTGTAAGTGATGAAAAAATGGTTAATGACATGGCGGAACTTGATTGGTGCTTGTGAGTGATAGATTCTATCACTAGTGAACCACCCCATGTCCCCTAACTTTTAAAGGTAAGGTTTTCTTTGTGTGGATGTATTGAAGGTCAATAAATTAAGTTTCTACTACTATTTACTTGCCTATTTATTTATATATCTACATTTGCAAGATTGGTTAACAGGACTATCACATTGGTTCATACCTCATGTTCTAATTGGTACACTTTTTAATATTTTAAAGGTTTTTTTCTTGATTTTCTTGGCTGCAAAATATTCTTTTAGCTTTTTACCTTTTTTACACATACAAAAAAACAAATAGTAGTGTGTCAGACATGGAAACTATATAACAGTTTATATTAAATATGTAGTTTAAAGTAACATATATTAAGGACTTATTATTATACTTCATACAAGCAAAAGTTATACTAAAGATATAAATAATATTAGAGGTATAAATTATATATTACATTTAAATTTATTTTTAATATATGTTATTAGATAGTGCACATCTATTTTTATTATTTTTGGTATAAGTGTGGACAGGAAGTTATTGGTAGACTAATTCAGATAACTTTGCTAAAACTTAATTTTTAAAGCTTTTTACATTTTATTTAATTTTTGATCTTATTCTAGCATTGGAAATTTTCTATCGATTTATGACAAGTGCTTGATTAAAGTTGCAGGATATTCACACATGATCAAGATTCGACAGTGACGTACAAGGGGGAAACTATTAGTGTATATTCTGTGTGTCCGCTACTGTGCGAATAAGCTAGATAGATCGTGTGTTGAATATTAGTCGTGAACAAGAGATTCGAACACATGACACTTTGAAGAGTAAGAGTTGATTCGCACGGATGAGATTCATCCGCACGGATGAGTCATCCGAACGGATGAGTCATCCGCCCCAAATGCCAATGTCTATAAATAAGGAGTCATGTGTTCATAGTTGTTAAGTTTGTGATAAGTTTGGGGAAAGGCTGGAGAGATCTCAGATTTCTCTTAAGCTTGTAAAATGATGTATACTCTTTCGGTATAAAATGGAATCTTCTACTTCTTCTTATTAATATATATTGTGGAATGAATGAGCAAGGATCCAAGTATCCATTTACAATATTTCAGCCTTCAATGAGTAACCTAACATCGATACCCGTATTGGGATTATGGAATAGGTATCGGTATACATTTTCATAGTTTTCGGTTGATGTAAAACACGACTTTATTTTTTGGATTATATCAAGTGTTGTCTAATAAAGGGTTATTGGATTTTATCACCCTTAACTATTGGCCATTGGCCGCTGCCACCCCCAACTATCACTTTGACTCCCGCCACCCCCAACTTAACACTTAGTGTGTTCTGTCACCAGATCACTAACTTTTGATCCTGTTATTATACTTTTGGTGGTGTTCTAAGATCCCTAAAACCTTCCCAAGATCATTATGACACCCCAAAAAGTGTAGTAACATGTTCAAAAGTTAGGGATCGGTTAACGACGTGGTGACAGAACACACTAAGTGTTAAGTTGGGGGTGACGGACGTCAAAGTGATAGTTGGGGGTGGCAGCGGCCAATAGACAATAGTTAGGGGTGATAAAATCTAATAACCCTCTAATAAAACCATTGTAAATATTACTATTCATACACTTTTAAGTTTTGGGTTAACAGTGTCTTGACTTTTTTCCTTTTTAAAAAAATTCAATTACACATTTTATATTATCTATATCTATAATACTATATAAAGCATCTCCTATGGACAAAATAGTAATTTGCATTCAATTTTTTAAGATGGCATATGAAAGGTTAACCTAAAATGCCAAATTTTTTACCGTATTGTTCCCTTTCTGCCCTTCTCACACAAAATAGATACACAATTCTTCAATCTCGATCTCTCTACACCCGTTCCCTTCTCCTTCTATGCCATTATCATTATCAGTTTCTTCAATTCAACCGTTCCTCTTTCAATGCAATCATCAGATTCTTTAATTCAATTGTTCCCCTTCAATAGCACTGTCCGTTTCCAGCCACCCCACTTATTAAGAAAACCTCCTGAGATGACGCCGGGTCAGTGATGATGGTGTTCGGATGATGGCGGTGGTAGGTTGTGGACAAAGCGAAGCCCCAACAACGGTGGCTTTAGGGCTCTGTATACAAGTCAGTCATGGGGTTCTTGTGGTAGACGATTCTTCTTCAATTCCATCATCAATTTATGCAATTAAATGTTTCTCCTTCAATCTCCCTATTAAAAGGCACATCCGGTTCGTTTTCTTGAATGGCGCCATCATCCTCAGACCTCTGTATGTTCTTATGGAAATCAGAGAGGCTTACAACCTGGTAAGACAATCTAAACCTAATCGATCATTTAGTTTGTATGCATACTCTCGCTCCAAGCAACAATTTGTTCCTTCTGATGATTTGTGTTTGTTATATTTTGGTTGTTTGTATTTTTTAATCTGTATATTTTTTGGATCATTTAGCGTAACCTAAATTGACATGTTTACCTATAATTGGGTTGGAATTTCCCCCTTAATTGCAACCACAAGACTGGCTTCGCTGTTGACTACATTTTTGCAGGTAACGGAAATGGCACTTCTGACCATAGATTAAGGGAAGAGAGTTCTTATTGTGTAAGCTGCGGGTATTCGTTTTGAGTGTGGATGTAAATTGTGAAGTAAGTTTGCTGCTTAAGTTCCATTATGTTTTAGGGGTTGGGAACAAGTAATGCTATTAAAATGCAGAGTATTGTGCTGATCTTGAAATGGCAGATGATTAATTTTGTGGCAACGGAGAAGATTTGATGCCAACAAGTAAGCTGGATTTGTTCTTTATTTTCTGAAATAGACTATTTATATAGATTTCAATGGTGGGTATTCAATTAATTTAGGGTTTATTGAGGTTTAGAGTTCAAATTTAGACGATGGGGTGCTTTACATCTTTTCAACTTCCCAGATGCCAAATTCATACCCTTATGTTTTGTGGAAATATAGGTCTAATTGAGAGTTGTTATGAATTTAGTTGAGAGGGCGGAAAGAACAGAAGCAAGAATTTTTACTTTGTCGTTTGAATACACTCATGAAAAAGATCTATTCTTTTCTTGTTAGAAGGGGCTTAAGTATTAGGTGATTCGATAGGGATAAAACGTCTTCATCGAATACCATGTATCATCATTGTCTTCAGCAACTAATATCTAAGGTTTTTTTTAATCTATCGTGCTGTCCACTATAAAAGTTAACGCTAACATAAGATGATTTTTTAACGTTTTAATAAATTCAATAAGTATGTATCTCCACCTTAAATAGCACTCTCTAGATCTGGAAGAGTTTTACACTAGCATGCTACAGAGTTCAAACCATGTAAATACACTTACGGAGGTGTCTCATTCACATCCGGGTCAAAGCTTGTGTATCGCGCGTGTCCATGGCTGCATACATCTCACTACTTGTAATTTTATGCTAAAGGAATTATTGTAGTTTATTTGGAAAATGGCTAAATACTTTCTATATACTTTCTATTTGTGTGGTAGCCATGTTCAACTTTCTACAACAACATTTCGTATAACTGGGACCTAAGTCGCACTACGAAAGGTTAGCAAGGATGGATTACATAATATAGTAGGAATGGCAGCAACTTCATCGGTGGTAAATTTGACCAAAAGATAGCTGGCGAAAAGCTCTTGATTCATGATAAGGGCACATGAAAACCTTGTGTGTTGATATCTTTTAACAGTTTATCAATAACTGGAATTGATGACCCGAGATACGATCTGGTTCAGCCAGGTTTGCTTAAACATTTGAGCCAAAACGCTTACTATGGTTTTGCAAAAGATGAAACAAATTGTTCAGGTTGTGTGGGTCGATCCTATTTATTTTGATGGTTTGAACAGCTTTACTCATGATCCAATATTTATTAACTAAACGAATTTACACTATATTCAAACATACAAATTTTATGTTCGTGTCGAAACCTACCACTATACGTCCCATTCTTCGAGTTTTCAATGGAGATTACATTCATTAACTTCTGTGTAAACCATTAGAAGCACCATTTTGTTTGATAGAGATCACCTAATATGCACAAAGAAGCGTTGGTGGTTTGCCCGACTTGGCCCATTTTACATTTAACCAAACATGTCTTTAAGTTCATTGAATTCATACTAATTTTGATCTTTTCCCTTCATAGTTTTTGCACCATGGAATCATGGATTCTCTCTGTTAGCAATTGGTAAATCCCTTTTAAGTGGCCAAGTTCAGTTTTACATCCTTGTTCCTTCACAGAGATCACACCCACACGTGTTACCATGTGCACACGAAGATCGTGCCCGCCATGAGAGGCGATGATGACAAGACGCTGACGGATGACACGACTGAGTTGACGGATAAAAAAGGGAAGAAATGCCCGTTAGGTAACCGTGAAGCAGTTAGAAAGTATCGTGAGAAAAAGAAAGCGCGCGGCTTCGTTAGAGGACGAATTTGTTAGATTGAGAGCGTTGAATCAGCAGTTAATGAAGAGGATTCAAAGTCAGGCTGGATTGGAAGCTGAGGTGGTGAGATTGAAGTGTTTGCTTGTGAATATTAGATGGAGAATTGAAGGAGAAATTGGTAATTTCCCTTACCAGAAGCCGCTTCCAGCTAATCAAAACATAGGTAACGGTAATTTGACAGGTGGGTATGTGATGAATCGTATAATAGGCAGTGTGGGGATCAAGTTTATTGCCTTCATCCCGAGGTAGAAGGGAAGAATGTAAAAAATGCGTCGATACATGATCCGGTTATCAATGGCTGTGAGTTTTGAAAGTCTGCAATGTATGGGGAACCAAAATTCTTTGCTCAAGGAGTTTCAAGGTTGTACAACTGAATAGGCCTTCTTGTAGCTAATCAATCTGGTGGACGAAACAAAACCAAAAGGTAACGAACAATAATCACTTATATCTTGCATTATTATCTTTAAATATGGTTTGTTTTTGGATTTCCTCATCTTATTACAAGTATTAAATTTTTCTTATTTTGACATTCTTGAGAGCATAAAACCTTTTGCACTATTCTTGTATATTAATGGATTTTAAATCTAAACGATTTTAGTAAAAGATGGTTAACTTAGTTTACATATTTGACTTAAGTAGAAGTTATCTCTTTACATAAAGTTTTGACAGCTAATTAATTAAAATGCGGTTTGTTTTTTCGAAGTCTTGTTAGACAAACATGGGGTGTAGAATGTGTTCTTTTATTGTTTGCATATGAACATGTGCTAAACTAGATCTGTGTGTTTTGGTATAGAATTCGAGTTGAATGGCTCTTAGATATGATTAAAATGAAGTTTTGCAACATAATTAAATTATTTAAGTGTTTGTTGTTTCTAAAACTCATTCTGACTATGCCCTTTTTGCTTCATGTTTACCGTTCCATATTTATGGTAACAGGGATGGATGAACATTTCAGCCAACTCTATTCTTATAGCTGTTATTGTGTAGAGATAAATTTCATATCTTGACTTGTACATTTGGTGTTGGGTAGTTATCGATAATACCATATAAAGCATTTCAGTAGGACAAAAATGGAATTTCCCATAACAATTTTAAGACACCATAAGAGGTCTCAGGCTAAATGTTTTTTTTTTTACAAAACGTTAAATATTTTCTTAATTATATATTAACTAATTAAATGTATGCCAGGGTGAAGAGGTAGATTATAGAGGTGTACTCCACCGTGACGATTCTATTCTCATGTCTGTTTCCCTCGATCAACTCAACGTTTATTAAATTTTAAACTCTCACTTCTGTAAACATTTTATTACCATTTACGTATCTGTTATAAACTTTTGCGTTCTCTTTTTCCAGACACCTGAACTCTTATATAGATCACTAGCGGCAAAACTTGTGCTTGGTATGCCATTTAAGGTCAGGGCTCTTATGAAACGATACGCGTCGAAACTGTTCGCGTCGAAACTGTACGGGTCGAAATGGTTCGCGTCAAAACGATACGCGTCGAAACGGTACGGGTCAAAACGATTCGCTTCGAAATGGTTCACGTCGAAACGGTACGGGTCAAAACGGTATGGGTCGAAACGGCTGTAAACAATCCAATCCAACTCAACTTTCAAAACACTACCAACTCTTTTTGTAAATTTACTTATGAATGGATTGATTTGTGCTATATTATGGGCCAAAAGGTAAGGTTTCAAAATTTACCTTAAAAAGTTCCTCGTATATAAGATCACATGTATATGATCAGTTGATCACAGAAGAATAACAAATGTATGACAATGGTATAAATGTACTATAATCTATTGTGATGTTGAAACTGCAGATGATGTCGAAATTAGTGGCTGAAGATTCCGAGTTGACGCCTCTAGGACCAAGGTGAATCCTTTTGGTGGTTCTCAATCAGAATCAAATTCAAATGCAAACAGTAATCAAACTACAAGAACTGTCACAAAGACACCATCAAAAAGATTCAAGGAAGCTGATGGTGATTTCGGTAAAGAGGAAGCTAGGAAACTAATTTAACGTAATTTGTTAAAAGATGTAGCTTTTAGTGTTTTTTGTGCTGAATATTAAGGTATGATACAGATACTCTACATCTTATGGGTTATACATATTGCTCTGCTATTTTGTAAATTCTCAGTGTCTCCATTTAGTTTTATATATTTCATTACAGGAAGTAGTTAGGCATGAATCAAAGAACACCAAGGACCTGGTATGGTTATGGGTCTATTGGTTATGGTATATATTAATCTCGGTCCTTGTAGGTAAACACGTTTGAGATCTAGGTTAGCTTGGTTGGGATTTTATATATGTTTGGTGCGGATCGCATGACCCATCATTACTAGCATAGTTTGGTTCTATGTGTTTTTTTGTTTTTTGTTTTTTTTGTTTTTGTTTAACATCCTCAAAGCCTGTTTCGGTTATCGTATTCGTTAGGTAGCTCGGGGGTATGCCCCCTTAAAGTTTGTATTCTATGTTTTTTATTTTATAAAATTTACAAGACGGGTCTCCCAACATTATAACATATTTCATTAGTATAGTGACATCAAGAAGTGTGGAGTATGTTACAAATACATGGTGGTCTTTTTTTAAGTACTTATTTTTTGTTACAAATGGTCTTCCGACGCCGCTGCGGAGCGCAGGTCCATCCTAGAGAACTATGTTTCATGTTATGGCTTACATACGCTTTAGTAGAAAAAAAAATTCCCGTCGCGAAGCGCGGGTTATCTTCGGGACCCAACAAAAACCGAAACAATTAATGAACAAACGAAAAACATTTCCGAGTACAATGTTGTAAATTGCTTGCTCCGCCGCAACGCGCGGGTTTCCCACTAGTAAATAATATACGTCTTAACCCACTTGTTTTATTTTTCTCTTTTAATTTTCATTAGTTAAAAAATAGATACATGGTTGCAATTATTTTTTCTTAACATTTGACATTATGATATAATTTTATTGAAAACAAAGTTGTATTCGAAATAGTGGTACGGTGTCGAACCGAGCCGGTACCTACCAAACATCAATACGGGTATCGATTTTGGTTTTTGTCGTTTTCTGTTGATGTAAGCTGTAAGCACGACTTTATTTTTTGAGTTAAATCATATAACTTTTGTGTAATAAATAATTGTAAATAAACAATTTTTTAGTTGTCGAAATCGAGTCTTATAAATTTAACATCTTCACTGCTGCAAAGGTTTCACCATAGTTGTATTAAAACTGGCAGATAATGCAAGATTGGCTCCCAATTTTTGTCACACTCTAAATAACCTATGTGTTTAATTTGTCTGTCTCTTACACTCTTTCTACATATTTACATGTTCATTGTAATTATAAAACACTAGATTTTTATCAAAAGAAAAATCTAATCGCTTAAAATTTTCATGAATATCATATTTATAAAACACTAGATTATTATCAAAAGAAAAATCTAAATCGCTTAAGTTTTTCATTAATATCATATTTTATATTACCTACACATGTATGCCTTATATTCATAAACGAACAACCATCAAACTAATTTGTTCATATACCTTTTTTTAGTAGAAAACAGGGAGACGCAATAACCAGTACATTTGTGTCATATCATTTTATTTTCAACCTTTTCAACAATGAAAAATGAATGGTTATTTTTGTTTTTCGTTCTCAAACTATTTTTTGTTCCGCCTAGCTAAATCATTCATAGAGATGAGTGAGATCGAAACACTAACCAACACACATATATCAACTAAATTGTTTATGGATAAGTTGGCATATATACCTCATCAAGGTTAGCTTTGTTGTTCTCCAACCTTAACCCAATCTGCGCCCACTGTATAAATAGCATAATTAGTAATGACACATATTTAATTCCTTTAGTAATTTACATTCATTCTCAAAACAATCAAGCCTAGGTAAAATAATAAGTAAAATGGTGAAATATGTTGTTCCATTTGTTTTTTATTTATCCACGAATGCAACAAGACCTTTTGTTTTGTAACTTTCAAAAAGTGCACATAAAAATTTGATTTTTTTTCCCACAAATCAAACAAAGCTAAACATCATATAAGTGCACTTCCATTTATTATGCACTTGACACAAAAACTGAACCTAAATTAACGCGATAAAACTGTTCCACCGTTATTGTTCCATGTTAAGCAAGCTTACATACATTTTTGGTAGATCTGATAAAAGCTTCCTTATGGCTGATATTTGGATTGCTGGCTTTGATCCTTTGAATCTCCTCTCTACAAGTATAATATTTTGGGGTATTTAAGATCAGATTATCCGGTTTTCGGATATAAAAAAAATGGATAGTGAATATTATCCGTATTTGAACTTTCCGATCCGAAAATCGGATATCCGAAATTTTGGATACGGATTCGGATATTTAAACGAATATCCAAATTTATAAAATAAAATAAAAAAAATCCGTTTTGTGCATAGAGTTAACCTAAACCTGTCATCGATTTTCCAAATTTCAAACACTGAAAAAAATTATAAATTTACATATGAATCCGATTCTTTACTTTTCTTTACTATATTTAAACTAGAAATTGTGCTCATATTTAAGCTAAACATAATTCTCATATGATATATATTTACTATATTTTTTTTAGTTTTCGGATATCGGATAATACAATTATCCGAACTTTTTAGAAATCCATATCTGAATCAAAAGATTTTCGGATACTCGAATTTTTGGATTTCAAAATTTTTAGATTTTTCGGTTACGGCAAAAACCGAATCCGGATTTTTTGAACACATCTAATAATAATAGTTCATCTATACTAAAATAAAGAAAACAACGATAGAGTCCTCCACAGGTTTGTGAGAAAAAAATGAGATTTGAAATACTAACTAGACAATCCAAATTTTGGACTAAATGCTGTTTTTTCAACATTATATACTATGTTTTTGACAATTAATTAAATGTTTTCTTATGAAGTTTTAGGTAAGTATATGATTTTGTCTATTTAGAGTGAAAACATCCATGTTGACTGCGAAATAAATATCATGCAACTTATATAGAGAGGTTGGATCTTGTATAAGAACAAATTTACATACGAAGTATACACAACAAAGAAAGGAGGACCAGTGTCATTAGCAGTAAGGGTAATTTAGTCCTTTCTTACTTGAAACAACTCCCCCTTGATTTTCAAATGACTATCACTTTTTCATATGTTAATATTTAAAAAAAATTTACACCATAGTAACGAATATTTCATTCTCTTTAATTTGAGTAGTTTATTACTATATAGTATCCTTAAAAAAATTTACAGGCTATTCTTGTCCCCCTATCGTCCGTACAATTTGTTTCTCTTGTACAAGATCTCCAATCCTCATATAGATGCGTAATTTGAAGTGTTTTTTTATTTAATATGTTTTGTTTCTAAAGAGTCCACTTAGAAAATGTATAATTTTTTGGTTTTACCATGTTAGAGCATATGAGAAATTTCTTTTTGAAAGGAGAGTATATGAGAAATTCGTGTTTGATTTTTTTAAGTCAATTTTTTGGTTTTACCAGGGTAGCGAACTCTTTGAAAACCAAAACACTTTTAAAAACCTTCTAAAACACTTATTATTTTGCTGAAGCCTGAAACACTTAGAAAAAATAAATAAATAACTATGAACTGCAGGATTCTTGATCATTACTTTATAAACTGATTATGTAAAGTTGGAATGCGTTTCCTCTTCTCCGGAGCTGGAAACAAACAAAAATATCACTTGATAAATAAACCCAATCTGGTTGTGCATGTATGTATCATATGAAAAATGTATAGTAAGAAATAAACTAACAAGAATCGTTGATCTCTTGTGCATTGGTGATGGAAGGTGGGTGTGGCACGATGGTCATCGGCCTCATGTAATTTGGCATAATGGGGTTGCCTCCATGCTGATATGACAAAATAAAACTTACAATCAAAATCGTCGATCTTATTACTAGGGTTTAATTAATTATGTATCTTATTAGAGTATTCAATTCGCATTGGATGATCTATTTTCATATGTAAAAAAAGTACTTTTCTCTAAATGTTATACCATACCACATATCAGTCTATATTTCTATTTTTTTCTCTCTTTAACACGTGCTTGAGGTACAAATCGAAATGCTTGATGGATAAACTGAAAAAGCTTACGTTATAATCTATAATTTTAGAGATTTGAATAGTGAATCTCTACATGTAGAAATTCACTTTAGCAATCTCTATATTTTGTAGATGCAGATAGATATTCAAAAGGAAAAGAAATATATAAGAGCATTCACAATGGAAACTATATTCTTTATTATATAGAGAAAATAATAAAGGAAACAACAAAAACACTATAATATTGGAATCTCTATATTAAAGAAAAATGTAAACAAAGTAAAGTACACCTCTATATTTACAGGATCATAATCTATATTGTTATTGTGAGTATGTAGGAAAAAGAAAAAAAATAATAAAATAAGTTTTTGTGAGTAAGAAATAGATAAATATAGAGAGTTGGGATGTAAGATATTTTTGAAAAAAAGTAATAAAATTTAGAGAAAGATGTGTTTTTATATAGATGGAGGTGGAGGCTCCAATGTGAATGCTCTGAGAAATATCGATCTACAACTTGAAGATGGATCGAGAGTTCAATGTGAGTGCTCTTAGCTCCATGAATATTATAAAAACTAAGTAAAAGTTCCTCAAGAAAATAATTAGAAAACAATCTGAAAATTCTTGATAAAATATATAGCATAATGGACTTTTAAGAAATATCGTGAAACTAACTAAAAATCTGATGTGTGTTTCTTTGTTTGTTCTTACCATGCATAACCCTAATTGCTTGAATAGAGTCAAAACAAGTTCATCTTTATTATAGAAGCCAAATGAACATATAGGAACTAACTACAAAACCTAAAAGCCAAAGAAATCTTGTGTGTCATTAACATATATGTCAAATAATGCTTAGTATAAAGGTGGTATTCACCTGGTGATGAGAAGAAGATGAATCTTGAAAACTGGAAGTTGAACCGGTATGAGATAGATGCAAAGCAGTAGTAATGTCCACATTCATAGGCCACATATTGTTGCATTTTCCGCAAGTAATGGTCACTATGTCAAACAAGCTGCTGCATGGTACACTTACCTGAACCCAAATGGTTTACCCAATTCAGAGATTGGTAAAGAATAACGATACCCATAATTCTGATTTTCTTGGAATTTGTTGCGGAACTTTTTTCTAGAACGACGAATTTCTTTAATCTTGTAATCTGTGAAACTTAAGCCCAAGACCTCCAAGCCTAAGTGATCCTAAAGGTTTTGTCTTTGTCAATGAGCCAGCAACCTCATTGGTATTCCTAGTGGAACTAGGCTGTTTAGAAACGAGATGGATTATTATACGTCATTTTTTTTTTGAACTTTTGATGTACTTTCAAGCAGTTCGTTACCTTGTAAGAAAATTCATGGTAAGTTAATCTGACAATGTTTCCTAGAGTTTGATAGTGTAGCAAGTGAACTACATGGAGGTTTTCACCAAACATAACAAATTGTTTATGGTGTATGGATCGAGTTCGCTTTCCACCCAAGCGAACTAGCCAAGTACGAGAAGTAAAGGCGTTCCAAAAAAAAAACACCTAGAACTATTAGTGTCCTTCCTAAACCGCCTACTTAGCTTAAAAATATATATATATATTTTTTGGCATAGTAGTTTTATTAAGAAAACTAGGGTTTCATCTTTCATATACGAGAGACCTTATAAAATTAATGTAACTTGTTCCACTATGGTTTCTGAGTGTCTAAGATATAATAACATGGTTAATAAATTCAGTAAAAAAAAATCATATACGGCAAAAAATAACCTCCAAAATGAAGATTATTATCAATACAGGAATAAAACCCTAGTTTCTTGATTGCACAACATGGAACTTCTGAGCAAATGCATTCAATATCACTTTGTTCCATGTATAATTTTGTCAATTATTTGAATCAATATGTTGAAACATAATATATTTGTATAGCTTTTTACTCGTCCTTCTTTACATGCAAGTAGTCTTTGCTTCTCTCTGTGTACATCAGTACATGTGTGTATACTTTCTCTGACTACTAGCAGAAGAAGATCAGAGAAAAAGCCTTAGCTGATACAGACTAGACCCAAACTTTGTAATTACCAAAGACTTTTAAAACTTTAGTTCCCATATAACTTTGTGGCAAACTCATGCGTAAATCAAACTAATGACTTTCATCATTGTTTTTGTTTAAGTTTGCATCTTTACGTATAATATGACAAGAACACACACCACATAAATTCATATATAGAGAAGAAGAGATAGAGAGGTACAGCAAGAACAATATTGCAGAAAGGGCAATCAATGTAACAAAGCTGCTCAGAAGCTGCTGATGGTACAACTGCCCAGGTAGAGCTGCTTGACATCATTGTGATCACAAATAATGACACTACTATGTGTGTGTGTGTGTAAGGACTCTCTTGCTTTCAAGTTAGGGCATGCTATTCGCTTACTATATATAGAACAAGATACATTGGTACACATAAAATAATAATAATAATAATAATAATAATAATAATAATAATAATAATAATAATAATAATAATAATAATAATAATACTAATAATTTTCGAATACCCAACTCCCGGATGACGTTAGATGGATCTTCGTTGACGTCAAGAGCCCTTATCCTTGTCACTACAAAAGAACAAACCGTTAGCCTCGCCACGGAGGACCCCGGGAGGGGGATCCGTGACCAAGCTCCGGCGTGAGAATAAGTAAGCTTGCCGGAAAATGAGAGGAGTTTCCTCCGATGAATAGAATCACCGGAAGGTTTCCTCTTTGGTGTGAATCTAATTAATATGTGTGTGTATTAAATATGGAGGAATGTTGGTCGGAAGTTAATGAGAGGCGAGTAAATGAGGGTGTAGTAAATGAGGGAATGCCGGAGATGATACCTGCCTTTCTTCCTGTATATCCTCTCTTATATAACAACCAGCCCTTATCTCATTAGAGACCTTCCGTATGTGAACTAACGGCTTTTGAGGGTTCTCGGGGTGTGTAGACACGTGTCTGACCCCCAGCGATGAGATGCTTCCCTTAATTAATGCCCAGCCGGAGAAGTACAGTAACTCAGACGAGATCCTTTTCTTATCGGGCATTTAATGAGCTATGCCCCTTGCTTAGCTGTTTCCCGCCCGTTTGTAAAAGGAAGAGAAACCTTGGTGGACAAGGCAATTCTATTTTATGGGCCTACATGTGATTGGGCTTCCGGAAAAAATGGCCTAAAGCGGGTTAAGTGGGCTTCCTCACTTGCTCGTCGTCAAGTCATCTTTAGTCCCTGGTTCTGAGACCCGAGGCTCATGATCCGGGGCTGAGTCACAACCGCTTAAAAGGGGTGGTTTTCTTCCTGTGGGCCCATTCCAAATCAGTTATGATCTGCCGTCCCCACTAATCATCACACCGCCGGATATTTATAGCGGGAGTTAATCCCCTAGTAACACGTGTTCCTTTTTTGAATTTTGAAGGGACTCTTGACATGACGGTTACTTGTATGTCAGTGGCACCTCTTTAAATACCCTGTCATCTTTTCCGATTTCTCACTCAAATACTTCAACCCCTTTTTCTCACTGTAGCCATTTCCTTGAATCATAGCTTCTTCTCCGATTATGAGTCGTAGTGGTCGTTCGTCGATAAGATCCGTATTGACGGCGAAGGACTTGAAGTCCTTCGTTGCGGCGTACAACATTCCCGAGCGATTTTCTCCTTCCTTGCCCGGCCCCAACGAGCCGGCGGAGTGCACAGCAGACCGGATACCTATTTACACTCTGGCTTTCTCCTCCTGTGAGGTTCGGTATCCTCTTTCTGCTTTCAAAATCTCTTTGCTTCGTCATTTCGGTGTCCACTTTTCTCAGATTCACCCTCTAGGGTTCATGAGGGTGGTCCACTTTGAATTATCCTGTGCAGCCATCTCAGGAGAGCCCTCTATTCCTTTGTTTTGCATGTTCTACAGGCTTATTTCGGATGGGGATTGGTTCACTTTTGCAAAACGGCAGAACAATATCTCGAGGCCTTGTTACAGTTTTATGCCTACCTCCACTTATCCAAAGGACTGGAAGAGTAGATTCATCTTTGTTTATGCCGCTATGTTGCCGGAGTCCCCTCTGCCGAAGGATCTTGATGCCGCAATCGAAGACGTTGTTCCTACTCTTTCCGCAGCCGAAACCCTTCAGTGGAAACGGATGTGCGAGAATCCAACGAGGGCATTCACCTTTTCTGAAGGGATGTTTGCCATGGGAGGGTTGAGCCCCTCCTATCCGGTTCGTTCGTGGGCTTTTTTCGGCAAAAAAGGTATTTCTTTGTTCTTGATCTGTCGTTTTTGGTTAGTGTCTCGAAAATCGTATAGTCATCTTTAGTGTCTCTTTTTTGTGTAGAGATAACTTTGTGGAGGCTACTTCAGGGTGATTCCAAAGATGTTAAGTATGTGGTTGACAACGAGATTGATCCTAGGTTGAATGCGGAGGTGCAGGTTACTGGGGGATCCACCCAGGCCGGGGGCTCTATTGTCGTGGGTGGTGACGAGGAGAATCCCTCTGATGAGGAGGAGAGTTCTCCTGATTTTCCTCCTGTTCATCTCACCGGCCAAAGCGATGACGAAGATGTAGAAATCCAGCTAGTTCGTAAGAGAAGATCCGCCAGTCCTCAGCCAGCCCCTGCTCCCCGTAATATTCGTCAAAGACTTCGGAGTGCCAGTGGTCAAAAACTTCCTCCTTCATCGAAAGCTGCTTCTGATCTCCCCCTTGCTGGGGTCAAAGGTTCCCTGTCTAAACACCTGAGGTCTTCGAGCTTAGTGAGTGCTACTCTGCTGGTGAGCTTTATCTTTCCTTGATGTCATTTTTTCTGTCTTTTGCCTTGTCTCTGATGTTCTTTTTCTTACTTCTCAGGGGAGTTCCCAGGAGCCCATAGAGGTTCCTACTGGTCCCTCTTCTTCCCGTGTCCAGGATAAGACCTCTGAAGTGGGGGTAGCTCATTTTTCCTCGGCTTTCGAGCTATCTCCCTCCCGTGCTACTGGGACTAGCAAGCCCACTCTTCTTGAAGGTCCTGCTCATCGGTCTCCTCTTGCCCCTCTGTTTGCCGATGCCCTCCCTTCTGCTTATGTCCCTAAATGGAAGGTGACTAACTCCTCAGTGATAGGGACTCCCGAAGCTGCTAGGGACTTTTTGAACCATGTTGTTCTTCCCTCACACAAGTTTGTTAACTCTGCTCTGAGGGACGACCTCTTCGAGGATCAGTATAGCATGTCCCTGTGTGAAAGCTTTTTTAGGGGCGCTGGGATGTTGCAGAAAATCGATGATCTGAGGAGGGCAAATGAAGGGCTTAAGGCTGAGCTTAAGGCTTCCCAGTCTGTTGTTGCTGGGATTAGATGCCAAGTAGTTGATGCTGAGAGGAAGTTGCAGGAGGGGAAGGTACATAGTCTTCTCCCCCCCCCCCTTCCCCCTTTTTTTTGTACTTATTGATTTTTTATCCAGGGAGCTGGAGCTATGCTTGAGAGGAAAGAACGGGCTTGGGAGCGGGAGATGGCCGCGCTGGTTGAAGAGAAGGAGGAGCTTGCTGCTGAGCTGAAGCATTCGAAAGAGGTTGGCTCCGTTTCCCAGGAGCAATTCAGTGCCATGTATGCAGAATATGGGATAACTTCCGATGACAACCAGCGATTGGCGGGGGAAAAGCATTGGCTAATTACTGAAGGTTTTGGAGCCTTCCTTGCTGCGGTTGCTCAGTCAGAGGATTTCAAGAGCGGTTTGGAGGAGGTGTACAGGGCCTATAGGGATGTTGGGTACCAGTCGGGATTGAAGGATGGCTATAAATACTCCGCTCAAGGCTTGGATAGAAAGGAGACTCCTCTTTATAACTCCAAGGCTAAGAAGAAGCTGTCCAAGCTGAATGAGGAGTTTGGGCATAAGACCCCGGCCATCCTTGAGAAAATCCTGGAGCATCCCTTGATTTCTATTGATGAATTAAAGGCCCTGTTCTCCTCTTCCGGTCCTTCGTCTCCACCGTCTCTTTCCGGGGGTGATCCCCAATGAATTTCAAACACTTAACACATTTCGATATGGTTGTAATAACTTTTACTTGCCCTAGGATACTTTTGCATTTTGCTTGACCGTTTGGGAGGGGTCCTTTATGTTGGGGACCGCCTTAGCTTCTAATCATATGGGTTATGATTGTATATTGCTTCTTCACTTTGTTGCCTATTTCTTGCTGTGGTTGTTTGTCTTGCAGGGGTTTTTACTGAAGGTTAGTTTGGTGCTTCCCTGGGGATTTATGGACCGTTTGGTGGGGGGTCGTGTCTTTATTTCATCTCGTTATATTTACATGTTGTTTACTCTTGCCAGAGTTATTGAGGCCTTTCTTTGTATATGTACTTTGTATTAATAAAGCAGATTCCATTTCGTGGTTTTGTATGCAAGAGTGTGTTGTACTTTTTGTTTGTTTGTTAAACTATGATTGTCTGTTCGAGGCCAATCGATGGACAAGCTTATAATGTGGCATTATGTTTTTGACTTGTTCTTGTCCGCTTTGGGTTAGCTAGACCCTTATCAGCCCCACGGCCGGGCTTTTGGCATGTTTTGGATGCCTTGTACACGTGTGCTTGTTTGTTCTAGTTTAGATTTAATGGTGTTCCTGGGCACGTCTGCCTAGGTGTGATGGCCGTTGTTTTTTCAAAATTGGACGTGTTCTGTCCGTTTTTCATTTAATTTTTAGGGGGTTTACACTTCCCGCTAAAGATTGTTACAAAAGGTCTGTCCTTGGGGGATCCCCAGACTAACAGTTAGTCGCTACAAAAGTGGCTCTTGGCCGTTTTCTTTGGGGGTGAACCCCTTACACGTAATACTTCCTAAGCTGCATGAGATTCCAGGTCCTGGGGACCTCTTTGCCTTCAAGCGTTTCCAACTTGCAGGTTCCCTTGCCATTAGCCCATATGACTCGGTAGGGCCCCTCCCAGTTGGGGCCCAACTTTCCAGTGTTTTCTTGCAAGCTGGCTTCATTGGCTCTAAGGACTAGATCCCCCGGGACGAGGTTGAGTTTCTTCATCCTGGTGTTATAATAACTCTCCAGTAGCTTTTTGTATTTGGCTTCCCTGATTGCCGCTATCTCCCTTCTTTCTTCCAGCAAGTTCAAGTTCACTCTGAGGTCCTGTTCATTTTCTTCGTCTCGGAGCTTCATCCGGGCAGTCGGGGATCCTATCTCGGCGGGGATGACAGCTTCCGTCCCGTAGGTAAGGCTAAACGGGGTCTCCCCATTGCAACTTTTGGGAGTGGTTCTGTATGCCCATAGCACAAATGGAAGTTCTTCCAGCCAACCCTTTTGTTTTCTTCCAAGCCTTCCTTTCATTCCCTTGATGACGCTTTGGTTGGCTCTCTCCACCAGTCCGTTGCTCTGGGTGTGGGCGATGGAGGTAAACACTTGTTGAATCCGCATTTGCTCGCACCACGGTTTGAAAGGCTTTCCGGCAAACTGGACCCCGTTATCGCTCACCAGTTCCTTAGGGACCCCATACCTGCATATGATGTTATCCAACACGAACCTTCTCATCTGCTCTCCAGTAATTTTTGCCAGGGGCTTCGCTTCGATCCATTTGGTGAAGTAGTCAATGGCCACCACCACGTATTTGACCCCTCCCGGGCCCTCCGGGAAAGGTCCAATTATGTCGATGGCCCATTTTTGGAATGGCCAGGATGTTGAAACCGGTACCATGGGGTGTTTGTGCCGGTGGGTCATTGGTGCATGCACTTGGCAGTTATCACACTTCTTGATTTCCTCAGATGCTGTTTCGTACATCCGTGGCCAGTAAAATCCTGCATTCATTGCTTTTCTCACTATCGTCCTTGGTCCCGAGTGCATTCCGCAAATCCCCTCGTGCATTTCCCTAATCACATAGTCAGCCTCTTTCATGTCAACACACTTTAGGGATGGGCCCAGATATGATCTTCGATATAGCTCCCCTCCAATTAGCTCATATTGCAGGGCTCTGACCCTTATCTTTCTGGCTGCCCATTCTCCCTCGGGTAGGATTCCGTCCCGGAGGAACTTAATAATTGGTGTCATCCATGTTTCCTGAGTGCCTTCAATCGCCACAACCTCCTTTGTGTTAAGGGAAGGAGATGTCAGGATCTCCACCTTGACTTCTTTTGCGAGGTGGTCAAATGCCACCGAAGCCAGCTTACTGAAGGCATCCGATTTTCTGTTTCTTCCGCGGGGGATGTACTCCAGTTTGAAAGTTTTGAATGCCTTAGCCATCTCTTTTACTTTCGCCACGTATTGGGCCATGGTGCCGTCTTTGGCTTCATATTCCCCTTGGTACTACTTCACTACCAGTTGTGAATCAGTGCTAGCCTCCACGTGTCCTGCTTTCATTTTCTGTGCCAGCCTCATTCCTGCTAGGAGGGCTTCATACTCTGCGGTATTGTTGGTGTTCTCGAAGTCCAACCTTATGGCATACGTCAGCTGGACTCCCTCGGGGCTTATCAGTGTGATTCCTGCCCCACTCCCTTCTTCACTAGATGCTCCGTCGGTGAGTAACTTCCACACCGCCTCGTCTTCCTTCTTTCTTTCTTCTTTTTCTAAGGCTTCCCATTTTAACAGTTCCTTCTCTTCGTCCTCAGGGACTTCTGCTAAGAAATCGGCCAGTATCTGTCCCTTCATGGCCGTCCTGGGCTTAAACTCCAGGGAATGTTCCCCTAACTCCACAGTCCATTTAGCTAATCGTTCTGACAGCTCCGGCCTCCTGAGCACCTTCTGAAGGGGTTGATCGGTCATTAAGGTAATCTTGTGCCCTTGGAAATACCTCCTGAGTCTTCGGGATGCGAAGACAAGGGCTAATGCGAGTTTTTCCAGAGGCATGTATCGTTCCTCGGGCCCCTTAAGCGTTCTGCTGATGAAATATATGGGGATCTGTCTCCCTTCCCGTTCTACCATCATGACCGCACTTATGGTCGTTTTCGAGGCAGATAGGTACAGAAGCAACGGGTCCCCGGGTACTGGGGTGGCTAACGCCGGGAGCTTGCAGATGTAGGCTTTCATTTCTTGGAAGGCAGCCTCGGCCTCTGTGGTCCATTTAAACTTGTTTGTCTGGAGGCAGTCTTTCAATACTTTCATAAAGGGAATGGTTCTGTCGGCTACCTTTGATAAGAAACGGTTCAACGCTTTCAACCTCCCACTCAGTTGCTGAATGTCCTTCAGGGACCTGGGGGATCGCATCTCAGCCACCGCTTGGGTTTTCTCAGTATTTGCTTTAATCCCTCCCTTGGTGACCACTACTCCCAGGAAATTCCCCTCTTCTACTCCAAAACAGCACTTCCCAGGGTTTAACTTCATGTTCACATCCTGCATAGTGTTGAGGGTCTCGGCTATATCGTCTATCATGGCCATCTCTGTCAGGCTTTTGATAATAATGTCGTCGACGTACACTTCCAGGTTCCTTCCTCGTTGTTCCCTGAACAAAGCGTTCATGAACCTTTGATATGTGGCCCCAGCATTTTTAAGACCGAAGGGCATCTTGGTGTAGCAGAATGTTCCTTCGTCCGTGATGAAGGCAGTTTTTTCCTCGTCTTCCATTGACATCTGGAAGCACTTCAGGGGGTACTGAGACAAAGAGTCTACCTGAACGTCTATCTCCGGGAGGGGATAACAGTCCTTAGGACAGGCTTTGTTCAGATCTTGAAAGTCAATGCACATTCTCCACCCCCCGTCTTTCTTTTGGACCATAACCGAATTGGCGATCCAAGATGGGTACTTCACCTCCTTAACTATCCCTGCCCTGAGCAGTTTTCTAGTTTCTTCACAAGCAGCCCGTCTCTTGTTGGGTCCCATGCTTCGTTTCTTCTGTTTTACCGGTTTTGCCCATGTGTAAGTATTTAGCCGGTGCTCGGTCAGGCTCCTGGGGACCCCTATCATGTCCCCATGTTGAAAGGCAAACACATCTATGTTGTGGATAAGCAACTCCTTCAGGGCACTCTTGCACTTGTCACTCAGGTGGCTTCCCACTTTGACCGTTTGTTCTGGGAACCTGTCGTTAAGGACCCACTCTTCTACTTCCTTCCTCTTGGGTTTCTCAAGTGCCTCCTCTTTGGATACGGAAGAGATCACCTCATAAGCAGATTTAACCCATGCTAGGCCCTTTGGTGTTTGAAATACTAAAGCCCCGTGGGGGGTGGACGCCTGCGCCTGTAAGTCTCCAATTCCGGGTCTTCCTAGGATTGCATTGTACTTCGAGGGTGCCCTGACTACTGTGAAGGTCAGATTTATCGTTCGGACTCGATCCCCTACCCCGACCGTGAACGAGAGCCTGATCTTTCCCAAGGGATGTGACACACTGTTGTTGAACCCTACTAAGGGGATGGAGTCTTCTTCCAACCTGTCTCTTACGTCCCTGTCGAATCTAAGGAAACAATGCTCGTATATTACTTCGACGCCTCACCCTCCGTCCACATGTATTCGAGACACCTTATGCCCTGCTATTATGGCTGAGATGTTCAGTGGAAGTCGTTGCACTTCGCTTTCTTCCAGGTATGGCATAAGGATGGGAGCTTTCATGCAGTTCGGGGAGCCCAGGATCCTGGCTTTTACACTACGGGTGGTATCGAATTCACTCCTCCTTCTGATCATGTCAACATCTGCCCTCCCAAACTCCCTTGCATCTCTTCCCTTGCGGTCCCCTCCCCCTTCCTTAATTTCCTTGACCAAGTGGGCCAGACTTCCCGTCTTTACTTCAGCCTCTATCTCTCTTTTTAAATACATGCAGTCATCGGTTTTATGCCCGAAACCTTTGTGAAATTCACAATATTCGTTTGGCTGCGCTTTCGGCCCAGGCTTTATGGGTGGCGGTCTTGGGAAAGAGTTCTTTACCCTTTCAGTGGCCAGTATCTCACTTGGTGTCTTAGTGAGGGGGGTGAAATTATCAGAGTACAAAGGGGGACCCCTCCCTCGGGGCCTATACGGGGAGTACGAGGATCTCATTCTGTCATGCATCATTCTACCAAAAGCAGGTTTTTGAGAGTAGGGTGTACCTTTGTCAGGAGGCTTTGCGACTGGGGCGATCCTCCGGGGTGTGATGTCCGTTTCCTTGGCTTTGCTGACCGTATCCTTCCCTCTCACAAAGGCTCTGACCCTGTCCATAAGGCTGTCATATGAGTGGGGAACTCTTCCCCCAGCTTCTCACACAACTGGGCATGTTTTAGCCCGTTTATGAAACTGCTAATCTTCATGACCTCCGGGACATCTTTGATGTTCATGCTCTCCTTGACAAACCTCTCCATGTATTGATCTATTCGCTCGTTATCCCATTGTCTAATATGAAGGATCTCATTTGGATTTTTAACCACCTTTCTCTATTGGCCGAAGTTCCATAGCTATCTATGCTCCCCGGGGGCAGGCTGTCGAACCAAAGCCGAGCTCCCTCCGTCAAGGTTTGTACAAACATGTGGCACCATACTGGCATGGGCCATCGTCCCAGCTGTCCCGCTCCCCGGAAGGCATGCAGGTGATCCTCGGGGTCTCTTGTCCCGTCTTAACGGTCAAAGCCTGGGGGTAACTTTGTCTTGGGGGGCATAGGTGCTTCTGCGATTCCTCGTGTGAACTTTGAGACCTCGGCTAAGTCTCGTGGTAGGTATGGCTGATCTAAACCACTGTCACCAAGGTTGTGTCCCTCCTTTCCTTTCTCCCTGGGCTTCTGTCCTGTGATAAGATCCTCCCTTTCTTCTGAGGACATTTGCCTCAGGGCAGTTATGAACGTTTCCAGCTGGTCACCATTGTTGCTCTTGTTTTGAAGATTCGTCCCTTCTTGGCTGGAGGGTGTGTCAAAAGAAAGTCTAGCCCTGAGGCTGTCGAGCTTTTCCTGTCGCTTTAGGTCTTCAAGGTACTTTGTTAACTTTTCCCTATGCATGGCCACAAAGTCGGGAGTGATATGCTCTGCTTTTTCTGGGTTTTCCACCTGGTTCTCGTTACCTTCTTCATGGGTGATGTCTTCCACCGTGACTCTATCCAAATCGTTTTGTGCCATCTGAATGACACGTGAGTTATGTGGGGTTGCCATGTCGTTCTTGATGAAATAAGTTGCTTTTTAGAAGTCGAGTTCTGATGTGGGAACACCGGACAGACCAAGGTCCCACGGATGGCGCCAATGTCGAATACCCAACTCCCGGATAACGTTAGATGGATCTTCGTTGACATCAAGAGCCTTTATCATTGTCACTACAAAAGAACAAACCGTTAGCCTCGCCACGGAGGACCCCGGGAGGGGGATCCGTGACCAAACTCCGGCGTGAGAGTAAGTAAGCTTGCCGGAAAATGAGAGGAGTTTCCTCCGATGAATAGAATCACCGGAAGGTTTCCTCTTTGGTGTGAATCTAATTAATATGTGTGTGTATTAAATATGGAGGAATGTTGGTCGGAAGTTAATGAGAGGCGAGTAAATGAGGGTGTAGTAAATGAGGGAATGCCGGAGATGATACCTGCCTTTCTTCCTGTATATCCTCTCTTATATAACTCATGAATCTTAGATTCATAAGATTACTAGCTTACTTTTTTTATTATTTTTCAAGAAATCATCTCATTTTCAAGTTCATGTTCATGCATGAGGATGATCTTCTTGTGTTAGCACATAATCATCCTCTAACTTGCTAGATCATGTGTTTAATCACAATCTAGCAAGCTCCTTATGATGATCAACATCATAATCTAAAGTAAATATCAACAAGTATCATACATATACTTAAACAACATTACTTCATCAAGATTTCATCATATGTAAGCTTCATGTTCATGATTCAAGATTATGTCTTTTTAGGGTTCTTGTGATTCATAACAATATACATCTTTTTAACCAACAAAATGAGAAGTAAAAACTAGTAACAAGAAGCTTACAACTAGCTCAAGGCTAGGGAAGAACACTTGAAGAAAAAGATTATGAAAATGGTGGGTAAGAGCAAGTGATGAAGGTTCTTCAAGTTCTACAAGCACCAAGCTCCATAAAACACCTTCTAGCACTTTGAAATGAGCTTGGAATGGATGAATGGAGGTTGTAAGGTGATGGTGGTGGCGGCACTATGTTAGGCCGAGAGGGAGAGGAGAGAGTGGGAGAGATGAGTGATGATGTTGTGAAGTGAGAGGAATGTTATGATCTTGTGAATCTATGCCATACTTATATTCATGCTTCTCAATATTATGTCCACCAAATCAAGCAATATCAATATAAAATAGAAATGAAATCTTGTGGGGTATGGTGGTGGGTCCTTGTGATCGTGACTATCAAGGGGGAGGGGTCCAAGTGTAACTTTCATCCAATTACTACAAAATCTTTCACAATCTAGGCAAGATCATATGAGATATGGTGAAATCTCATGAAGATTATGGTGGATCATGCAAGATCACAAAATCTAGGTGGGGCCACACCTTCATAACCGTGGATATGAGGGGGGGGGGGGTTATGTGTAACTTTGATGGTAAATGATGTTAACTAGTTGGAGGTTAAGTGTAAAGTCTAGTGTTTTAAGTGTATGACACATTATATAGTGTGTTAGGGTGTTCGGGGATCATAACTAGCCAAGAAATAATAAAACAATGTTTCTAGAAATATTTTGGGGTTCCGGGTAATGTGCAGTTGTTCAGTTAGATACCGGTTTGTTAAAGTGTCAAACATTTCTGTTTAGTGTTCTTTAAGTACCCTTTTGTGACACTTTTAATTCCCGACACTTAGGAAAGCATTCAGGACCATTAAACCATAATTCTGCTTTATATTTAGGAGTTTAAATGCTGAAAATAGCTGAATTTTGGTTATTTTCTGCAGAATTCTGCATTTTTATTGGGTTTTAGGCACTTTCTGGCACTTAAACTATCACTTAGGAATGCAGTTTTGTGGTCCTTACTTCCCTACACTCTATGCTGGAGTATTATGTAGTCTCTGGCTCATACTGGGCCTCAAAACACTGTCTGTCTAAGTACTGAACTTCGTCAGCATTTTTGTTTGTCTGGTAATGGTGCCAATTCTGTTCTGTGCATTATTAGAACTATGTCGTGTTGCATGTAGCAACGATAAAAGTCTTGCAACATGAAATGCCATTGTATCTATATAACAAAAATCAGAAATTTATTCGTCTTGTAAACTAGATCATGCACAGTTATTAAAGCACATATTACTATTCAATTAGTGTACGAAATGTACGGAAAAGTGGCAGTTGTCACAGACTCCCCCTGTTAAAAGAATTTCGTCCCGAAATTCAAGCGATGCCATCGGTCGCAGGGGAGTTGTGAATCAAATGTGGTCACTTATGTTTAAAATTTGTCTTCATGTTCCCATGTACTCTAGGTCATGATATAAATTCTAATGTACTCAAGTAAATCAATTACGTCTTTTCTGTGTTTTGTGGACTCTTGGTCCGCAACCTTAACAGGTTCTATAGTAATTTTGTCGTTTGTCATTGACATGAATCTTATTTGTGGGAACAACGACTGTCCCTTGAGTCGGACTCCTCTAAAGACTAGACACATGGAATATGTCGCGATCACTGCTGATCTTTCTCTGGAAGTTTCAATTTATGAGCAATGGTTCCGATCCCTACACCGGGGGTCCAACCTTTACGTTTTCCAAATCACATCACGCCTTCTCTAGGCGAGGCTCCCATTAAAGCCATACTTCTTATTTCAAATTCCTACGATTTCCGCCGCTCATCGGTGCAACCTTTCTGTATTCCGCAGGCTGTCTTGATATGATCATATATCTGAACGATCTTGCCTCTAGTTTTTCCTGAACCAACTCGGGCCAGTAGATTGTTTATCTTCGGTCGCCGTTAAATCACAACGGGGATCGACTTATTATGTTCCATCTAAAGCTTCACGCGAAGCGGTTTAAACGGCGGTGTGATAAATACTGTTGTAGGAAAACTCCATTAAGGGCAAGTGAGTGTTCCAACTTTTCATCAAGTTTATCACACAAGCACGTATCGTGTGCATCGTTCAGTAGCTTAGTCCATATACGTTAATATTCTAGTTTTTACGATCAACGGTGTGCTGCAACCCTTGTGATTAGTGAAGGTCGTACAGCGTTTTCTTACAGGTAATGACATCAAATTTGCGGTGCGCAATCACTGTATCTAGATCATGGTTTCTTCTCATGATCTTTTAATCAACGTGACGCGTATGCAATGCCGTGGTCTCGCGCAATCGAGACTTTGTCGAGAAGCGTCACATAATTGCAACTCTAACTCCTTAGCTCTTGATTGCAGGGTTGGCATGAATCTCGTTTTTATCCACCATGTACCCTAAAGTTCTTACCTTGCGGATTCGAAATCCGCTTTTCAACAGTTTAGCACACAACTGTTCTTTTTCTAAGAGTCGCAAGGTAAATTGCAGATGTTGCTCATGACCTTCCTTGGTTGTTGAGCATATAAGAATGTAGTCAATAAATATAATCATGATCTATCCAGGTATGGCTTACACGTTCGATTCATGAGGTCCATGAATATTGTCGATGCATGTGTTAAGCCAAATGGTACGACAAGGAACTCGTAATGCTCAAAGCGAGTCCTAAAGGTTGTTTTAGGGATATTTCCTTCTTGTATTCACAGTTGAGGACTCGTGCCCTTAACTAAGGGTGTCATGTCCTTAATTTCCTCTGTCTAGCAGCTCTTGCAGTTATATCGGAGGCTCATGCTTCTCGGACGAAGCTAGTCGGTAAGGCATCATCTTGTCACTGGTGCCACTCCTGGCACAAGGTTTATCCTAAGCTCCTCTTGTCGTTGAGGGGGCATTATTGGCAAGTCTTCAGAAAAGGCTTCTGGAACTTCTTCCGTCACGGGGATGTTCTCAGGCTCTGGCTCCTTGGTCTCCTTATTGGCAACATGAGCTAGAAAGGCTCTGCAGTCTACTCGGAGGCACTTCTGTGTCTCTTCGACCTGTGAGAGATGTCGCAGATCCGCTGCCTTATGGGGTCTAGCACCCTTGCACCTATTGCAGGAAGGTTGTGTACTATAAATGTTTCATCATTCGCAAGAGGGATGCGACTGATTTTCCTTATATCAAACGACTTCAGCTCTATACTTGAATTTCCAATCCATGCTGACTATCATATCATGACTTCCCAAGGCAATTGTAACAGAAAGTTTCGGCCTTCTGAGTCCCCAAAATATAATCCTTAATTGCTTCGTCTGCTTAAACTAGCCTTCTATATGCCCATTTCTAAAGAATACGGGGCGTCAATTCTACTCGAAACTAGGTTAAGCAGTTTCTTAAGTTCTAAGTATGCAAGGTTAAAGTTGGTGCCAGTATTAATCAAAAATAGATGCATAAGGTTGGTTAATAGGGAACGTACCCGTAACCGCATCTGGATCCTGGCGTGCTTCACGAGCTTCAATCGTGAAAACCCTTACTTGCTTGGTTCTTCCTAGGGCAATCTTTCCTAAAGTGCCCTGCTTCACCACATCTGTAGCAACCTGGTACTCTACCATTATCTCTTCCATCTGGATCCTTCGCTCAACAGGCGTCCTTGCTGTGCCCTTCTTTTCCACACTTCTCGCACTTAGGCCTTAGACATTTACCTTCATGGTAAAAATTGCATTCCTCGCACCTCGGGTTAGTCCCCAAGTAAACCTTACCACCAGCCTTATTAGTGGCTCCATAAGCTTTCCTGCCATGCGGTGGGTTCACTTCCTTTCTTTTGTTAGCTTTAGAGCTTCCATAGCCGACTTGGGTGCCTACCTTTAGGTTTAAAGACTTCCTCTTCTTGTTGCCTGATGACTCCACATGAGTCTCTTTCTTGTTATCCTCAGATTCCGAAAATTTTCCCATGCGCAGAGCTTCTTCAGTAAGAGTGACACTCAAATCGATAGCCTCTGCGATGGTCGGGGGCTTTGAGGTAGTAACCATGCTCCTAATTTGAGGTGCAAGTCCCCAAATGAATCGCTCAATCCTCTTGGATTCCGGTTTGACTAAGTAGGGGACGACCCTAGACAAGTCGTGAAATCGCTGGACGTACTCAGAAATCTTCGGCCCGTCCATTTTCAAATTCCAGAACACCACCTCAAGCTTCTCGATTTCGGCCCTAGAACAGTATTTCTTTTCCATCATTTCCTTGAGCTCGTCCCAGCTCAGTGCATAAGCAGCCTCTGCACCAAGGGTCTGAACCTGAAGGTTCCACCAAGAGAATGCGCCATCCAAAAACAACCCTGAGATATAGGTAACACTCTGCTGGGGTGAACAGTTACTCATTCTTAGAACGGAGTCAGTCTTTTCTGCCTAACGAACAAATGCAACGGCACCTCCTGTGCCATCAAAATTCAATGGCTTACAGTCCAGGAATTGTTTATAGGTGTAGCCAGTTGGAGGGTTATTTCTGGTAGTGCCACCGCTGTGTTCGGAGCGGAGGGCTTCATGTCGTGCAATTGCCTGTGAGATGCGTTCTTGAAGCTTGGCTTCTGTCCTTGGTAACGTACTGGTGTTTGTGTCCCGTTTGGGCGTCATTCTCTTCTGTCAAAAGGTATGAGGTAAGTTAGACAACATTCCATAATTGTCTCTGAGGTACATTGTACCTTAAGCAATCATGTAATCCCCCAATATCACCTGCTTATATGATCAACAATGTATGAGCGAGGTAACAATTACTGAGCCTTCATAGGTTTGGCTACTTGGCTTATTGTTTGTAATGGGAAAAATGAACTCGAGGCTTCATCGCCTTGGTCATACAAGTTTCAGTTATTTCCTGCTACATTGGTTTTCTTAGGTCTTTAGCTTTGCTGATGTGTATATTTTTCCCAGATATGGGGTTGTTCATGTAGGGGTGATAGAGAGTGTAACGTTACTGAATCCTTCTGAATGTTATCCATCTTCACTTGCTTAAATATCGGTTCTCAAACATCTCGTACACGGGTAGAAGTGTCAGACACGAAGTAGGCAAAGACAGGTTTCCTACTTTATAAAGTGCTAAAGCAATGGTCTATGCATTGTTCTACCAGATGAAGGTGTGAACACCTATAGATTATTTTTGAAGGGATGGTGATCATTAACTTGACCCGCAGAGTCCACCAGGATTTCCATGCACTACAAGTTGTTATTACGTGGGCCCCTGTAATAATAAATTGTCTTGCACAGTTACCCCAATTTTCCCTCGTCCAAGCAGATGATCAACCAAGGAGGGGTCACTACTGTCCTTATACCTCTGACATGGAAAGGACCATTGCGGTGGTCCACGCGCTAACACTCGTTATCGTTACGCGCAAATAGGCACGATGATTACATGAAATAGGAATAAAGAGAATTCCTAGTAGTTGGAGGGGCACCTTCAAGATGAATACTTCATCTTCCTTTTCTGGTCAAGTGTGTCGTCAATCTCGCTTCCCAAAAGCCGTAGGGATCTCGTTCGACTGATTAAGAAGTTGTTCAAGGTTGCCGCCTCTGCCTCGCCGTCACTACCGTAGTCAGGCACCTTCACGATCGAGAGGGAAGAGCAGCCATCTCCTACGGAAGCAAGCTCAGAATCTCGTTTGGTAATCACCCTAGTTATGAGCTTTGCAATGAACGCGAGGTGGATAGCTTCATCGTGCGGGTAAGTACAATAATAGGAGTCGGAATCGAAAGTATCTTATTCACGTCAATAATCATTCCATACACTTATTCGTATGTATATATATCAATAAACAAGTATGTTACTTAGCATAAGCAGGCAATTTGATGCATCATGTTGGTGCATACGTCTGTTGACTTGGTCTTATATCGAGTCTTGTATGTTTGTAGATAGATCAGGGCACGTTATTCGAGAAAAATGTCAAATTTAGGGTAAAAGGTAATTTCGCACGAAATTACAATATGTAATTTCGCACGAAATTAACAGGTAATTTCGCACGGAATTGTAATTTCGTGTGAAATGTGATTTCGCTTGAGTCAGTTCATGCGAAATTACCTAGTCTATATATACCCTTTGTGTCTTGTCATTTGGTACGAAATTACGAAGGTGTATTCCAGAGCCGAAGTGCTGCCGAAGTGTCGTCTCGCTGTAAAACTTTGTCAAATCAATCAGAAAGACATTTAAAGTGAATATCTAGCTGAATTGAACTCGATATGTCTGTTTCCGCCTTTCATATTGAGTAGAACACCTCTGAACGAATCGTTTTGGTCGGTAAAACGATCCTACATGTGGTATCAGAGCACAGGAGGAGGAGTTCTACCGTATTCAGCTTTATTTCATCAAATTTTCTAACTTCTACACCTTCTTTTCAAAATTGAACAAAATTTCACGGTTAAAATGGTTTGAATTTTACACATTATAAGCGAAATTGTGTTTTAACAAAGCCTTGAGTAAATTGGACCTAAAATCGAGCTAAAACTTGATAAATTTGACAAAGTTTTGACCGACATGATGACATCAGCCATATTTCGTACGAAATAGTCCTCTAATTTCGCACGAAATTAGGATTTAGTTTGAAATTTTGGTTAATTTCGTACGAAATCAGGTATTTCATACCAAATCCTCTAATTTCGTGTGAAAACCAGGTGATTTCACACGAAATTAAGTTTCGCTTGGTGATTTCACATGAAATCATAATTTCGTACGAAATTACTTGTTGAACAGAGTGAAGAAATTAAATTCGTTGAGAGAGTGGTTGAAGTTGAGAAAGTTGTTGAAATTGAAAAGATAATAGAAATTGAAAAGGTTGTGGAGGTGATTAAACCGTGTCTAAAGTGTTTAGAATCTTGCAAGCAGTGTGCAGAAAAAGATGAAAAGTTGAGTGAGCAAGATAAAATAAAGGAAAAGTTACTGTTTGATCTTAATTACGTGAAAGAATCATATGATGTATTGACCAGAACAGTGACTGGTCTGCAAAAGACAAATTCTAAAAGAGAAGATGCGTTGACCATGTTAAATGCTGTAATGATGTCAAAGCAAAAAGCTATTAACTTTTACATTGAAGAAAGTGCAAAGTGGAAGCAAGAGTTGGAGACAAAAAAGATAGAGAATGAAAGAATCAGACGGTTGTTACAAAGTTATTCTAGTTCTGATTATTTGATTGACAAGATTTATCCAACTGTTGCAGGTCTTGAAGCTTTTTAAGATGAGAAGCCAAAAGAGAAGGATACTGGTAAGAAACAAAGTGCAAAGTATAACAAGTGTCCGCCTCCGATCTGGGAAGGTTATATTCCCAGAAAACCAAATGAGGAGCAAGTCAAAAAGGCTGTCAATATAAAGTTAAAATCCGAAACAACTGATGAGTTACCAGAAAACATTGATGTCACATTCACATCATCTGACACTGATCATGAGTCTGAGTTAATAAAAAAGGTGGTCAATCAGGTGTTAGATAAAGATGAGGAGTCAGAGTCAAAGTCCGAATCCAAGAGTTCGAGTTCATCAATTGATAGTCCAAAGTCATCAGTTAAAAGGGTTTACAATAAAGAATTCTTGTTATCAAAATCTAATTTGAATGACGAACCAATCAAAGTGGCATATACTTTGAATGATTCAGACAAATTATATTCTGATGAGGAATTTCCAATAAGAGGTGTTAAAACTGAAATGATCAAAAAGGTTTTCAAATTAACAGAAATTAATATTTCTGAAATAAAAGATGTAAATCTTTCTGGAAAACCTAAACCGTACACCTCAAGAGATCAACAAATAATTAACAAGAAAAAGGGTTACAGTTCTGGTTCAGATTATCGAAAGAAACCAAACCATAACGGTAATTTCAAAAAGAAAGGTCTAGGTTTTATTCCACCGAAAAATTATATAAATGAGAAAACTTATAAACCAAAAACTGTATTTATTTCAGGAGCAAGTTCGGAGGAAGAAGAAAAGAGCTCATTCTGGAAGCAATCGAACAAAGAATTCCTTGCGAAGAAGCAAGAAGAAATGAGGAATGGAGCATATCAAAGAAAAGAAACAAGAACCTGTTACAGATGTCAAGAAGTTGGTCATATTGCTTGGAACTGTCCTAAAGCAACCAACATCAAACCGGAAGTTGTTTCTAAACTTAAGGAAAAGATTGTTGAGAAAAATGAACCACCAACTGAAAAATTCAAAGTTTTTAAAAATTCAACATATGAAGTTGGTGAATGTTCAAAGAAAAGATTTTACAAAAGAAGAGTTAATCTTGACAACCAAATGTGGGTTGTTAAGAAATCTGAGATGAAATCTGGCGATGAATCTGATTCCACAAAATCAGAGGAGCCACAAGTTGAGATAAAAGATAAAAAAACAGTTCCTCCTTTGGATGATGTGAACTTTCCACCATTGAGGACTGAAAATTTTAATCAGAAAGTTGGTAAAGTTGAGATCTCGAATCAATTCTATTCTGAGGAGAAAGAATTTGATGTTGAGAAAGCGTTTAATGGAAATGTTAAAAAGATTTTTGGAAAGATGGTCGAGGGTAAAGTGAAAGGGGTAAAAGATTTTTATGAAACAAAGAAGGCAACTTATTACCCAAGCGAAGTTGAAGAGGAAACATCCAAGTTTGGTGAGGCTTGGATGTCTGTCTTTCATAAGTAAAAATCTGACTTGCCGGAGCTCCCAAGTTGGTAATCGTGGAGCATGAATCGGCATCATTCTTGAAAAATTATGTTTGTGAAATATTTAAAATTGTTAAATTCTACAGGTTGTGGGATTGCCAGAGCTCCCAAGTTGGTAATCGTGGAGCATGAATCGCCATCTTTATTAAAAATTTGTACTTCTAAAATTGTTAAATTCTACAGGTGTTGGAATTGCCGGAACTTCCAGGTTGGTAAGTGTGGAGTAGGAATCGGCATATTTCTTACAAGTGGTATTTCAGTTTGGAAGTGGTAGTTGTTCTTAAAATTGCCATATGTCATTTTACATCTGGTAAAATTGAACGTACAAATGGTTAATCAAGGTCATTAAGTTGAACTTGACTTAACTTTCATCCAATGGTTGAGAAAACAATGTGATGAACCAAACCCTATTTTTACAAGTGATAAAATCAACAAAACTTATTTTCTGGAAAAACCATTTTTGATTAAAATAAACTTAAGTGTTTTGAAATCTTAATGGGAAAATAGTTTGTTGTAAGGGGGAGTTCTGATTGTTTATGCCAAGCGGATGGCGAATTGAAGCAATTCACAACAGTTGTCACTTTATTTGTATAGTTTGTTTTCAAATTTCTTTTAAATGATTTTGAATTTTAGGGGGTGTAAGAAATTTTGGAAAATCCAAAAACTTTAGAAAATTTGAAAAATTCAAAAAAATGATAAAATCAAAAATGAGTTTTGTTGAGAAAAAGAGGAAATGATAGTACATCAATGGACAATCACATCATGCTAAAGAATTGGAATGTTAAATAGTGATAAACGGTCTCACTGATGATGTGCCAGTAGGTTTTTGCACATTTAGTAAATTGTGTCGAGATATAAACCTAAATTTCAAACTTACTTATCTCGTGGGGAACATCTCTCGGATATATGGGCAACCCCCGAAATCTTGTTTGAAAGGTCCCTCTTTCTGAGATACAAGGTCTTTATGCTTAGTGATATCTGGGTGTATTATCCCGGGACTTCTGATTTTGCGGAAGCAATGGCCTAGTCCCCGGAGAATACTTTACGCTTGCTTGAAATATAGCACCACCCTCAGCATAAAAAATGATGAAACATTGCAAAATGCTAATCATGTGCTGTTGAAGAAAAGATTCTCTAAAGGGAACCCACCAAAAGTCGAAGTCGTCATCTCTCTGATTTTGCGGAAGCAATAGCCTGAGCTCTCACGGCCCTCGCATTTAACCCTTTACAGATATCATCTAGGTATACTCACCTGTAAGACTGAATATTGGGATCTGGATACGGGAGTATATTCTGAGGTGGGACACGCGAATAAGTTTAAGTGCTTAAAACATTAATCTCGTATCTCGAAACAGTTGAACTTTGTGTGAAAATTTAAGTGGATCAGAATACTGACAATCTAAGTGAATCGTTTAGAACTTAAAATGTTTAAAGCTTAACGGTGCTGGTGATTTGTCTCATAAACTGATATGATCCTCTTACACAAACTCACAAAAATATTGTTTGTATATATTTCTTTACTTCAATTCTTTAATTTCAAAAATCCAAAAAGATTTTCAGTGTGTTTTAGCATAAAATTTTGAAAAATCCAAAAAGATTTTTGACAACTAATGTTGAAGAGCTGAGTTTCAAAATTCCAAGTGCTGGACATGATGAACATTTTATGAGGGGGAGTCTGTGTAGTATGGAAAAGATTTTGAATGATAACCTATAAGTGGTTCATCAGATATTAACATTGTAAAATCATTTATTGTGTGATGAATACCTGCAAATGAATTATAAATTTGTCAAATGTTAAATTTGTGAAATTTATTGTGAGGTAGAGAATGTGCAGGTTAGCAAGGTTTCAGATCCTGATTCTGAGTATTAGAGAGCCAGGTTGTGATTCTGATCATGTGAAGATTGAAGATTAGATCAGCATTCGAGAGGAGGTTATGTGTTGGAGCTGATGAAAAGAGAAGAGAGAAGACTGAGGAGGTTTTACACTGTCATATACTTCAGAGAGTGCAAACAGACTGATAAAGACTGAAGACGTTGAAGACTCGACACTGAAGACTCGTCAACATCCGAGGGGGAGTCTGTTGGTGCATACGTCTGTCGACTTCGTCTTATATCGAGTCTTGTATGTTTGTAGATAGATCAGGGCACGTTATTCGAGAAAAATGTCAAATTTAGGGTAAAAGGTAATTTCGCACGGAATTGTAATTTCGTGTGAAATGTGATTTCGCTTGAGTCAGTTCATGCGAAATTACCTAGTCTATATATACCCTTTGTGTCTTGTCATTTGGTACGAAATTACGAAGGTGTATTCCGGAGCCGAAGTGCTGCCGAAGTGTCGTCTCGCTGTAAAACTTTGTCAAATCAATCAGAAATACATTTAAAGTGAATATCTAGCAGAATTGAACTCGATATGTCTGTTTCCGCCTTTCATATTGAGTAGAACACCTCTGAACGACTCGTTTTGGTCGGTAAAACGATCCTACACATCATATCACGTATAACTCTCGTTTATCCTTTGGGGGGTTATTTTGTCTTTGGCAAGTCTAACTCGTGTAGACTATGCCTTAGTTGGCACCTTATTTTGGGGTATTCCCTACTAATGTCCTTGCCTTGTCTCTTCTTTGAAAATTATTTGACTCATGGATCTTGACGCTTACGTGAATGCAATGAAAAACCTTTTCTTTTGTAAAATGTTTTTGTGAGAGAACTCTAGTGATCGTAGTCTAGACTCGAGAAGGAATCCTAGTTCACTACAATCGAAGCTCTGATACCAAACTGTCACACCCTGACTTTTGCGGAAGCGTATGATGTGTGACTGGTTTAATATCATTGCATTCAATCATAATAAATAACTACATGATCCAAAAACGATGTTCATCCATTCATAAAATTTGAGTATTAAAAACACTGGTTATTTAAGTTTTAAACACAACCTTCGACTAGGTTACCAACCAACAAAAGTGGATGATATCTAAACTTGAAGTCTACTTCTAGGAACAACACCCGCGCCCAAGATCCACCCTGTTACCTGAAATACATGTAATTTTGGAAAACATCATCAAAAGTTGAGCGAGTTCATGCGTTTTGTGTGAGTACTGTAATCTTGTAAATCTTGTAAATCTTTGAGAGACTCCTTTGTAAACAGGTATGAAAAGCGTGTATGAACATGATTGTGTTACAAGGACTTTAAGGCATGTGAGGACATAGGGAGCACTCGGAATGAGTGGACTTATACCCTTGTCGATTTCCCTCGACTATGTCGATTTCCCTCGACTATGTCAATTTTACCTTGACTATGTCAATTTCCCTTGACTATGTCGATTTACCTCGACTACGTCGATTACCCTCGACCATGTCGATTACCCACGACTATGTCGATTACCCTCGACTAGGACTCCGAAGCACTGCTTGGTACTAGTTGTGACCATGAGTGGGGTTCGGCCGTACCCGTTAGATCTAACACTCGTCCCTAATTAAGTATTAATGGCATTTCAATATCTAGTCTATGCTCACATGATCTAGTATTTCATAGGCATTTCATACCGTTCAAGCATTCATAACATGTATTTCACCCCCGAGAGTTATAAAAACCAAAAACAGTTAAGAGAAAATGGGGAGCATGAACTCACTGTTTTGCGTCTTCAGTACTCGTAACTCAAATCTCGTCAGCAAACACGACTACCTACAATGTGCTAGGGTCTATTAGACGAGCGGGCCGTGCCTTGCCTTAGTATTCATGTTTTGAGTTACGTTTCCTTAATGTCTTTAACATTATCCAAAGTTATAATACTTCTCAAGTATTCATTTTCGTATTTCCTTCCCAAGGATGGGAGTATTTCATACATCTGTATTTGTATTCTCATATTTGTAGTTTCCAAAGTAATATATTTCAAGAAAATATATATTTTCCCAAAAATCATATATCTTCTAAATATTCTAAGAAAATATATTTTTACTTCCAAAAAAAATAATATATTTTCTCTTTGTCGAAAATATGATATACTTTGTAATAATAACGAAAATCATATTTTCCTTTCTTGTATCCAAATAATATTTACCAAAGATATATTCGTAATGGTATTGTTTTGGATAGTAAATTTCATGGTATTTGTTAAGTTATATTATTTTACTGTAAAATAACATAACTCTTTCACAAAGTATACAAATATTCACACGAGTGTCTTAATGTAAATATATTCTAAATAGGCTAAATTGCACTTTTCGTCCTTTATGTTTCAGGGTTTCTACAGGCGTTGTCCTTTAAGTTTAAAAATTACACTCTATGTCCTTTATGTTTGCAACCTATTACAGGCAGTGTCCTTTCTCATAAACCCAGTTATCTTTTAATGTTAAAAACCCTTGTCTCTCTCAACTTCAAACATGAGGGACCTTTTATGTAAAAAAGTAACACATATTCTTGCAAAATATAAATTTCGCAACCCAATCTCAAGAAAAACTCTACCCCCCAGTCGTTATTGTTGTTGTCCACCACCTTCACTCGGGCCACCTTCATGACCCCGTGGTGCAGCTGTTGCAGTCGTTAGCCGTGCGCCGTCACCAATGGGTGGTGGCCGGCTGTTTATCCAGGGAGATGGTGAGACGATCGAGAGTAAGGAGAGGCAGGGGGTAGAGTTTTTCTTGAGATTGGGTGAGGTTTGCCGGAAAACGGCTGCCAGGAACACCAATGGGTGGTGGCCGGCTGTTTATCCAGGGAGAGGGAGAGACGATCGAGAGTAAGGAGAGGCAGGGGGTAGAGTTTTTCTTGAGATTGGGTGAGGTTTGCCGGAAAACGGTTGCCGATCATCGCCGGCTCCGTCGTGTCGTCGACGGAGCTCCACCGGTGGTTGGTTGGGTCCGGATGCTAGAATTCTTTGAGGTAGAGAGAGAGTTAGGTGTGGTATGTGTAGATAAGGTTTGAAAAATGAGGAAAAGGTAACGTTATGAGCTTTTTATATGTGTTTCACTTTTTTACATAAAAGGTCCCTCATGTTTGAAGTTGAGAGAGATAAGGGGTTTTAACATTAAAAGATAACTAGGTTTATGAGAAAGGACACCGCCTGTAACAGGTTGCAAACATAAAGGACATAGAGTGTAATTTTTAAACTTAAAGGACAACGCCTGCTGAAACCCTGAAACATAAAGGACGAAAAGTGCAATTTAGCCTTCTAAATATATATTTATACATTTTTATTTATAAAAATCATCCTCCAATACTTGTATTTTGGTAGCAAAGTCTATGGCAAAGTTTATATTGAAACCCATAGTTAAATCACACTTGTAAATATTTGTTTAGAAAATATTTTTCTAAGTGTTTATATTTTTAGAAAATTTTGCCATAGTTTCCCCTAAAAATGGAGGTGTCCATGCTATTAAAGCATATTATTTTCTATTCAAAAATCAACACACAATAATCAATAATCAATAATCAACCTTAAACAATATTATTCTTACCAAGTGCAAGAACAATACATTTTTCATAACAATATGAACTTGATCGTTTCACAAAAACTTGTAGTAACTTGGTAAAGTGTTTAGTGGGTTTAGTTACCCTTTAAAGTGTGTTTATTCCTTTACAAATCTCATTCTCGAAAAATTTGTGTGTTTACAACTTGTTAGATGATCCTTCAAAAATCATTCTTTTGAACTCTTCTTGTAAATAAAGTGCTCTTACACTTATTTTATCACCAAAAATAGTGTACATTTAAACAAGCATCAAGATCTTCTAAAAATCACACTTTGGACTTGGTTCTTTTAGAAAACCACTCATGAATCTTAGATTCATAAGATTACTAGCTTACTTTTTTTTATTATTTTTCAATAAATCATCTTATTTTCAAGTTCATGTTCATGGATGAGGATGATCTTCTTGTGTTAGCACATAATCATCCTCTAACTTGCTAGATCATGTGTTTAATCACAATCTAGCAAGCTCCTTATGATGATCAACATCATAATCTCAAGTAAACATCAACAAGTATCATACATATACTTAAACAACATTACTTCATCAAGATTTCATCATATGTAAGCTTCATGTTCATGATTCAAGATTATGTCTTTTTAGGGTTCTTGTGATTCATAACAATATACATCTTTTTAACCAACAAAATGAGAAGTAAAAACTAGTAACAAGAAGCTTACAACTAGCTCAAGGCTAGGGAAGAACACGTGAAGAAAAAGATTATGAAAATGGTGGGTAAGAGCAAGTGATGAAGGTTCTTCAAGTTCTACAAGCACCAAGCTCCATAAAACACCTTCTAGCACTTTGAAATGAGCTTGGAATGGATGAATGGTGGTTGTAAGGTGGTGGTGGTGGTGGCACTATGTTAGGCCGAGAGGGAGAGGAGAGAGTGGGATAGATGAGTGATGATGTTGTGAAGTGAGAGGAATGTTATGATCTTGTGAATCTATGCCATACTTATACTCATGCTTCTCAATATTATGTCCACCAAATCAAGTAATATCAATATAAAATAGAAATGAAATATTGTGGGGCTTGGTGGTGGGTCCTTGTGACCGTGAATATCAAGGGGGAGGGGGTCCAAGTGTAACTTTCATCCATTTACTACAAAATCTTTCACAATCTAGGCAAGATCATATGAGATATGGTGAAATCTCATGAAGATTATGGTGGATCATGCAAGATCACAAAATCTAGGCGGGGCCACACCTTCATAACCATGGATATGAGGGGGGGGGGGGGGGGGGTTATGTGTAACTTTGATGGTAAATGATGTTAACTAGTTGGAGGTTAAGTGTAAAGTCTAGTGTTTTAAGTGTATGACACATTATATAGTGTGTTAGGGTATTCGGGGATCATAACTAGCCAAGAAATAATAAAACAATGTTTCTAGCAATATTTTGGGGTTCCGGGTAATATCCGGTTGTTCAGTTAGATACCGGTTCGTTAAAGTGTCAAACATTTCCGTTTAGTGTTCTTTAAGTACCCTTTTGTGACACTTTTAATTCCCGACACTTAGGAAAGCATTCAAGACCATTAAACCATAATTCTGCTTTATATTTAGGAGTTTAAATGCTGAAAATTGCTGAATTTTGGTTATTTTCTGCAGAATTCTGCATTTTTATTGGGTTTTAGGCACTTTCCGGCACTTAAACTATCACTTAGGAATGCAGTTTTGTGGTCCTTACTTCCCTACACACTATGTTGGAGTATTATGTAGTCTCTGGCTCATACTGGGCCTCAAAACACTGTCTGTCTAAGTACTGAACTTCGTCAGCATTTTTGTTTGTCTGGTAATGGTGCCAATTCTGTTCTGTGCATTATTAGAACTATGTCGTGTTGCATGTAGCAACGATAAAAGTCTTGCAACATGAAATGCCATTGTATGTATATAACAGAAAGCACAAATTTATTCGTCTTGTAAACTAGATCATGTACGGAAAAGTGACAGTTGTCACAACTTTAGGTTCCTTAGCCTTACAATACTGCTCGAACCTGAATTTCCACTCGTAGTAGTCATCTTCGTACAATTACCTTGGAACTTTGGTAGATGTGCCAATCACCTGATCAAGTTCTTGATGAAATGCTATAGACTGAGTCCAGATGGCAGCCAAAGTTACATTAGCAAGATCCGCAGCAGTCACAACACCGTTCATAACACCGCTTGGGTTCATCATTTTTTTAAATTACCAAATAGAAATTAGGTCACTTTTTAAAGAAAAGTGAACAGTCCAATCCGAAGAGCAATGGTATCTGAGACAAACTCTGAATAGTACACCAGCTCTGAATAGTGTCCGAGATAAGACAGTATCCGAGATGAACAGTTGTCCAAGATAGAACAACTATCCAAGATGAAATGGTTATCTGAGAATGAACAATCTAAGATGGCAAACTTATCCGGAACAGTGGCTTATCCGGAACAAAGCCAATCTTCAACAGACATGATCCGAAATGCTTGATGTTTATCCGAGGTAGTTTGAAGTTTATCCGAGAAGCAGGCAATCTTCAACACTCTTTTATCTGAGATGCTTGAAGATTATTCGAGACACTTTGAATGTTATCCGAGAAGCAGGAAATCTTCAAAGAAGATGATCCAAGATACTTTGAAGTTTATTCGAGATGAAGACAATCTTCAAAGGAGATGATCCGAGATGCTTTAAAGTTTATCCAAGATGCAGAGAAACTTCAAAGAAGATGATCCAAACCAGTAAACTTCAACAACAAACAGAACAGAACCAGCAACGATTCGAGTAGCAGAATCCATGTGATATCAGATCCGAGCCTAGAAACATGTTTAACGGGCTCTGATACCAATTATAAGTCCCGAAACGAGTTCACAATGATATCACACAAGTTTTTTTGGTGGCGGAATCACACAAACAAATAATGATTCAAAAGAAAATAGATGAAGAAGAAAGTAAGATGCTTCAACTTGCATACAATAATTGTCAAATACAAGTTTCTAAAACAAGTAAAACCAACAACATGCTCCTAACCTATCATTTATTATATATAGTAATGTTTAGGGAGCATTTCCCCTAAACCCTAGGCCCATAATCTCCTAAGCCCACCTTAGTGCACATCCTTATAGAAGCTTGGTCCTTTAGTAATTAAGTTACTATTCTATAAACCTTTAAGGCCTAACACTTGCGTCTAGATTCCCTATCAGATTAAAAGGACAACCAACCTTTTTGCTACTAGAATTCCGAATTGTTGCTTTACTTTTGGGTTTGCCTACACGATCGCATTGCAACCATATCTTCAATGTCCTTGCTGACGAACCTTCGCCTTTTGTTATCGTTCTTTGGGTCACAATGACGTAACCTTTTGCAACTTCTCTTTTGTAAACCCAACTCTTCAAGTGACCCAAATACCTAAAATCGTTGTACATTAGAATTATGTGTGTTGGTTGATTAAAATAGAATTATATGTGTTGGTTGAATAAAATAGAAATATTACATGACAAACCCACTTTTATATTATATTATATTTTTTACAATATAACATATGACATAAATAATTTACTAAATTAAATTAGGTGTGTATTTTTTGCCATAATTGTAACTTTAAAAGAGAAATTCACATAAGTAAATTTAATATATTAATTTGTGGAAAAAAAATAAAAAACTTGGGTTGAACATGTCGGGTTCGGGTTTATATGTATGACACAATTATCGGGTTTGAATGAAATATTCGGGTTCGGTTCAGGTCGGGTTTGTATGAAATTTCGGGTCGGGTTTGTATGAAATTTCGGGTCGGGTTTGTATGAAATTTCGGGTCGGGTCGAGTCGGGTTTGTATCCAACCAAATACAATGTCATACCTAATAAACATTTTATATAACACATTACACGTATACAAAATCAAATTTTTCTCTCTAAAATTATATAAACATTATATATAACAAATAACACGTAAGTGATGGTTATGTCATACCTTTTCTGGTTTTTTCTGGTCATTATCACCTTCCTCGTTAGCACCTTTTTCGTTGCCACCACCTTCGTCCTCGCCGTGATCACATTCCTCGAAGTGTGTTACACCTTCCTCGACTTTGTTATCATTATCCTCAAAGTTCTTAGTGCCTTCCTCGTACTCTTTCTTGTGTTGTTTCTCCGTAAGTCCCGTATGCGTGTTGCGGATAACTTTGAGCCACGTAAGATGGTTCCGCATCATCTACGAACACTTGAAACAACTTAATGGTGAGACTTTCATAACCAAAACAACATCACATCATATATAGATTTTTTACCTGGTTCAAATCAGGCAACACGGGCCGCACACTCTCGTCATCACAATGAAGCACGAACACAAGCTCCTCACCTCGATCAACGCCGGATAACCAAACGCTCTCGTAGATGTATGACTGATTTGAATCTTCGGCAAAAACATAATGTCCCAAAACGACATCTTTATGCTTCACAGTTTGATCGAACTGTTTTATTTGTGAATTTTCATCATTTTCATCATTATTTTGTAAATTTTCAACATTTAAATGAAACGGTTCCATATGCTTGGATTAATAACATTTTTCCGAATGATATGTGGCGTATAGGTCAATAGCTCGTACAGAGGTCACCTTTTCAGTCTGAACTCGCTGCATTGTCAGTATTTATACCTTAAATTACTGACACATCGTACTTATATGTCGCTCATAGGGGAATAGGAGGAGTATAGGGTTTAATGTTTCAACAACCACCATCTTATGCGCTGCTCATAGGAAAATGGGAGGCGTATAAATTCACTTTTTCTGACGCATTTAATGTATTCAACCCCTATAATCTACTCACACCTCTATATGCTGTTGCTGGGGATGTGGGCCTAATTTTAGGGGATGTACCAATACCCTCACCCTTACGAAAACCTATAAAGACTAAGAATTTAATAGAACATGACGACTAGGGAATCAGTTTGTGACATGCATCTAAGACTATGGGGTATTGGTTGGGTACAAACGCCCACGTCACCACCCCGGGTGGGCTTGGGTTTCGACGTGGCCCCTTGGGCGGGGGTTTCAGCCAGGGCATTGGGCGGGGCTACGAACATGACATGGCGGAACCTCGTTGGCCAAGACTACTAGCCGTTTGAGCTAGCCATTGGGCATGAATTAAAAAAAAACTTTATTCCTATATAAATACCCTAACATATTTAACATTTTTCTCACACAATATCAAACACATAAAACACAATCTTTCCATGAGTTCTTCAAGTTCAATTGAATCGTCATCATCATCTGACGATGGTGCGGAAATATTTCTACAAATGATCGTGACGGTGGTGAAAGCTATCATGGAAGACGACGAGGAAGAGACTTCGAAACCTAAACGGAGGAGGTACATCGCTCGTGAACGGCACACCGCTAACAAATTGTTGGTAAGCGATTATTTCTCAGCCGAACCTAAGTATGATGAAAAAATGTTTAGGTGTCGTTTTCGTATGAGTAGAAACTTATTTTTAAGGATATCTAGGGATCTTGAGGAGAAGTATGTTTTTTTCCAACAAAAACCGGATGTAACCGGGCAATTAGGATTTAGTACGTGGCAAAAGGTCACGGCCGCACTTAGACAGTTAGCGTACAACAATAGTTCGGACATTATGGATGACTATTTAAAAATGTCTGCACGTGTAGCTAGAGAAAGTCTTCACAACTTTTGTTCGTGTATTTTAGAAATTTATAAGAAAAGATATTTGAGAAAGCCGTCGTTCGGTGACATGCAACAAATATTGGAACATCAAGCCGATTATCATGGGCTACCCGGGATGCTAGGTAGTTTAGATTGTATGAAATTTCCTTGGGAACTTTGTCCAACCGCATGGCAAGGCGCTCACACGAGTGGATATCACGGGATGCCAGCCATCATGCATGAAGCGGTTGCGTCCCAAGATCTTTGGATATGGCATGCGTTCTTCGGTATCCCAGGTTCACATAACGATATTACCATCATAAACCACTCGTCCCTTTTCAGTGATCGGGTAAATGGTATATGACCCAAAGGAAGTTTCTTTGTAAACGGGGTTGAGTACGTGTATGGGTACTACCTAGTTGATGGGATTTACCCGGAGTGGGGGGTTTTCGTAAAATCGTTCACAAAACACGGTACCCTAGATCCAAAGAGATTAAAGTTTAACAAGGTCCAAATGGCTGCACGTAAAGACATCGAGCGAGCGTTCGGTGTTTTGAAGAAAAGGTGGAAAATATTGGCAATGCCTTGTCGACTATGGGACAAGGATCAGATTGGAAACGTGATGTACGCATGTATCATTCTTCACAACATGATTTTGGAGGATGAAGGTAGAGCGGTCATTACCTACTATGATGACGATGACCCCCAACCAGATAACGTAACAGTTACAGACGAAGATAAATCAACAAATGAATTTTTGGTCAAGTCAAGGGATATACATCACAACCTTCGATCTGATTTGGTGGATCATGTTTCAACGATTCCTGGGTTCGAAACCGACGAAGACGACGATTCAAACGAAGAATGATTGTTTTTATTTTGATACTATGTTTTTTATAATTATTATTTATGTTTATGTAGTTTTTAATGGTTTATATATATATATATATATATATATATATATATATATTTATATATATATTTAAAAAAATATAATGATGTGGCTTGGCCACGCCACCCTAGCCACGCCCACCATATCCCTATGAAATTGGGTTTCGGTATTGGGTGCCCCATAATCTACGTGGACGCACCAAACCCCGTCATACTCCATAATCCACGCCCACCATACCCCACGGTCTAAGTTTGGGAAGCTTTTTGGATGCTTTTATATGGATAGAAAGGAATCCACTATTTGGTGGAATTGCCATGGTATATATGGTCCATATATGATTGATTGCCATTGTGAGACATCTAAACTTAGGGGTGTGCAAAAAACCGAATTAACCGACCCATAACCGAAATAACCGAAAAACCCGAACCAAAAAAACCGAACCGAATGGAAAACCGATGGGTCGGTTTTTAATTTTTTGATAACCGACAATCATGGGTCGGTTATGGTTTTGTACGTTTCAATAACCGCCATAACCGAACCGACCCGCTAGTTACTTATTAATAAAATAAAATCCTTATGTAGGGGCGCGCAGGATTGCAGGAATACCAAAGGACCATTGTGAATTATTAAACCTAATAAAATAAAATACTTATTCCAAAATCCAACGTAGGGGCGGTTACTTATTAATATCACTATTAGGGTTCAAAGTTCTAAACTTCTTCTAAGTTCTAATCGTCCTTTCAGTTCTCCATCGTCTCCAGTACAGAATCTATTCACCGAATCTAAACTTCTAAGCGAGAGTTCAACTTCAATCTATTCACAGACTCTGGTTGATGATCTCACAGAGCTAAAGCAACTGTCTTCTTTTACATTCTGCTTGTTCAACGTTGCCTACTCATAGTGAGTTCTTTTACATTCTGCTTGTTCTCGTTTTCGTATATTGTTTCTGATTATTCTTTTACGTATATTGTTTCTGATTGTTCTTTTACATTCTGTTATATTTGTTTACTTCTGTAATGATTGTTTCTGTCAACAATTAACCTATGATACAAATGATACATACGCAACACTAATACTTAATTAAGTTTATAGTTCAATAATTCTGGGGGATCATTGGGATATGCGAAAACTCCCATCCATATGCCTCATGTTTATGTAGTTGATCCCCTAATAAAGATCAAAAGAAGTCGGTTCATGCCTCATACCAATTTATTTCCAATGATGTTTGACACTCATCCACCCAAGTATGGTTGCCTGGCCTCATGAGTCATGATGCTAAAGTATTGTTTCTGATTGTTCTTTTACATTCTGTTATATTTGTTTACTTCTGTAATGATTTTTCTATTAACACTTCAAGTCAACCAGAAAGATGAAGTCTGTTATATTCGTTTGAATTTATGGATATCATTTTGTTTGAACATTTGTTTGAATTTATTATATAACGTTTTATTCGGTGATTAAAAGTATTAATATTTATAGATAATATTGCTTTGAGCTAAATTTAGCTAGACCTAAGTTCATGGTTAACCGACCCATAACCGACCACCATAACCATCAAAACCACCATAACCGAGCGGTTATGGTTATGACTTTTCCATAACCGACATCTCGGTTATGGTTATGGTTATGACCCAAAACCGACCCATGCACACCCCTATATAAACTCATCAAAAAGGTTAATGTTACATGCAATTGTGAAAGCACCGGATCGATGACGAACATCAAACATTGCACTTGATTCAAGACATGAAGAACAATCATAAACACCAAAGATAGAAATATGTAGAAGATTAATCCTTTATTATGAATCAATCATCACAGATTACACAAACCAAAGGAGTATACATCATCTACAAGCTGGATTTAGATCACAAAGATCTAAACCCTAGCTTTCTCTCACTAACACATAGTCTCTCTCTCTAGAATTCACACCAGGAGGAACAAGTTGGGAGAAGAGCACAAAGCTTCAAGAGTTTATCTTGGTTCGTTCACCCATCCATGGATATGTTGGATGCTTGCCCTAATCCTATACAACACATATATATAGACTAGGACTAAACTCGGACAAACAATCTACACCAAAACCCTGACTTTTGTCCCTAACATAAACCTCTGACCTTTTTCCTAGACATAAAACTTGGACAAAATGTCCCTAGGATAAAGTTGGGACTATCTTTCAAGACTTGTACAATAAAGACCCTAACAATTGGAAAGCATGCACTTATCACCCAAAGTGCACTAACAAACTCCCCTTGGTCTTCATGTGGTCTTGAATTCTTCATTATCGTTGACTTTAACTTGGACTTCTGCTTTGGTTGACCAGAACTGATAAGCGACAGTTACCCGGCAGGAACTGCACTTACAGTCTCCCCCTTAACTGTTGCATCAGTTCTGTGTGGCATCGATAATCTTCAGTCACCGGATACTGCACTTACACTCCCCCTTGAGTGATGATATCATGGCTGCTATCAACTTTGGCTGAGACTTGATCTTTCTGGCAGAGCACAGCGATCTTCAACCCTTCTAATTAAAGACTTGCTGACGATCACTTAAGGCCGCTTTGAGAAACCCGAAGAATCCAACATCAAACACTGTAGATCCTCCCCCTCAAACTACTCCCAAATCAAGTTAACGCGAACCGACCTACAACCACATGTAGGAATATCGCTCGATACATTAATCTTCAAACCTAACCAACAGCAGAAAGAAACATTGGATTTCCAATGCCCAACCTTGAACACTTCAAATTTCGCAAAGACATGAAGCTCAGTTCGATAAGTTAATAACAACTGAACTTTGTAAAAGTACATCCACCATCTTGATCAAAAGTCTTCAACCCTTCATGTATAATCTCATCTCGTCACGTATCCTCATGAATCAATCTCCTATCTTCACGAATCCCCTGAATCCCCGATGGCTTTCATCTCCGACCTTCCCCTCAAATCAAGAAGCCCCACATTATTTCGAGACCAGAACTAATCTTCTCTACTCTAAATAGCAACTTAATAAGGCTCAATCTTCAACTAGTCATCAACCGAGAATTCAGCTTCATCATGTCAAACACTTGATTAATAACATAAACACACGTGACAAAAACTCCATCACACACGAGCTATTTCACGCACAAGCTTTATATTTACAAAGAAAACAGGAACTTCAAAATTTTTTACTCCCCTTTTTCTTTGTAAACAATACAAAATTCCAAGCAAGTCGTATTCTCTTCGCACCACAAATCAACGAGCCAAACGACTGTCCGTTATAAAGCTCGTTCAAACACACCCAACACCAATCGGCTCGGCTGAGCCGTCGTTAACATCTCGTAGCTGCTTAACCGAAAGCTCCTCAAGTGAATAACTGTATTCAAGCAGCGCGTTGATCCCTTTCGCTCGAAACATACAAGTCTCCACCGACCGTAAACACTGCTCCATCGTCTCCTCTCGCTGGCCCCTCGTCGAAGGTCACATGACTCGGAACAAGGAGAAAATCAGAGACACGCACAAAACTCTCAAGACTCGGAGCCTGTTTTAAAAATCAGAGCCAATACTGAAACTCAGAACCTCGGACAGTTTAACAAAACTGAAAGTTGAACCTCTGAATCACTGAACCAGTTTTGAGAAACTCGGAATAACCCCAAACTTTCTTTAAAAACTCGGATAACTCGGAGATGAGCTGAGATCAAAACTCGGAACTATAGAAAACTACAAACTCGGACATGAAAGAGTTTAAAACTCGGAGTCAGACACTCGGATCATCTTCACTAAGTTCAAAACTCAGAACAAACACACAGTTTGTAATGTAAAACTCGGAATATGAGGGAACTGTGCAAAACTCGGAATAAGTGGAAACTGTGCAAACTCGGAGACTGATTCACATCTGTGCAAAACTCTGACAGCCAAAACTCTTGTTTAAAAACTCAGAACGGTTTGATAAAACTCGGAAAAACATAGTGACAGTTCAAAACTCGGAAAAACATAAGATGTCTTCAATACTCGGACCCACATACAAAATTTGGAGACATATAACTCGGAACAGTGAATTAATTCGGAGACACATAACTCGGAAGAGTGAATTAAAGTTTTGACCTTTCAAAAACACTGTTTGAAGCTCGGAATTAATGAGAAACATAAAACTCTGAACAGAACCTCGGAATCTTTGCACTTCAAAACTCGGACAAGTGAAACTCAGACATGGTGAGACTTTGAAAACTCAGACATGTTGAAGAGGAAAAACTCGGAACTGATACACATCAGACACATCGGACCAATTTGAGTTTTAAAACTCAGACTTTAAAGTTTAAAGAACTCGGAACTAAATTTAGTAACATGTCACCAGTTGATAACTCGGACCTATTGTAACATGTGATGAGTTTTAAGAAACTCGGACCCTTTAACTGAAGCTTGGAACCAGTTAAATGAAAGACTCGGAAACAGTTTTTGAACAAAAACTCGGAACTTGGAACTCTCTTAAAAACTCGGAACCAAGTGACCAACTTAAACTCAGAACAAATCCATATCTAAAACTCGGAATAGTTTAACACTCGGAACATCTGTAAAACTTGGAAAACTCGGAATAACTAGAACCAGTATGAAAGCTCGGAACAAAGTGAAACTCGGAACTAAACAAAGAACTGTTTGACAAAAACTCGGAAGACTGTTTTACTTTTGAACAAAACTAGGAGAATGAACTTTGTCCAGTGTGACAAACCTCGGTACTTATGTCCCTATTGGTCCAGTGTAACAAAACTCGGAGAATGAACTGTTCAACTTTTGAACAAATCAAGAGCAATGAACTGTAAAAACTCGGACTCATTACCATTTAAAAGAAACTCGGACCATCAACATATTTCAGAACTCAGACACTTAATTCCTTAATTCCCCGGACTATGAAAAAACTCGGAATTTATCACACAGTTAATTGAAGTTTCAAAACTCGGAGACAAGTTTATGACCTATTCAAAACTCGGACATGGTGAAGCTCATAAACAAGTCTCCGGACTATCTCCCTAGTGTGACTTCACACTAGTTCACCAAAAACCCCGGAAACACAAACACAGAGTTTTAAACTCAGACGGGTTTAACACTAAGAAAAACTCGGACAGAGCAATTTTTGGATCAAACCTCATATCTGCAACAACTTGGAGAACAAAACAACCACGAACAGCTTCATTTTCTTCAACTTTTCTGCAAAATCTTCAAGTCTTCAAGATGTTTGGCGGAAACAAACATCAAATCAAGAGCAATGGTGATTCAGAAGGCGGTTAGACCATTCTGAATCGGTAACCATGCTCTGATACCACTGTGAAAGCACCAGATCGATGACGAACATCAAACATTGCACTTGATTCAAGACATGAAGAACAATCATAAACACCAAAGATAGAAATATGTAGAAGATTAATCCTTTATTATGAATCAGTCATCACAGATTACACAAACCAAAGGAGTATACATCATCTACAAGCTGGATTTAGATCACAAAGATCTAAACCCTAGCTTTCTCTCACTAACACATAGTCTCTCTCTCTAGAATTCACACCAGGAGGAACAAGTTGGGAGAGGAGCACAAAGCTTCAAGAGTTTATCTTGGTTCGTTCACCCATCCATGGATATGTTGGATGCTTGCCCTAATCCTATACAACACATATATATAGACTAGGACTAAACTCGGACAAACAATCTACACCAAAACCCTGACTTTTGTCCCTAACATAAACCTCTGACCTTTTTCCTAGACATAAAACTTGGACAAAATGTCCCTAGGATAAAGTTGGGACTATCTTTCAAGACTTGTACAATAAAGACCCTAACAATTGGAAAGCATGCACTTATCACCCAAAGTGCACTAACAAACTCCCCTTGGTCTTCATGTGGTCTTGATTTATTCATTATCGTTGACTTTAACTTGGACTTCTGCTTTGGTTGACCAGAACTGATAAGCGACAGTTACCCGGCAGGAACTGCACTTACAGCAATTCCACATGTAAATTCAGTGCAAACCAATTTTGGGGATTTGTTTGTCAAACCATATCATAATTTTCTATTAGAAAATGGATCTAGAGTTGTGAAAGTTCTGACTCTTCTATTTATGATCAATTAAAGAGGATCAAAGGTGGAGTTCGAGTCAAAATCAATGGTTAAATTTATTGATTTATGAATGGGTCTTGGATATCACTTGTTCTTAGGATCGAGGTCATGACTTGATTAAACTCACTTCAGCTAATACCTAAATCAGTTAGTTAAATTAATTGAAGTGGGATAGTATTTAATCAATTTTTAGGGTTTACGATTTCATTGGAAGGATCATGCAAGAAAAAAACAACTAAATAAAACATGAGCAGGGTTCATAATCAAATGCTTCCATTGATAATCTATATAATCGTAGGGTTAAATTATTCTACAAAAACTCCTAATTGTAAGAAGTATAAGAAAGATTTATAGATTGATAAGTGTGCAATAACCTAAAACCTAAACCCACTACACCACCACCCAAAACCTAAACACCCACCCCACCCCACCCCACCCCATCCCATCCCACCACCACCCAAAAACCTAATCGTAGGGTTAGGTTTTTGGGTAGCGGTGGGTGTTTAGGCTTTTTGCCTTTGTACCCTTCTTACAATTAGGAGCCTTTGTATTTGATTCTCGTAATGGTTACTTATTGACTACAACTGAAAAAAAAAGGATTGATTCTCGAAACGAAAATTCTAGCAAGGGACATGGTGAAGTAATTTGCTCATTACTTACACACATGATATTATGTCCGATTATTTCACAAATGTTAAATCTATGCTATGAATTTATGTGCAGTTGTGTGTATACATAACCCTACTGGATTAAAAAATTTCCCCTCTGATAGTGATATGACAAATTTATCAATGGAAAATTGATTCAGCAATAACTCTGCATCAGTGGGAAGTTGTTTCAACATATCCTCATCAATGGAAAGTTGCTTCAGCAATAACCATTCAATAGCGATTGCACCTTGTATATGGTAACATTTCGTTAGACTAATGGTAACTTACACTGTCAACAACTTGCCATTAGTAGCAAATTGAATCATCCAACATAGACTTGTCTTCTCCAACAAGTTGCATTAACTTTTATCAGCATCTAGTGTCTTCATTAGTGATGAACGTCACTACAAGAAAAAAACCTTATAGGAACAACATTTTTTCAGCTTATAGGGAGAACATGTTGTCTCTATAAGCCTTTTTCACCTATAGGGAGGACATGTCTCTATAGGCCTTTTTGCACCTATAGAGACGACATATCGTCTCTATAAAATTTGTCTCTACAGCCTCGTCCCTATAGGCCATAAAAGCAAAAAAAAAAAATTATTTTCATCTTATAGAGATGATATGTCGTCCCTATAAGGTAACCTATCTTACAAGGCACGGAAACCCTATTGAAACGACATGTCATCTCTATAGAGTGATCTATAGAGAGGACATGTGTTGTCCCTATAGGTGTCGTCCCTATATGGGTTTTTTCTTGTAGTGCGTCGGTAGCAAGCTACAAGTAAAACATAACATGCAGTTGCATTAGATCATAATTGAAATCCTCATTTATAGTTAACATCTTAATTATTATGTTTACATAATATGCATATATAATTTATATGTCTTGATTTAATCCCAATTGTGTAGACATATATAGAATTGTATACGTGTAAATAAATAAATTTTCATAAATAAGATCTAGTTACAGTTAATATTTTTACCAATAATTTTTTTTCCAATATAGTGTCAATGATCAATATTTAGAATATATTTTTAAATAGGAATAATGGAATTTAATAATCTTAACTTTCACTATTTGGCCGGCAACGGACCCAACTTTAAAAATAACCACTGGCAGTCCCTCCTTTTGACATTTTGTAAAACATTGGACCTTTGCTAACAGCGTTATAACGTTGATGACGTGGCATGATGACGTGTCAAAAAAATTTAACTGAGATGATTACATGGCAAGTTGACTGATTATGTGGGTCTGAACTTTAATATGTGGCATTTATATCTTTCCTGCCATCATATATGTAACACCCCGAAAATATAAAACTTTATATTAGAATTATAAAGTATAAATAAATGAGAATTTACTAACTAGGAATTTTAACCTAGTTAGTTACAAGTCTAGAAATAGCTTATAATAGGGTTAAAAGCTACTAAACTATATGTTGTACAAAGTGGAAGGGTTTAAGTTGTTAAAATTGAAACTTAATTTGATAATATAAATAAAAATAAACCAAACACCCCAAAAAGAGGTGCCTGGTTGTACAAGAAGCAGGAGGGCGACAAGAGCTCTCCACCAAAACCCTAACTTTCACAAAAATTGCTCAATTGAAGGTTCAATTCAGCCCAAAATCGAAATTAAAGCATAGATTATTGATCCTCATCGCAAGAGGATTACAAGGTATATAAAATTTAATGAAAACTCTCAACTTGAAATTCTCATGAAATTGGGATTTTTCTGAGATTCATGGTTGCATGTTAGTTTTATGATGAATTATGAACAATATGGTGTTTAAGGATAAACCCTAGACAAATACAAGTTGAAATCATATGAAATTTTAGTGAAACCTATGAATACCATTGTAGGTGATTAGTGGGTTATGTGTAATTTGATGAACACTAGGAAATAGATTGTTGATCTAGTGTAAATTGGCAATTTTGAAGTGATTCCAGAAAATTAGAAGTTATCAATCATGTAAAAAGGTTGAATGATGTGAAATTAGGGCTAAATGATAAACTAGAGATTTGATGTTTAATCATGTAAAAGTCTGCCCATGAAGTGTTTGTTGAAATGCCTCTATGAAGGCTTAAAACTGAAATTCCAAATTTAAACGCATGATCATGATGTTTTGGTGCATTATGCGAATTATGATTTAAAGAGAGTTCTAAACATATCATAAATGAACTCTATAGGAGCGGGTGGCGAACCACGTTTGAAAGGCCTACTTTGAAGGTACGTAACTTGATTGGTTACATTAAGCGAGTTGTTGATAAGTTTTGTAAATCTTATTGTTGAATCGAAATCTGCGTTGAATTTATATTGATTATGGTTGGAATGTAAATTAATAGACTTAGTATAGTCAACGAACCAATTGGTAGTCATCATAAGTGGATGGTTCCACAAGATGAGCCAACGGATCTATTAGTTGTGAAAATTGTAATTTTAAACGTTCTAGTAGTCGATAATGGCGATAATAATCACAAAGACATTAAACCATGAAATTGGTAAGAAATGCGGGTGATAATAAGCCCCGGATGTTGGGCATAAGGCGCCATAGGTTTATTAGTTAAATGGTAGTAAAATGAGTAAGGTTAGAATGGGTCGAATAATTACATAATGACATATGGTCTTTCGGTCCGTAAATAAAATTTTCGGTATGATAATCGTAATAGGCACGTCGGTAATGAATTTACAGACGTATAGGAAAAAGAATAACCTAAAACGAACTTACGAGTCAAAAGATATGCACATTTGAAGTTGAAATCTGAGTTTTCCGGAGCTGGCAGAAAATGCAGCTCAATAAACATAAGCTGCTGGAAAACCTGGTCCCCCGCGCCACGCGGAAGAAGACCCGGCAGGCGCCGTGACACGCGAAGGGTTCTCGCGGCCCGCGTAACACCTCTCGCGGGGCTTGAGCGACCCTGTTCCGGAAATTTTAATTGTTTTCAATTGTTTTGATGCTAGATTTCAATTATACGTGTTTTATTATTGTCAGAATTAACCCTTGATGTGGTTTTGACATTAGGTGACGTTAGTGAACTTACGGATGGCGATCAAGCAAATGATGAAGAACCGAACACTACATTTTGAAGCTTCCGCAATGTTTTAAATCTTTAATAGACTTTGTGTATGGGTTGTAAACAATTTCTAAACAACTTTTGAAACGTTTTAACTTAGTCGTTAGTTGACTAAGGTTGATGCTACTTATGAACTTCTTTAATGAAAGTTATGTTACTTAAGCAATATTTTATTTGAAATGGTATAATCTATTATTAAAATCAAGTAAAATTAGACGGGTGTTACAAGTTGGTAATCAGACCTGAAGGTTGTCAACAAAGTGTTCGGTTCAAGCTTGATCGATCGTCCGGTAAGAATTAACTTATTATGTTAATAAATTATGTCTTATGTAAGGAATGAGAAACGAATTGATATGCATGGGAAGTGCGTGTTAACACACTCAAACCCGGAAAGTGCATTAAATATGAACGGTTAAAGCAAGTTAGGAACTTGGCTAAACCGAAACAAACGAAGCAATGTCATGAATGAAATGTTTAATGTTTGATGTAAACATTTCAGTTTCAAGATGCCGAAAGGAAGCGATAATGATCCGGTGCCGATAAGCACCGAACAAATGAAAGAAATAATTGCCGAGGAAGTAGGAAAGGCAATTGAAGGCAGTCTATCCGGGTTTATAGACAAGATTCAAAGCACGGTGTTATCGCTCGTAGAAGAACGAGTTAAAAGGTTGGAGGATACTGTCAACCTTATGAAAGACAAAATTGGAGAACGTAAAGGGTGCTCATATAAGGAATTCATGGCGTGTAAACCGCCAATCTATAACGGGGAAGTCGACCCGATAATTTGCCAAAGATGGTTGGGCGATATTGAAGGGGTGTTTGAAAGGACCCATTGCGACGAAAGCGATTTCGTTGCCTACGGAACGGGTCAGTTAAGAGGACAAGCCAAGGATTGGTGGGATAACAAAAAGAATGAAATAGGGGCCGAAGCGACAAGGGCCATGACATGGGAAGAGTTTAAGACACCATTTCTTAAACATCATAGTCCCAAAGCGGTCATTAACAAAATCAAGGAAGAGTTCATGCAACTTAGGCACAAGGGTGAAACCATAGACAAGATTACGGCGATTTTTATGGATAAAATGAAGTTTAGTTGTGAATTGGTGACGAATGAAGAACAGAAAATATACTACTACTACAATATGTTGAGCGTTGAATATAGGGAGTTTATGACTCCTTCAAAATACGAGACCCTTACCGAAATCATTAACGTTGCTCGGGAACGGGAAATCGAGTTGAAGAAACAAGTCGAAAGAGGTGAGCGAAGGGCACATGATGTGAATCCAAGCCCTACAAAGAAAGCCCGAACTGGAGAATCGGGAAAGAAGGTGGATGCTAAAGGTGGGTCGCCAAGTTGTAAAGTGTGCAGGAAGGGACACAAAGGGGAATGTCGGTTCAAAGACAAGCCATGCCCCATATGTAATAAGACGGGGCACACGGCCTCGCTATGCCAGGGAAAAGTCTCTATTTGCTACAAATGTTATCAACCCGGCCACAAAAAGTCCGAATGTCCGGACTTAGTTGGAAAGAGAGATGTTAAAGAATCTCCAACAGAAGCTCCCAAAGCGAAGGCTAGGTCCTTCTAACTTACCGCGGCTGAAGCAAAGACAGAACCCGATGTGGTTTCAGGTATATTCACAATTAACTCAATTCCAGCACGTGTATTGTTTGATACGGGTGCGAATAAATCCTTCATTTCGCATGGATTTATTCGACATCCTTCATTTGTATTGACGAAATTACCCGTGCCCTTAGAAGTTGAAATAGGGGACAACAAAAGTTTTATAGTTTGTGATGTTTGTCGAGGCTGCAAATTAAGCATCGAGGATGAGGAATACTTGATAGACCTAATCCCGATGTCAATGGGGGAATTTCAAGTAGTCGTTGGGATGGATTGGCTAGCCCAGCACCATGCAAAAGTCGTGTGTTTTCGTAAAGAGATAAAACTAACATCTCCGAGCGGGAAACATGTCACCATTTATGGCGAAAAAGGAGGTAACCCCATAGTGTGCTCAATGTTGAAAGCTCACAAGCTTATGAAGCTAGGATGCAAGGCATTCATGATATACGCAAATGAGCCCGAGAAAGAATCACGGAAGATTGAAGATGTACTGGTAGTACGAGATTATGGAGATGTGTTTCCAGAGGATTTACCGGGGATACCGCCTGAACGGGAAGTAGAGTTCGGGATCGAATTGATTCCGGGCGCAAAACCCGTAGCTAAAGCACCGTACCGACTCGCGCCGTCGAAATTACAAGAGTTGATGTCCCAAATTCAAGACCTTCTTGACAAAGGATTTATAAGGCCGAGTGTGTCTCCTTGGGGCGCACCGGTACTGTTCGTGAGAAAGAAATACGGGAGCATGCGGATGTGTATCGATTACCGGGAGTTAAACAAACTCATGGTAAAGAACCGATACCAGCTTCCGAGGATAGATGATTTATTCGACCAATTACAAGGTGCGAACTGGTTTTCAAAAATTGACCTTAGATCTGGGTATCACCAACTAAAGGTCAAAGAAAAAGATGTACCGAAGACGGCTTTCCGCACGAGATACGGACATTACGAATTCCTCGTGATGTCATTTGGGCTAAAAAATGCACCCGCGGCTTTCATGGACCTCATGAACCGGGTTTGCAAGCCAATGTTGGATAAGTCGGTCGTCATGTTTATCGATGATATCTTGGTGTATTCGAAAAGTGAAGCTGAACACGCACACCACTTACAAGAAGTGTTAGAGACACTTAGACGAGAAAGGCTGTATGCGAAATTCTCTAAGTGTGCCTTTTGGTTACGAGAGGTACAATTTCTTGGCCACGTCATAAGTGCCGACGGAGTATTGGTGGATCCGTCCAAGATCGAGGTTGTGTCAAAATGGAATCCCCCGAAGAACCCTTAGGAAATTAGAAGCTTTTTGGGGCTCGCGGGATACTATAGGAGATTCATTCAAGATTTCTCCAAGATTGCGTCACCGCTAACAAAGCTAACCCAAAAGAAAGAAAAGTTCATTTGGGGTGTCGATCAAGAAAAAAGCGTTTCAAACGCTAAAAGAAAAGTTAACTCAAGCTCTGGTACTGACATTGCCGGACGGAGTCGAAGATATGGTGGTTTATTCGGATGCTTCACTATCGGGGCTCGGATGCGTTTTGATGCAACGGGGCAAAGTTATAGCTTATGCCTCGAGGCAATTGAAGATACACGAGAAGAAATATCCCACGCACGATCTTGAGTTGGCTGCGGTGGTATTTGCCTTAAAAATATGGAAGCACTACTTATATGGGGTAAAGTGCACCATATTCACCGATCACAAGAGCTTAAAATACTTCTTCGATCAGAAGGAGTTAAATATGCGACAACGGCGATGGTTAGAAATGGTGAAAGATTTCGACTGTGAAATACATTACCACCCTGGAAAGGCAAATGTGGTAGCGGATGCTCTGAGCAGAAAAGCGGACTATGTCCCAATACGAGTAAGGTCGATGCAGCTCGTGGTGACCTCGGGTATACTTGAACGTATTCGAGAGGCGCAATTAGAAGCAGTAAAAGAGGAGAATTGGAAGAAGGAAAGAATAATCGGTCAGTTGAAAGATTTAACGGATGGGAATAACGGGTTGAAGACTCGATTCGGGAGGATATGGGTTCCAAATAATTGTGGGGTGAAGGCGCTTCTACTTGATGAAGCTCATAAATCCCGATATTCAATTCATCCAAGAGCGACCAAGATGTACAATGATTTAAAGCCAAACTATTGGTGGCCCGGGATGAAAAGAGATGTGGTGAAGTGCGTAGAAAAATGCTTGACATGTTTACAAGTCAAGGCGGAGCACCAAAAACCATACGGTAAACTTCAACCGTTGGAAATTCCGGTTTGGAAATGGGAACAAATCACCATGGATTTGTTGACCAAATTGCCCAAAACTAACCGCGTGTTTGATGCTATATGGGTAGTTGTAGATAGATTGACGAAAAGCGCTCACTTCATTCCAATTCGTGAGACTTATACATCCGAAAAGATGTCGGAGGTGTACACCAATGAAATCATAGCACGGCATGGGGTACCGATATCCATTGTGTCAGACAGAGATACTCGGTTTACTTCAAATTTTTGGCGTGAATTTCAAGAACAAATGGGAACTAAATTGTTCATTAGCACTGCTTACCATCCACAAACAGATGGGCAGAATGAAAGAACAATACAAACGTTGGGAGATATGCTGCGGGCTTGCATTATTGACTTCGGGGGTAGTTGGGATGTCTATCTACCCTTGGTCGAATTTTCATATAGCAATAGCTATCACGCGAGCATTAAGATGGCCCCGTATGAACTGTTATATGGCAGAAAATGTCGAACTCCAGTATGTTGGGGAGAAGTAGGTCCACGAGGGCTAGCACCTACTGATATAATCCGAACTACGAATGAGAAAATCAACATGGTTCGGGCACACTTGAAAGCGGCTCAAGACAGGCAAAAGGCGTATGCGGATAAAAGGAATAGGCCAATTGAATTTCAGGTTGGCGACATGGTTATGCTAAAAGTTTCCCCATGGAAGGGCATTATTAGATTCAGAAAAAGGGGGAAACTAAGCCCGAGATTTATTAGGCCATTCAGAATCACTGAACGGGTAGGTAAAGTGGCTTATCGTCTCGAATTACCCGAGGAGTTGAGTGGGATTCATAGCACGTTGCACGTGTCACATCTCCGAAAATGTTTGGCAGACGAAACTGCTCGTATCCACTACGATGATATCGAGGTAGATAACAGCCTCAACTATGCAGTAAAACCAATTGCGATTTTAGATCGTAAAGAGAAGAGTTTGAGGAACAAAGTGATTAATCAAGTCAAGGTCAAATGGGAGCATAGGAAAGGTTCGGACACTACGTGGGAGTCCGAAGAGGAGATGCGACGTCTCCACCCTACATTATTTGGTACGTACTTCGGTTTCGGGGACGAAACCCTTTTAAGGGGGGTGGACTTGTAACACCCCGAAAATATAAAACTTTATATTAAAATTATAAAGTATAAATAAATGAGAATTTACTAACTAGGAATTTTAACCTAGTTAGTTACAAGTCTAGAAATAGCTTATAATAGGGTTAAAAGCTACTAAACTATATGTTGTACAAAGTGGAAGGGTTTAAGTTGTTAAAATTGAAACTTAATTTGATAAAATAAATAAAAATAAACCAAACACCCCAAAAAGAGGTGCCTGGTCATACAAGAAGCAGGAGGGCGACAAGAGCTCTCCACCAAAACCCTAACTTTCACAAAAATTGCTCAATTGAAGGTTCAATTCAGCCCAAAATCAAAATTAATGCATAGATTATTGATCCTTATCGCAAGAGGATTACAAGGTATGTAAAATTTAATGAAAACTCTCAACTTGAAATTCTCATGAAATTGGGATTTTTCTGAGATTCATGGTTGCATGTTAGTTTTATGATGAATTATGAACAATATGGTGTTTAAGGATAAACCCTAGACAAATACAAGTTGAAATCATATGAAATTTTAGTGAAACCTATGAACACCATTGTAGGTGATTAGTGGGTTATGTGTAATTTGATGAACACTAGGAAATAAATTGTTGATCTAGTGTAAATTGGCAATTTTGAAGTGATTCCAGAAAATTAGAAGTTATCAATCATGTAAAAAGGTTGAATGATGTGAAATTAGGGCTAAATGATAAACTAGAGATTTGATGTTTAATCGTGTAAAAGTCTTCCCATGAAGTGTTTGTCGAAATGCCTCTATGAAGGCTTAAAACTGAAATTCCAAATTTAAACGCATGATCATGATGTTTTGGTGCATTATGCGAATTATGATTTAAAGAGAGTTCTAAACATATCATAAATGAACTCTATAGGAACGGGCGCAGGAGCGTCAAGCGGACAAGCGGGTGGCGAACCACGTTTGAAAGGCATACTTTGAAGGTACGTAACTTGATTGGTTACATTAAGCGAGTTGTTGATAAGTTTTGTAAATCTTATTGTTGAATCGAAATCTGCGTTGAATTTATATTGATTATGGTTGGAATGTGAATTAATAGACTTAGTATAGTCAACGAACCAATTGGTAGTCATCATAAGTGGATGGTTCCACAAGATGAGCCAACGGATCTATTAGTTGTGAAAATTGTACTTTTAAACGTTCTAGTAGTCGATAATGGCGATAATAATCACAAAGACATTAAACCATGAAATTGGTTAGAAATGCGGGTGATAATAAGCCCCGGATGTTGGGCATAAGGCGCCATAGGTTTATTAGTTAAATGGTAGTAAACTGAGTAAGGTTAGAATGGGTCGAATAATTACATAATGACATATGGTCTTTCGGTCCGTAAATAAAATTTTCGGTATGATAATCGTAATAGGCACGTCGGTAATGAATTTACAGACGTATAGGAAAAAGAATCACCTAAAACGGACTTACGAGTCAAAAGATATGCACATTTGAAGTTGAAATCTGAGTTTTCCGGAGCTGGCAGAAAATGCAGCTCAATAAACATAAGCTGCTGGAAAACCTGGTCCCCCGCACCACGCGGAAGAAGACCCAGCAGGCGCTGCGACACGCGAAGGGTTCTCGCGGCCCGCGTAACACCTCTCGCGGGGCGCGAGCGACCCTGTTCCGGAAATTTTAATTGTTTTCAATTGTTTTGATGCTAGATTTCAATTATACGTGTTTTATTATTGTCAAAATTAACCCTTGATGTGGTTTTGACATTAGGTGACGTTGGTGAACTTACGGATGGCGATCAAGCAAATGATGAAGAACCGAACACTACATTTTGAAGCTTCCGCAATGTTTTAAATCTTTAATAGACTTTGTGTATGGGTTGTAAACAATTTCTAAACAACTTCTGAAACGTTTTAACTTAGTCGTTAGTTGACTAAGGTTGATGCTACTTCTGAACTTCTTTAATGAAAGTTATGTTACTTAAGCAATATTTTATTTGAAATGGTATAATCTATTATTAAAATCAAGTAAAATAGGACGGGTGTTACGATATATAATCCAATTAAACCCTAAAATCTAAAACAAACCTAAGTTGGAACTCAGCTGCTCGTCGTCTTCAACCTCTGGTACCCAGAAAAACCCTAAAAAGTTCAAAGTCGATATAGACAGAAATGTGTACTGCAATCACGATATCCTAGCCATATCTAGGGTTGCTGGACGAAGAAGTGCTCGAAGTGGGGAATCATTTTATGGTTACGCTTTATGGCCGGTAAGTTAGCATGTTAAATTAGGGTTTTTAGTTCTAATTTCACGTTTAACTTGGTTATTTATCTTCTGATAGAAACAAGACTGCAAATTTTTCATGTGGAAATCTGACATCGAAGCATTCCGTATTGAACATGGAAGAAATGAACATGAATTGGAGATTGAGAATCTCAAATTGCGGGAAGAGAACAAGATGTTGAATCAACAACTTGCAAATAAAAAATCAACTTGGAAGAATCTGCTTTGTTTGGCCATTGTTGTGATAGGATATTGGATAATTCTTAGATAAACAGTTGGCAATTGTTAGTATTTTGTGATAGGAAATGGGAATCCCCCGAAATGTATGCACTGTTTGTATTATGTGGTTGTTGTCTAATGATTTTGTAATGCTAGTTATTTTGGTTGTTGCCATTTGATGGGTGCAAAATACAACATATAAATTCCATCAATTGTGGCATAAAACTAACACTTTTTTTAGTACTAATGTTGGAAAAAGTGTGGTTTTGTCTTCCTTTTGTATTTTCAGGATTAAATGAGCTCAAATTAACAAAAGAAGCAAAAAGGCAGCTAAATCTAACATAAATACAAGAAAAGGAACAAACGTGGCATGCCCGACCTCCCCGAAAGCATCTTCCCAAGCAAAACAAGAGAACAGAAGGCTGAACACGCCCCGTGCTCAGTGAACACGGGGGCACGCCCAAGTGTCAGCATAAAAGACAAAGTTGTAGAAGCTTCCATCGCCCACCACGGGGCCGTGCTCAGCGGACACGGGGCCGTGGTCAACTTTAAGATTCGCAGAATCCAGGCAAATCTTGATAGTACAGATATGCTTCTGCACACGGGGTCGTGCCCAGCGGACACGGGGCCGTGGTCAACTACTGCAGACAAAAGCACTTAATGAAGACAGAGAAGAGGATGGACACGGGGCCGTGCCCAATGGACACGAGGTCGTGCCCGAGGTTGTGTTCAGCCTATAAATAGGAGTGCTTGGCTCAAGCTTAAACCATCCCTTGGCACACCACCTCTCTCACACTTCACCCACCACCCACCACCATCACAACACCATCATCCATTGTCCATCATAGAGTGTGTGAGTCGTCTCGGGATCCAAGATTGATCGTAAGAGTTCTTGACAATCAAGGCCATGTTTGCCTAAGTCTCTTACATCACTTGGTGAAGACAAGTGTCAAGTGTAATACTTTTTATTTTTAATCTTTTCGCACTTTTTAATTGGTTATGTATTAATGACTTTAATAACTAGTTTCTTATGTTGAAGGTGATTCTTCCTTATCGTTTGTCTGTGGTGTCTTGGCATTATTTTACTGTCTATATAAAATAAAAGATTTTCACCATTCATATCTCCACGGTCTATATGGAGGTATGTTGGCTACCTGGTCGGGGGTTAAGGGAACGGTTTGGTAAGAGTCTTGCCATTGTTCAGTGTATAGATCCTGCAAAGGACCTGGGTAAAATTTAGTAGGACCTCCTTCAATACCTACCGGTATTGGATGGCGGGGGTCCAAACTCTTTGACCCCCTCATAAGTTAAGCTACTATTAACACTTTAACCCGGCTACTTAGGACTGTATCCCTGCTGAGTCAGACTACTTAGCCTTGGGTAACGTCGCCTTCAAAAGAGGGGCCTACCACATTATGCATTAATAACTTAATTAATTATCTTTCAATAATCTGACCCTTTAGGATTGTATCCTTGCTGACTAAAACTACTGGGTTGAGGATAACGTCACCTTCAAAAGAGGGGCCTACTACAATAACTAAGATAGTCTCTTAACAAAGTGCAAAAGTGCGGAAATAATCAAAGGTTACACTAAACACGAGTCGGAGCCAAGTGATTCATCTTGACTATCTGTTTTTTTCTTTTATTTTTATTTTTCAGCATTTTAGTTTGTTTTTATTTTCTTAGTTTAAAACCTTTTTCTAAACTTTTGATTTGATTAGACGTTGCGGATAAACCGGTACTAAAAGCTCTTGTGTCCTTTGACGACCTCGGTATCTTGCCAGCACTATACTACGCTCACGATGGGTGCACTTGCCCATATGTGTGTTTAGTGTTAGTAAATATCGTGTTTTATAAATTTAAAACTTGGCTAAAAAGTGTAAAAGGGCTTAAAATATACTTAAACTTATATAGACACTTCACACGCATCAAGTTTTTGGCGCCGTTGCCGGGGACACAAGGATTTTAAGAAAGTTAGGAATCAGCGGCCTAATCGTTTTTTCTTGTTTTTCTATTTTTTTAGGATTTTCTTAGTTTTTCAGCTTCTGCAGAATTCAGCACGGGTCGTGCCCACTGAACACGCCCCGTGCTCAATCATTGGAACTGGCAATCATGTTTTAAGTCGGACAGTAAGCTGAACACGGGGCCGTGCCCACTCAACACGCCCCGTTCCCAAGATTCAGTTACTGAAAACAGAACAGTGAGATCCCGACGGTTGGTAATTTCTGACACAAACATCAGTGATACTGATATTTTTTACTTTCGGCACTCTTATGGTACGTGGTGTCAAATATGTGGTGGTTCCCATAAGGAATTAGAATGTTATTTTCTAAATTATAAGCCCCACTATATAGACCCATCGTTTTCCTGTATCCTTAAGAGGGGCGAAAGTAAAAATAATCTGTCACACCCCGGATTTCCACGTGTCACCGGTGGGCCCGGTGGGGAGTATCGTGACGTGGTTGGCAACATAATAGTCAAACAACACAATTATATAAATGCACAGCAGAAGCAAAAGAGAAATATATTACAATCCGAATATAAAGTAATATCCAGTATTACAACGGAAAGTAAAAGATCCACAGGCGGATCAAAATAAAATAGAAACAATAGTTCAACAGACTTTGACATCTAGAGCTTGCGAAACTTGAGTAATGATGCCTGGAGTAACCAGCCTATTTCGTCTAGTACCTGCACTTAGCCTTTTTGGAAAATACGTCAGTTTACACTGGTAAATACAACTCAACTGACTCATTTAGAAAAGAGTTTGAAAATTGATTTGAATGCACTTCGGCAAAAATATATCTTTATAACTTGGGACAATTATTTGTAGATAATCTTGTATACAGTTTTACTTATTTGCCGTCCATTAGCACCGGTTAGAAGAGCCGGTTTAAGTTAACTGACACGCCACAGGTATAATGCCCACAAGGTTGATTCCTTTACGTGGATTACCAGTTTTTACATAATGCATCTGTCAGGTGTACGCCTACACCCCGTGCTTAGGTCGTGGCCATTTCGTAAAATGATGCCAAGGATATCCGGGACATGGTCATTTAACCCCCAAGGGCCATACATCAAATAATACAGAACAAAGCGGGTTATGTAAATACATTAATTACAATCCGATTTAAATGACTACATACCTGACCAAGCGGTACTTTTATAGTACCGTATCCCAAGCCCGTATAGGGAAAATAAGTTAAGAGTATTTACCTGAGCAAAGTATCAATCAAATACAGCAAATGCAAGTACTTTTACTGGGCTCCTAATCTGGAACGAAGGTTTATAATAACCTATTAGATTTCTAACGGGTCTTTAATTAAGCCTTAGCTTAGACCGGTTAGTTTTTAAAAAGGAAGACACGGTTCAAACGCATGAAGAAGCGAAGACCGGTTTAGAATGTGGTTTTGACCCGACAAGCTTGCATGCTTGTCTAATGTGGGTCACTTAAGCACACTCTGGATATTGAGATAAAACCGATAAGGTTTGACCCGTTTCGGCTAATTTATGTAAACTAGTTACATAAGCCGAACCGAACGCGTAAGAGGCGTAACGGGTAATCATGAGAGCCATATACAGGTTTCCTAAGTTAATATGCCTCAATTATGTTGTGACATCAGTAAGATGTCTTTCATTATGCCCGAAACGAATTTAAACACAAACTATGCCCCGTGGGGTAGTTTGTTCATTTAAAAGATTATAAAAGAGTCTAAGTATTAACCTGAGTTACAGGTCTGATATAATCAGCAAAAATACTTAGTTTACTAAGTTATAACAGTAGGGTAAAGTATATATGTAGGATCGGTTTCGTCTCCGATTCGATTGCGTAACGAACGTTCGACGTGCGGAATCTGTGAACGTACGTGACCGAACACACAAGAACGTACAATTTTAACGTGATTCTATTGATATGATGTCATGTACAATGCCGAGAATCACACGAGAGAACTTTCTCTCTCTAGACTTTCTCTCTCTAAGATTATCTCCCTAAACCACCAAATGAGCAAAAAGTCTTAACTCTAACACTTTAACTCCCTATTTATAGGCTAAGGATTATAAGGATTTCTCCTTAAATACAAGTTTGCCACCTTGCCCTTTATTACTAGATATTACAATAAAATGCTAGAATTCTTCTGTTTCGGCTACGGTTAAGATTGACGGAGGCGATAGACATACTGTACTAACAGACTCCCCCTTGGATATTGCCGCAGTCAATCTGTAGTCAAACTCGTAGCGACTTTTCTCTCTCTCTCTTGAACAGAATCCCGGTGGATCTGTCTTGAGCTTCACCTCCTCCTTTCGGTAGACTCTTCAGGCTCCCCCTTTCCTCAAGCTTCCGTGCTTTGGGATCGACACCTGGCTTTCCGTATACAAGCTCCTTCAGGATAGTTATCTGGCTTCTTGAATCCACGCTTCCTCTTGCGTTGAGCTCGTCTTCAGACTCCCCCTTAGACTCAGCTGTCGGGATCGTAATCTGGCTTTCACATGTTCACAAGTTCAGGATCAATTCCTGACTCTGTTCTGCATATGCTCAGGATTTGAAACCTGGTTAACCTGCACATCCTCTACCTCAACATAAGTTTCGCAAATTTATAACACTTAGATTTAAGAAACTTACTGGTAGAAATCATTCATTCATCAATCTGTTATAGTTACATCAAGTTCAAGTAAATGACCTTGATTAACTAATCACACAATCTTTCAAAACATTTGTATATAACATTCAAAGTTTCACTCCCAACCCAGTATAGTTCATCATGTTTAGCACTTGGAATTTTGAAAATCAGCTTTACAACATCAGTTGTCGAAAATCTTTTTGTATTTTTCAAAACTTTATGCTAAAACACACTAAAATCTTTTTGGATTTTGAGTTTAAAGAAATGCAGTAAAGAAATATATACAAACAATATTTTTGTGAGTTTGTGTAAGAGGATCATATCAGTTCATGAGACAGATCACTAGCACCGTTGAGCTTTTAACACTTTAAGTTCTAAACAATTCACGTAGATTGACGATATGGTTGTCCTCTTAAACTCAATCTAAAAACTTTCGAAATGCTTACAGATACGTTAAGGTATATTATTTTTGCACTAAATTCTTATGGACCCCACGATCTCAGCATATCCCCTCATCATGCAATACACTAACTCAAGTAATGCCTTTAAACTTTCTTCAACTGTGATATGTGCGAAAATAATGCAGAATGTTTAAACATTAACAATCAGGTCAATACTTCCGTATACGAAGAGAAAGTCCAATGTTTAAACAAAATAAGAAAATAAAACAAGTTGAAGTTGTTTAGGCTTTAACCACCAGGTCGATACTCCCGTATACGCAGAGGTGATCCAAAGCTTAAACGAAACACCAAAGAAAATAAAGCAGAACGTTTAGGCAATAACATCCAGGTCGATACTCACGTATACGCAGAGGATGTCCAATGCTTAAACAAAATAAAGAAATCAAACAAGTTTAAATCTTTGCAAAATGAAATGCACAATCACAGCGACTTTTCAGCAAAGTTGTGAAAGCTCACAGACTTAACCGGTTTTATGTCTTTCGACAATCAGCGATTACCGAGCAGGCACACAGTCAAGAAGGACAAAACTAAGTACTATGCTTTCAACCATGTTTTCCACTAGAACTAGGCTTTTTCATTTAAGTTTGTATCGTTATCGCAAATCTACTAGTCTCGCTGAGCCTATCGTCACATCGTTAGTGAGATCGTTTATCACATTTGTCATTTCAATTCTTTAGCATGCTGTGATAGTCCAACGATGTACTATCATTTCCTCTTTTCCCAACAAAACTCATTTTTGCTTTTTCAATGTTTTTGGCATTTTCAAATTTTCTAATTTTTTTTAAAATTTTTCTCCCCCTAAAATCAAAATATGTTTCAATTTTGATTTTCTGAAAAAATTTGAAAACCAATTGTACAAAGTAAAGTGACAAACTGATATCGAATCACTTCAATTCGCCGTTCACTCGGCTTAACAATCAGAACTCCCCCTGACAACAAACTATTTTCCCATTTAGATTTCAAAACACTTAAGTTTGTTTTAATCAAAATGGTTTTTCCGGAAAATTAGTTTTGTTTGTCTTTTTACAAACTCGGGGTTCTTTCATCACATTGTTCACCTTTATCCACTTATCGGAAAGATAAATCAAGTACAACTTAATGTCCTTGATTAGTCTTTTGTGATTCGAAATATCACAGTTACCAACCTGTGAATTTCTCAAGAAATATGCCGATTCCTGTTCCACACTTACCAACCTGGGAACTCCGGCAAGTCAGGTTTTTCTATTTGAAAAGTTTCACCCAAGCCTGACTGCCCTTGGGTGATTTAGAATTCTTGTTTAACAATGGTGGAAAATTTTCATCATCCATTGTTAGACTAGAATTCTCTATTTGTTTCTCAACACATGGCTCTTCTGGTTTCGACAAACCAGAATCATTTCCTGAATATGGCTTGTCTGACTTTGTTGAGCCAGATTCATCGCCGACATGTGGCTCATTTGTTTCCGAAGAAACAGATTCATTGCCACAAACTTTCTTCTTCTTCTTTCCCTCTTTCGTCCTCAGATTTGTATCTGATGAATCCGTTTTGCTTGCCTTTTTAGTTGAGGAAATCGATTCATCATAACTTTTTATCGGATTACCAGTTGTATCTGAGGACAAAATCCTCTCGAGATATTCTCTCGCCTTCTTTCTTTTCTTCCTCAGTTTGTCTTTTTGCCCTTGTGAAAGCTTCACTTTCTTTTCTTGAACTTTCTGTTCTTGAACTTTTGGTTCTTGAACTTTCTGTTCTTTGGGCTTGACATTGACTGATTTCTTTTCCATTTTCTGAGATTCAGCCCTCAATCTTCCCTTTGATCTCATTGGGCAATCTCTGGCAATATGACCTCTGATTTGGCATTCATAGCACCTTCTCGTTTCGAATCTCTGACTTTGGCAGTTAACAGCAATGTGTCCTTGATAGCCACAAGTGTAACACACTCTGTTATCATACCTCTCTCCGCCTTCATACCAAACACCGTCTTCATACCACACACTTAGATCATAGCATTGATTTGCCTTGTGGTACTCATGTCTCCTCTTGTATCCTTGATTTGGCATTTGAGCAATGTGGTCAAACCAGCACCACTGATTACCAACTTTTTGTGAGTTTTTATTTTCAGATTTTTGTGGTTTTTTATAATGATTGGATGAATGATCTGATGAGCTTTTATTTTCTTTTTGAAAATTTTTCGATTTTTTATCCTTTTGTTTCTGTTCCACATTCTTCTTTACAGGTTTTTGCGTTGAGCATTCACCTTTCTCAGTAGAATGTAAAACAGTATTTTTAAACATTTCATTTAATTTCAAAAATGTTTTTCTTTTTTTTTCTTTTTCTTTTTCTTTTTCATCATCAGATTTATCATCACAATCTTCAATTTTGACTTTGTCAAAATTTGTGACATTGTCACTTATTGGAACTGAATTGATCGGTTTTGGACAAACATATGATGCAGAAGTCACAAAACTTTTCAATTTATTCTCTAAATTTTTGATTTTCTTTTTATCACCTTCAGCTTCATTTTCAAGTCGAATAATAGTCTGACGATGAGAATTTATTACCTTTTGCTTTTCAATATTGTTCTTGCTAAAAACAGATCTCCCATCTTCAAGAATCTTTATTTGACTTTGAAATTCTTTTTCAATTTTTAATTTTTCAATTTCAAAACTTTTTATTTTATCTCCAAAAATTTTATCTGAAAATTTCTTTTTACTTTCAAAATCTTTTTCTTTTTCTTTCAAAACCTTGTTTTCTAATGTCAAACTGTTCAAGTCATTTAACAGTTTAACATTCTCAGATTTCAGCTTTTTGATTTCCAATGTCAAGCTCTCCACATCTTTCAAGAGATTGACATTGTCTTCTGCATATTTGTCACATTTCGAGCACACAACTTCACATTTTGAAGTTTCATCCTTTTCTTTTTCTTTCTCTTCTCCACTTCCCCACCATTTTCTCTGCCAATACTCATCTTCCTCAGCAATTTGTTGAATTATGGTTTCAAGATCGAGGGTTTTGTGATCAATGGCAATGTTTTCCATGGGGTCAAGATAACATTCTCTGTCTGGATCCCATCTCCTCGCTCTTTTTGCTTCAGAGTAGATACCAGATATTCTGATCATTCTGTTTTGAGCTTTCATCTTTCTGCAACTATACTTCTCTTCTTCATTTCTGTTATCTTTAAAAGGAACAGGTTCTGATTTTGCCATGATTTTTTATCCTTGAATTACCTGCAAGCAAACAAACACTCAGTTCGTAACAGTGTGCGTTGACGAAATCAATCTAAGACTTGTGTCGAAGATTTGCGAATAAATGTTGTTCGGGTGAGTTAACTATCCAACTCTTTGACACAAGCCACTCGACAAAACTTGAATTAATCGGTTGGCTCTTTGACTTCGAGTGAGTTGTCTAACTGGATTACACGTTGACTTTTTGACCACAATCGATGAAAGCCAATCTCACTTGCAACCTTGCAATAATCCTTCACGTGAGAGTGTGATTTTAATCAAGTAAAGTGGCGGACAACCTTTATTTCACATGCAAATTAATCATCAAGTCTCACATGTATACTGAAAAAATGTTTATCAATTTCGTGAAAATCTGATATTTAAAGCTTGCCGACTAGATCACGTGATGACTATTAATTCATTCTATTAAAATGCCCGACAACCTTTATTTCAATGTAAATCCTATAGGACCTCTACATATCCCATTCACAAATGATCCTATCAATCGGTGGGTCTGACAATCTTATCAACTTACATATGCACCCTTCGTGAAAGTCTGAATCAAATCACATTCAAACACAATCAATATGAATGTGAAATTTATCAATTATAACCAAACTATGCACCGTAGGGGCATTTTGGTAATTTCACATAAGCCGTAAAGCTCAAAACTGAAGTCTGAGTTTAACAACTTTTGTTTATTGTTAAAATATCATAATTTACTTAAAATATCAGTAGGTATCACCCTTTGTATGTTTAAAATAGTTCTAGTACATACTAGGCGTTAAAAACGCTTAATTAGGCGATTAGAAGTCGTTTCCGGGTTCTATATAGAAATCTGATATTTTTATTATTCCAGGAGGTTTAAAATAATTTATTTATCATATGTAATCAGTAGCAAAAGGTTTGGAGTCAATTAGATATGTAAAACTCATTTTATAGCCCGTAAGGGCAAAACCGACAATTACCGGATTAAGCCTATGACTATTAGTTATGCTCAGCCTAAAATTAATTAGAAATCTTCAAAAATCCCAAAATAATATATTACATCAGTGGGTAATAAGTTTGATATCAAAAAGTAGGCTTAACTAGGTTATAAACTAATTACGCCGTTTTATTAACATAAGGCTTCTTAATTACGCTAATGAGCATAACTCTCAATATATCAGTAACTAAGGTTTCTATGCTTTTACATTTTCATAAATCACGTTTTAAAGTGAAAAGGGCATAATGGTCAACATATGAGCAATTAACGGAATCATGCGTATTAATCGGTTAACTAATGAACCATGGTATATAATCACAGAGGGTTATACTAGCATGTAACCTGGTCCAAATAAAGCTCTTAGGTATTTCTAAATCATACCAAGACGGGTCAGAACTGAAGTCAAATCAAAAGTCAAAGCTTTGCGACTTTCGGTTCCGAACCGGGTCTAAACAGGAAATTTTCGGGTTGAACATGTTTAGACATGTTCTTACACTAATTACCAAGTTATATTAATGATCAAACAGGTTGTATGTGTTCTACATTGCTAATCATGCATAAATTAGAAACTAAGTATCCTGTTGACTTTTTATTCACAAGTTTGACCTGACATTTGACCTAGTTAGAGTTGGAATCAGGGGGAACCCTTTTAAGGGTTTATTACCCACACAATTACCTACTTAAAGGTACTTTAATTCGAGATTTGACTGAGCCATTATTAATTAATCTCGAAGTCAAACCGTAATTACGACGGTTTGACTTTTAGCTAAATAACTAAGCTAAACTCAATTAAAGAAGGTTAAGCAAACTTACAAGTGTCTAATGATCGATTAGGAAGGCCTAGAAGGTGCTCTTGTGCTCCACAATTGATCAGAAGATGTTTGAGGAATGAATGATCAAAGTGTTTGCACTTAGGAGCTTTATATAGTGACCAAGACTCCACAAAGTGTTGACATCTAAGTCTACCACTGACCATAACATACCCACAAGTGTCCCTAGATGTTTAGGGGTTGTTTAGGGTTCAAGAAAACAGAAGCATTTTCTGTCGCTGGCACACGCTTGCGCACCGTAAGGGTAATGCTTCCGGTGCGCAAGCCTCCTTCAGCTGCCAAAATTTTTGTTCTTTCAGGATTTCGAAAGGGCAACCACTTATTTCGACTTTGGGACATTATTTTATCAATTTGGGGCCTCTAAAACGTGCCTTGAACAGTTTGTACCCTACCACTTTGATATGATCCATTGAATCCTTTTAAAAAGTGTCGTCAAAGAAGGTTTACCGTGCTTTTTCTTCGTAGGAGTCCACCATTTCAATCATGAATCAATTGTTGCTATAAATCACCGAAATTGAATATATACCAGATGTTTATTAGTCTTGGGATTCATAATGAGGTTGTTCAGAGGTGTAAAATTAACATGACAACACTTTTAACTCCCGACATACATCTTTAATTATATCCGGGTTTATATCACTTTTGTCTTATAAGACACGTGTCACTATATCATTGAATACGAATTTTCGAGGTGTTACATCCTCACCCCCTTAAAAGAAATCTCGACCTCGAGATTTACTGAAACAATTGAGGGTACTTTTCTTTCATGGTGGATTCAACCTCCCACGTATACTTGGGACCTCTACGGGCATCCCATTTGACCTTTACAATAGGCACATGCTTCCTTCGAAGCTTCTTAACCTGTCGATCTTCAATCGACAATGGTTTTTCCACAAATTTCAAGCTCTCATCAATATGCACATCTGTATGTGGTATTACCAGTGATTCATCAGCAAAGCACTTCTTCAGATTGCAGATGTGGAACACATTGTGAATTCCACTGAGCTCTTCAGGTAAGTTTAACTTATAGGCAACTGACCCGACACGTTCGATAACCTCGAAAGGTCCTATGTATCTCGGTCTTAACTTGCCTTTCTTACCAAATCGCATCACTCCCTTCCAGGGTGATACTTTAAGCAACACTTTGTCACCTACTTCGAAGTGAAAAGCTTTACGCTTTGGATCTGCGTAACTCTTCTGCCTATCTCGGGCAGCTTTGAGACGGTCACGAATCTGGACAATCTTGTCCGTCGTTTCAAAGACTATCTCTGGTCCTGATAATTGGACATCTCCAACTTCCGCCCAACAAACGGGCGTTCTACACTTTCTACCATATAAGGCCTCAAAAGGCGCAGCCTTTATGCTGGTGTGGTAGCTATTGTTGTAGGAGAATTCAATCAAAGGTAGGTGGTTATCCCAACTACCACCTAAATCAATTACACATGCACGTAGCATGTCTTCCAAAGTTTGAATAGTACGCTCACTCTGACCGTCTGTCTGAGGATGGTAAGCCGTACTAAAATTCAAACGCGTGCCCAAAGATTGTTGGAAGCTTTTCCAAAAATGTGACGTGTATCTAGTATCTTTGTCAGAGATAATAGACACAGGTATGCCATGTAAGGCTACAATCTTATCCACGTATAACTGGGCTAACATGTCGGAGCTATAAGTCTCCTTGATGGGTAAGAAATGTGCTGACTTAGCCAGTCTATCAACTATAACCCATATTGTATCATTTCCTTTCCTTGTCTTAGGTAACTTGGTGATAAAATCCATAGTTACCATTTCCCACTTCCACGTGGGAAGTTCAGGCTGTTGTAGCAAACCTGACGGTTTCTGATGTTCTACCTTGACTTGCGCACATGTCAAGCATTTAGCTACATAGGTGGCTACAGACTTCTTCAAGCCTATCCACCAATAATTTGCCCTTAGATCCTGGTTCATCTTATCAGCTCCAGGATGAACGGAATATTTGAAACTATGGGCTTCCTGAAGAATAACATCTCGAAGTCCTCCATAAATTGGAACCCATATTCGTCCATTCAATCTCAGAATTCCGTCTTTGCCAAGAGATAACCGCTCCTCAGTTACTCCTAGCTTTTCATTAGGATAGTTAGCTTCCAACACAGCTTCCTTTTGTGCAGCTAACAACCTTTCAGTCAAACTGTTCTTTATCTCCATGCGCTTGGCATTGATTCGGATGGGTTTCACCCTTTCCTTTCGACTCAAGGCATCAGCGACTACATTCGCCTTGCCGGGATGATATCTGATTTCACAATCATAATCATTTAAAGTCTCCATCCAACGGTGTTGCCTCATGTTTAAATCCTTCTGATTAAACAGGTGCTGGAGGCTCTTGTGATCAGAATAGATCACACACTTGATTCCATATAAATAATGCCTCCAGAGCTTTAGTGAAAATACAACGGCACCCAACTCCAAGTCATGGGTGGTGTAATTCTTTCTGTGCACCTTTAACTGTCTTGAAGCATAGGCAATAACTTTGTCTTTCTGCATAAGCACACACCCCATGCCAGTGTGTGATGCATCGCAGTAAACCACAAAATCTTCTATTCCATCTGGCAATGTCAAAACAGGAGCGTTGCTTAACTTCTGCTTTAGGATATCAAAGGACTCTTGCTGCTTAGGGCCCCAAACGAACTTTACTTTCTTCTTAGTCAAGGAAGTTAGGGGTGCAGCAATCCTTGAAAAATTTTCAATGAAACGCCTGTAATATCCTGCCAATCCCAGGAAGCTACGAATCTCTATAGGCGTCTTTGGCTCCTTCCAGTTCATAACTACTTCAACCTTAGCAGGATCCACTTGGATACCACGCTCACTCACCACATGTCCAAGGAATTGGACTTCTCGAAGCCAAAATTCACACTTGGAAAATTTGGCGTAGAGTTTCTCATGATGTAGAAGTTTGAGAATACAGCGAAGGTGTTTCTCATGGTCATCTTGGTTCTTCGAGTAAATAAGAATGTCGTCGATGAAAACGATGACGAATTTATCTAAGTAAGGCTTGCAAACGCGATTCATGAGATCCATGAATGCGGCAGGTGCATTAGTGAGCCCAAAAGGCATCACTAGGAACTCGTAATGACCATAACGAGTCCTAAATGCAGTTTTATGTACGTCTTCATCTCTAACCTTCAGCTGGTGGTAGCCTGACCTCAAGTCAATCTTCGAGAAATAACTTGCCCCTTGCAATTGATCGAACAAATCGTCGATCCTGGGCAATGGATACCTATTCTTTATCGTGACCTTATTAAGTTCACGATAATCGATGCACAGACGCATCGATCCATCCTTCTTCTTGACAAAAATGACTGGTGCTCCCCAAGGAGACGAACTAGGTTTAATGAAACCTTTAGCTAGCAATTCATCCAGTTGTGTCCTCAACTCCTTCATTTCCGTTGGTGCTAACCTGTAAGGTGCTCTAGCAACAGGTGCTGCTCCAGGGATGATATCAATTCTGAATTCCACTTGCCTATCTGGTGGTAAGCCAAGTAGATCTTCAGGAAACACTTCGGGGTATTCAGAAATGACAGGAATATCTTCTATCTTCGGTTTAGGTTCATCGATAATCACTTGTGCCATGTAGATGACACAACCCTTCTTTAAACACTTTGAAGCCTTGAGCATAGTGACTTGCTCAGGCAGCCCATACTGGGTATCTCCCCGAATGGTAAGTGATTCACCAGACGGAGTCTTTATCACCACCTGCTTTTTGTTGCAGACAATTTGGGCCTGGTTATGAGATACCCAGTCCATACCCAAAACTATGTCAAAACCGGCCAACTTAAAGGGAAGTGGAGACAGAGGAAATGAGTGGTTCTTAATGGATATAACACATCCATCTAACACAGTTGAGACGGTTTCTATGGTGCCATCTGCTAACTCTACCTCATAATTTATACTCAAGGTTTTGACAGGTAAATTCAGCAATTTGCAAAATTTATGATCTACGAAAGACTTATCAGCGCCTGAATCAAAGAGTACTCTTGCATAAACATCATTTACAAGGAAAGTACCTGTAATCACATTGTCGTCTAGAACCGCTTCTTTGGCATCCATTCGAAAGACCCTTGCATTGGTCTTCTTGACCTCTTCAGGCTTCTTGGCGTACTTAGGGCAGTTGGTCTTAATGTGCCCTTTCTCATTGCAGTTGTAGCATGTGGCATCTCTTATCTTCTTGCACTCTATCGTCTTGTGCTCTTTAGACTTGCATATCCCACATGCAGGTGGTCCTGACTTAGAATTGGACTCAAGTCTGCACTTTCCAAAGTGGCGTTTCTGGCAAGTCGTGCACTTTGGCTTTTCCTCTGTTTGCTGACTATTCCTTCCAGACCCAAACTTCTTAGAATCGGTGTTTCCCTTGTGCTTCTTCTCTGACCCTCGTGAGTTATCATCCTCACGCTTCCTCTTACTTTCTTCAGATTTCTTTAGCGATCTCAACCTGACCGCATCTAAAGTAAGGGATAAAGAGATATCAGCTGCCGACCTAAACGTAGCAGGTCTTGAAGCCTTAACATTGGCTTTGATTTCTGGGGCTAAACCCCCAATGAAGCGAGCAATTAACTTGGGCTCTAGTGTTACAAGGTAAGGAACCAGTCTGGACAGGGTATTGAAACTGGTGAGGTAAGCTTGACAATCTAAGTTTGTCATCACCAATGATAAGAAATCAGATTCAATTCTTTTGACCTCATGTTGATGGCAGTAGTTTTCCATAATGAGGGTAACAAACTGCTCCCATGACATGTTGTAGAGCGGGATCTTCCCAGCAGCTTGAATGAGAGACCTCCACCATGCCAGTGCCTCTCCTTTGAACGATTGGGATACATACTTTACTACATCCCTTTCAGCACCACTGTTGATGTCCACCACCGTGTCCATTTCATCCAACCAGGTCATACAATCTACTGCTCCTTTCTCCCCAGTGAAATCTCGGGGTTTACAGGAAATAAAGTACTTATAGGTACAAGACTTGGTACCTGGTTCATTATCGAACACTACCTTCTTGGATGGAACACTGTGTTCATTTGATGAATGTCGATCATCATCCTTCTTTGGCTCCTCTTTCTTAGAGGGCGGCTTGTTATGAGGCTCTGAATGAGTTTTAGGGACAGATTTAGAGTGGGGTACATATGAGGCTCGACTATGCGTCCCACTATACTCCTTAAATTGTTCTTCTACAGCCTTAGATACAGCTGTATCAATCAGTGTACGAAGCTCTCCTTTGGTTATATTAATCCTATCATTATCATCGCGGTTTTCCAAAGGATGACTGTTTATCTCGTCAGAGTCAGCCATGTAGTCTTAGTTGCTACAAAAGAAGATAAGGGCAAGGTTTATTTAGAAGCCCATACAGTACTATCGTTCTTAAACGATTTATTAACCATGCTTTTAATACACATTTTAGTTAATTTGTTAAATATGAAAATTGTTCAGGATCTTTATCATATCCTAAATTATAAGTTAATAATAGCACAAAAGGCCTAGTCACGTAGACAAGTTTAATTTATAAGCCATGATTTCAGAGAATCGAGGCATTAAGGTTTGAATCAAAGTTCATTACCTTTTCTTGACAGGGAGTCGTAAGCTACCACTGTCTTTAGTCTCAGAGGACGTTTATTATAGCCCGTGGGTACTTCATCCATAAGGAATGATTATATAAGTAAGGGAATTTAGATTAACCCATTAAAAAATGACTTATGTGATTTTATCGTGTCACATCTTGTCAAGCATGATAATATGCTTTTAGATATAAAAAAAATTGAATCTCTTGAATAGGTTCTACCATCTTGGCCTTGTCTGCAGTGACATTCAGGCTAGGTTTTACCTTTTAGATTCTTCTTAATAATAATTAACGCAGAACAATCCTAAATTGAAATGTTAATAAGGATCTGAACCTAAATTGAGGAACTACCATCTTGGCCGGTCTTAATAATGACACGAGGCTAGGTCTTGTCCCTTTTTAGATTTTGTCATTTTATTATAATGGTAGATCTTATAATATAGGAATGATATTTTAAACATAATCGTTCCTTTAAAATTTAAACAAGTATATGGTTGCCCTAAACGGGACTTCTTAAGAAAATGACTTGCCCATGCAAGGGCTAATCAGAAAAATAACAAAGAAATAATTAAAAGACAATGAAACGAATTTGGATTAGTCCTATGTTCTTGTCTAGACTCAAGAATGTGCAACTGTGTAACTGAGATTAAACACAAAGGCTAGTGTTTAATTCACTCAGTGTTGGCTCTAATACCAACCTGTCACACCCCGGATTTACACGTGTCACCGGTGGGCCCGGTGGGGAGTATCGTGACGTGGTTGGCAACATAATAGTCAAACAACACAATTATATAAATGCACAGCGGAAGCAAAAGAGAAATATATTACAATCCGAATATAAAGTAATATCCAGTATTACAACGGAAAGTAAAAGATCCACAGGCGGATCAAAATAAAATAGAAACAATAGTTCAACAGACTTTGACATCTAGAGCTTGCGAAACTTGAGTAATGATGCCTGGAGTAGCCAGCCTATTTCGTCTAGTACCTGCACTTAGCCTTTTTGGAAAATACGTCAGTTTACACTAGTAAATACAACTCAACTGACTCATTTAGAAAAGAGTTTGAAAATTGATTTGAATGCACTTCGGCAAAAATATATCTTTATAACTTGGGACAATTATTTGTAGATAATCTTGTATACAGTTTTACTTACTTGTCGTCCATTAGCACCGGTTAGAAGAGCCGGTTTAAGTTAACTGACACGCCACAGGTATAATGCCCACAAGGTTGATTCCTTTACGTGGATTACCAGTTTTTACATAATGCATCTGTCAGGTGTACGCCTACACCCCGTGCTTAGGTCGTGGCCATTTCGTAAAATGATGCCAAGGATATCCGGGACATGGTCATTTAACCCCCAAGAGCCATACATCAAATAATACAGAACAAAGCGGGTTATGTAAATACATTAATCACAATCCGATTTAAATGACTACATACACGACCAAGCGGTACTTTTATAGTACCGTATCCCAAGCCCGTATAGGGAAAATAAGTTAAGAGTATTTACCCAACATAATTACGACGGTTTGACTTTTAGCTAAATAACTAAGCTAAACTCAATTAAAGAAGGTTAAGAAAACTTACAAGTGTCTAATGATCGATTAGGAAGGCCTGGAAGGTGCTCTTGTGCTCCACAATTGATTAGAAGATGTTTGAGGAATGAATGATCAAAGTGTTTGCACTTAGGAGCTTTATATAGTGACCAAGACTCCACAAAGTGTTGACATCTAAGTCTACCACTGACCATAACATACCCACAAGTGTCCCTAGATGTTTAGGGGTTGTTTAGGGGTCAAGCAAGATGAGGAAAATCGTTTAGAGATCAGTTTTTGCGTTTAAACAGCAAACAGAAGCATTTTCTGTCGCTGGGACACGCTTGCGCACCGTAAGGGTAATGCTTGCGGTGCGCAAGCCTCCTTCAGCAGCCAAAATTTTTGTTCTTTCAGGATTTCGAAAGGGCAACCACATATTTCGACTTTGGGACATTATTTTATCAGTTTGGGGCCTCTAAAACGTGCCTTGAACAGTTTGTACCCTACCACTTTGATATGATCCATTGAATCCTTTTAAAAAGTGCCGTCAAAGAAGGTTTACCGTGCTTTTTCTTCGTAGGAGTCCACCATTTCAATCATGAATCAATTGTTGCTATAAATCACCGAAATTGAATATATACCAGATGTTTATTAGTCTTGGGATTCATAATGAGGTTGTTCAGAGGTGTAAAATTAACATGACAACACTTTTAACTCCCGACATACATCTTTAATTATATCCGGGTTTATATCACTTTTGTCTTATAAGACACGTGTCGCTATATCATTGAACACGAATTTTCGAGGTGTTACATAATCCCTATCTTTCCCTCGAATGCTCCCAACCAGATTTTCTAGGAGAAATGCTTCTTGATGAACTATTTCAATTAGAAGATCTAATTCTTAATTGGTTAAAAGAACTTAGGATAGATTTCAATAATTTATCTCAAGATGATAACCAAGAAGAAGTGTTGGAATCGCATTTAAACAACTTCGTTGTTCCCGACGATACTTCTAACTCTAGTGAGGACTCGAGCAATAGTCGTCCCTGTGCCGATTGTGCCGTGAAGGACTCCCCATCGACTTCGTTCGATGCATACATAGACCTGAGCGATTCGGCATACACCTTCTTTAACGAGAGCCCGGGAAAGGGTTGGACTTGTCCACCTACATATTGCATAGGAATCACCCTCACCGACAACCTCTTGCGTTCTCGTCTTAATCTAGAACAATTAAGGTATCTTAGGCACTTTGGGGTTGTTCCATCCAGTAAGGAACCACCCGATCCGGATAAGTTCTTTAAAAATAAGACAAACTTCATAAAACAACCTTTCGACACGGGGCCGTGCCCAGGTCAACACGCCCCCGTGTCCACCAAAAGATTCCCTTCTGACTTTCTATCAGAATACGGACAAAACGTGTCAGGATCTTGCCTGCACACGGGGCCGTGTCCAACCGACACGTGGCCGTGTCCAGTATGTTGTTGTTTTCTATAAATGCAGCCAAGAATCCTGCACATTTGGACCATCCAGAGACAGAGATTTGAGAGGATCTTCTCACCTACCATCCTAGGTATGTTTTAAAAGAAGGTTCTAACAAACATCTTGTCCTTTCATCTTTTATCCATTGCCTTCTTCTTCATCTTTCTTGCAACAACACCCCCATTGAAGCTAAATTCCAAGCTTTATTGTGGTGTTTGTTGAGTTTTTGTTCAAAGGATCTTGTTAAAAATAAGTTACGCAACATTGTTTTAAGTTATTTCTGCTCAAAAATGCTTCATAAGTTGGAAAAATAATTTGAAACTCCAAGATCCCTTGTTCTAAAAAACTGCAGAAAGGTGAACATGGTGCCGTGCTCATTGAGCACGGGGCCGTGTCCGTCGTACTGTTTCATTAAAATGAACTATCTTTGGTTTGTTTTCGTAGAATGTCTAGTCAAAACAGCGGAACCTCTTCTGCGCACTCCAGAAACAGTCGAAGGGAAAGAAGGTCATCAATTGAAGCAACTCTCGTACGATACGTAATGGCGTTATGTGAAGCTCTTGACGAGATGACTTCGGTGGAGGAGGTCCTTATAGACCATATAAATTATCTTATGGTAGGGCTGAAAAACAGTTTTCAAGAAATTAACCTCTTGCACCAAAGGTTAAACATTCTTGTAACACCTCCCATGGAACCAATCCTCCCTCAAGAGGATTGGAACCTAGCACTTGGAATCCACAATCCTACTGGGCGGGATGACCTTCCAGCGGAGCCTCCTCTTAAAGATCTGCAAGAAGTCCCGGTGGAAGTTTCACCTCCTCAAACTAGTGCCAATGAACCCGCTTTTCTTCTCCCAAGGGAGATAGAGGAGTGGCTCGCCGACGTGTGAGGAACCCATACCCGAAGAAAAGAAGTTTTCATGCTGCATCTAACCAAGAGAATTATCTTTTTGGAAATTTTGCTAGAATAATAAATTTTAGGCTAGAACTTCTTTGATTTGGATTTCTTGTGTTTCTTTGACATACTTATCTAGAAATTTAGCTTTTAGGACTATTATGTAATTCTCTATGACTTAATGAATGATGGTTGTAGTTAACTTGGTGTTTGGATGGTGTTAAAATAAATAAAACACACTCGGGTTGGCAAAGGATACAAGGGAAACTTGAACCAGCACCCCATGCACGAAAACAGGGCCATCCGACGAACTTTCTTCATTACAGCAGGCTCAGCACGGGCCGTGCCCGCCCAACACGGCCCCGTGCTGCACAGTCTGCAGAAAACGCCCAGTTCAGGTAAACTAGACACGGGTCGTGTTCACCCAACACGCCCCCGTGTCTAGGATTCTGTTTCTTTTGTTCAACTTTTTGTTACTGGCACCTGAACACGGGGTCGTGCCCGGACAACACGGGGCTGTGTCCAGGCGCCCAGTAACACATTTTTTTGCTTTTTCACACCTTTTACACATTCAATCAACCTAAAAACTTATTTTTGGGACACATTGAAGACAATGTGTAATTTAAGTGTAGGGGGGATGCTAAAACCTTGAATCTTGCAAGTCCTAATAACAAGTCTTACACAAAACTCTATTGGAACCGCTAATCACCCCAAATTTTTTTCAAAAATTTTCATTTTTTTTACTTGTCTAGGTTTAATTTGGGAATTTCAAAATTCTAAAAAGATTATATTTTTACAAATTTACAACCGATAGCGTCGTGATAAAAAGAACCACCATAAGAAAATTATGAAAAGGCATGACAAGCTTAGTTAAAATTTAATTATATATACTTGATCACATAAAAACCCATTCCCACAAAAGTGAGTTTTGAGCCTTTATTGAGCATACAAATACATATCTTTAAACTAAATGCTCATTTTTCGTTTCTTGTGTGAATAACCGCTTGGTTCTTACAACTCTAGAACTTGCCACGACGACACATTCCCGGTCCTTAACAACTTAAACCCGAGTAAGTAAATGATGGAGGCATTAGGACTAACCCTTTTTATATCTATACCATTATTTTTTTTACCACCTACCCAAAATCCCCCTAGTTAACCCCTTTGAGCCTAAACCTTTTCATTTCTTAACCCAAACCAAACACCCTTTCACCCACCAAAACCTTTTTATTTTTAACCCTTTGTTTTAGTGACAAGCTCGGTTTTTCATATGACTTTAAAAAAAAAATGATGATGAATCAAAAGAAATAAACAAGCAAGTTCATCAAAAATAACTTTGTTTGAATTATGACTTCATCAAAATAAAAAAAATAAAAAAAATTGCAAAAATAAAAAGTCTTACGAAAACCGATGCTTTTTACGCTTTTCGCTCTTTTCTACTAACCACCAACCCAACCACCTACCTTTAACCCAAGCCTAACCCTTCACCCAAAAGTCCTCTTGATATTTACAAAGGTATATAGTTAAAAAGGAGGAGGATTGATTGCTTGGTAAGCCTATGGTAGGAGTAAGTTCCATGCCGCTCTCGAGTGATTCACTAAAATACATCTTCGGCCGAGTGTTGAGTGACCCCCCCGTGAGGTATGTGAACTTGTATATAAATAGAATTTTAAAGAGGCATGTTATGCCCTAATAAGTAATTTATCTTATGAAAACTTTTAAATAAATCATGACGAATAGGATTGTAAATAAAATAAAAATAAAACTTAATAAAGAATCTTGGAAATCCCAACACTCTATGACAAGCCCAAAAACCTTCTCTTCTACCCATTCCATTTGGGAGTGTAAAGCCACATTATAAAGAGTTTTGCTTGAGAACAAGCAAAGATTCAAGTGTGGGGGTATTTGATATATGCAAAATGCAACATATAAATTACATCAATTGTGACATAAAACTAACCCTTTTTTAGTACTAATGTTGGAAAAAGTGTGCTTTTGTCTTCCTTTTGTATTTTCAGGATTAAATGAGCTCAAATTAACAAAAGAAGCAAAAAGCCAGCTAAATCTAACATAAATACAAGAAAAGGAACAAACGTGGCATGCCCGACCTCCCCGAAAGCATCTTCCCAAGCAAAGCAAGAGAACAGAAGGCTGAACACACCCCGTGCCCAAGTGTCAGCATAAAAAACAAAGTTGTAGAAGCTTCCATCGCCCACCACGGGGCCGTGCTCAGCGGACACGGGGCCGTGGTCAACTATAAGATTCACAGAATCCAGGAAAATCTTGATAGTACAGATATGCTTCTGCACACGGGGTCGTGCCTAGCAGACACGGGGCCATGGTCAACTAATGTAGACAAAAGCAATTAATGAAGACAGAGCAGAAGATGGACACGGGGCCGTGCCCGAGGTTCTGTTCAGCCTATAAATAGGAGTGCTTGGCTCAAGCTCAAACCATCCCTTGGCACACCACCTCTCTCACACTTCACCCACCACCCACCACCATCACAACACCATCATCCACCACCATCATCCATTGTCCATCATAGAGTGTGTGAGTCGTCTCGGGATCCAAGATTGATCGTAAGAGTTCTTGACAATCAAGGCCATGTTTGCCTAAGTCTCTTACATCACTTGGTGAAGACAAGTGTCTAGTGTAATACTTTTAATTTTTAATCTTTTCGCACTTTTTAATTGGTTATGTATTAATGACTTTAATAACTAGTTTCTTATGTTGAAGGTGATTCTTCCTTATCATTTGGCCGTGGTGTCTTGGCATTATTTTACTGTCTATAATAAATAAAAGATTTTCACCATTCATATCTCCACGGTCTATATAGAGGTATGTTGGCTACCTGGTCGGGGGTTAAGGGAACGGTTTGGTAAGAGTCTTGCCATTGTTCAGTGTATAGATCCTGCAAAGGACCTGGGTCAAATTTAGTAGGACCTCCTTCAATACCTACCGGTATTGGATGGCGGGAGTCCAAACTCTTTGACCCCCTCATAAGTTAAGCTACTATTAATACTTTAACCCGGATACTTAGGACTGTATCCCTGCTGACTCAGACTACTTAGCCGAGGGTAACGTCGCCTTCAAAAGAGGGGCCTACCACAATATGCATTAATAACTTAATTAATTATCTTTCAATAATCCGTCCCTTTAGGATTGTATCCTTGCTGACTCAAACTACTGGGTTGAGGGTAACGTCACCTTCAAAAGAGGGGCTACTACAATAACTAAGATAATCTCTTAACAAAGTGCAAAAGTGCGGAAATCATCAAAGGTTACACTAAACACGAGTCGGAGCCAAGTGATTCATCTTGTCTATCTGTTTTTTTCTTTTATTTTTATTTTTCAGCATTTTAGTTAGTTTTTATTTTCTTAGTTTAAAACCTTTTTCTAAACTTTTGAGTTGATTAGACGTTGAGGATAAACCGGTACTAAAAGCTCTTGTGTCCTTGGACGACCTCGGTATCTTGCCAACACTATACTACGCTCACGATGGGTGCACTTGCCCATATGTGTGTTTAGTGTTAGTAAATATCTTGTTTTATAAATTTAAAACTTGGCTAAAAAGTGTAAAAGGGCTTAAAATATACTTAAACGTATATAGACACTTCACACGCATCACCATTGTATGCAAAGTGTTAGTTGTCTATGTATTTTGTGGTTGTTCGGAACACATTCAAACCAACATTACAAATGTGCATACACACAACACACCTGCAAATGACCACAACTAACAAAACATCCCACTGCATATACAATACATATTGACCATATTTAAACCAACACTAAAAAATGAGCAAAACATCCCACTGCATATACAATACATACTGACAAGCAACACCTGCAAATGACCAAAACTAACAAAAATTAACCAAACTCAGTACTGACCATACATATTGACACACAAAAATTACCAAAACTGGACCAAAGGTAGATTGTAATGCTGCAACATAACAACTATTAACATTAAAGCCACATAATGATCTGATAAGTTAGTGTTCACAAGATACATGATGCATCTAGTAGAAGTTGTTCAAAAGGGACACATCAAGATAGTTACAAATTTAATACATACAAAAGCATGAACATCATAAACATATAAGATTCACTGATCAAACTGTGCAAAATAGCATGACATCTTCAGCAACTAAGCATCCTTCCCCTGCATACCCTTTTTGAACCAGTTGATTGCTGAGACGGTTGGCTTGATTGTGTGGGATTCTGTGATGCTTTACTTGATCTAACCTTTGACTTTGACTTAGCCCTTTTCCTTTTAGAACCAACAGCAACTTTCACCATAACAGCTTTCCCCTTTGGCCTACCCCTTGATTGTTTAGGCCCACCTTCATCTCCATCAGCTGCACCAACCTTAGCCTTACCCTTCGAACTGCACTTCCTTACATTGTGGCCTTTTTCGTTGCAGTTGCTACATGTCATTTGTATCCCATGCTTTGTCAATTTGCTTGGTTTCTTAGGGTCTTCATGTGGATCTCTCTTCCTGTTTTTCTTGGGTCTTCCAGGAGCAATTTTAATTGGTGGTGGGTCCAGAGGATAATCAACCTTAGGCCAATATTTTTCACTAGGTATTGGTGGGATAGTGTGTTCATAAGACTTTAGGTACTGGTCTTTATGATACCATTCATGCACAAAGTCCTCAGCATTCTTTCCTAGAAAACCTGCCATAGCACACACATGCTTACAGGGTATACCTGTTAGGTCCCACTTTCTACAAGTACAGGTTTTCTGTGATAAATCAACTGATACATCATCTATATCCCTCACTTGGAACACATGCAAAGATGATGGGTACACTTCACTTTTGTAAGCCCAATACTTCTCTTGATCAAGTTTCTCTTGTATCCTAGGACACACAACCCCATCAAAGGCAACCATCTCAGAATGCTTTGTAGTTATCCTTGTCATCATTGAAACCCTTATATCCTCTAACATATGGATAATGTGCTTTGCCCTAGACTGAACTATGGTACCATTAAAGGTCTCAGCCATGTTGTTGACTATGACACAACACTTGGTATCATTTTGAAGATAGCACCTCACAAAGCCTTTAGGATTTTTCTTTATAAATGCATCAACTGCTTTAGGATCCAGGTTGTTCATTTCCTTTATAGCTTCAAGAAAGTCAGCCTCATTATAAGATCTACATTCTTGCCAATAAACCTCCTTCAACTCATCACCTTTGAATTTCTTGTGCCAGTTAGCATAAATATGTCTTGCACAGTTTCTGTGCTCAACATTACCCCACACCAAAGCAATTGCATTCAGTATTCCCTGTTATGACACACAAGACCAACCAAATATGCAATTGTAGTAATAATGGATTCTAATAATTGTAGTAAAGTATAACTGCTAGACATACCTTCTATTGGTCAGAAACAAAGGTCCAACCCTTTCCACCATCATGCACATCTAGACATTTCCTTAGTTCCTCCATAAACCATTCCCAGCTATCATTGTTTTCACCCTCAACTACAACCCTGGCTAAAGGATACATTTGGTTATTTGCATCTCTTCCTATAGCAGCCAACAACATACCCCCTAGAAAAGTTTTAAGGAAACAACCGTCCAGGCATAACAACTTCCTACAACCTGCCAAGAACCCCTTTTTCAATGCATCAAAACACACAAATATCCTAAAAAAAGTATCCAAGTCTGAGTCTGGATCCTGGTTAAGAAAGCCCGGTGGGGCAGTTAACATTTCAAAGGTTGAAGTAGGGTTTGCTACCCTTAAGGCTTCCAAGTATTGATTATGGTGGGTAGATATTATTTAGATGGTGTTAATTAATTACAAATGCCACATTATTAATTTCAAGCCCACATAATCAATCAACTTGCCATGTAATCATCTCAGTTAAAATTTTTTGACACGTCATCAACGTTATAACGCTGTTAGCAAAGGTCCAGTGTTTTACAAAATGTCAAAAGGTGGGACTGCCAGTGGTTATTTTTAAAGTTGGGTCCGTTGCCGGCCAACTAGTGAAAGTTAGGATTATTAAATTCCATTATTCCATATAAATAATATAATTTTTTAACCCAATAGTTTTTATTTCCTTTTGAATATGCTACGGCGGTTAAACAAAATCAAATTAACCCTTACATTATAAATAATATAATTCTTTAACCTAATCGTTTTTATTTCCTCTTATAAGTTTCGTTTGTTAGTTTTTTTTAATCAAAAGCTAAGTACAAAATTGGATTTTTCTATTATAATGAAGTATTTATTATCATTATTATTATTTTTACGAAAACAAAATATGTTTTCATTTAAACTATATTATGTAACACCCCGTGTTTCGAAAGTCAAAGTACAAGTCAAGATTAAAGTCAAAGGAAGAAAAGATTGCTAATTGCGATCTGTCACTCCTTGCTTAATTACTAATTTGACTTCTTTGACTTGTAATCGAATGTTTTATTTTATTTGCTTTAGTTGTATTATGGGGAGTATCTGTGAATAATAGAGGATTAATCGGTGTTTATCGCATGTTTTATCGCCTTATCGCTATCGTATTGCAATCGCATTCGCAACTCGAATTATGCGTTCTGGATATTGTTTTACGTGTGTGTGCTAATTATGTGTTACTTGTGCATGTTTATTTATATTTATGGTGGTTAATCGAAACACAGTCGCAACCCTATCGCAATCGCAACCTAATCTCAAACACTAAACGCAAGTTATTTAGGATGATTGTATGTTAGATATAGTGTTTGTGTGGGTATTATTGATCTATCACATCGCATACTCGCTTAAACGCATCGCAACGCTCAACGCGCGAAACGAAATGCTGAAACTCAACCCGTCGAAACACCTCGGTCGAATGGCCAAACGATCGAATGGCCATCCGATCGAAACGCCATCCGATCGGTGGCCTATCCGACACTTGTGCACTTTCCTTTTTTGGCAACCTATGACAGCTCTCTCACGCGACCAGCAGCGTTCCAGACCTTCTTTCTCTCGATTTCTCAGGATTCTTGTAAGTTTTCAACCTAAATCTTGTACTTCTATGATCTACACGCACTTCTTCATCTTTTTCACCTTTGAATCTTAACTTTTAACCGTGAAATCAGCGGATTTGAGGTGTTCTAGGGTGATGTCATCATGGAGTTCTTATGAACTTCAAGATTTGGCTTCATTCCACCGAGAACAACACAGATCTGAAGGATTTCCACAAGATTAAACAATGTTTTCGCATAGATCTAAACATTTTCTAAGTTAAAAGGATTGAAAGATACTTTTCTAACTTTCTTTCAATTCTTTTACACTCAATGCACTCAAAACCGATAGAATCGGAGCTCATTCAGACCTTCTACTCTTCTCTAGTGATGTGTTGGTTTGAGATCTGAATCCTATCAACGAGATAACCGATTTCGGGTTAAACATGAACACCATCACGAACAGTTAACTGGTCGGATTGGGGTGATTCCCGTTCGATCGGATAACCCAGGTCTAACGGAGGTTTCGTTGTTTAACACGTTGTCATACCGTCTCGAGCAAACCGCAAAACTTCTAAAACAATCAAGTTCAAAATCAATCAGATGCGTGGGAACGGATTGCCGTCCGATTGGATTGCCATCCGATCGAACCGCAATCCAATCGGTTTGCACTTAGACTCCAACACTTAACATATTTGTAATTTCAAAGATCATCAGTTTCTAACGAATTGCCATCCGATCGGAAGACCATCCGATCGAGTGACAATCCTGCTGTGAACTTGTTCTCTGAGAAATACCTCATCGAACGGATCGCCATCCGATCGAACTGCCGTTCGATCGAACGACCTGAAGGGTAGAGATACTTCTCTGATTTTGAAATACTACAACGAAAACTTCAAAGCCATCAACACATCCTTACCAAACAAGATGTCAATCCGACCGAATGGCCATCCAATCGGATGACCATCCGAACGGATTGACATCCAATCGAATGACCATCCGATTGGATTACCGTTTGACACTTGGTTCTCGCACCGCTTAACGCACCGTTCTTCGCTTATGCTATCGTTAACTGTTCAGGCTAATCTCTCAGCGCTCCCTTCAATCCAAGAGAGTGTTTACTTGTTAAATGCTATCTGTGAGTATACTCGATCCCTTTTTTGCTTTATGCACTTTTGGGTGTTACATACATTACTTATTCTAAAACACATCGAACACATAACGCAACACTTTTATACGTTGACCTATAATGCATGTTATACGTGTTACTCGATGAATGCTTGTATGTTATGTTTACACAGTGATTGTTGCCTGACGCCTTAGCAACGATAGTACTATAGTTTGGACTCAGCACCTGTCGTGGACAGGGGTTGTTAAGGTTATTACTTCACGTGTCACAGAGGTGATATGTGTTGCACATTCTACAACTCGCAGTCATGTCTGTGCATATTTCATTGTCGATAACCTATTAGCTTTCACATTGCTACATGTTACATGCTGGTTATGCGTAAACGTTTTCGAACTCTAGTATATTATCAAACTTGTATGCTCACCTTTACTCTATGTGTATTGACCTTTAGTTTAAGGTTTGTGATAGGTGCTTAGGATGCTTGCTTGCTATTTGATGGAATCAAGTTAGGATGGAGTCTAGAAACAAACAAGAAAACAATTTATTTATTTTGAATTTGAGTTGTCGGAATATGTTATTTGTCTTTGAGATATCTATGTCTGTAATAATTAGTTTACTTGATGGGTTATGGTATGGGACATAATATTAACTATCCGGCAATTTAGTTGTTATGGATTTCTCCTGGACAATCTGTTTCGCTCAGTGCCGTGCCCCGATGTTTCCGTCATCGGTTGGGGTGTGACATATTAAAAATCGGGTCGCCCTCGCCACTATAATAAAATAATATTAAAACACAACTTCCTGGTTAACGAACTCTGCCGGTCATAACCACGAGTGGGCGTGGTAGTGGCTGTTGGAGGTTGGTAATCTCCGGTGTGTCAGACCGCAACACCACGTCACCTGTTTTTTATTTCTATTTGTTATATTTCATTTCGTTATTGGTTATTTTACACATTTACATTTTGCGGCTTTGGACATTACAGTTTGGTTTGTACTCGGATTCCCTGCCTCAACGCGCGGTGGGAAAATTATAGTTAATTAATAAAAGAAAAAGGGTTCCATTGTTGGATACCATGAAAGAGAACCTGGTTTCATGGTAAACCACTGTTCTGTATAGGGATGAACATTTTATATCAAATCCCGATCCCGTCCTGATACCGTCCCGGTCCCGATCCCAAAAATATCGTACCGAATTTTTTCGGTACTGGAAACGGTATCCACTTTTTGGCATTTTCGGTATTGGTATTTTCGGGCTCGATACCGGTTCGGTACAGTACCAGTAAAATACCGAATTTTACCTTCAAAGACCGCTACCGTACCGATACCATACCGACGTATTTCGATATCGGTATCGGTGCCCAGTATAGCGAAATTTGTGATCGGGATTTTCGGGATCGGGACGGGATCGTGATTTGTTCATCTCTAGTTCTGTATTTGTCTCCTTTAGAAAAGGTGTCAAACAAGTAAAAAAAATTTAGTTAAAAGTTAGGCTTAACTAGAAGATTAAACAAAATAACTAGTGGTTAAGGGAGATGTGAGAAATTTTGCTTCTCTTGGAAGTCCTGGGTTTAAATCCAGACAAATGAGGATTTTAATACTAATTTGGTGATATTAACATACTAACTACTAACCGTATTTCGTTAAAAAAACAAAATAACTTGTTGTGCTCTTTTTGAAGGTATTATGTCGTTTTTAGTAGCAATTCTATATCTTACATTTACAAATCAGTAACTATTTATTTTTTATTGGTGGTTTGAAATGGTGAATCCAGTTAAAGGGTGCCACTTGTATTCTACTAACTTTTTTATTTTATTTAATTTTTTCATGGAATAAAATCTATTATAACTAATAAATGAAAGTTATTTGGGCCACGTGTCATTAGATTAGGGCATCACTTTTTACCTTTTCCCGCCCAACAGTACCATCCCCTTTACATCTCTCTCCTAATAAAGCTCTACATCTCTCCTTCTTTCCTCAAACCCTATAATTCAAAACCTTCTCATTCACGCGTTCATTCTTCAATCATCTGCTCGATTCAACCTTTAGTGATATGGATTTTGGTTTGGCCCTTCTTCGATTGTGTGTTTCATTTTATACATGCCCATTCCCTACCCTGCTTTCTTATTTTTTCACCTACACATCGCAGAGAATGAGAACCAAAGAGAGGATTTGGGAGAAAGAGACCATCTCTTAATTCACCCTCATCTTCTGTTCCGTTGATTGTGGTGAGGTGTACCCCGCGGCGGCGTTGATTACTTTGCTTATAATTATCCTCAATTTCTAGGTTTTGTGTTAATTTTATGTTTTTTCCGTATAAATACCACGAACAAGTGATCCTTATGCTTATAATTATCTCCGATTACCAATCATATAATCCTCTATTTTGTTACAGTCAATGGATATCGAAGATCGGATGAAACCGCATTACACAACAAGCTCTACACCCTTTTGTACTCTTTTTCTCGCACTATGCATCATATGTATGGATTATATTTTTGTTCAGTTTTGTTAGATGATTGTTTAATTGAATCATTGTTGTGAATTAGTAGCTTATGTTGAAAAGTTACAAGTTAAAACACTAGATATGTTTTTATGTTTTCAGAAATGAGAATTTTGTGCTAATTTGGTGATTTTTAGGGTTTGAGAGTGCTAATGAACTCTAATGGATATTGTTTATTAGCTACATTTTTTTTCGAGGTTGTGCGTTGGCAATACCACTGTAAATATAAATACAGATAGAGAGATATATGTTGTTAGACCACGGTGGGGCGCCGTTGGGGCGTGGGGCATTAGCACTCTCAAAAAAAACTCCATGGTCCAGAACCAGATGCCCAAAAAGGATCATTTCGTTGCGGCTGTAAAAAAAACTCCATGCTCCAAAACCAGATGCCCAAAAAGGATTTGAGGTCAAATTTTAATTTGAAAAATAATAATTTATCAATAGATTATATAAACTTCTAACTAGCTTCATGGGTTTTGTTTACAGAATGAAGTAGATTGGTTAGGTAAACTCAAGCATCAAAATATTGTAAATCTTTTGGGTTATTGTGTTCATGATGACACAAGGTTTTTGGTCTATGAAATGATGCATCAAGGCTCGTTGGACTCACAATTGCATGGTAATTACAAAATTTTCTTAAAGTTAAAAGCCACACTTTGTAAAAGAAGCTTTTGGTAATTTGTAAAGATGATTGCTTTTTTCTTTTTCTCCTTTTGCATTATACATATTTTTTTAAGTTAATTTATACTTTTATTTTCATTTGTGTTATTTCATAACATTAGGACCAACTCATGGAACCACATTAACCTGGCATCGAAGAATGAAAGTCGCACTTGATATTGCTCGGTATAATGTTATTTCCATTTCTTGATCTTGTCTGATTATCGTTTTTTTCGGGTTTAAAAAGGATTATGACTTTTATTTAACAGAGGATTAGAGTATCTTCATGAACGATGCAACCTGCCTGTGATTCATAGAGATCTTAAGTCATAGAACATTTTGCTAGATTCCAATTTCAATGCTAAAGTAAGATCCTTTATAGTTTAACAAGAATATTTTTTTGCTTTTGATTTACCAAATTGTATTATAATTATTTTAGATTTCGAATTTTGCACTTGCTACCACTGAGCTCCATGCGAAGAACAAAGTTAAGCTTTCAGGTACTTCTGGTTATTTGGCTCCGGAATACCTATCCGAAGGTATGCAATAATTCATTTCAAATTATTGAATAATTGCATTTTTTCAAAGTTTTCGTTATTGAGATTTAATGCAGTTAGATTTCGCAGGTAAAGTTACCGATAAAAGTGATGTATATGCATTCGGAGTAGTACTTCTTGAGCTTTTAATCGGTAGAAAACCAGTGGAGAAAATGTCACCATCTTTATTTCAATCTCAATAACATTTGGAGAATTACAGTTAATTTTATCTAATTTGTATAGTTTATGGTTAATCTATATAACATTCGGTGATTTACAGTTAATTTTATCTGATTTGTATAGTTTATGGTTACTCTCGATACCATGCATTACCGCTGTAGCCGAACAGGCGTTACAACCAAAGCCCCAATTCTCCTGCAACTCACCACTAAAATACCATCGACCCATACAATACCTTCATCGATTTACACACACTATAAAGTGTAGTGTGTGTTCATTTTGTATTTGAATTTTGATTATCTGTTGTTTTTTCGTGCAAATTTTCTTCAAATCTGCAAGACAATGGCTTATATTTTTCAAGGAGTCGGAGCTGCAACGTCACTTGATACGAACAAATTCCAGCTCAGCTCTCTCAGATCGGTTACAGATTTGTTAAACTGTATCTCAATTGTTTTGATTTCATTGCTGCATGCTTTTTGAGATTTGTAATAACATTTTCTGTTGTTTCTGTGCTAATTGTTTGGTATTACTATTTGTAAGTGGCTTAATTACATTTATATTGTTTCTGTTTCATATAATTCGCTTTGATATGTTACATGTTTTCCTGTTTAGATTTTGATTTGTGTTAGCGTTTTGGTTCAGAAATTGAGTTTTAATCTGGTTACTTTTGATAACATTTGGTGAATTGCGGTTAATTATCTCTATTTTTTGTAGTTTATGGTTAATCTCGATAACATTTGGAAAATTACAGTTAATTTTATCTAATTTGTATAATTTATGGTTAATCTGTATAACATTCGGTGATTTACAGTTAATTTTATCTTATTTGTATAGTTTATAGTTACTCTCGATACCAAGTACTACCGCTGTAGCCGAACAGGCGTTACAACCAAAGCCCCAATTCTCCTGCAACTCGCCACTAAAATACCATCGACCCACACAATACCTTCATCGATTTACACACACTATAAAGTGTAGAGTGTGTTCATTTTGTATTTGAATTTTGATTATCTGTTGTTTTTTTATGCAAATTTTCTTCGAATCTGCAAGACAATGGCTTCGATTTTTCAAGGAGTCGGAGCTGCAACGTCACTTGATACGAAAAAATTCCAGCTCAGCTCTCTCATATCAGTTACAGGTTTGTTAAATTGTATCTCAATTGTTTTGATTTCATTGTTGCATGCTTTTTGAGATTTGTAATAACATTTTCTGTTGTTTCTGTGCTAATTGTTTGGTATTACTATTTGTAAGTGGCTTAATTACATTTATATTCTTTCTGTTTCATATAATTCGCTTTGATATGTGACATGTTTTCCTGTTTATATTTTGATTTGTGTTAGGGTTTTGGTTCAGAAATTGAGTTTTGATCTGATTACTTTTTATAACATTTGGTGAATTGCGGTAAATTGTCTCTATTTTTTGTAGTTTATGGTTAATCTCGATAACATTTGGAGAATTACAGTTAATTTTATCTAATTTGTATTGTTTATGGTTAATCTGTATAACATTTGGTGATTTACATTTAATTTTATCTGAATTGTATAGTTTATGGTTACTCTTGATACCATGCACTACCGCTGTAGCCGAACAGGCGTTACAACCAAAGCCCCAATTCTCCTTGTCACACCCCAACCGATGGCGGAAACATCGGAGTGAGACGAAATAGATTGCAAGAGACTTCATAACACTATACGTGACAAGTATTGAAATAATAGATTTTCATTTCATTTCTAAATAGTCAATTACAAGGATTTGAAACAAATACAACATGAATAATGAAATACAATACAATAAGAATACAAAATTTAAAGTGTGTATCTAAGCATCCTACTAGATTCCATGCATCACCAACATCATCGCTAAACCTGCAACATGTTTTAAAAGCATAGTTCAATACAAAGATATTGGTGAGTAAACTAGTTTTAGACTCGTGGCATATATATAAAAAGGTATTTCAATCCAACATAGCATTTGGTATACAAGGTCAAACTATCATGCATAACAATATGTCAACTCTAGTGTCCACTAGTATTTAGCATCCCTCGTCACAAAAGCAACGAGACCGTTATAGAATAAAGACTTAACAAAACCCCATCGGGTGGTGTGCTACTCCTATAGCGCTATAAATGTTTAAGCCGAGTTAACAAGTAGTATGTATTCTAGCATGAACCTAAGCATAACAAATGTATACGGATCGAATGAATAAAAGCATGTTTGTGAATTGAGCGGTTTAACAAGTAAACCATGTTGCACCCAAAGTGAATAAAAGGAAAAATGGGTCAAGTGTACTCACAAAATTGCATATGCTTTCCGATTATCCAATTTGACGAAGTTGTTGAGTTTAGGAGGTTGAGTAAGTTCGGTTTGGGATTTTAAGAGACGGATACATTCGGTCTAAGGGTATGGAGTTTAAAGTGCATGAAAAGTAAGTATATGAAAAGTAATCATCTTGTACACATAGCACATGTTCTTGACACTATTAAAACTCCAAAAGATTTTGAAGGATTTCATGGATCAAAGGTCCATTAGAGTCATAACAAGTGTATGGTCATAGATGGTGTAAGTCTAGTACTTTGACGAATGAACACAAGTTCATCTTCAAAGGTTCGAATGTTGAATAGTATATATAGATATTATTTAGATTATGTAATATATCAATAAGTCCAATAGTTCAAGCATGAGGTAGGAGGATGAATCCCCCATTTAGGTACCTCTTTGTGTCATAGAAATCATGTAGGAGGTAGGAAGAAATGTCTTCCATTTAGGCACCTCTAAGTATTCACCACTACACTTGATGTAAGAACATACAAGGAGGGTCATGAACTACAAGTAATACAATAATACTAAACACTGATCTATAAGAAATCATCAAGCAATGTGTGGACTTTATGTAGGACAACCCAAGTTAATCCTAAATCACACTTACATCAAGTCTTGAACTTGAACATCACTTGTGGGTTAAGCCCTTGAACAAAACAGAAAGTTTGTGAGATTTATACCTCTGATTTTGAATGTCTCAACCTTGTTTTAAGCCTAACTAACCATAGAAGTGGTTATAAGCATAAGGACATAGGTTTGAGATGAGTTTCCTCAAGTTTAATCAAGTTTATCAATGTTTGAAACATGAACAGAAAAATCAGTCAACTTTGGAGCCCTTCTGGTGACATTCCAGGGCCTGGTTTTCCAGGGAAAACCAATGGAAACGTAGCTAAGGTCAATACAAAGAAGTAGGAAAAAGAATCGAGTGAATCGGATAAGAAATGAGTGAGTTATACTCACTTTTGTGAATGTTGGTATTTCTACTAGAACTCTTGCTTTTAGCTACGATTTGGAGGATGTTTTGAGAGTGTTTTAGTGTTGCAAAAGTGGTAGGGAGGCTGGTTATAAGTGGTATTTATAGGGGGAAGAATTAGGGTTAAGTTGGGTGAGCATTTAATACAATTAGGTGAGAGTTTAAGCAATAAAAAAAGAAATAATTCAGCCATAGTTGGCTGATTGCAAGGGCTGTTTGGCAGCTTTTATTATTTTTTTCTTATTGTTTAAATGATGTAAAATGTATAAATAACAGGTATTTTATATAATTAAGATGTTACATAAAGCCTAATGTGCATTTAACATGTTATCAAGGTCTAAAAGGATTAAGAGACATGTTTTAATTACACCAACTTGCGATATATTAAGTGTGTCATATGAAACAAGTATGAATGATTTACATTTAGGTATTAATCAAGCGAAAAGCATATAACTTAATTTTATAATCGAATAACCAAGTGTTCGAACGTACGAAAGATTTAAGAATTGCGAATACACGATCATTGTTTATGAATTAAACTTACGTTTATGCGAATTACTAACCATGTATCGAACGAGTGCACGTATCAATGTATAAACATGTATAAACGATGTATAAAAGATTCGTTTCATTACGATCAAAGTCTCGGATTTTACGATGATACAACGAAATACGATTACAAGGAATACAAGATTTCCAAAAATAGAAATACAAGACGACACTTTCTAATTATGGAAAGTACGAAGAAACAGGGCGTTACACTCTTGCAACTCGCCACTAAAATACCATCGACCCACACAATACCTTCATCGATTTACACACACTATAAAGTGTAGTGTGTGTTCATTTTGTATTTGAATTTTGATTATCTGTTGTTTTTTTGTGCATATTTTCTTCAAATCTGCAAGACAATGGCTTCGATTTTTCAAGGAGTCGGAGCTGCAACGTCACTTGATACGAACAAATTCCAGCTCAGCTCTCTCAGATCGGTTACAGGTTTGTTAAACTATATCTCAATTGTTTTGATTTCATTGCTGCATGCTTTTTGAGATTTGTAATAACATTTTATGTTGTTTCTGTGCTAATTGTTTGGTATTACTATTTCTAAGTGGCTTAATTACATTTATATTGTTTCTGTTTCATATAATTCGCTTTGATATGTTACATGTTTTCCTGTTTAGATTTTGATTTGTGTTAGGGTTTTGGTTCAGGAATTGAGTTATGATCTAGTTACTTTTGATAACATTTGGTGAATTGCGGTTAATGTTGAAAATGATTCTATTGAAGCAATGCCAACGTCTTCGATATTTGTGTGTTAAAACAGTGGTTGAAACCACTGTTGGGTTAAAACAGTGGTTGAAACCACTGTTGGGTTAAAAAAGTGGTTGAAACCACTGTTGGGTTAAAACAGTGAGTTAAACTACTGTTGAGTTACAACAGTGGTTGAACCTACTGTTGGGTTCGAAGAGTTATCCGTGTTCATACTTTATTTCACGAGCTTTTTTTGTATTTAGTTAATTTTGTGTGGATTAAAATAGAGGTAAGTTATTTCGTGTTCATACCTTATTTCACGAGCTTTTTTTCTAAATCCCGCATTCCGTTTACTTAAGTCCATATCTTACTTTTGTTTTAATAACCAGTGTATATTTTACCTTAACAGATTCATTGTTTTTCGATATATGTATTCATGAACCTTTAGTTAATAAATCTAATTTTGTGATTTATTAGTGTTGTTGGATGAGTCTCATCCTATTAATTTTTTCACATATATTGGTAGCAAATATATATGACTTCTACTCTGATTTGGAAAATATTGATTTGTTGTGATTTGGGAATCTGATGGTGAAGCTGGGGATATAACTTGTGATATAATTGATAATGCTGAAGCTACAATCTTGTATAGGGATTCCATGGGGTTGGGTAGGCATGAGATTAGGCAGTTTAGGAGGAATCCGTGTTGGTTAATTGGCGGTGAAGAGAAGACGCCCGGTCAGGTGAGATATCGAAGGGGCATAAGAATTATGAGTTGATGCTTAATCTCCAGTTGGGAATCAGGTAGAAGGTTTAGTTCATTGGATAATTAATGTGAATCTGAATTGTCTTGTATTGATGTTGTTTGTATGGCTAATGATTATAGGCATTCTGTTGGGAAACATTCTTCAATAACAAGGGATGTAAAGACGACCGATTTTGATCCAAAAGTGAAGTTTTGGACTCGGTTTCCGGCAGAAGGATCAAAGCTTACACCACCACATCAATCTGGAGAATTTCACTGGAAAGATTATTGCCCGAAGGTATTTAGGTATTATTTAATTTAAATCAGTTGCTAGAATGATAAATTTAGCTGTAGGGTTTTTATGTTGTTGATGGATTGCTGATGAATTGTTAATGGTTGATGGTTTTAGACGTTTGAGGGAGTAGTTCCAAGTGGATCCTGCGGATTATATGCTAGCGATTTGTGGGAATGATGTTCTTCGTGAGCTTTCGTCACCTGGGAAAAGTGGGAGCTTCTTTTATTTAACGCAGGGTGATCGGTTTATGATTAAATCTGTGAAAAAATCAGAAGTCAAGGTATAAATATTGTTTATCGTAATGAAATCATTGATAATTTATCATTTGAAACTAAATTTAGGAAACATGCATTCAGGTTATAATCAAAATGTTGCCAAGTTATTACCAGCATGTTTGCCGTTATGAGAATTCTCTTGTCACAAAGTTTTCCGGTGTCCATTGTGTCAAACCTGTTGGTGGCAACAAGGTAAATTCAATTTATGGTTTGAATGGTTTAGGGGTGTTTGGCTTTGGGTTTTGCAACTAACTACGTCATCTACTTAATGTCATGTAGACTCGGTTTATCGTGATGGGTAATCTATTTTGCTCTGAGTATCGAATCCATAGAAGATTTGATCTTAAAGGATCATCACATGGGCGTACGACTGATAAACCTGAGGAAGAAATTGATGAAACCACCACACTCAAAGATCTTGACCTCAACTATTTGGTAGGCTCTTTGTTTTTGCATTCCGAATGAATGTTTAGAAATATATATGTTCTTATTCAGACCCTAATATACCGATTTCATGTTAAACATGGCAACTAATAGTGTTGGCACATCCTTTGAGGAATTAATTTGTTTATCATGTGAAATTTATCTCAAATATGATTGTCAATTCAAAACAGTTAAACAATATAACGTTTATGCAAGGTATGCTTCTCGGTGATGCTATTGTTGTATTGTTGATATTATTATAATAATTTTAGTTTTTTCCATTTAAATATGCAAGATTATCATGTAATTTGCATGTTTAACACCAATATTCGGTTTCATTTATAGGGAACCGAATGGAAAGTGTTGGTGCAAAAGTGAGGAACCTTTTCTATGGTTTTGTTGATCACTTTGACCAACGCGACTGATATTGCTCCAAATGTAAATTTGTGGGAATAGTAACTGTAGTGAATGTATCTATACTTTTTTTGTATGCCTTGTGAAGTAAGAATTATTTGTGTTTGTTCGATTAGTGAGTTGGTGATTGAAATTATGGGTGTAAATCGAGGCTGAGTTATTAACGAATTTGCAAACGTCTATGTGCCTATTAGTTTACTAAATAATAATCATATAACTAACTTTCTCGAGCCCGGAAAGCAATCCCGGGTGATAACCTAGTGTATATATATATATAAAGGAACATACATAATTAATTAATAAAATTTAAGGTAGATCAAATGATTAGGTTGTTTTCCTTTGTAAAGAGAGTACCGGAGTTTGATCCCAATGACTAGCAATTATGTGCATACTTTTTTATGGTTTTACCCATTCTTCTATTTATAAATGGTTTTTTTTTCAATATTATTTTATTATAATTATAATATTAAATTTATATTAATTCTCTATTTCTATATTTTTCACTACTAATATTTAGTAAAGGTTATATTTATATAATTTAACAATTATTATTATTATTATTATTATTATTATTATTATTATTATTATTATTATTAATTACTTTATTTTCTCTTTTACTTTTTAAACCCTTTAAGCTATAAATAATATTAGTTTTTAACTCATTAATTTAATTTAATTTTGATAGCTTGTGTTTGTGATCTTTAAAAAATACATAAATGTGCGGCTGTGTTTAGTTCGGTATAAATTTTGTTGAAAATAAAGTTGTATTAAATACAGAATATTTTTCTCGAGTGTCGGTATTGTGCCAATACCTTGACAAACTGTATCCATTCCGACCAAACAATATCGGTACTGGTATCGGTATTATCAAATCCAATATTCGTTTTTAAAATTTTGATCGATATAAAACATGTGTTGATCGATCTTCTTTTGGGCATATTACGATTTTATGATTTTAGGTTTCCTCTTTCTGTTACTATATAGCAAGTGTTGTTACCAAAACGTGCCGAAACGATCCTGGCTGAATTCCCCGCTGCAAAGTGCGGGTATTCCCACTAGTTCAACACAAAATCCTCTTAAGCTTGTATTGCTCAATTTTTGGTTGGTCAACGCTTTCTATTGATCATTCCAAAACCCCAATTTATAAGGATGAACTAGTTTGTTCTAATTTATAATTATAATACCTACTACTATGAACTTGCAAATTTCTTGTTTTTTTTTTTTTTATTCTTTCGGATAAATCTCATGGCTGAAATATTTATGGTGTGTTCTCTACTTCTTTATTATAATTAATATAGGCTTTCAATGTTGAAATATATATTTGCTAAAATGATATGTTATTGCTAAAAATGATATGTTAAATAATGTTCAATCGATGTGTCACCATTATTAGTTTTCTAAGGCTTGTTTCTTGCTAGTTTCCTTGATAAAACTCCGATCTTTGAAGAAAAATCATTGATCACCCGTAAATCTCATATTGAGTGTATGTAGGCTTCAGCCTAAGGCAGAGCACAAGCGCAGTCAACCCTAGGTGTGACAATATCAACCTTGATCTTCGTTTTCTTATTTACGTTTTCTTGTTGATTAAATTGTAAACCCTAATTTCGGTATTTCGAATAGATTGGTAGGGACCATGTAATTTTGACCGCCTCAAAAATAATATCATAACCTTTGTTGCAGCCCGTGGACGTAGGGCACACCAACCAAACCACATTAAATCCTCATTTCGTTTTATTGCTTTCATGTCCGTGCTCCGTTTCATGTGTGTTTTATTCCTAACAAAACAAGCTCGGTCAATAAGAAACGTTAGTCATCAGAATGATCGACACGTACTTATATAGTTTTATATATAGTGGCATGTTGATCAGTATCCATCGTATGATTAAAGCTTTGGAGTAATGTTACTGTGTCCCCACAAAGACCTTGGCAAACGTGATTCTACAAGTACGATGGTGATAGCTCAACAATCATCATCATTTAACTCAAATCTATTTTGACAAAAATAGAAGGAATTGGTTAGACAAGACACATGAACGTGCATACAATATATTAAGGACGGTTTCTCATACGAGTATACGACATTAATCTTCAACTGTTAGACACATGAATTGGTTAGGCAAGGGCCACTAACGTTTTCTATATAAATCTTTTAATATCTGTAACTAGGGTAGAACCCCGTGAATTACACAGTTTGCATAAATATAAGTTATATTTATACTAATAATAATAAAAGAAGTTGTATCTTAAAAAACGATCCGTGTATTTGTACGGGTTAAATAAATATAATATGATCGGTTAACACATACAATCCTCAAGATATATATTTAAAAAATGAATTTTCATATGCTATTTACTTATTATAAAATTTTATTTTGTTTTTATATCATTTATTATTAGGTTAGAAACATATCGCTACTCGAAAACTGGGTATTTGCGACCGCATTTACGGTCGCAAAACAGTCGCAATTGCTCTGTTGCGACTGTTTTGTGATCAATCATGCTGTTGGAAAAACACTTGTCGCAATTGCTCTATTGCAACCAAGTTGCGACCGCTACTAAATCTTTGCGATCAGGTTTTGCAACCAAAAGAGCGGTTGCAAATTTTGCAAATGTTTTCATTGGTTTTGTGAGACAATCTAGTTGCGACGGTTTTGCGACCGGCTTACCTTTTACAAACTTGCAACCATTTTGCGACCTCTTGTATTTTACAAAGTTCTGACCGTTTGTGTGGTTGCAAAATTGTTATTTTTTTTATTTTTTTTATTTTTTTGTAGCCATTTTCTATATTAAACCTGCTAATGATGTTTATAATTTTAGAACCATGCATTTATAGAATTTTCAATATTTTATAAAACATTTCACTTAAAATTTACAAATTAAAAAATTAAAGACCCAAGTTATCTTAACATATTACATATTATGCAATCTGAATCCCAACACGTCTTGTAGACCACAACTGATGCTCAGCCTCTCGTGCCACCCTTACCCAGAACCTTGTAGTTGATTTCCATCACGTAACACCCAGCAACATTGGAGGCCGTGTTGGTCCCATTCCCGTTACTATCTCTTGCTGATCGACAACAGTGATCGTTTATGGATCATCAATGTATTCAAGCTTATCTTGTTTTTCGGCTACGTATCCACTCAGATAATATCAAGCACCTATCAGTTTCCTATGTAAGCACAAAACTTAGATTAGATCTCGACACAATCATGAACTAACATCAATGTATAACATTTATATTACAAAAAATAGGCATTTTTATTAACAAATAAACCCAAAATTACTAGCAAGGTCTCTCATAAAGTTATAAACAGAGTCTATAACCAAGTGAGGTATTATACTTGTAGTGTGAGGTTCATTGGGGAACACTAAAAAAGTGGGGAACAGTGGGGAACCGACTCAAACGAACTCCGATTGGACTCAATCCAGCGGCGTTGGAACCGGCTCGTCGAACCCTAACTACGATCTTTTAACCCTAAACCCTAAATCATAACCCCTAACCATAAATATATTAGGGTTTGGCTTTTAGGGTTTAGCTTTTGAAACTGGTTTTTCTCTTAAAGGCAGCTTAACATGGAAGTTTTGGGCATTTGAAACTGGTTTTTCTCTTGCAAGTAATTGAGTAGACACCCACATGAAACGGTTCATAACAACTTTTGGAACTAAATGGAATAGGACAGGGCAAGGACATTAATGTAAATTTAAATTTAAATGTAAACTCCAAAACATACAGACCTCAAAAAGATAGCCTTACCATTTATTCTTCCTTTCATCTACTATTAGGAACTCTAGAGCTTGAATTGAGGGATCATCCATTTCCACTTTCAGGAACGAATTGGAGCCAGACTAGGAAAAAAATGAGTAGGCATAATTTAGTTAAAGTTAATACCCACACAAACAAGAAATTATCCTCATCCATTATCTGATTACTGACAACGCTCCAGCAACAAATATAATAGGGGAAGTAATTTCAACACATTTGTATGAAATATTATCAATCCAGGTAGTATATTATTAATTGCTGGCTAAAACTGAAACAGGAAAAGGTGGTTACCTTGAACAGAAAATGGACCAAAGTTGGTTACCTTGAACAGAAAATGGACCAAAGTTGGTTACCTTGAACAGAAAAAGGACCAAAGTTGGTTACCTTAAACAGAAAATGAACCAAAGTTGGTTACCTTTTTTGAGCAATTAGCAATTAAAAATATACATATACACACATGCAAATGGGATCAAAATTAGTGACTTCAATTGTTAAAATTTATTTTATACATCCCTAAAGTTATACCTGCAAAGAACAACATATCTTCTGTTGGATATCAAGCCTTTATCACTCTCACTCAAAACTCACGAATGAATATGAAAAGGAACAATTCTCAAAGAAGTGTACGAAACTTGCAGTAAAGTAAAGAAAGGAAAACAACTACTGCAAGTTTCGTACACTTCTTTGAGAATTGTTTCTTTTCATATTCATTCGTGAGTTTTGAGTGAGAGTGATAAAGGCTTGATATCCAACATTTGGTATCAGAGCCTAGGGCTCGAGAAGCGGGTTTGAAGATCGAAGGAAGCCTCCGCTGCCGGCGGGTGTGTCGATCGGTGGAGGGCAGGCGTGAAAGAAGGGTCGGGACAGCAGGGTGTTGTTTCTTGTCTGTTTAGCAGCCGTAATCGGAGGCGTTATGGTGTTTCGGTCGGCCCCTGTTGTGGTAGGCGTACCGGTTAAGACGACAGGGTGACCGGTGAAAAACACTTGTGTTCGGTGGCTGTTAGTTGTGATTAAAGCAGGAGAAAGAAGGGTTGTTCGGGACTGTTATGCAGCAGAAGACGAAGTCCAGAAGGGTGTTCGTGTCAGTCGTTGTCGCGTGTGATGTACCGGTTAGGATGACGGGGGTGACGGGTGAACACCGGTGTTTTTCGTGGCTGTTAGTCGTGATCAAACGGGCTGTAAAAAAACATTGTGATGTTGTTTTATCACAGATTTTGCAAGTACCTTGATTGGCTTGTTCGTGATAAGAGGAGACCGACGTGTTGCGTGATAAACGGGCGTTAAAGATCCGTCAAAGCAGGTGGCTTTGGATTTGGTTCGTTTGGCAAGGTGTGAAAACGTTAAAAACGCGTGGTTTGTTTTCTTGGTCGGTGGAGAGGCCTCTTGAACAAGGGTGATCGGAAAAAGGTTGTTGAAAAAAAAAAGGAAGAACACGGTGGTGACATTATGGCGTTGGAGTTCAATCGGGTGGCTTTGGATATAACCGGGGAGAGGTCATTGATCCGTGATAAGTCGTGATGTTAGTGAACGGCTCCAACGGGATGCCATGTTACATGTTACGGGTGTGGTGTGTTTTTTATTCGGGTTGAATCGAGACATTGGACTTGATCGAGGTAAAGATTGGGTGTCCGTTACATGTCATAGTGGTTCGAAACCGAGGTGATTCGGTGCTGCGGTGAAGGTGTAAACAAACAAACCGATTAAGGGGGTGATTGTTGGGTTAATCGGTTCGTTTACGAGTCAGAGATTTGCACGTTATCGGATCACGGTTCAAACGGTTAGCTGATTATTGGTTCACGAGTCAAATGTTCAACAGGTTTTGGTTCGACGTGGTCAAGAGTTTTGAGTGAGAGTGATAAAGGCTTGATATCCAACATCTTCAATACCAGATATATCCATGTTTGAAGCACCATCCGTCTGCATTAATTGTAAGGGAGCTAATGGTATATCAGCTGCAAAACACAAACAGCCAATGCGATGAATACTACCAATATATACAACAGGAAGCGGGTAATGCATATAAGACTAAGATGTTGCAGCTGCCATTGTAGAATCTGAAGAGTCAAGATCATTCACCTGCAACACCAGTTCAATGATTCAATACATAATACAAGTTTCAAATGGTTTCAAACTTAAAGTGAAAACAGGTCATTGTAAAGTATACGGGGTTGCTTACATTAAAGATAACACTTTGAGCAAATTTTAGCACATTCGACCCATTGGTTCGTTTGACGGGTTCCTTTTTAGTTACTTTCTTTTCCCATTTGAGATTACCACGGCAGTTAATAGAAGTGTGGCAGAATGTGGATGGAAATGCACAGCACGAAGAGAACGTCTAGTCCTCAATATAATAGCAGGTGAAGAAGAAGTCACATCTCTACTGTCGTACTGCCATAAATACAGTTGAAATAAAAAAGCTACAGTCAACATAATGATTTAACTTCATCAAATATCCAGAGCAAAACAACATTAAGAGACATGAGTGCAGTTAAATTGGTATCAAGACCTTATGATCTGCAGTTACTGCAAGCAGTTCACCTTCAGAATGAAATGCAATGGAAGCAATAGGCCAATCTGTACACAAATAATACAAAGTAAGACAATAAAAAATGCACACATAAGAGTTTACATAAGTAAATGTACAAGAGTACTATGATGGATACGAAAGGACTTATGTTAGGCCAGCCTACATCTTAGCACTTTTCTTTATAAAATTATAAATAATTAATGTGCAAAGAATCACAAATCCTAGCAGTCGCTTCGTAATCCAACACAACCATCAAAAAGTTAAATGTATTGAAAGTACATGTACCATTCACATATATAACATGAATTCAAAAAAAATACATGAATGCAGTGAATCATAACTACAAGCGCGAAAAAACTAAACATTAACAAATATAAGTAAGAACCAGGCTAAACTGAGGAAGTATATTCTTGTGCCTTGCCAACTCTTGTGTAAAAAAGTAGCAGGTGTAGCAGATGCAACACATCAACTCATAGAATCATTCACATCGAGTCAAACAAACTAAAGCATGCTATGATACAAAACCTTAAAATATAATAAAATAAAAAGAAAGTCAGTTAACAAGTCTTCAGCAGATAAAATTCAAAAAAATGCAGTACTCACCTTGAACTAACTAACACAACTAACAAAACTGAAACATACTAACTAAAACATTTAATACTATGAACCAACTAAGCTAGAAAACCCTACAAAATGTTCGTCTCATCTAGATACCTAACAATCGATGCCCTGCCCTGCAAACAACCAAAAGCATATCCAAATCATCATACATCGTCTCAGCTTTCTAGTCAAACTAACAAAGTATGAATGTCGGTAACAGTTCTAGTTTGTATTTCAATTGCTGTTGCTGAAAACACACAAATCCAAATCAATTTTCTCATGTCAAGCCCTAACATCAAATAGGACAATAATAACCGACAAAACCTAACAAACTCATTGTATTATACTTAACCTAACTGACAGCAATGATAATGTTTAAATCAACGAATAACAAAGTATGATATTGGTAACAATTGTAGTTTGTATTGCAATTGTCGTTAACAATTAACCGAAATAAACAATAAAACCACCAGAGAAGATTTGAAATAAGGAACTACGAGTGTTTTTCGTTGACGGCGACGACGAATGTGTGGATTCCGGCCGCCCTGGTGCTGAAATGAGAGAGAACAACCGGTTATTAGGAAGATAAACGAGCGTTTCAAGTCCAAAATCAAACCTTCATCGAACGGTTGCAACGTTTGGTGTCGATTAGGGTTTTGGAGTGATTGAGTAAGGGGAGATTATCGGCAGTCATGGTGTGTGGAGGATGATTCTAGAGATAGTGGAGGGGAAATGAGATATTTTGGGGAGCAAAGTTATGAGATCCCACCTAAATTTTGGGTGTAAAAATGTGATGAAAGAGGGAAAATGAGATATTTTGGGGAGCAAAGTTATTTTATTTTGGGTGCTGACATAAAATAAACTAAGACCCCGCTTAATCTAACCTAATATTGCGATTTGCGACCGCTGTGAAACGATCGTAAACTTAGCGATTGGAAAGCGGTCGCAACTACCACTAGTTTTTTTTACATATTTGTTATCATTCTGTAACCCTACTATATAAAGGGGAATGATCCACTAAAAAGTGGATTTTGCCTAAGTAGCCTAAGAAGGAATCTTAACCATTCATTTTTCAAATCAATGGTTAAGATGAAAGGGTAGGAGAAAGGAGAAGTGCAAGGGTATCTTGGGAAAATCCTATTTATGGACTTTCTCTCTCCACATGCAAGTCACATGCATATTCCACCCTCATTTTTTAAACGTTCATAACTTTTTTATACGACATTATTTTTTCATAAAAATTTCACCGTAAAATCGAGCGTCTTTTTATCTTTAATTTAAGTACCATATTGCTATATAAAATATGAAGACTAAAAAAACCCACTTAAATGTGTTGTATTTCTATGTTATTTAACATTTTTTGTGCTGAATTTTTGTACTATATTTTTGTGCTGAATTTTTTGTGCTGAATTTTTTGTGCTGAATTTTTTTGTCTTAATTTTTTTTTCCTCAATTTTTTTGTGCTAGATTTTTTTGTACTACATTTTTTGCTAAATTTTTTTGTGTTATATTTTTTTGTACTAGATTTTTTTGTGCTATATTTTTTTGTACTACATTTTTTTGTGCTATATTTTTTTGTACTACATTTTTTTGTGCTAGATTTTTTGTGTTAGATTTTTTTGTACTAGATTTTTTTTGTTTATATTTTTTAAAAACAAAAGGGGTGTCACATGTCATTTTCACTCCTATTTATAAGGACCAAAATGCCCTTCATTCCTACTTATTAGGAGTGCCACATGTCATCATCACAATCCTTCTTAGGCTACTTAGGCAAAATCCACTTTTTAGTGGATCCTTCCCCCTATATAAATACTTTTTTAGTTTTGGAAGGAAGAAAAAGATAATAGGAATATTAGAATAACTTGTTCATAAGAGAACACCACTCTAAATTTTGTATATTTAGATATTCTCGCATTTGCGATCGTTTTAGACGGTCACAACTTTTGCTTTCATATATATTTCTCGTATTTGCCACCGGTTTAAACAGTCGGGGCTTTCCTTTTTTTCTCGTATTTGCGACCGCTTTAAACGGTTGCAACTTTTGTTTTTTTTTTTTGCGTATTTGCGACCGTTTTCCGACCGTTATTCAACTTATTTGCGACTGGAAAATTGCAGTCACAAAATTTGCTACCGTTTTGCGACCGAATCTGGGTTGGTCTTTAATTTTGCAATTGTTTAGGTTTTGGTCGCAAACCAGTCACTAATTTTGCGACAACCTTATGTTGGTCGCTAATTTTAGTCGCAATTGCCTAGTTTTCTAGTATGTGTTACACGAAGGTGAACCAATGAAATATTAGATGGTTATTAATAACCGGAAAAAATGAAAGTAATAGTTGAGAAAAGGATATTAAATAAATAAGAGAAGTCTAATTTTCCCTATATTATTTAGCAAAATCCTCTTCACACTCAACTTTACTGTTCAATTTTTCTATCATCCTATTGGTCCAGCTATTCAAACTTCTTCTTTCATATTTGTCCACTTCACTCTATCACTAATTCTTTGTTTTTAACTTATTTATCCACTTCACTCTATCAGCATACACCACCACCGCACAGCGGCGACATCATCGTCGGACCACTGCCATGCGCCGGTAGCAGTGTTAGCCATGGTCTCCGATGGTCCGGATGGTGACCATAAACGACGACGAGTCCCACATGGTCCGAAGCCACAGGTGGATGGTGCAATGTTGACGGTGTTGTCCTTCCTGGTCGCCGTCGAAATGGCCGGTGGTGGAGTTGGGGTGATGCAATAATTTAACCATCTTTCTAGATGGGGTGAGTGTGATCACACGAGTGGGCTATAGTTATGACTATCGGTTGAAACTGGTGGTGATATAATCGTGCGACGGAAGGTGGCGGTGGCCGCTTCTATGTCTTTGAGAGAGAAGTAGAGAGATATAAAATGTCTGTGTGCGTGTAAAAATGTCTGTGTGCGTGTAATGTGTGTGTAATGTGGTGATAGTATCTAATTGAAAGCTATGGACTTCAACCTACTGTTAAAAACTAATTTACATGATTTTTCACATCCGTAATATTCTTTTTCTTGCCAACCACCTTATTTGAATAACCCTTCTTTTAACTTTTAGTATGGAATTTAATTTCTACTTTGTTTAAACAATTATATATATGTATCACAGTTCTATTCAAATTTATATAATATTTTATGGAAATTAATTAGGTCAAATATAATCGACTTAATTATTCACATTTCGGTCAAATTACTGTTGATGCATTTTTAGTGTCTGTAGCTAGTCTTGTTTTAACGATGTAATTTGTATGGTCTTTTATTAATTATCGAGTCTGTATGTTATGTTGACCAAGTCAGATATCCTCCTATCTACTTGTGTACAACTTATTTGTCTCTTTTGGTATGTAATGTATTATGAACAATGCATGTTGCATTAAAGGGTAGTTTTGTCATTACTATGTTTATGTGTTGCTGTCTGATAACAGGAACAAACACAACAGTTGCAGTCCTCGACGAAACAGACTTCTGTTTCGTCGGAACACTTCATGGCGAAACAGACTTCTGTTTCGTTGAAGGTCATGACGAATCAGACTTTGATTCGTCATGTACTGGGCTGTTCCAGGCCCAATGTCTGGCCCATGTTCAGATTCGTCAAACACTCCTGTGTTTCGTCGATATCTGTGGCCCAGGGACTATATAAACAACACTTTGTGTTCATTTGAACTCAGAGATGAGAAATAGACCATAGTAACAAAACTCTGCCAAAATTCCGTCTGAACTGTGTTTGTATCAGTTGTAATCGGTTCTCATCCTGTTAATCAATAGAGTGTGTATCATTGATTAATCCGTTGTTATTATTGCTATATATGTTTGATTTGGCATAGTTACGTGGATTCCGCACACGTAACCGTGTTTACTATAAACAAGAGATTCGGTTCGTAATCGATCCTCAGATTTAGGGACCTACAATTACTTTTGTGAGTTAACCACCGCAAGGTAAGTGTTTGATTCAACGTTTTTATGTATACTTTTTGTTTGATTTAACGGTCCCGTCGCAAAGCACGGGTTCCTAAAAACTAGTTTAAATAAGAATACAAATTTATGTAATTAAATAAATAAAAGAAGTCTAATTTAAATAAGAATACAAATTTATGTAATTTATCCTAATTATGGTTTTACAAAGAAAAAAAAACCTCATCCTTCTTCTACGGCCAAACCCAAATAATATATTAGTATTAAATCAAAGTTGAAAACAAATCGTTATTCTTATGGAAATTATATTGTTTAATAATATTATTATTTAATAGTAGGAAGAAATTGAAAAATAAGTCTAATTTAAATAAGAATACATATTTATGTAATATGTAATTTGCTGGTTTAAAGACACTAGTTAGGTTAGTTATAGAAAGGATTGATTTTGTTGATTTTCTTTATAGCAATTCAATAGAGCCCCGACTTCGTAGTTCGCTTAGAGCCTTCAAAAATATTGGAAACGCCCTACATGCTTTTTAAAAATATATAATGAGTTATTAACAAAACAGTTTGTAAACACGTATAGCATGCTATGTTTTTTTTTAAGTTATAATAACTTGTGTATCAACCTTTATTATAATAAAACTATCACTGTTCATTTCCACTTCTCTAATAATAGATAGAGATTTATCCTAATTATGATTTTACAAAGAAATCTTTAAAAAAAACTTCATCTATCTTCTACAGACAAATACAAATGATTTATTAATATTATTATTAATTCACACTGAAAACAAATCAATCTTTATTCTTATCGGAATTGTATTGTTTAATATTATTATATACTAATACAAAAATCAACTTAACTTCACATTAACGTCATCAATACCAACTTAACTTTCACATTACCGCCCATTTCCACCATCCATGTTTTCCGTCTGTTGCAATATCGTCCTCTTTTACAAACGCCGACTCGATCTCTTCACACCCTTGATTCCAACAAAATATGAAACCGAGATCTTTCCTTTTGATGCGTCCTGGATTAACTGAAGAAACACAGAACTAATTTTAAGGATTAGTTTGGTTTATGTTTCGACCATAAAGGTTAATCTTCTAAATCTTTCCTGAGCTGACGCCTGGATCTCCCTGCAAAACACTAAACACACCGTTAAGCTCGTTAAGAGGAGGAAAATAGGGGGTTCTCCTCTTAACCACCCTCCGGCGTGAGAATAAGTATATGTTTTGAGGGAATAAGTGTGTGATTAAAGTGAGAGAGCAGAGAACAGAATAGCATTAACCTGTACATGAAGGTCCCTATTTATAGCCGGAGTAGTGTAGAAGGAGATGGGCTGATGGGCCTTGGGCCTGGAGTCGACAACAAGGAATATCCTTCTTGTCTCTTCTATCACGACCGTTAATGTTTCTAGAAGGTTAACGGAGCTAGGTCACCCTGAGTGGAGCCACGTGTCCGGGTTGTCGTCCTTGTTGTCTCCCTGACATCAGCAGGTGAGTGGAGATCATGGGGCAGGTGTTGCCGCCCTCTGATTGGTGCCACGTAGGCGTCCTTGTGTACCTTCTTGTCTCCTGCACGATTGTTGATCGTGGAGCATGATAGGATACAGCCTATTCGACGCTGACTGACCCATTTCTCTGCCACTCGTACCTTTCGTGTTATCCGGAATAAACATGCGCTTATGTCCTCGTGCGGCCTCTGGAGCACATCCATATAGCCGGCGCAAGGTCCAGGGAGTGAAAGCTTTCATCCAGATTGCTAAGTGTAGAATCGGATCTTTAGCCTTGTTTGGGCCTCGCGCGCGACCTAGGTTTCACCTATTTAGTCGGCGCGGGCTCTGTAGGTTTATCAGATTGATGTAGTAGGAGTATGGTCTCGCGCGCGACCTTATTGGTTTGTGCGGCTTTTTGGGATCATACCCCTTTAAGTCCCCCCTGTCTAGTGTTGCTTCCATGCGCGAAGTAAATGGTTGGAGCTCTGGACTAGAAAAAAGAATTAAGTGAAAGTTGGTCTTTCGAGTATTTTCTAAGTCTTGGTAGCCGGCATGCGTGTAAGTGTGAGACAATTACTACGGTGCGGCTATCAGGCTTGCTTCTTGAAAGGCCTTGTTTCTACGCACTTGGTGTTCAACCTGTTATTTGGCTTTTTGCTCATGAGAGCTGGCGCGCATGATCATTGATTGATGATGTATGCGGCACAGCTCTTGCTATCTTCATACTAAAGTTTCTTTTAAAATTACGCGGGAAACTCCTCGAAATTTGAATCCTGACAGGTTGGTGCAAATGTCGTTGATAGCGACCCTTGAGTTGACCGCTGACAAGGCGATCATCATGCTATCACTGTGGCGGTTTGTCTGCTGTCAGGCAAGTGAGGCCCACGCGCGCATGGTAACCATCACCCCGGGAATCTCTCCTTACGTGGAAATCTTTGATTGGCTACGTGCGCGGTGCGTTTGGCACGGTTACCCATCGCATTAAATGCGATGGGTATATATATTCGGAGGTAGAGAGAGAAATCACATTTGTTTCTTCGAATTCTCTTCTTCTCTCTCTAAGCTCTTTTGAATCTTCAAATCTTCAAAATTTTCTTGATACTCTTCAAGTTTTTTCCAGAACTTTGAGAAGATCTTCATTCATTTCCTCAGTTCTTTATGCGATGGCTGAAGAAGAAGTTATTCCTGTTGAAGAAGCCGCTAGTCCAGTACCCGTTCTCAAATGGGACCAGGGTTTATTCAAACAGATTGTTAGAGGTTTTTAATTCCCGGCCGAGTGGGATGCTCGTTACCCTCAACAGGGCCAGACGGCTGCTGATGCACCACCCGGCTATATCTCCTTGTTCGCCGATTTCTTCATCGACGGCAACTTCCGGCTACCGGCCACTCACTTCATGGCGGCGATCTTACACTTCTACGGCTTCCACATCTCCCAACTTAGCCCAATGGGTATGGTGAGGATTCGCCATTTTGAGTTCATCTGCAGATCACAGGGGTTAAAGCCATCCGTAGACAAGTTCAGGGTGTTCTACCAACTTATCCGGAACATGGGGTTTTACTCCTTTGCTCAACGCGGTGTGAAGAAGATACTCATAAATCCACTAAAGATCTTTCATGATTGGAAGATGAAGTTCTTCTTTATATGTGAAGAGGTTATTCCGATTGCCATGATCTTCCGAGAGTCTAATGGGATCGAGAAGGAGGAACTTCCTATTCCTAAAGGGGCAGATTGGTATCTGCGGCTGATGGCTACCCCCAACAGGGTATTTGGTGAACAAGTCCTTGTCACGGCCGGGATGAGTGATAAATGGTCGGAGCGTAGCGAAGAAGTGCCTGTTTTGATGTTCAACGGGGAAGGTATGTTTGATACTTCTGTTGTATTTTCTTTTTTAAGAAGGCTTGCGCCTGACTCTTATTCATCAATGTAGTTGCTGAACTGTACCAAAGTGCATTCCCTCCTTTTGGTGGCGCTATGGGAGTGCAACCCTTGGGTAATGGAGAAGCTTTCTGGTACGAGCAGATTAAACCTTGGGTAACGGAGAAGCTTTCTGGTACGAGCAGATTAAACCCCACTTTATGTATCCTCCAACGGGGGTGTTTGCTACTCCTCCTACGGCAACTGAAGGTGCGCGTCTCCCCAAACCATGGCCTTTACGAGGTGTGACTTCTGCTATGAAAGAGATTCTTTATCTTTCCAGCGAGGAGTCTGTCGGCTCATCAAATCATGAGTTAAGTTCATGGTCTGAAATATCTGCAGGTGTGTTGCACGACCTGGGTATAGACCCTGAGAAGAAGAAAACCAAGAAGGCTGCGACGAAGAAGAAAGCTGCTCCGAAGAAAAGGGTGATTGTTGATGCTGGGTCGACCAGCAAGAAGGCGAGGGCGGTCGCGCGACTCTTGAGATCCCTCAGAAAGGTACTCTTTTCTTTTTTCAAAGTAACCTTGAAGATTATGTTGTGGCCAGTGATTCATTAAAGGGTTTACTTTATATAGGCGAAAATCCAAAAAGCAGCGCGGCAACCGCATCGAAGAGCTCGGGAAGCAAGGGGTCTAGGGTCCCAGATTCAGGCGCGACCCCTTCTTCTATACATGACGAAGAAGAAGAAGAAGCTAAGGAGGAAGCTGTGAAGCTTGTGGCGAGAAAAAGATCTCAAAGAGGCGGCTGCCACAACCCCCCTGCGCAGAAAGCTGCTGCTACCAAGCCAATAGGGAAACAGGGTTGATTGCAGAGCCTATATAAATTTTCTCCAGGTTAGTGCTTAACCTTTTTTCCTCTAATTTTTTGCCTTGGTAAATTTCTAACACCCTCTTCTTTCTCAGAGGCGCTAAAAAAGCCTGAGGTTAAAACCAAGGAGCCGGAGCCTAAAAAGACCAAATTTACTATCATTCCTCCGAAGGGTGTGTCTGAAAAGGAAGCTGAGAAGGGAGTTGAGGAGCCTGTGGGCAATGTTCTTGACAAGGAGGCTCAAAAAACTGTTGAGAAGACTGATGAAGCTGTTCCAGATGAAGCGCAGGGTCGGAGGTTGTGCGCATTACTGGGCTTGACCAGCCCCTTCAAAACAAAGGACCGGAAGTCTATACCGCAAGTTTGACCGCGCAGCATGACGCCCCCACCCATACTGCACAAGTACAAACTGTTGTTGGGGGGTCAGCTGCCGATGTACAGGCGCAGGTGGTTCAGAAAGATACTTCTGCCACTACCACTGGTAAAAGTTCTGGCGGTTCTGGCGCGGCTGGCCAGAATGTTGATGCAAGAAGGATCCCTAGGCCGTGATCCCCCATTGGTGCTGAAGATACTTTTGGTGATATATATTACAAAACATATACCGAAGAGCGTGGCGATGAGGCGCACATCCCTGTCTGGAGTTTGAAACAGAAAGACACATTTGTCGACTTCAGATCGTTAGGGATTGGCTTCTTGGAACCTTTCCTCCGGGGGAGTTAAACCGTCAAAGGGCGCGTGGCCATGAGTTCTTGTACCGCGCATATATTTTGGGTGAGGCTAACGCTTCTGTTGCTGGTCATCAAATTCTGCGCGAATGGCGGACCATGTATCAAGAGCGTGCCAGCTGGGAAAAGTATCGTGAGCGCCTGTCCGCTGAAGCTAAGGAATTTGAGAATTGAAGAACAATTCCAAGAGGAGAAAGCTTCTTTTCACAAAGAGAAGAAGTCCGAAGAGTGGGGACGTGAGGGTTTGAGAAGCAAACTTCAGGCGAGTGAGGAGCTTTGGTGTGTGCGAAGCGTGATATGTTTTTATTAATATTTTGAGCCCATTTTACGCATTAGTCAAGTTTTAAATTTATAAAACACGATATTATACTAACACTAAACACACACTTGGGCAAGTGCACCCATCGTGAGCGTAGTATAGTGTTGGTAAGATACCAAGTTCGTCCAAGGACACAAGAGCTTTTAATACCGTTTTATCCTCAATGTCTAATCAATCTAAATTTTTGAGAAAAGTTTTTGAAACATAAAAGTAAAAAAACTAAAAATGCAAAGATAAATAAAATAAAAACAGGTAGACAAGATAGAATCACTTGGATCCGACTCGTCTTTAATGTATCCTTTGATGATTTTCGCATTTTCGGACGTTTTAAGATATTATCTTAGTTACAGTAGTAGGCCCCTCTTTTGAAGGTGACGTTACCCTCAACCCAGGGGTTTGAGTCAGCAGGGATACAATCCCAAAGGGTCGGAATATTGAAAGAAAATTGAGTAAGTTATTAATGTGAAAAGTGGTAGGCCTCACTTTTGAAGGTGACGTTACCCTCGGCTAAGTGGTTTGAGTCAGCAAGGATACAATCCAAGAAGTCGGTTTAAAGTATTAATAGTAGTTTACATATGGGGGGTTCAAGCTATTCGCACCCCCGCCATCCAATACCTTTGGGTATTGATGGAGGTCCTAGTAAGCTTGAACCGGGTCCTTGCAGGATCTATACATTGAACAAGGCAAGAACCTTACTAAACCATTCCCTTAACCCCCAACCAGGTAGTCAACATGCCTTTATATAGACCGTAAAGACATGAATGATGCAATCTTTTACTTTATATAGACAGTAAAGTAACCTCAAGACACCACGGAAAATGATAAGAAAAATTCACCTTCAACATAAGAAACTAGTTATTAAAGTCATTAATACAAACCCAAATAAAAAGTGCCGAAAGATTAAAAATCAAAAGTAATACATAAAAGACTTGTCTTCACCAAGTGATGTAAGAGGCTTAACCAAACATGGCCTTTGATTGGCAAGAACCCTTACAATCAATCTTGGATTCCGAGACTACTACACACTCTAAAGATGGATGATGGATGATGGTGGTGGATGTTGGTGTTGTAGTGGTGGTGGAGTGGTGGTAAAGTGGGAAAGTAGTGGTTTGCCAATGGATGCCTTTCAAGAGAACCAAGCACCCCTATTTATAGCCAGTACAGAGCTCTGGCCACGGACCCGTGGCCCGCATCTTCTCTTCCTTCATTTATTGCAAGTGTCAGCAGAGGGCCCCACACGACCCCGTGTCTCCTAGGCACAGCCCCGTGGTCAACTCTTATCTGTACTATCAAGATTATGCGTATCTTTGCGTTGACCACGCCCCATGCTGAGCGGGGCACACCCCCGTGGTTGGTGTGGAAGCTTCTACAGGTTTGTCTTTTGTGTAGGCCCCTGACCACAACCCATGACCAGTTGGGCACGGCCCCGTGGTCAGGCTTCTGTTGCCTTGTTTTTGCTTTAGAGATGCTGCCGAGGGGTCGGGCATGTCACGTTTATGCCTTTTTTTTGTATTTATGTTGGTTTTGGCTGCTTATTTGCTCATTTTATTCGTTTAAGCTCATTTGGTCCTGTAAATTCATAAGGAAGAAAGAAACAAGCTTTTTCCAACATTAGTACTAAAAAGGGTTAGTTTTATGCCTCATTTGATGTAATTTATATATTGCATTTTGCACACATCAAATACCCCCACACTTGAATCTTTTCTTGTCCTCAAGCAAAACACTCTAATATATGGCTTACACACCCAAATAGAAGAGGTAGAGAAGAAGTTTTGGGTTTATCTTGAGTGTCGGGAATCTAAGATCTTTATTGAGTTTTATTTTTATTTTATTTACAATCCTATTCGTCATGATTTATTTAGAACTTTTTATAAGAAAAATTATTTATTTGGGTATAACATGCCTCTTTAAAATTTCATTTATATACAAGTTCACATACCTCACGGGAGATCACTCAACACTCGGCCGATTTGTGTATTTTTGTGAAACACTCGAGACCGGCATGGAACTTACTTCTACAATATGCTTGCCAAGCGATCAATCCTCCTTCTTTTTAACTACAAACCTTTGTAAATATCAAGAGGACTTAGGAAAGGGTTAGGCTTGGGCTAATGATAGGTGGTTTTGGTTAGTGGTTAGTAAAAAGCGTAAAAAGCGTCGGTCATCGTAAAACTTTTTGTTTTTGTGACTTTCATTCAAACTAAGCACATTCAAACAAGATTTCTTTGAGGAACTTGTTTGTTTATTGCTAAACTTCCATTTTTTTTCATGTCACAAGATAACCGAGCTTTTCACTAAAACAAAGGAGTTGAAAAGAAAAAGGTTTTTGTTGGTAAAGGGTGTTTGTTTTGTGGATTTTGAAATGAAAAGGTTTAGGCTCAAAGGGGTTAACTAGGGGGATTTTGGGTAGGTGATAAAAAAATGAAAAATAATGGTGTTGAAAGGAAAATGGGTTAGTCCTAATGCCTCCATCATTTACTTACTTGGGTTTAAGTTGGTAAGGACCGGGAATGTATGGTCGTGGCAAGTTCTAGAGTCATAAGAACCAAGCGGCTATTCACACAAGAAACGAAAAATGAGCATTTTGTTTAAAGGTATATGCATGTATGCTCAATAAAGGCTCAAAACTCACTTGTTATGGAAATGGGTTTATAATGTGATCAAGTATATATAGCCAAATTTTAACTAGATTTGTCATGCCTTTTCATAATTTTCTTATTTGGTTCTTTTTATCACGACGCTATCGATTGTAAATTTGTAAAAATAAAACCTTTTAAGAACTTGATATTCCCGAATTAAACCAAGACAAGTAAAAAAAATTGAAAATTTTTGAAAAAATCTGGGGTGATTAGCAGTTCCAATAGAGCTTTGTGTAAGGCTTGTTATTAGGACTTACAAGATTCAAGGTTTTAGCATCCCCCACACTTAAATTACACATTGTCCTCAATGTGTCCCAAAAATAAGTTTCTAGGTTGATTCGAATGTGTAAACGGTGTTGAAAAACAAAATTTTCTATTACTGGGCGTCTGGCCACGGCCCCGTGTGGTCTGGGCACGGCCCTGTGGTCAGATCGCAAGTATCAAAACTCTACAGAAGGCTGGCCACGGGGCGTGTTCAGCGAGCACAGCCCGTGGTCAGTTACCTGAACTGGGACTTTTTTCTGCAGAGCCTAGGCATAGGGCGTGTTGGGCTGAGCACGACCCCTTGCTGAACTTGCTGTAATGCTGGAAAAGTTTACGGAAGGCTCTGTTTTCGTGCATGGGGTGTGGTTTTAACATTCCCTTGGCAACCTCCATCTTTTCGAGTGTGATTTATTCCTGAAAAGTAAGACTAAACTAGTAAACATAAAAGTTAAACTAAATTAATATGAAACTAAAACTAAGGATAGTTTCGCGGAATGCCTCCGTGGTGCGCCACCTTTATAAGGGTCCTTGGCTAGACCCAAAGTCAGACATATGTTACCCGAGCGGGATGTCTCGCATCCCTTGTTGCACCGTTGGAGAGCGTCATCCAAGCTTGAGTCTATGACATCCATGTAGTTGACCGGGTCATCCTCTAATCTTTTCCCAACCTCGAATTTCATCTCCTTGTCTCCAACCCTCAATGTTAACTTCCCATCACTCATATCAACCATTGCATGAGCGGTGGCAAGGAATGGTCTTCCTAGAATGAGTGGAACTTCGGTGTCTTCCTCCATGTCGAGTATGACAAAGTCAGCCAGGAAGACAAAGTCTCCGATTTTTACCAATAAATTCTCGACGACACCTTGCGGGTGTTTGATAGACCTAACGGCGAGTTGTATGCTCATCTTTGTGGGGCTCATCTTACCTAGTCCAAGTCGGTCAAACATTGATGCGGGCATAAGATTGATGCTAGCCCCAAGGTCGGCTAGTGCGTTTCGTACAGGTGATCCCCCAATGGAACAAGGGATTGTGAAGCTTCCGGGGTCGATTTTCTTTTGTGGCAGTTTGTTGAGTAGTACAACAGAGCATTCTTCACTTAGATTGACCAATTGCAATGTTTCAATCTTCCTTTTGTGGGTGAGGAAGTCTCTCATGAATTTTGAGTACTTTGGCATTTGAGTGAGGACTTCTACAAATGGAAGATTGATATGCAATTGTTTTAGTAAGTTTATGAATTTTGTGAATTGCTCGTCGGTCTTTTGGCGAAGTAACCGACCGGGGTAGGATACCGAGGGGTTTTTCATAGGTTCGGAATTTGGTGGAGGAGTTGTTTCCTTGTGGGTTGGGGGCGAAGTCGTGGTTTGGATGGGTGGATTATTGTTGGTTGAGGGTAGTGGAGCTTCCTCGGGGCCTACGGTCCGGTTTCTTAGTGTTATGAGGTGTACTTACGCATTTGGGTTGGTTTCAGTATTACTAGGTAATGCGCCTTGTGGTTTCTCGGAGAAATTTTGGGCTAGTTGACTTAGTTGTTTTTCAATGTTTTGAATACTAGCTTGTTGATTTCTAAAGTTGGATTCCGCTTGTAGGAATAGATCCAAGTACCTTTTTTCGGTTTCGGAGATGAGGCGTGTAATGAGGTCTTCAAGCCTCTCTCGCCCCCCTTGTTGTTGTTGAGTGAAATTTTGTGACTCATTTCTTGGTTGTTGTTGAAAGTTTGTTCATTGATTTTGAATTTGTTGGTTACTACTATTTCCGGGCTCCCTCCAACCAAGGTTAGGGTGGTTACGCCATCCTTGGTTGTAGGTACCCGTTGGGGGACCCGACGGCCTAGGTCTATTATCAATGTAGTTTTCCATTTCCGTTTGATTATCCATTTCTTTCATATAACTCCAATTTTCATGTGGCCCACTACACCCTTCACAAGCCATAACTGAGGCCGTTTTTGCCATTTCTTTCATACAACTCCAATTTTCATGTGCGCATTACTGGGCTTGACCAGCCCCTTCAAAACAAAGGACCGGAAGTCTACACCGCAAGTTTGACCGCGCAGCATGACGCCCCCACCCATACTGCACAAGTACAAAATGTTGTTGGGGGGTCTGCTGCCGATGTACAGGCGCAGGTGGTTCAGAAAGATACTTCTGCCACTGCCACTGGTAAAGGTGCTGGCGGTTCTGGCACGGCTGGCCAGAATGTTGATGCAAGAAGGATCCCTAGGCCGCGATCCCCCATTGGTGCTGAAGATACTTTGGGTGATATATATTACAAAACATATACCGAAGAGCGTGGCGATGAGGCGCACGTCCCTGTCTGGATTTTGAAACAGAAAGACACATTTGTCGACTTTGGAGCGTTAGGGATTGGCTTCTTGGAACCTTTCCTCCAGGGGAGTTAAACCGTCAAAGGGCGTGTAGCCATGAGAGCTTGTATCGCGCATATATTTTGGGTGAGGCCAACGCTTCTGTTGCTGGTCATCAAATTCTGCGCGAATGGCGGACCATGTATCAAGAGCGTGCCAGCTGGGAAAAGTATCGTGAGCGCCTGTCCGCTGAAGCTAAGGAATTTGAGAACTGAAGAACAAATTCCAAGAGGAGAAAGCTTCTTTTCACAAAGAGAAGAAGTCCGAAGAGTGGGGACGTGAGGGTTTGAGAAGCAAACTTCAGGCGAGTGAGGAGCTTTGGTGTGTGCGAAGCGTGATATGTTTTTATTAATATTTTGAGCCCATTTTACGCATTAGTCAAGTTTTAAATTTATAAAACACGATATTATACTAACACTAAACACACACTTGGGCAAGTGCACCCATCGTGAGCGTAGTATAGTGTTGGTAAGATACCAAGTTCGTCCAAGGACACAAGAACCTTTAATACCGTTTTATCCTCAATGTCTAATTAATCTAAATTTTTGAGAAAAGTTTTTGAAACATAAAAGTAAAAAAACTAAAAATGCAAAGATAAATAAAATAAAAATAGGTAGACATGATAGAATCACTTGGATCCGACTCGTCTTTAATGTATCCTTTGATGATTTTCGCATTTTCGAACGTTTTAAGATATTATCTTAGTTATAGTAGTAGGCCCCTCTTTTGAAGGTGACGTTACCCTCAACCCAGGGGTTTGAGTCAGCAGGGATACAATCCCAAAGGGTCGGAATATTGAAAGACAATTGAGTAAGTTATTAATGTGAAAAGTGGTAGGCCCCTCTTTTGAAGGTGACGTTACCCTCGGCTAAGTGGTTTGAGTCAGCAAGGATACAATCCAAGAAGTCGGTTTAAAGTATTAATAGTAGTTTACATATGAGGGGTTCAAGCTATTCGCACCCCCGCCATCCAATACCTTTGGGTTTTGAAATGAAAAGGTTTAGGCTCAAAGGGGTTAACTAGGGGGATTTTGGGTATGTGATAAAAAAATGAAAAATAATGGTGTTGAAAGGAAAATGGGTTAGTCCTAATGCATCTATCGTTTACTTACTTAGGTTTAAGTTGGTAAGGACCGGGAATGTATGGTCGTGGCAAGTTCTACAGTCGTAAGAACCAAGCGGCTATTCACACAAGAAACGAAAAATGAGCATTTTGTTTAAAGGTATATGCATGTATGCTCAATAAAGGCTCAAAACTCACTTGTTATGGAAATGGGTTTATAATGTGATCAAGTATATATAACCAAATTTTAACTAGATTTGTCATGCATTTTCATAATTTTCTTATTTGGTTCTTTTTATCACGACGCTATCGATTGTAAATTTGTAAAAATAAAACCTTTTAAGAACTTGATATTCCCGAATTAAACCAAGACAAGTAAAAAAATTGAAAATTTTTGAAAAAATCTGGGGTGATTAGCAGTTCCAATAGAGCTTTGTGTAAGGCTTGTTATTAGGACTTACAAGATTCAAGGTTTTAGCATCCCCCACACTTAAATTACACATTGTCCTCAATGTGTCCCAAAATAAGTTTTTAGGTTGATTCGAATGTGTAAACGGTGTTGAAAAACAAAATTTTCTATTACTGGGCGTCTGGGCACGGCCCCGTGGTCAGATCGCCAGTATCAAAACTCTACAGAAGGCTGGCCACGGGGCGTGTTCAGCGAGCACAGCCCGTGGCCAGTTACCTGAACTGGGACTTTTTTCTGCAGAGCCTGGGCATGGGGCGTGTTGGGCTGAGTACGACCCCTTGCTGAACTTGCTGTAATGCTGGAAAAGTTTACGGAAGGCTCTGTTTTCGTGCATGGGGTGTGGTTTTAACATTCCCTTGGCAACCTCCATCTTTTCGAGTGTGATTTATTCCTGAAAAGTAAGACTAAACTAGTAAACATAAAAGTTAAACTAAATTAATATGAAACTAAAACTAAGGATAGTTTCGCGGAATGCCTCCGTGGTGCGCCACCTTTATAAGGGTCCTTGGCTAGACCCAAAGTCAGACATATGTTACCCGAGCGGGATGTCTCGCATCCCTTATTGCACCGTTGGAGAGCGTCATCCAAGCTTGAGTCTATGACATCCTCGAATTTCATCTCCTTGTCTCCAACCCTCAATGTTAACTTCCCATCACTCATATTAACCATTGCATGAGCGGTGGCAAGGAATGGTCTTCCTAGAATGAGTGGAACTTCGGTGTCTTCCTCCATGTCGAGTATGACAAAGTCAGCCGGGAAGACAAAGTCTCCGATTTTTACCAATAAATTCTCGACGACACCTTGTGGGTGTTTGATAGACCTAACGGCGAGTTGTATGCTCATCTTTGTGGGGCTCATCTTACCTGGTCCAAGTCGGTCAAACATTGATGCGGGCATAAGATTGATGCTAGCCCCAAGGTCGGCTAGTGCGTTTCGTACAGGTGATCCCCCAATGGAACAAGGGATTGTGAAGCTTCCGGGGTCAATTTTCTTTTGTGGCAGTTTGTTGAGTAGTACGACAGAGCATTCTTCACTTAGATTGACCAATTGCAATGTTTCAATCTTCCTTTTGTGGGTGAGGAAGTCTCTCATGAATTTTGAGTACTTTGGCATTTGAGTGAGGACTTCTACAAATGGAAGATTGATATGCAATTGTTTTAGTAAGTTTATGAATTTTATGAATTGCTCGTCGGTCTTTTGGCGAAGTAACCGACCGGGGTAGGATACCGAGGGGTTTTTCGTAGGTTCGGAATTTGGTGGAAGAGTTGTTTCCTTGTGGGTTAGGGGCGAAGTCGTGGTTTGGATGGGTAGATTATTGTTGGTTGAGGGTAGTGGGGCTTCCTCGGGGCCTACGGTCCGGTTTCTTAGTGTTATGAGGTGTACTTGCGCCTTTGGGTTGGTTTCGGTATTACTAGGTAATGCGCCTTGTGGTTTCTCGGAGAAATTTTGGGCTAGTTGACTTAGTTGTTTTTCAATGTTTTGAATACTAGCTTGTTGATTTCTAAAGTTGGATTCCGCTTGTAGGAATCGATCCAAGTACCTTTTTTCGGTTTCGGAGATGAGGCGTGTAACGAGGTCTTCAAGCCTCTCCCGTCCCCTTGTTGTTGTTGAGTGAAATTTTGTGACTCATTTCTTGGTTGTTGTTGAAAGTTTGTTCATTGATTTTGATTTTGTTGGTTACTACTATTTCCGGGCTCCCTCCAACCAAGGTTAGGGTGGTTACGCCATCCTTTGTTGTAGGTACCCGTTGGGGGACCCGACGGCCTAGGTCTATTATCAATGTAGTTTACCATTTCCGTTTGATTATCCATTTCTTTCATACAACTCCAATTTTCATGTGGCCCACTACACCCTTCACAAGCCATAACCGAGGCCGTTTTTGCCATTTCTAACTTTTTGATTTTTGAAGATAGGGCCTCGATTTGGGCTTGTAAAGAGGTGTTATCATCTACTTTATGGGTGCCCGGGGCAATAGATTTTGTGCCTCAATTTGATTATAAATTTCATTTGGGCGACGATTATCTAGGAGTCCTCCGGAGCTTGAGTCGAGTGTTTGTCTCATGTGTGGCAACAACCCATCATAGAAAGTGGATACTTGTTGCCACACTACGAGACCATGATGAGGACATTTCCTCAATAGCTCCTTGAATCTTTCCCAAGTTTCATATAAGGATTCCCCGTCCTCTGGTGAATATGTATTGATTTCAGTCATTAATTTAGCGGTTTTAGAGGGCGGGAAATACTTATATAGAAATTTTTAGGCAAGTTCATCTCAAGTGTTTACCGAACCACTTGGGAAGGTGTTTAGCCAAGCCTTAGCTCGGTCTTTTAGTGAAAATGGGAACATTCGGAGGCAGATGGCGTCGTTTGAAGCTCCGTTGATCCGGAAGGTGTCACATATTTCCAAAAAGTTGGTAATATGTAAATGGGATCTTCATCAGCTAAGCCATGGAAGGTTGTGGAATTTTGGAGCATTTGAATCAAATGCGGACGAAGTTCGAAGTTGTTGGCATCGACATTCGGTGCATTGATGGCGACTCCGAGATTACCGACTGTGGGTCTATTAGAGTACGCTGATCCGCCATTGGGAGTTGGTCCCCCGAAGCCTTTTCTTGATTTTTGGCTTTTGGTCTTTTTCTTAGAAAGAGTTCGGGTTCGTCTAGAGGTTCTTTTATGTCTTTATAGGAACTGGAGCTCATGCACTGCGTAGAGATTTCAGGCCCTGCGATTGAGTTCCAAGTCCTGTGATAAAAACAAAAAGAATGTCGGCCAGATCTCTCACCACGGCCCTGTAGTCACTGATCACGACCCGTGATCGTGGTTACAGTATCTGTTTTCTGGATCACAGTTAATGGGGAGTTCAGTACGGCCCCGGGGTACAACGCCACGGCCCCATGGTCACTCTTCTATAACTCAGAAAACAAAAACTGCCAGTAATAATGATGGGCACGGCCCCGTGTCCGACCGAGCACGACCCGTGCTGAAGTCTGCAGAAACTGAAAAATTAAGAAAAATCCTAAAAAAATAGAAAAATAAATAAAAATAATTAGGCCGTTGATTTTAAACTTTCTTAAAATCCTTGTGTCCCCGGCAACGACGCCAAAAACTTGGTGTGTGCGAAGCGTGATAAATTTATAAAACACGATATTATACTAACACTAAACACACACTTAGGCAAGTGCACCCATCGTGAGCGTAGTATAGTGTTGGTAAGATATCGAGGTCATCTAAGGATACAAGAGCTTTTAATACCGGTTTATCCTCAACGTCTAATCAATCTAAATTTTTGAGAAAAGTTTTTGAAACATAAAAGTAAAAAACTAAAAATGCAAAGATAAATAAAATAAAAACAGATAGACAAGATAGAATCACTTGGATCCGACTCGTCTTTAATGTATCCTTTGATGATTTTCGCACTTTCGGACTTTTTAAGAGATTATCTTAGTTATAGTAGTAGGCCCCTCTTTTGAAGGTGACGTTACCCTCAACCCAGTGGTTTGAGTCAGCAGGGATACAATCCCAAAGGGTCGAAATATTGAAAGACAATTAAGAAAGTTATTAATGCGAAAAGTGGTAGGCCCCTCTTTTGAAGGTGACGTTACCCTCGGCTACGTGGTTTGAGTCAGCAAGGATATAATCCCAAGAAGCCGGTTTAAAGTATTAATAGTAGTTTACATATGAGGGGTTCAAGCTATTCGCACCCCCGCCATCCAAAACCTTTGGGTATCCAAGGAGGTCCTAGTAAGCTTGAACGAGGTCCTTGCAGGATCTATACACTGAACAAGGAAAGAACCTTACCAAAGCATTCCCCTAAACCCCGACCAGGTAGTCAACATGCCTTTATATAGACCGTAAAGACATGAATGATGTAATCTTTTACTTTATATGGACAGTAAAGTAACCTCAAGACACCACGGAAAATGATAAGAAAAATTCACCTTCAACATAAGAAACTAGTTATTCAAGTCATTAATACAATCCCAAATAAAAAGTGTCGAAAGATTAAAAATCAAAAGTAATACATAAAAGACTTGTCTTCACCAAGTGATGTAAGAGGCTTAACCAAACATGGCCTTTGATTGGCAAGAACCCTTACAATCAATCTTGGATCCCGAGACTACTACACACTCTAAAGATGGATGATGGATGATGGTGGTGGGTGTTGGTGTTGTAGTGGTGGTGGAGTTGTGGCAAAGTGGGAGAGTAGTGGTTTGCCAAGGGATGCCTTTCAAGAGTACCAAGCACCCCTATTTATAGCCAGTACAGAGCTCTGGCCACGGCCCCCTGTCCAGCGGGCACGCCCCCGTGGCCAGCATCTTCTATTCCTTCATTTATTGCAAGTGTCAGCAGAGGGCCCCATACGACCCCGTGTCTCCTGGGAACGACCCTGTGGTCAACTCTTATCTGTACTATCAAGATTCTGCGTATCTTTGCGTTGACCACGCCCCATGCTGAGTTGGGCCCGCCCACATAGTGGGCGTGGAAGCTTCTACAGGTTTGTCTTTTGTGCAGGCCCCTGACCAAGCCCCATGCCCAGCTGGGCACGGCCCCGTGGCCAGGCTTCTGTTGCCTTGTTTTTGCTTTGGGGATGCTGCCGAGGGGTCAGGCATGTCACGTTTATTCCTTATTTTTGTATTTTTGTTGGTTTTGGCTGCTTATTTGCTCCTTTTGTTCCTTTAAGCTCATTTGTTCCTGTAAATTCAAAAGGAAGTAAGAAACAAGATTTTTCCAACATTAGTACTAGAAAGGGTTAGTTTTATGCCTCATTTGATGTAATTTATATGTTGCATTTTGCACACATCAAGCTTCTTGCCAAGGAACGGAAGGAGTGGCGCGTGGCCTGTGAAAATGAAAATAAAAAGATGTTCGCTGCCTGCAACAAGATCACTAACCTGGATGCTGAAGTTGCAAGTTTGAAGGATAAGTATGAGGAAGCCAAGTCTCATAGAGAGCGTGCTGAGGTCCAACAGGCTAGCCTCCTTACTTCTTATATACTTCTTTGCTGTTAGAAATATTCTAACTTAGCTTTTTCTGATAACTTGTAGGTTGACTTAAATGCGCAGATCCTGAGTAAAGATAGGGATTTGGCTGGGAAGGATGCAGAGATCGCGGAGCTCAAGCGCAGGTTGTTTGAAACGCATGAGAAGAATGAGTCATTGGAGATAGATCTAGCCGCGGAAAAGGTGAAGGATGATATTTCCGAAGAGGCACGTAAAGCGACCAAAGAGGCGCGCAAGATTAGTACTTCAGCCTTGAATGTGGTGCAGACAAATTATGCTGAGGCTCAAACTATCGTGGATTCTCTTCTTTCCAATTCCGAATGGATGCGAGAGCATGGAGTAGCCGCCGTAAGTGTTTCTCTTTCTTGCCTTAGGTTGTCATAATTTGTTTTACAATCTTGTTTTACAATTTCTCTTGGATAGGTTGCCAACTCCATCTTGAATGCCACGGAGCTGGATAAAGCAGTTGCTGCGCTTATGGATGTTGCGCGTGCAGTTGGGCATAGTGGTGGTTATCTTGAGTGCACTCAGCATGTCGAGGAGGCGTTGAAGAAACATTTTGGGACTCGCCATTGTTCTGTGACCGACCAAGCAGATGAGATGTTAGCTAAGTCTGAAGAGGTTTATGATAACCTATCTTTGCCGGTTATGGAGCTGGTCATAGACGCTCTTAAACATGATGATTACGTGGCGCGCTTGAAGTCCATTTTCGTGGTCCCGGAGACCGTTGAGCTATCTGATGAAGAAGAAACTGCTGGAGGTGATGGCGCGGAATAGGTTATCGATGTATAAGTTGTTTGATGTTTCAGGCTTTTGATTTTCACAAGTATGTAATCGATGCATTGTTGCGCTTGCTTTAATGAAATTATGCTTGTTTTTTATTCTGTCAAGGTTACAATTATTACACTATTGTTAGAAACTTTGTTTAACTTAGCGCGAATGAATGTAAGTGTGGCTCGTATTGAGTATTGTTACCCGGCCTCGCGCTATGATCGCAGAAGCCTTGGAGGCTTAACTCAAGAGCTCGTAATTTACTGAAGTGTTTTCGTGCTAATCAAAAGTTTAACATGCATTTGTAACTTGAAAGAAACACAATGAATAATCATAAAACATAAACAACTTTTGCATTAATAACTGAAAAAGGGCGCGTGGCCAACATACATGGAAAGTTGTTACATATAGCATTTGTGCAATTGTTGCGCGTTTCACGTCTGCGGGATGATATGACCATCTAAGGTGCGCAGTTGGTACGCCCCTTTTCCTAGCACTTCATGAACCAAGTATGGGCCTTCCCACTTGGGTGCTAGTTTTCCAGGGCACTCGGCATTAGAGGCTTCATTATCCCGGAACACATATTCTCCTGGAGTGTACGTACATATGTGCACCCTCACATTGTAGTATCGCTCCAGTTGAGTTTTGTACTTGGCCTCTTTAATGCGCGCGTTCTCGTACCTTTCTTCAAGTAGGTCCAGGTCTAACCGGTGCTCTGCCTCGTTGTTGATTGTGTTAACTGTTGTTAAGCGCGGTGAGGGGAGGCTGATTTCTGTTGGGATGACCACCTCTGAGCCATAAACAAGGCTGAAGGGGGTGTCACCATTGCTTGTCTTAGGCATGGTGCGATGAGCCCATAAGATTCTAGGGAGCTCATCAACCCATCCTCGTCGTTTTGTGTCCAGGCGGGCATTGATCCCTTCGACTATGCTTTTGTTAACACTCTCCACTTGACTGTTGCCTTAAGGGTGCGCAATGGAAGAGAAGATGTGTTCAATGTTCAATTCCTTCATCCACTTTTGAAGATCCTCGGAGGCGAAATTCGTGCTATTATCTGTCACTATTTTGAGTGGTAGACCGAATCGGCAAATGATATGCTCCCAAATGAATTTCCGCACTATCATTGCTGATGTTGATGCTAGGGCCTTTGCCTCCACCCACTTAGTGAAGTAATCGACAGCAACGATTATGAATTTGACTGCGCATGGGGCCTCAGGAAAGGGTCCCACCATATCGATCCCCCACTGCTGGAAGGGCCAAGCTGTCGAAACTGGGATCAGATCATTTTTTGGGCGCAGGGTCTTCAGCGCATACCTTTGGTAGGCATCACATTTGCGCAATTCATTTAATGCATCTACGTGCATCCCCGGCCAATAGTAGCCTGCATTCATGATCTTCGCCACAACCATGTGAGGGACCGCATGTACCCCACAGATACCTTTGTGAATTTCTCTGATTAAGTAGCTTGCATCCCGAGGGTCCACGCAGCGTAATAGTGTCCCTAAAAATGATCTCCTGTAAAGAATGCCCCCATCCAATTGATAGAACAGTGCTTTGTTTTAGATCTTCCTAGCTTCCGCTTTATTTTCTGGAAGAATCCCTTCCTGCAAGTATTGAATGATAGGGGTTATCCACGTGGGTGGTCTTATCTTGATGACATTTACCTGGCGCAGCAGCACATATGGGTTTTTCAAGACTTCAATTCTGACATCCTTTCCAAGATGTTGAAATCTTGTTGAAGCTAGCTTACTAAGCGCGTCAGCATGTTTGTTTTCGCTTCGGTTGATGTGAACAACATTATACAAATTGAACTTTTGGAGCAACTTTTTTGCTTGTTCTAGGTAGAGGGCCATCACCTCACCTTTCGCGTCATAAAGCCCATTGATTTGGCTTACGATCAACAGAGAATCGACATGTACTTGCATGTTACACCCATCTTGATGGCCAGGCGCAAGCCTGCCAGGAAAGCTTCGTACTCAGCTTCATTGTTGGTGTTCTTGAAATCCAACCTTATAGCATAAGTAAACTCAAGTTTTTCTGGGCTGACTAGGCGTAACCCTGCTCCTGCGTCGTCTTCGTTCGAAGCACCATCGGTGAATAACAACCAAAGCTCATTCGATGTGTTTTGGGCGGGTGTATCGACTGCTTCACATTCCTTTATCTTATCTTCCGGAACCTCAGTAATAAAATCTGCTAACACTTGGCCTTTGATAGCTGGGCGCGGCCTATACAAGATGTTATGGCCCCCCAGTTCTATTGCCCACTTCACCAATCTACCCGAGATTTCAGGCTTTTGTAAGATAGTACCAATGTGAAAATTGGTGAGCATAGTGATAACATGACCGGTGAAATACCTGCGCAACCTTCTGGAAGCACGTAGTAGCGCGAGAACCAACTTTTCCATGATCGAGTAGCGAGTCTCGGGATCAGTGAGCGTCCTACTAACGTAATAGATTGGAGTTTGAACTCCGTCTCTTTCCACAAGCAATACTAACTCTATTGCCTTATCCGAAGCAGATAAGTACAATATGAGGGGTTCTTCTTCGAATGGTGCTGTTAGAGTGGGGAGCATGATCAAGCAGTCCTTCATTTGTTGGAAAGCTGCCTCTGCTTCCGCCGTCCATTTAAATTCTTGCTTCTTCACACAGTTACGCAAGGTACTGATGAAAGGAAAAGATTTTGCCGCGTGGTTTGATAAGAAACGGTTAAGTGCGGCCAGGCGGCCAGCCAATCTTTGCATTTCCTTGATGGTGTGCAGCGATGGCATCCTTTCAATTGCTTGGACTTTCTCTGGGTTGACTTTAAAACCACCCTTGGTAACCACGAAACCCAAAACTTTACCTTCTTCCATCCCAAAAGAACATTCGCTCGGGTTGAGCTTCATGTTCACGCTTCGGAGGGAGTTAAACGTTTTCTCAATGTCTTTCAGCATCTAGTCCTCCTCTGGACTCTTGATCACAAGATCATCAATGTATACTTCGATGTGCTTTCCAATGTCATCCCCAAAAGTTTTATCCATCAACCGCTGGTATGTTGCGCCAGCATTCTTGAGCCCAAATGGTACCTTGGTATAGCAAAAAAATACCGATGTTAGTGCGGAATGTAGTTTTATCTTTATCTTCTAAGGCCATCTGGACTTGATGATAGCCTTTGTAGCTGTAACAACTCTCATTAAAAAGTACTAATTATTATTTTAATTATCCAATAGGAAACCCTAATTGAGAAACCCAAGTGATTCTGAACAAACCCTAAAATTTTCAGAACAATCGGAATTAGAATCAGGGCCCCTAAAACTCAGGGGGGGTAAACCCTAGTTGATATTATCATAACAGTTTTACGTGGAAATTGAATTTGAACGAATTGTCGACTCACCTGAGCTAGTTGGACACGTACCTACCCTACCTTAAAAAGGCACCTCTCGCGCCAGGCGAAAGGAACAGGAAGACCTGTCGCGACACGCGACAGGGATCATTTTTCAGATATAAATAGGGGTGTCTAGGACTTGATTTTGGGCACTGAAACGACGTAAATTCTCATAATATACACTGAGATACGTTCTGTTTACCACAATTAACACACACGGATCACTAATCGACGCTGCAATCAGGGTAATAACTCGATCGCTGATACGATTCAATGTCCGATTGATCAAAATATCCAATGGATGTTTAAGTGCTGCCCACATTAGGGTTATGCTTTGTCATTCGACGTTAATTCGATGGATGTTTAAGTATCGCACTTTGTCATTCGTTGTGAGGGTTTGATCTCGTGAGTTATTGTAAATGTTGTATTGATTACTAACCCAGAATTGTGTGCCTGTTTTTAAATTTAGGTTGAAAAGGCTAAATCAGTAGGCTAAACTCTGCCCGTATAAATCTGCAATGTGAGTCATTCTCTTTTTATCAACTATTTTACAATACCTCAAATTATTTTCAAAAGTTATAATTACAGGGACTAAGTCGTGGATATCTTGAATCACTGGCTAGTGGGGTATTGTGCACATTACTAATTTTCTCCCAGTTAGGTTCATTGACCTACTAGGGATAATCATCACTATTTAGGTTCATTGATCTAATAGTGGTATGACCATCGTCACCATTGTGACTTGTCACCATTGTGACAGAGCGCCAGATAAAAATAAGATAGAAGCCACTGTAATCGCTCTTATGCTGTAATTAATAACTATGCATCATTTTATGTAATTAGAATGATTCACTCAGTATTTCCCGCTGACAAAACCTTTTTCAAACATGTTTCAGGTGATCTGTTATGATCCAGGAAAAGTGCCATGAAGCACTACAAGCTTAAGAAAGTGGCTCAGGATAAAATAAAGAAACATGTTTTGTAAAATAAAAGATTTCTTCGTGAAATCAAATGATTGTAAATTACCGGGGTTTTATCCCGAGTTGTGAAATAAAATAATCGGGAAATATTTCAGTTTTAAAAGATCCTGATGAAAACTTCCGCTGTTAAACTCAATTAATTAAATACCATGGGATTTCTGTCCCACGGCTCCTGAAACGGGTCAAACCGGGTCGGGGGCCGTGACAGTAGCAATCTAAAAAGCATTTCCACCAGAATGGCACGAGGGAGTCTATTTTCTTGTCGATCTCAGGCAATGAGTAACAGTCTTTGGGACATGCCTTATTGAGATCTGTGTAGTCGACGCACATAAGCCACCCTCCGGTAGACTTCTCGACCATTACAGGATTCGCGACCCAACTCTGGTACCGGACCTCCCGCAATATTCCTGCTTTGAGAAGCTCACAAACTTGTTCATTCATAGCCTTTGTTTTTTCAGTCCCTAGGTTGCGCTTCCTTTGGACTTTAGGCTCAACAGATGGATAAGTGTTTAAACAATGCTCGGTGATGTCGCGCGGGACGCCCGTCATGTCAGACGGTGTCCAGGAGAATATATCCATGTTTCTGAACAACAATTGTTTTAGGTGCGACCTGATGTTTGGGGAAATTGCGTGGCCGATCGTCACCATCTGTTCCAGGTACTTGCGATTCAAAACCCGTTTCTCCGGTTTAGTTGGTGAGACCCTGCTGGCTTTTACTGGGCGAGCATCCTCTGTCGCCATCACTTCTTTTGTTGAATAGATAATCGCCACCCCTGTTTCAGTTGTGAAGGTAACGGCTGAATGGGGAGTGGAGGTTACCATGCTCATTTCTCCTTGGGTTTCTCTTCCGATCAGAACGTCGTGTCTCGATTTTACTGGCATAACCATGAAGTTGACGTTCGTTGTTCTCGAGTGCTTGCCATCAGATAGCGTGATGGGGAAGCAAATCTGACCTAACGGGAAGACTGTTTCGTTGTAGAACCCAGACAATGGGTAGTCGACTAGCTCAAGACGTGCTTTATCTTCAGGGTCGAACTGATTGAAACATTGTTCATAGATTATATCGGCCGTGCTTCCAGGATCAATGAAAACATAATCTGTTTCATAATGGCCTATGATGCCAGTAATAACGACGGGGCACGTGGCGCGTGGTCCCCCGTGCACTACTGGGAAGATGACTTGCTGCTCCTGCCAAGCTGGCTCAAATGGGCGCTTGCCCTTGCTTTTCGCGCTGTGTCTTGGTCCATCGACCATGTTTGTTTCCAAACGTCGGACCTTCTTCTGGCCCCCATCATCATTTCTTTGGATTTAGCGTGTCTCCTTGCGCACGTTCTTGACTAGATGGCTTAACTTCCCTCTTTTTAGGGCTTTCTTAATCTCTTGTCTCAAGCTGATACAATCATCAGTTAGATGGCTTGTATCTTTGTGAAATTCGTAGTAGAGAATAGGGTCTTGACCCTTCTTATTTGTCATTGGTTTCGGCGCTTTAAAATCATGATTTTCCGTCATGAGTGTAACGCCCTGCGTTTTCATACTTACTATATTTAGAAACCATTGCTAGAAATTCTATTTTTGGAAAACTTGCATTCTCGTAATCATCCTTTCTTCTTAATCAATTGTAAAATACGGACTTGATTCATAAATAAAACTCGTACTTTGTTAATTACATGTTATACATACTTTATACATAATCAAACGTTAAATTGTGAAACAATTAGTTACATATCCGTAACACTTGCAAACGTGTAATAAACCTACTAATACGTAACATACACGCTCCGTACGATACTTACATACGAGTCTTGTACTTAATATTATTCTTTTGACACTTGTGTTACCTTTAGTACATGCTAAGTATGCCTAAATACCCTAAAATGATCATAAAATACGTAATATATAACATCTAGGCATGTTGCAAAGCTTTAAAATCAAAGAAATAAAAATTAATATTTCTGCCAAAGGCTTACGGACCGTAAGCCTTACCCCTTACGGTCCGTAAGGGTGTCTGGCAGGCAGATTTTCAAACAGCTCGCGATTTATGCACGAATCCCACCAAAACCCATCTCCCCAATCACTCTAAACCTCCATTAAACACCTCCAATCAACCCTAACTCCACCCCTATAAGTACCATGCCTTCTCCAAGCCTTTTTCCACTTTCACAACTCTCTAATCTCTCCAAAATCACTCTCAAGTTCTTGCAAATCAGAAATTCGGGCAGATTCATACCCCTTTACAAAAATGAGCATAACTTGCTCAAAACTCAACCAAATCACTTGATTCTTCTTCCTACTTGCTTGGATAATCATTGGGTTTGATTCCTTGATCTCTCCTTGGAGAAATCAGACCTGGAATTACCCTAAAAATGTCCATAAACTTTCTGTTGTGTTTTTAATTCTTTCAAAACTTGTTTAAACTTATCAAACTTGAGTCTAACTCATCTCAAACCTATGTCCTAATGCTTACAACCTATCTTGTGGTTGGTTAAGCTTAAAAACAAGGTTGAGACAAACAACATCAGAGGTTAAACCTCAAATAAATTCTGTTTTGGTTAGGGTTTTTAACCCACAAGTCATGTTCAAGTTTCATCTTGATATAGGAGTGATTATGGAACAACTTGGGTTTTTCCAACATAAAAATCCCCACATGATTTGATGATTTCTCATAGTTTAGAATGTTTATATTAATGTACTAATCTTAAGTTCATGACCCTCCTTGTTTGTTATTACAACAAGTGTAGTGGTGAACGCATACGAGGTGCCTAAATGGAAGCTTGTTCTTCCTACCTCCTACATGACTTCTATGACACATTTTGAGGTACCTAAATGAAGATATAATCTTCTACCTCATGCTTGAAATACTTGAACACTTGTACTTATTAATATATCTATATAACCTATACAATACATAACCATATTATTCGAATAATCGAATCTTTGATGATGAACTAGTGTTCATATGTCAAGGTACTAGATTACATCATCCTAGACTATGATAACTTGTCACGATTCTAATGGAACCTTGTTCCATGAAACCACCTAAACTCCTTGGAGTACATAGTGTCAAGAACAAGTATCATATGTACTAAATGATTATTTTCACTTGTTATTCTCATATCTTATTTTTATGTTGTTTTAAATACCGAATCTCGACTCTAAGCATACTTGAACTTTAACCCTTATACATTCGGACTCTAAATCTCTACTCGTCAACAATTGGATAATCGGAAAGCATATGCAAGCCTTGTGAGTATACTCGTATTCCCCTCTTTACTTTTACCACTTTTGGGGTGTAACATGTTTACTTATCAAAAACTTACACATGAACATTTTGCTTAAACACACAAACATTCCTATAACATGCTTGTATACGTGATTGCTTGATACTTTAAACTTGGGTGATACTTTATGTGTTAAACTTATCATTAACTTCGTACAAGCCTAACCGTGACATATGTAGCGCTATAGGATTAACGACCCGCCCGTAAACTTGTGGTTATGTCATGAGCATCTTCCGTTTCATTATGGGTTTGATATGTGAGACACATGCCAAATTTATTGTATATCTTGAATCACATGCTTGCTATGAGGAATTGTTTAAACTTATCTTTTGATACGTATGTACCAAACTTGTATACTCGCCTTTGCTTTTGCATTGAACTTTATTTTAAACATGTTACAGGTTGAGGATGATGATGCTTTGAAATGAAATAGCTTTGATGCCTAGATACACATATAGACGTTTAGGTTTAATCGTTGTATCAAATTTTGATTATGTTGTATTGTATTTCCCTTGAACTTGATGTTATTTGATTTCTTTCTAATGTTGACAATTGAATTATGAAATGAAATCGGTTTATTAAATATTGTCACGAATAGAGTTATGATGTCTCTAGCAATCTTCGCACTTCGTCTCATCCCGATGTTTCCGCCATTGGTTGGGGTGTGACAGATTGGTATCAGAGCCATAACTATAGGGAATTAGGAAAAGTAGGAATGCTTTAACCTAGTCTATAGTTCTAGAGCCTTATTCTTATGTTTTCCTTGAACCACTTGCATGATACATTATTTACTCCTCACTTACTTGCTTTTGGCCTTTTAAACATATATGCCACTTTCGTGTTAGTACTTGCTTTGTTTGTTAATACTTGTTGCATTATCCCATCCTTATGTGCTATCCTTGAAATGCCTTTTTCGTTTTATTTCTTGCAATGCTTATTATGCTTATACTTGTTATTACTGTTTTGAGCATATGCCTTTTACTCATTTATACAAACATCAAAGCCACTTGTATTACACAAATGAGACGACTTCACCAAAATGGGCGAGAAACCCACAATTTGGAGAATGACTCTCAATCCTTCTCCTTTTTTTTTTACACGAAATTCACCATCAAGTTAGGAGTGAAATCCTCACCTTGATGGAGAAATTCAAATTTTGAATTCTAGTGGACCCTCGTCAAAGCGTTGAAATTAAATTTTGACCCGACGAGTACCAACCACACTTAGGATACTAAATCGCCAAGTTAGGGGTGAAACCCGCACCTTGACGACTAGTTCCACTCTTTGATTTTCATTAATCCCGCCAAGTCTTGAAATTTCAAATGAATTAGGGACATGTAGTAACCGGAAGGGTAAATACCGTTAACCGACTTGTCGGCGAGAGTATTTCACCTATTAGGCCAAAGCATGCTACTCAAATTCAAAAGACTTTTCGACCACTTTGGTTAGTCAACGTTCGGTTTTGGAACCATCCCAAATTTTAACCGAACATATGTTATATTATTTGTTTTATATGATGCAATCTTTCAAATGCGAATTTACTTTCGGTATTTTCTCCTCACACACACTGTCACACCCCTAGTTTCCACGTGTCACCGGTGGGCCCGGTGGGGAGTATCGTGACGTAGTTGGTATCATCATAGACAAACAACACAATATTTAAATGCACAGCGGAAGCAAAGATAGATTCATTTCAACTTTAATAAAACGTAATAATAAATATCACTGATAGTTGAAACGGATCCACAGGCGGATCAAAATAAAATAAGATATTGTTCAACAGTTTATTGTCGTCCTAGCTTGCGAGACTTATTGTGGACGCTCTAGAAGACAGCCAGCCTATTACGTGTAGTACCTGCACTTAACCTTTTGGGAAAAATACGTCAGTTTACACTGGTAAATACAATTTAACTGACTCATTTTGAAAATGATTGAAAATTGATTTGAATGCTCATGGCACAAAACATTTTATAACTTGGGATAATTATGTAATATAATCTTGTAAAGGATTTACATGTTACTTATGCGTTCAGTAGCCCGGTTCGTGCCGGGTTAAAGATCAATAGACCCTCCACATTAGAGTTATACACTGACAGGTATACGCCTACACCCCGTGCTCAGGTCGTGGCCATCTCGTAAGATGATGTCGAGGATATCCGGGACATGGTCATTAACCCCCCAAAGGCTTTAAGCAATAAAACACATTCAAAACAAAGCATCTCAATAAATTTAACCTCTATGCGATTAAAGAATTCAATGTCGGACCAAGCGGTATTTTATATACCGTACCCCAAGCCCGTATAGGGAAAATAAGTTAAAAGTATTTACCTTGGTAAGTATATATCACAACAAGCAAGTGAAGGTAGCTTTTACCGGTGCTCCTAATCTGGAACGAAGGTTTATAAATAACCTATTAGATTTCTAACGGGCCTTTATTTAAGCTAAAGCCTAGACCGGTTAGCTTTAAGGACGAAACGGTTCAAACGCACGATTAAGCGAAGACCGGATAGAATGTGATTTAGACCCGACAAGTTTGAATACTTGTATAATATGGGTATACTAAATACATTCTGGATTTTGAGACAAAAATGATAATGTTTGACCCGTCTCGGTCAATTTATGCAAACTTGTTACATAAACCGAACCGAACGCGAAAAGAGCGTTACGGGTAACCGTAAGAGTCATATGCAAGTTCCCTGAGATAATATGCTATAAATATGATATAATATCAGTAAGTTATTTCCTATTATGCCCAAAACGGATTTAAACACAATTTATGCCTCATAGGGGCATTTTGGTCATTTAAAAGATTATAAAAGAGTTAAGTTAGAAATCTGAGTTACAGGTCTGGTTTATACAGTAAATATACTTAATTTATCATGTTATAACAGTAGGGTATGACCCATATGTGAAACTTATCATTTAAAACCAAACTATGCACTTTAGGGGTATTTCGGTAATTTCACAAGGGCTAAAAATGTCAAAACTGGAAACCTGAGTTCAGAAACTTATACTTACTGTTATTATATAAAAATATTCTAAAAACATCAGTAGGTATCAACCTTATATGTTTAATATGGTTATAGTACATACTATGCGATAAAAACGCTTAAAAAGGCGATTTAGAGCCGTTTCCGGGTTTTTAAAAGAAAGCTGACATTTTTATATTTCTAGAATGCTTAACACATTTTATTTATCAAATAAAATCAGTAGAAAAAGGTTTGAGGTCAAAAGGATTTATAAAACCCATTTTATGGCTTAAAAGGGTAAATTCGGTATTTACCGAATTAAACTTAGAGACCTATGATACGATCAGCCAAAAATTAAATAAAAATCTTTAAAAATCCCAAAATATTATATAACATCAGTGGGTAAAAAGTTTGGTATCAAAAAGTGGGTTTAAATGGGTTATATGCTAATTACGCCGTTTAAGTAACATAAAGCTTTCAAATTACGATATTGAGCATAACTCTTAATCTGGACCTCAAACTGATATCAAATTTTCGGTGCAAGTTTATAAATCAGTAACAAATGTTTCTACTCTTTCACTTTTTCAAAAATCGCGTTTTATAGTCAAAAGGGCAAAATATTGAACCAAGTTGTAAAATCTTAGAGAGTTAAACTTATATGAAAGTTGGTCCAAAATAAGCTCTAATTCAGATATCAAAAATGCATGTACGGATTAGAACTGATAGTCAAAGAAAAATTCAATTTATGTGACTTTCGGTTCCGATTCGAGTTTAAACTGAAAATTGTCGAATTGATTATGTTAAAACATGTTCTTACGTTAATTATAAAGTTATTTTGATGATCAAACAGGTTGCATGTAGCCTACATTGTTAATCATGCTTAAATTTGCAAAAACACATTTTGTTGACTTTTTAAGAAAAGCTTTGACTCGACAATTAACATGCTTAGAGTGTGAATCTGAAAATACCCTTTTAGGGGTTTATTACACTCATAAATACCAACATGTGGATACTTTCAATTTGAGAAATGACAGAGCCAATCTCGTTTAAACTCAAAGTCAAGTTTAATTTACGATAGTTTGACTTTCGGTTAATACACTAAGCTAGAACGAATTCGAGGATGATATGAACACTTACAATGGTCCTAAATAAGCTTAGAGATCACTAGGAGGCTGCCTTGTCGTCCAGAGAGCTCCAGGAGTTGTCTTGTGATTTTTAGAAAATGCAAGTGTTCTAAGTTTACTACTTCAAGACCCCTTTTATGCAGATTTGATCTTGTTTAGAGGCTGCCATGTGAGTCTAGGACTGATATGAGAAGCATACAAGTGTCCCTAGCTGCATGAAATTCGATTGGTGAGGCCCTGAAGTCGTCAACAGCTGTTTACAACTCGAACAGAACAGCAACTGGCAGCTGGTCGCGACTTTTGTCGCTGGGCGCTGGGTCGCGGGCCGCGACAGGCCCCTCGCGGGCCGCGTACAAGTGGTCGACCAGCTTTACAAGTTTCATTCAATTTGCAATTCAGTCCCTGATCTTTGATACGTGTTTATTCCCATTTATCTTGCTCAATAGACCCTAAATTCTGATTTTTAAGGGCCTTGGGATATTTACAAACATGGTAAAGTCCTCGAACAACTTTGTGCTTACCCGAAAAGTCTCGAAATCAACATTAACGTATTTAACCCTTCGTGTACGGTTTTGATCATAACTTTCTCATACGATAACGAAACTCGATGAAATTTTTATCACATATTCTAGTGAGTATATTTTATCATTACAAAGCTTCGGGTTTGCCAAAAGATCACTCAGAGGTATACTTTCAACATGTTGACACTTTTAGCCCCTGTAGTTTGTAATTCCTCACTTTCTTACATCTTCCGCTTCGTATGATCCATGATTTATCCGTTTAAGATTATAAACATCATGTAGGGTTATTTTAGAGCCTATTTATCCATTGTTGACACTTTGGACCCTTACATTCACATAGTTTCACTGTTTGTCAACTTTAGTCCCTCTAAAGTATGTTTTCACATATTCAAGGCCCATGACACGTGTCAATACATTATTGGACGTAAATTTTCGAGGTGTTACATCCTCACCCCCTTAAAAGAAATCTCGACCCCGAGATTTACTGAAACAAATGAGGGTATTTTTCTTTCATCGTGGATTCTACCTCCCATGTGTATTCGGGACCTCTACGGGCATCCCATTTGACCTTAACAATAGGTACGTGCTTCCTTCGAAGCTTCTTCACCTGTCGATCTTCAATCGATAATGGCTTTTCCACAAATTTCAAGCTTTCATCAATATGTACATCCGTATGCGGTATAACCAGTGATTCATCAGCGAAACACTTCTTCAAATTACAGATGTGGAACACATTATGTATAGCACTAAGCTCTTCAGGCAAGTTTAACTTATAAGAAACTGACCCGACACGTTCGATAACCTCGAAAGGTCCTATGTATCTCGGGCTTAGCTTGCCTTTCTTACCAAATCGCGTTACCCCTTTCCAGGGTGATACTTTAAGCAATACTTTGTCACCTACTTCGAAGTGAAAAGCCTTACGCTTTGGATCCGCATAACTTTTCTGCCTATCCCTGGCAGCTTTCAAACGATCGCGAATCTGGACAATCTTGTCCGTCGTCTCAAAAACTATCTCTGGTCCTGATAGTTGGACATCTCTAACTTCCGCCCAACAAATAGGCGATCTACACTTTCTACCGTATAAGGCCTCAAAAGGCGCAGCTTTTATGCTGGTGTGGTAGCTATTGTTGTAGGAGAATTCTATTAATGGTAGGTTCTTATCCCAACTACCACCCAAATCGATCGCACATGCACGTAGCATATCTTCCAATGTTTGAATAGTACGCTCACTCTGACCGTCAGTCTGAGGATGATAAGCCGTACTAAAATTTAAACGTGTGCCCAAAGATTGTTGAAAACTCTTCCAAAAATGTGACGTGTATCTAGTATCTCTATCAGAGATAATAGACACAGGTATTCCATGCAAAGCTACGATCTTATCAACGTATAATTGAGCTAACATATCGGAGCTATAAGTCTCCTTGATGGGTAGAAAATGTGTTGACTTCGTCAGTCTATCGACTATGACCCATATTGTATCATTTCCCTTTCTCGTCTTTGGCAACTTGGTGATGAAATCCATCGTCACCATCTCCCACTTCCATGTAGGAATTTCAGGTTGTTGTAACAAACCTGACGGCTTCTCGTGTTCAGCTTTTACTTGCGCACAAGTCAAACATTTAGCTACATAAGCAGCTACAGACTTTTTCAAACCAATCCACCAGTAGTTTACTTTTAGATCCTGGTACATCTTATCAGCTCCAGGATGAACGGAATATTTGGAACTGTGGGCTTCCTGGAGGATAACATCCCGAAGTCCTCCATAAACCGGAACCCATATTCGTCCATTCAATCTAAGCATTCCGTCTTTGTCATGGGATAACTGCTCCTCAGTTACTCCTAACTTTTCTTCAGGGTAATTAGCTTCTAACACAGCTTCCTTCTGTGCAGCTAGTATCCTTTCATTCAAATCATTCTTGATTTCAATGCGCTTGGAATTGATTCTTATCGGCTTAACTCTTTCCTTCCTACTCAAGGCGTCAGTAACTACATTTGCCTTGCCTGGATGGTACTTTATCTCACAATCATAATCATTTAGAGTTTCCATCCATCGTCTTTGTCGCATGTTCAAGTCCTTCTGATTGAACAAATGTTGAAGGCTCTTGTGATCCGAATAGATCACACACTTGGTACCATATAAGTAGTGTCTCCAAAGTTTTAATGCAAATACAACGGCACCCAGCTCCAAGTCGTGGGTGGTGTAGTTCTTTTCATGCACCTTTAGCTGTCGTGAAGCGTAGGCGATAACTTTGCCTTTCTGCATGAGTACACAGCCCATACCAGTGTGTGATGCATCACAGTACACCACAAATTCTTCTATACCATCGGGCAATGTTAACACTGGTGCATTGCTTAACTTTTTCTTCAGAATGTCAAAGGATTCCCGCTGCTTAGGGCCCCAATCAAATTTAACCTTTTTACGTGTTAACGAGGTTAAGGGCGCAGCAATCCTTGAAAATTTTTCGATGAAACGCCTATAATAGCCTGCTAGACCCAGAAAACTGCGAATCTCAGTAGGCGTTTTTGGCTCTTGCCAATTCATAACTGCTTCCACCTTAGCGGGATCCACCTGGATACCACGCTCACTTACCACATGTCCAAGGAATTGGACTTCTCGAAGCCAAAACTCGCACTTCGAAAAGTTGGCGTATAGTTTTTCTTGATGTAGAAATTTGAGAATACAACGAAGGTGTTTCTCGTGATCAGCTTCGCTCTTCGAATAGATGAGAATGTCGTCAATGAAGACGATGACAAATTTATCCAGATAAGGCTTGCAGACGCGATTCATGAGATCCATGAATGCGGCTGGCGCATTAGTGAGCCCGAAAGGCATCACTAAGAACTCGTAATGTCCATAACGAGTCCTAAACGCTGTCTTGTGTACATCTTCATCCTTGACCTTCAACTGATGATAGCCTGACCTCAAGTCGATCTTAGAAAAGTAGCTTGCTCCTTGTAACTGATCGAACAGATCGTCGATCCTGGGCAAAGGATACCTATTCTTGATAGTGACTTTATTAAGCTCACGGTAGTCGATGCACAAACGCATCGATCCATCCTTCTTCTTGACAAATAAGATCGGCGCTCCCCAAGGAGACGAACTAGGTCTAATAAAACCTTTAGCTAACAGATCATCTAACTGCGTCCTTAACTCCTTCATCTCCGTTGGTGCTAACCTATAAGTTGCTCTCGCTACTGGTGCTGCACCCGGGATGATGTCAATTCGAAATTCCACTTGCCTATCTGGTGGTAAGCCAGGTAGTTCTTCGGGAAAAACTTCAGGATATTCCGAAATGACAGGGATGTCTTCAATCTTGGGCTTCTGCTCATCAATGGTAACTTGTGCCATATAAATAACACAACCCTTTCCCAAGCATCTAGATGCCTTGAGCATGGATACTTGCTCAGGCAATCCATGCTGAGTATCCCCTTGAATGGTAAGTGACTTACCAGATGGAGTTTTGACTATCACTTGCTTTCTGTTGCACAAAATCTGGGCTTGGTTATGCGATAACCAATCCATGCCTTTAACTACATCAAAGCCGGCTAGCTTAAAGGGAAGCAAAGACAAAGGAAAAGAATGATTCCTAATGGATATAACACATCCATCTAAAACAGTTGAGGCTGTTTCTATTGTTCCATCAGCTAATTCCACCTCATATTTCACACTTAAGGTTCTAACAGGAAGGTTTAATAACTTACAGAACTTATCATCAACAAAAGATTTATCTGCTCCAGAATCAAACAATACTCTAGCGAAAACATCATTTACAAGAAAAGTACCTGTAATAACGTTGTCATCTTGAACAGCTTCCTTAGCGTCCATCTTGAAGACCCTCGCATTGGTCTTCTTTCCATCATCGGTTTTCTTGGCGTACTTTGGGCAATTAGACTTAATGTGCCCCTCTTTCGTTGCAACCATAACATGTTGCATCCTTCAGACCCTTACACTTCAAAGTCGTATGATCCGTAGATTTGAAAATTCCACAGGGTCTCGTTTGAGACTGGGACTTCGACTCAAATCGACACTTTCCAAAATGGTTCTTCTTGCAAGTTTTACATTTGGGCTTTTCTTCCGACTGTTTCCCATCTCTCTTAGATCCCGACCCTTTCATGTGGTCGTTATTTCCTCGGTGTCTCTTCTCCGATCTCCGTGAGGTATCGTCCTCACGCTTTCTCTTATTCTCTTCTGAGTTCTTGAGCGCTCTCAACCTGACTACGTCCAGGGTAAGAGAGAGAGAAAGATCAGCTACTGATCTGAAAGTTGTAGGCCTCGATGCCTTAACACTTGCTTTAATTTCAGGGGCTAAACCCCCGATGAAACGGGCAATCCTTTTCGGCTCTTGGGTTACCAAGTATGGAACCAACCGAGATAGAGTATTGAAAGTGGTGAGGTATGCCTGGCAGTCTAGATTCTTCATCACCAAAGATAAGAAGTCGGACTCGATCCTTTCAACTTCATGTTGTGGACAAAAATTCTCTTTAATAAGAGCAACAAACTGATCCCATGACATACTGTAGAGTGGGATTTTTCCGGCAGTTTGTAGGAGAGATTTCCACCATGCTAGTGCGTCTCCTTTGAATGATTGGGATACGTATTTCACTACATCCCGATCAGCACACCCGCTGATATCTACTACTGTATCCATTTCGTCCAACCAGGCCATGCAGTCGACCGCTCCTTTCTCCCCAGTAAAGTCACTGGGTTTACATGAGACGAAGTATTTATACGTACAGGACTTACTATGCGGTTCATGTTTCTGCTTGATCTTCTTTATCGGGACACTGTTTTGGTTAGAGGAGTGATGATCCTCATTATCCCTATTGAGCTCATCTTTTTTGGGCCCAACTTTCTTAGAGGGCGGCTAGCTGTGAGCCTCCGAGTGGACTTTCGGTTTGGAACGTGGTGCAGATCGGGTTCTACTCCGGGTCCCGCCCGATTCACTATACTGTCGATTTAGCGCTTCAATAACTGCATCGTTCACTAATGCTTTCAATTCCGCACCCGTTACTAATATTTTAGTATTATCGGGGTTTTCCACTGGATGACTGTTTATCTCTTCAGACTTAGTCATGTAGTCTTAATTGCTACATAAAATAAGGATAAGGTCTATTTAGAAGTCTAAACAGTATTATCGTCCTTGAAGATTTATTAACCATGGTAAATAAAAGCCATATTAGTTAATTTAATTATTTCATTCAAGATTTTTACTAGTAATCCTTTTAGAACGAAATATAATATTGGCATAATAAGCCTAGTCACGTAGACAAATTTCTAAATTATAAATTTAGATCTTATAGGATTAAAGCTTGAATAATTAAGACAAATCAATCCTTTTCTTGGCAGGGAGTTTATAAACTACAGCTGCCTTTTTGTTTTATATGACATTAATTATAACCCATAGGCATTATGTCACAACCAAATATATAGAAATATTAGACTTGGATACTTTATTAAAAGGGTGACGTGTGTGATTTTACGGATCACATTAGCCAAGAATGTTAACATGTTTACAGATGTTAATAGAGATTTGAATCTTTTTAAACAAGTTCCACCATATTGGCTAGATTTATGACAACATAACAGCTAGGTTTTACCTTTTAAGATCCTTATTATTTTATTAAAATGGTACATCAAAATAATAAATGTTATTTTTCATTTATTCATATACTATGTTTATGCACATAATTTTTAAATGAAACTCTTAAATTAACCATTCAAATAAATAAAAATTTCATCAGTACGAGTTGCCCTAAACGGGTCTTTTACATAAACCATATGCCCACGCAGGGGCCAAATAACAAAACAAACAAACCCACGCAAGGGTTAAATAAAAAGATATGCCCACGCAGGGGCAGAACAGAAAGAAATACCCTCGCAGGGGTAGAGTACTGAAATAAATAAATGTCCACGCAGGGACATGAGTACCACACTAAAATAACCAACAAACAAAGGATTCAACGATCCTTCTTTTTCTTCCCCTTAATCAGATCCGCTATCTTCTTAAACATCCCATGATTACGCCTCCGTTCATGCTGCAACCCCTGTCGCATCTCCTGACGCACCTCTTGTATCTCATGAATGATTTCTTGCATTTGGGGCGGTGACATCGCCGGTGCCTGAGGTGGTTGTTGATAAAGCGGGGGTTGAGGAGGCTGCGGTTGATAATAAGGAGGTTGAGGAGGCTGCGACTGCTGATACCCATATGATGGGTACCCATAGGTCGAGGGTCCCGTAGTCCAGGGACCTCCGTAGGGAGCTTCTTGGTGGAAAGTGTTGGAGTTTGCTGCTGCCCAGTATGGATCCTCCATAAAGTTGTAACCCATGTGGATCTGCTGCTCGAAGGGGTTAAATGCTGCAGCACCGGTGTAAGCGGGGATTGGGTCTCCAAAACCCAATGGTGGCTGTGGCGCGACTGGCGCAGTTGCTACTTCAGAGACGGGGTTTGAAGATTCACCCATCTCTGTTTCTTCATGGACCGGTGAGTACCGGCTGCCACTCGAAAGTGGAGGGGTGCTGATACGCACTCCCCCTCGTGCGGACATTCGCACTGTAGTTCTCCTTCGCCTCGGAGGCGAGGGAGGCTGAAGTGGAGGTGTTGCTGCTGGCGGAGTGACCGCTACAAGTCGAGAATCCTCGGAAGGATTCTGTTGCTGCTGTGGCTGCTGTGGCTGGTGTAGGGGAGAGTGGTGAGGCAGGTGCAGGGGAGAGTTATGGTATGATTGGTGAAGAGGAGAGTTATGGTAAGACTGGTGCAAAGGAGAGTTATGATAACTGGGGGTAAACACCCAGTCGTGCTGCCTGAAGTTCTCCTCATAGCTATCGGGACCATTGTAAGGTGATCCCATAAACGGTGACCCATCAGAAATCTCGATGGGATGGTTTGGTGTTCCAGAGGGTGGCATAGCAGGATCAGTATCCTCGTCAATGTCCATCGGGTTGCCACCCGAAAAGTGGTCTTCTGGTCCAAGTGGGTTAAAACCCACTGCTGCTGCCTCTAAGTAGTCATCAGGGTTGAACTGACCCTGGAAGGCAGGCGATGGTTGGTGAAAAGGTGAATTGTGTCCTAGGGGAATGTAGGACCGCTGAGAGTAGTGGGGCTCATTCTCCGAATGAGGCCCAAAGGAGTGTGGGATCGATGGAGAGGTACTCAGTGAGACTGAGCGCCTAGCAGGTTCGGTAAAAGACCTCCAAAGGTCTTGAGCATCAGTGCGGTGAGGATCCGAAGGTGTTCGCCGGTGTGACGGCCCGGCCTCGTGGTCGTTTGGAGCTACATATGCACCTTGTCCTCGGCCTCTACCTCTCATTCTAGGTGGCATTCTGGTGATCCTGTCAAAAACAACAAGTGATACAACAAAATATAATTAAGACAAAGTTAGAAAATTAAACAAGAATTTGGAAATTTCCTAAGTTCTTTGTCTAGACTCAAGAATTCGAGGATTGTGTAATTGTGTAACTGAGATTAAACACAAAAGACTAGTGTTTAATTCACTCAGAGTTGGCTCTGATACCAACCTGTCACACCCCTATTTTCCACGTGTCACCGGTGGGCCCGGTGGGGAGTATCGTGACGTAGTTGATATCATCATAGACAAACAACACAATATTTAAATGCACAGCGGAAGCAAAGATAGATTCACTTCAACTTTAATAAAAAGTAATAATAAATATCACTGATAGTTGAAACGGATCCACAGGCGGATCAAAATAAAATAAGATATTGTTCAACAGTTTATTGTCGTCCTAGCTTGCGAGACTTATTGTGGACGCTCTAGAAGACAGCCAGCCTATTACGTGTAGTACCTGCACTTAACCTTTTGGGAAAAATACGTCAGTTTACACTGGTAAATACAATTTAACTGACTCATTTTGAAAATGATTGAAAATTGATTTGAATGCTCATGGCACAAAACATTTTATAACTTGGGATAATTATGTAATATAATCTTGTAAAGGATTTACATGTTACTTATGCGTTCAGTAGCCCGGTTCATGCCGGGTTAAAGATCAATAGACCCTCCACATTAGAGTTATACACTGACAGGTATACGCCTACACCCCGTGCTCAGGTCGTGGCCATCTCGTAAGATGATGCCGAGGATATCCGGGACATGGTCATTAACCCCCAAAAGGCTTTAAGCAATAAAACACATTCAAAACAAAGCATCTTAATAAATTTAACCTCTATGCGATTAAAGAATTCAATGCCGGACCAAGCGGTATTTTATATACCGTACCCCAAGCCCGTATAGGGAAAATAAGTTAAAAGTATTTACCTTGGTAAGTATATATCACAACAAGCAACTGAAGGTAGCTTTTACCGGTGCTCCTAATCTGGAACGAAGGTTTATAAATAACATATTAGATTTCTAGCGGGCCTTTATTTAAGCTAAAACTTAGACCGGTTAGCTTTAAGGACGAAACGGTTCAAACGCACGATTAAGCGAAGACCAGATAGAATGTGATTTAGACCCGACAAGTTTGAATACTTGTATAATATGGGTATACTAAATACATTCTGGATTTTGAGACAAAAATGATAATGTTTGACCCGTCTCGGTCAATTTATGCAAACTAGTTACATAAACCGAACCGAACGCGAAAAGAGCGTTACGGGTAACCGTAAGAGTCATATGCAAGTTCCCTGAGATAATATGCTATAAATATGATATAATATCAGTAAGTTATTTCCTATTATGCCCAAAACGGATTTAAACACAATTTATGCCTCATAAGGGCATTTTGGTCATTTAAAAGATTATAAAAGAGTTAAGTTAGAAATCTGAGTTACAGGTCTGGTTTATACAGTAAATATACTTAATTTATCATGTTATAACAGTAGGGTATGACCCATATGTGAAACTTATCATTTAAAACCAAACTATGCACTTTAGGGGTATTTCGGTAATTTCACAAGGGCTAAAAATGTCAAAACTGGAAACCTGAGTTCAGAAACTTATACTTACTGTTATTATATAAAAATATGCTAAAAACATCAGTAGGTATCAACCTTATATGTTTAATATGGTTATAGTACATACTATGCGATAAAAACGCTTAAAAAGGCGATTTAGAGCCGTTTCCGGGTTTTTAAAAGAAAGCTGACATTTTTATATTTCTAGAATGCTTAACGTATTTTATTTATCAAATAAAATCAGTAGAAAAAGGTTTGAGGTCAAAAGGATTTATAAAACCCATTTTATGGCTTAAAAGGGTAAATTCGGTATTTACCGAATTAAACTTAGAGACCTATGATACGATCAGCCAAAAATTAAATAAAAATCTTTAAAAATCCCAAAATATTATATAACATCAGTGGGTAAAAAGTTTGGTATCAAAAAGTGGGTTTAAATGGGTTATATGCTAATTACGCCGTTTAAGTAACATAAAGCTTTCAAATTACGATATTGAGCATAACTCTTAATCTGGACCTCAAACTGATATCAAATTTTCGGTGCAAGTTTATAAATCAGTAACAAATGTTTCTACTCTTTCACTTTTTCAAAAATCGCGTTTTATAGTCAAAAGGGCAAAATAGTCATATTTAAGCATAAACCGGTAACATGCATATGAAGCGGATAAGCATTGAACCAAGTTGTAAAATCTCAGAGAGTTAAACTTATATGAAAGTTGGTCCAAAATAAGCTCTAATTCAGATATCAAACATGCATGTACGGATTAGAACTGATAGTCAAAGAAAAAGTCAATTTATGTGACTTTCGGTTCCGATTCGAGTTTAAACTGAAAAAATTGTCGAATTGATTATGTTAAAACATGTTCTTACATTAATTATAAAGTTATTTTGATGATCAAACAGGTTGCATGTAGCCTACATTGTTAATCATGCTTAAATTTGCAAAAACACATCCTGTTGACTTTTTAAGAAAAGCTTTGACTCGACAATTAACATGCTTAGAGTGTGAATCTGAAAATACCCTTTTAGGGGTTTGTTACACTCATAAATACCAACATGTGGATACTTTCAATTTGAGAAATGACAGAGCCAATCTCGTTTAAACTCAAAGTCAAGTTTAATTTACGATAGTTTGACTTTCGGTTAATACACTAAGCTAGAACGAATTAGAGGATGATATGAACACTTACAATGGTCCTAAATAAGCTTAGAGATCACTAGGAGGCTGCCTTGTCGTCCAGAGAGCTCCGGGAGTTGTCTTGTGATTTTTAGAAAATGCAAGTGTTCTAAGTTTACTACTTCACGACCCCTTTTATGCAGATTTGATCTTGTTTAGAGGCTGTCATGTGAGTCTAGGACTGATATGAGAAGCATACAAGTGTCCCTAGCTGCATGAAATTCGATTGGTGAGGCCCTGAAGTCGTCAACAGCTGTTTACAACTCGAACAGAACAGCAACTGGCAGCTGGTCGCGACTTTTGTCGCTGGGCGCTGGGTCGCGGGCCGCGACAGGCCCCTCGCGGGCCGCGTACAAGTGGTCGACCAGCTTTACAAGTTTCATTCAATTTGCAATTCAGTCCCTGATCTTTGATACGTGTTTATTCCCATTTATCTTGCTCAATAGACCCTAAATTCTGATTTTTAAGGGCCTTGGGATATTTACAAACATGGTAAAGTCCTCGAACAACTTTGTGCTTACCCGAAAAGTCTCGAAATCAACATTAACGTATTTAACCCTTCGTGTACGGTTTTGATCATAACTTTCTCATACGATAACGAAACTCGATGAAATTTTTATCACATATTCTAGTGAGTATATTTTATCATTACAAAGCTTCGGGTTTTCCAAAAGATCACTCAGAGGTATACTTTCAACATGTTGACACTTTTAGCCCCTGTAGTTTGTAATTCCTCACTTTCTTACATCTTCCGCTTCGTATGATCCATGATTTATCCGTTTAAGATTATAAACATCATGTAGGGTTATTTTAGAGCCTATTTATCCATTGTTGACACTTTGGACCCTTACATTCACATAGTTTCACTGTTTGTCAACTTTAGTCCCTCTAAAGTATGTTTTCACATATTCAAGGCCCATGACACGTGTCAATACATTATTGGACGTAAATTTTCGAGGTGTTACACACACCCAACATATTAAATCCTTTTTACACATTTATACATATGCATGTTTTCATATAATTTAAATTCGTATTCCTTGTAACGACGAGTGGGGACATATCATCGAGATAGGAGTGATTTCCTTACCTTGACGATTAACTCCACTCCCTTCTTCTTAAAAACGACCTCACCAATGAGTTAGGGGTGATTCCCTTACCTAGGTGATCGTTACCAAAATGTCTCTTCCAAACATCTTATTATACAAACTCGATCATGTTTTATACCTAAATTAGTTATCGTTATTCAAAATACATACGTATACGTATACAAAATACATTGTTTCATCAAGCGTACTTTCTATCCTACAATTTATTTTCACTCAACTCATATACACGAGATTCTTAATCATATCTTAAACGTTTACTACACAAATTTCCAAACCTTACGAAATGCTACCTATCAATTTAATCGGTCCAATGAAACTCTTGCCCATGAACTTCATTTTCGACTTAATCACTAAAATATGCTCGCATTATATCGTCATTTTAGAGACTTCCATTCTTAATTGAAACCAAACCAACCTTTCTCAATTACATATAGGATCTTATAAATATTATAAGATCGTTTTACCTAAGACTATTTTCAACAACAACAAATCATTTGATAATTTTTTTTTTTATCGACGTTCTCACAAGAACCTCCAAAATCCAAAATTTCTTGTTTGGGTGCAAATTAAGCGAACTTATTATTTTCGAAAACTTTTCTACACCGCTTAAGTCGTCATTCAAATCTCAAAACACGTGGGCAAAAAGACTTCATGGAGACCGATAACCTTCAATATACGTAAACTCTTTTAAAACAAAAGTAGCATTTCCATTCATTACAAAATACATTATGCTTAACCAATGAGTACTTCATATCCTCTTACATATGAAAACTATATTCTACCTTTCAAACCAAACCCAATCTAATTTTGATTAGATGAACTCAATGTTCCGTTTAAACAACTATACATGCATATCATCATACACGTTTTAGTCGTTGCATCGCGACAATTTCATTTATATCGTTCGTATTTACATGCTCAACCTCTTGAGCACTTTTACTTGCTTAACCTTGCTATGTTTCAATTAATACTATATACGCAATCATTAGCATTCGTACTCACACTCACACTCATATTCATAACAATACATTTTATGCTTATACTTATAATCGTATTCATACTTATACTCATATGTTTCATGTTTTTACCTATACTCATATGTTTCATGTTTTTACTTATACACATACATTGCATGCTTATACGTATACACATACTACCCGTACGTGTTATGTTGATACACATACTTGCGTGCTTATTCATACTTATACTTATGCTCATACTTTCGTTCATACTCATGATCCATACATTCGTACCCGTACGCGAGCGTAATCCGAGTGATTCGCTTACGTGGGTCCTATACATACTTAAGCATGGACTTGCTTACATACGTTATTCTTATACGCACACATTCTTATTTTTTTAGTGTACCTACCCAAATTCATACACAACTAGTACAAGCTATGCGGATCATGCGACGATCAATATAATCACGGGTGCACACGGGATTATAGTGATAGACGTATGAGAACCATTGAGTGTACTACTGTGTATGGTAAGACACGGAACGTAACATGGCACCGAATACGGAACGGACGTAATGTGGTAAAAACATGGTGGATACGCCGCGGGTACTTCCTATATATAAGTGTTTTCACCACGTTACCAAACTTTCGTAAAACGTGTCATGAGAAATTCAGTGTTTTACAGACCTAGTTAGACCTAATACAACTTTAGACAACTCACAAACGCATTATATCTGATTATCCATGACGAGACTTCATTCTTAACACACTACGTTCATCTATCCAACACTTATGTTATTCTTATGCTTGCACTCTTTAAGAGTCATTCGTTCATTTCTATACTCGTATTAAACTCCTATATCCTTTCTCTCATACGAACCTCGTTCACAATCAACCTCGTTAGAACATTCGAATCCTAACTTATCTTATTACCTTAGAACCGATTTCCTATTCTTTATTCTTGTGTAAACGGATTTAATAGGTCGTTAATATTTTATCTTACCAAACCTCCTCATTCCACTTGAAAAGCAATTACTATGAATATGTGGTCTTATGCTACCTTTAAAACTTCCTACGCAACCCATTCTTATTAATTACAAACCGTTTTATCAAGACCTCCTTCGTAAATACAATACATTTGTAAAACAACTCCAATTTTAGCCATTCAAAATCGTTTTACCTATACATGGTTACCCCTGCTTATGCCTCAAAACCATTTTAGCCAGACAAATCACTTTACAAACTTATTTTTTATTCTCCCAAAATTTCGTACTTTTCAAAACGTTTCAAAATTTCAAGCCTCAAACTTTTACCAAAACTCTTTAAAATCTACCTCTTAAATAAATTTCGGGACGAATTTTCCTAAAGGAGGTGAGACTGTAACGCCCTGCGTTTTCATACTTACTATATTTAGAAACCATTGCTTGAAATTCTATTTTTGGAAACTTGCATTCTCGTAATCATCCTTTCTTCTTAATCAATTATAAAATACGGGACTTGATTCATAAATAAAACTCGTACTTTGTTAATTACATGTTATACATACTTTATACATAATCAAACGTTAAATTGTGAAACAATTAGTTACATATCTGTAACACTTACAAACGTGTAATAAACCTACTATTACGTAACATACATGCTCCGCACGATACTTACATACGAGTCTTATACTTAATATTATTCTTTTGACACTTGTGTTACCTTTAGTACATGCTAAGTATGCCTAAATACCCTAAAATGATCATAAAATACGTAATATATAACATCTAGGCATGTTGCAAAGCTTTAAAATCAAAGAAATAATAATTTATATTTCTGCCAAAGGCTTACGGACCGTAAGCCTTACCCCTTACGGTCCGTAAGGGTGTCTGGCGGGCAGATTTTCAAACAGCTCGCGATTTATGCACGAATCCCACCAAAACCCATCTCCCCAATCACTCTAAACCTCCATTAAACACCTCCAATCAACCCTAACTCCTCCCCTATAAGTACCATGCCTTCTCCAAGCCTTTTTCCACTTTCACAACTCTCTAATCTCTCCAAAATCACTCTCAAGTTCCTGCAAATCAAAAATTCGGGCAGATTCATACCCCTTTACAAAAATGAGCATAACTTGCTCAAAACTCAACCAAATCACTTGATTCTTCTTCCTACTTGCTTGGATAATCATTGGGTTTGTTTCCTTGATCTCTCCTTGGAGAAATCAGACCGGGAATTACCCTAAAAATTTCCATAAACTTTCTGTTGTGTTTTTAATTCTTTCAAAACTTGTTTAAACTTATCAAACTTGAGTCTAACTCATCTCAAACCTATGTCCTAATGCTTACAACCTATCTTGTGGTTGGTTAAACTTAAAAACAAGGTTGAGACAAACAACATCAGAGGTTAAACCTCAAATAAATTCTGTTTTGGTTAGGGTTTTTAACCCACAAGTCATGTTCAAGTTTCATCTTGATATAGGAGTGATTATGGAACAACTTGAGTTTTTCCAACATAAAAATCCCCACATGATTTGATGATTTCTCATAGTTTAGAATGTTTATATTAATTTACTAATCTTAAGTTCATGACCCTCCTTGTTTGTTATTACAACAAGTGTAATGGTGAAATCATACGAGGTGCCTAAATGGAAGCTTGTTCTTCCTACCTCCTACATGACTTCTATGACACATTTTGAGGTACCTAAATGAAGATATAATCTTCTACCTCATGCTTGAAATACTTGAACACTTGGACTTATTAATATATCTATATAACCTATACAATACATAACCATATCATTCGAATAATCGAATCTTTGATGATGAACTAGTGTTCATATGTCAAGGTACTAGATTACATCATCCTAGACTATGATAACTTGTCACGATTCTAATGGAACCTTGTTCCATGAAACCACCTAAACTCCTTGGAGTACATAGTGTCAAGAACAAGTATCATATGTACTAAATGATTATTTTCACTTGTTATTCTCATGTCTTATTTTTATGTTGTTTTAAATACCGAATCTCGACTCTAAGCATACTTGAACTTTAACCCTTATACATTCGGACTCTAAATCTCTACTCGTCAACAATTGGATAATCGGAAAGCATATGCAAGCCTTGTGAGTATACTCGTATTCCCCTCTTTACTTTTACCACTTTTGGGGTGTAACATGTTTAATTATCAAAAACTTACACATGAACATTTTGCTTAAACACACAAACATTCCTATAACATGCTTGTATACGTGATTGCTTGATACTTTAAACTTGGGTGATACTTTATGTGTTAAACTTATCATTAACTTCGTACAAGCCTAACCGTGACATATGTAGCGCTATAGGATTAACGACCCGCCCGTAAACTTGTGGTTATGTCATGAGCATCTTCCGTTTCATTATGGGTTTGATATGTGAGACACATGCCAAATTTATTGTACATTTTGAATCACATGCTTGCTATGAGGAATTGTTTAAACTTATCTTTTGATACGTATGTACCAAACTTGTATACTCGCCTTTGCTTTTGCATTGAACTTTATTTTAAACATCTTACAGGTTGAGGATGATGATGCTTTGAAATGAAGTAGCGTTAATGCCTAGATACACATATAGACGTTTAGGTTTAATCGTTGTATCAAATTTTGATTATGTTGTATTGTATTTCCCTTGAACTTGATGTTATTTGATTTCTTTGTAATATTGACAAATGAATTATGAAATGAAATCGGTTTATTAAATATTGTCACGAATAGAGTTATGATGTCTCTAGCAATCTTCGCACTTCGTCTCATCCCGATGTTTTCGCCATTGGTTGGGGTGTGACAATGAGCACCTCCTTAGGTGTCTTGATGAGCGAAGTCCAATGTTTTCTCTATTCTCATTCTTGACGACTTTGCGATAACCAATCCGATCAATTGTATCTCACGCATCTTTCTTGAAGCGAGGTCGTTCTTCATAACCGCTGGACTGGCTTGCCTTCCAGCCAGGGTTCCTGTTTTTGTTGCGCCTGCTGGAATCGCGCGCGTTGCTCCTTGAATAACGATCTTCGAAATAAGTATTCTTGCCACCTGCCAACGATTCTTCTGTTTGCGCAACAATCTTTGCTGCTGCCATCAACTTGTCCCATTCTTTAGGCATGCCGTCTTTACCTGTGATAGTCCTGATAAGACTGTCACAATGGATGGCCTTTTTGAAGTGGGCGCGCATTAAATCTTCACTCACGCCTCCAATTTCCAAACATTCCTTGTTAAAACGCGTGATGAAATCTAGGCCTGTAAATGAACCGAACGAACACGAACATGGCATGTTCATATTCGTTCATTTAACTTTAACCGAAGACGAACACGAACGCGAACATATAATCGAACATATTTTTTGTTCGTGTTCGTTCATTAAGAAATCGGGCATGTTCGTGTTCGTTTATGTTCGTTCGTTTAAAGCATAAACGAACAGTTCACGAACATAAAAAAACACAAACGAAAATAAAAAAAATTTAACTGAACATATTTGAATAAACATAAATTAACATGATTGAAGAAACAAGTCTAATATATTACATTTCATCTTAAAACACATTTAAATAATTAAGGGTTCATAGATATACTAATTAGTTATATTTATATAAGTAGTGAGAAAACCTAATATTTATATAAATATAACTATTTATGTATTTATTAAAATTTAAACGAACGTAGATAAACGAACGTTCACGAACATAAATGAATGAACATAAAAAATGTTCACGAACATAAATAAACGAACACAAGGTGTGTTCATGTTCGTTCATTTAATTAAACGAACAAATTTTTCTGTTCGTGTTCGTTCGTTTATTAAATAAACGAACATAAACGAACTTCCCGCCGAACAAGTTCATCAACATTCTGTTCGTTTACAGGCCTAATGAAATCTTCCAACCCTTCATTCTACCTTCGCCAGATGTCCATAACCTCGGATGTGTCACTCTGATAACGCCTTTGTTGGCTGAAGTGTGTTACAAACCGCTCTTGGAAGTCAATCCAAGATTTGATTCTTCCAGAAGGGAGGCTGTCGAACCATGCGCGAGCAGCTCCCTTTAGAGTTTAGAAGAAAAGATGGCACCACATTGGCATGGTCCATTGTCCCAATACACCAACACTTGTGAAGAGTCGAATGTGATCATCAGGGTCAGTAAGGTCGTTAAACTTTCCCACGATTTATGGCAGCTTAGCTTTCTCCAGCGGAGCTAGAGTGATGCTTCGGATAAACTTTAAATGCTCAGCTGCTACCGCTGGTCTGTAAACGATATTGAAATTGTGTTCTGCTGCTTCATTGTATACGGCGCGCGGCCTTGGCTTGTATGACTCATGATTCCTCTACAAGCGGCTGAAAACTGAAGAACCTTCTTCTTCTTGCCAAGTGGGATCATCCTCGTCTGTTTTGTCCCATTCGTTGTTGATATTGCGCGGCCCAAGCCGTCTGTGCAACGGACGCCTGTGTTGCGCATTGGACGGATGATCACTGTCTATCTCCTCATGGGTATCACGCGTGTCATGCACGCTTTGTCTTCTTTGAGGAGGAGGTCTCTCAAACTGTTTTTGCACGTAAAGCTAAAGAGTTGTCTGGCGCACCCCCTGTGTTGGTGCGGGGGTTGCCACCAAAGATGGTTCCGCTTGCAATATTGCCTGTTGCGTGCTTAACGATTGGTAAACAGCGTTCAAAGTAGCTTGCTGCTTGGTATACCAGGAGGCTAGGGTTTCACCCTCTGGTAATCCTAGTAATGAGGAAATGTTCGAAGGTGTTGGGTTCGACGGACCAGCAGTGTTACTTGTTGGGGTAGCCATTTGGGTGATGCGAACACCACTTGTGCGGGGTCCCCCAACGTTTGTTGCTTCACATTGGGTTAGCTCGTCAATGGGAAGAGGTTGGACGTGCGAGGTGTCCTCCCCAGTCCCACTTGAGAGTGTGTACCGAAACCGAAATATGGTATTCCCTGACCAGCTATGGATCGAGAGAACAGAAAAGCTCAGAAAAAAAAAGATGAAAGTGATTGTGAAAATCGGTGGGCGCCAATAAAGAAACACAGAACTAATTTTAAGGATTAGTTTGGTTTATGTTTCGACCATAAAGGTTATGTAAGGACTGCAAAATTGTCCCTAAACGACCCGTAAGTGAAAACCCGGACCCCTAAAACCCTAATCCATATCAAAAATCAAGAAAATCAGATTTTTGGCTTCACGCGGGCCGCGTAAGCCTTAAGGTGAGACTACGCGGGCCACGACAACTTATAAAATATCCGGATAAGCGCATAAGCCACATGTCGCACACGTGGCGGACCTACCGATGACACGCTAGCCCTACACGTAGACTAGGGGGCCCTCGCGGGCCGCGTAAGACCTTGTTAAGGTTTACGCGGGCCGCGTAAAACTTGAAAATTTGCTATAAATTGCTGGTGCATGAGCAGTTCATCTGTGTTCGAAAATTTCATTCAAAAACGAAGTCTACTGCTCAAATTTGAAATTCTAAGTAAGGAAACGCTGCTACGATTACAGGGTATTAACTCGATCGCTGCTACGATACAATGTCCGATAGATTGAAACCAATCCGATGGATGTTTAAGTGTTGCCCGTATTAGGGCTATACTTTGTCATTCGTCGTGAGGGTTTTGATTTCGTGAGCTTATCGTAAATGTTGTATTAAGTTACTGACCTAGTTTCGTATGCATTGTTATTTAAATTAGGTTATCAGGCTTATCAGTAGGCTAAACTCTGCCCGACTAAACTTGCAAAGTGAGTCATTCTCTTTTTATTAATGGTTTTACTAAACTTCAAATTATTTTCAAAAGTTATACTTACAGGGATTAAGTCGTGGTTATCTTAAATCACTAGCAAGTGGGGTATTGTGCACATTACTAATTTCTCATGGTTAGGTTCATCAACCTAACAGTGATAATCATCACTACTTGGGTGAAAGGACCCAATAGTGGTATGACCATCGTCACCAGGGTGTGACACGGCGCCAGATAAATATAAGATAGTAGCCATTGTAATCGCTCTTATGCTGTAATTTATAACTAATGTGTCGTTTTATATAACTTGAGTGACTCGCCAGTATTTCCCCGCTGATAAAATATTTTTAAAACATGTTTCAGGTGACCTACTGTGAATCAAGGAAAAGTGCTACGGAGCACTAATAAAAGCTTGAAGTGGTGGATCAGTTAAATAAATAAACATGTTTTGTAAAACAGGGAATTTCCTCATGAAATTCCTCTATTGTAAATTACGGGTTTTGTCCCAAATTATGAAATAAAATAATTGGGCATTTTCAAGATTTAAGAGATCCTGTTACACTTCCGCTGTCAACTCAAATGATAAATACCACGGGTTTCTGTCCCGTGGCTCCTGGACCGGGTCACACCGGGACGAGGGTCGTGACAGGAAAATGTGGTATCAGAGCCACTGATTTAAGCCAATTAAGTATCTAGAAATACTTAATTTCTCAAATTGCCCCTCTATGATTCTGTGAAAATTTAACTTGCAATTTTGTGTTTTCTCTGTATCTGCTAAACAGCATGAATGAGTTGTCTGAAGCTCTTCAGAATCTCACTATCCATTCTGCTGGGATGGAAGTTTCCAGAGACTTTCCCGATTATCTGGCCGATACTGAAGAACCTATGGAGTTCCAGGCTCAAGCCCAGGAGAAACCCAAAACGAAGAAAAGAAGGAGAATCGTAGGCTGGAGACGCGCATGGAGGAAGAAACCAGCCGCACAAAGGGTTAAAAAGACTTTGGACCCAAATGATAAGGGCAAAGGAAAAGAGATTGGGGAAAGTTCAGGACAAGCCCAGGAAATGCCACCGTGGGAAGAGCTGGATCGCAAACTAGCAAATTGTGACCTCATTCGACCTGCCAATGAAGACCTTTTCAATTACCCAATTGAATCACAACTTCCAGTTAATTTGGAACATGCTATCCCAGATCCCATTGTCAACTACCAACTTCTACCTGGAGAGCTGGAGGAATGGTGGACAAGTGATTGGCAATTTCAGAATCTCTTAAATAACCCTAACACCTTTTTCCCCCAGTTTGACCCTGAGCTTGCACCAAACCCACCAATGAGCACCGAGAACTTGGCTGAACTCTGCCATTATGGCGAAGAGCTGGTGGATGCAGGAAATAGAATTCGAGAAGTGGAGGAGAGGATATCTTGGAAATACGACGAAAGGGAACATCGTTTCTGAAGTGCCAACTGACGAGGATCGTATGTGGTTGTGTGGCTATGTGTTTAATAATAATAAAATAATACTAAATATTAATAAAAATATAATCATGTAAAATAACTTAAAATAAAACTTTTGTAACATAATTGGTGTGTACGGATGCCTATTAATATATATAAAAATATCAACGTCGCAAAGTCGACAATTTTGGCTATACGTGTTAACTTGATTATGTGTGATTATTTTATTGTGACTGATTATTATTTATTTTGTGCCAATAATTTATCTATTGTTAATTATCAGATGGAACATTCCGTCAATGAACCAGTTAACGAAGTTAACCAATCTGAGCAAAACCATGAAGATCACTTTCTTAATAGGCAAGATATAGAAAATATCGTTGCTCAGGGAATAGCCAATGCTATTCTAGCAATCCTTACTGCTGCCCGCAATCCAATTGAACCTCAACCAATTATTCCCAGCAAACGTACTCATGGCGACAATTTCAGTAACAGTGTAAATGGAGGCGGCAACAATAACAATAATGATGATGTAATGCAAGCCCCATTTCTTAAGAGAATGAAAGCTGCAACGCCTGGTTGCACTTACAAGGAATTATTGCCTGTAAACCGATCTAATTTGCAGGCAATGAAGGGGCAAATGCTGCACTACGTTGGTTAGAAAAAACCGAAGCAGTAATTAAAATAAGTAAATGTGCCGAGGAAGACAAGGTGATGTACTCGTCACATCTTTTTAAAGAAGGGGCACTCGAATGGTGGAACACGGTACTACAAGCCAAGGGAAGCGATGTGGCTTATGCCATGAATTGGGAAGAATTTAAGAGACTAGTAGAAAGAAAATTATGTCCCGAATATGAAAAGGAACAAATGACAAATAAGTTCCTGAACCACCGGATGGTGGATGTTGATTGTCGAGGGTATACTTCGACATTCTTCGAGTATGCTAGAGTTGTACCTACCCTGGCTTCCTCGGAACCAGTACTTATTTCTCGCTATATTTGGGGTTTGATTGGCGAAATCCGTGATATCGTTAAAGCTGCGAGACCCCGCATAATTGACGATGCAGTAGAATTAGCCAATACCTTAACAAACGGACTGGTACGCACAAGAGAAGAAAACCGGAAGAAGGAAGTAGCTCAAAAGATTACCCAAGGATTCCGTGTGGGTAATAGTAATAATTTCAAGAAAAAGGGAACCGGGAAACCTTCCACTGCTCCATTTTGCAGTACTTGTAAAAGGAAGCATTTTGGAAGATGCAAAGGGTATTGCAATTTCTGCAAAATTCCGGGGCATCAAGAAGAAGATTGCAGAAGGAAGAAATCCACAATTTGCTTCAACTGTGGAGAATTTGGACATTTTAGACCAGACTGTCCTAAATTGGTCAAACCAGTTGATAACAAAGCCAAACCTGCAGAAGGAATTACCAAGAAAAATGCCAGAGCCTTCCAATTGACTACCCAGGAAGCAGAACTCATCCCCGATGTGATAGCTGGTGCGTTCCTAGTAAACGACATTTGTGCAAAAGTATTATTTGACTCTGGTGCAAACCAAAGTTTTATAAATACTTCATTTTGCCAAGCTCTTAACCTACCCTTAACCAATCTTAGACAAATTTTTATGGTAGAAACGGCAGATGGGAATTCTGTTCATATAGATAAGGTTTTGCAAAAAGGAAAGATAGAACTCTTAGGCCATAAATTTTCTGCAAACCTGTTACCTATGAATTTAGTTGGATTCGATGTTGTGTTAGGAATGGATTGGTTAGTAACCAACCATGCTCGAATCCTCTGTGATAAGAATTCCATAGAAATTCATACTCCCACAGGAGAAATAGTGGTGATTACAGGAGATAAGCCACGTAAGCCAATGAAATTCATTTCAGTAATGAAAGTGGCTAGTTATTCAAGAAAACAAGGAATAATGTATATGATTTCGGTAATCATTAACACTAAAGATAAGGAACTTAAGGAAATTCCAGTAGTATCAGAATACTCAGATGTATTCCCAGAAGAACTACCTAGATTACCACCCGATAGGGAAGTAGAATTTAGAATTCATCTAATTCCTGGAACTACACCGATAGCTAAGGCACCTTATCGATTAGCACCCACCGAAAAGCTAGAATTGAAAAAGCAGTTAGATGAATTGTTAAGCAAAGGATTTATACAACCTAGTTCATCCCCGTGGGGAGCACCAGTGTTGTTTGTAAAGAAGAAAGATGGTTCGATGCGAATGTGTATCGATTATAGGGAATTAAATAAGGTTACAATTAAGAATCGATACCCATTACCTAGGATTGATGATCTTTTCGATCAACTTCAGGGAGCTAGATATTTTTCTAAGATAGATTTGCGCTCCGGATACCATCAGTTGAAAGTACAGGAAGAAGACATACCTAAAACTGCTTTCAGAACTAGGTATGGTCATTACGAGTTTACGGTCATGCCCTTTGGATTAACAAATGCTCCTGCAACATTTATGGACATGATGAATAGAATCTGTAAACCGTATTTGGATAAATTTGTGATTGTCTTCATTGACGATATACTTATTTATTCCAAAAGTCAGGACGAGCATTGTGAACACTTGCATGCACTCTTAACTTTGTTAAGAAAAGAAAAGCTTTAGGCCAAATTCTCAAGGTGTGAATTTTGGTTACAAGAGGTGCAATTTTTAGGACACATCGTGAATCACAAAGGTATTCACGTAGATCCCTCCAAAATAGAAGCAATCACCAAATGGAAGGTCCCGCAATCAGCTATGGAAGTTAGAAGTTTTCTAGGGTTAGCCGAATACTATAGACGGTTTATTAAGGATTTTTCCAAAATAGTTGTACCATTAACTAAGCTAACCTGTAAAGCAGTGAAGTTTGAATGGGGATCTAGACAAGAAGAGGCTTTTAAGATTTTAAAACAAATATTAACAAACGCCCCAATTCTTACCTTACCGGAAGGAACAGAAGATTTTGAAGTTTATTGTGATGCTTCTAAGCTAGGATTAGGATGTTTGTTAATGCAACGCAAGAATGTAATTGCGTACACCTCAAGGCAATTGAAGAAGCACGAGGAAAACTATACGACTCATGATTTAGAATCTGGAGCCATCATTTTTGCCCTTAAGATTTGGAGACACTATTTGTATGGCAGTAAGTTTACAGTCTATACAGATCATAAGAGTTTAAGATACATATTTGGGCAAAAGGAATTAAACATGAGGCAAAGATGATGGATGGAAATTCTCAGTGACTACGACTGTGATATTCAATATCACGAAGGAAAAGCAAATGTAGTCGCCGATGCCCTAAGTCGTAAGTATCATGAAAAGCAAAAGCGATTTTGTGCTCTTTGATTAAGTTTACAAATAGACTTAATGGAATAACTGAAGAATGTTCAAGAAACAGCAATCAAGGATGATGCTGAAGGAATGAAGGGAAGAATAAAAGAATTAGAGCAAGGCAATGATGGAATTTGGAGATTCCACAAGAAAAGGATTTGGGTACCTAAGCAAGGAAATTTAAGAAATAAGATTTTAGAGGAAGCCCATAAATCTAGGTATACCATGCATCCTGGTAATAACAAGATGTACCAAGATTTAAGAAATAACTTCTGGTGGATAGGAATGAAAAGGGACATAGCTAGATATATTTCTAAGTGTCTTACTTGTTCGCAAGTTAAGGCCGAACACCAGAAACCTTCAGGGTTACTCCAACAATTAGAAATGCCTGTATGGAAATGGGAACTAATAACCATGGACTTTGTTACTAAGTTACCCAAAACCAGAAAGGGTAATGACGCGATTTGGGTAATTGTGGATCGATTAACCAAATCAGCTCATTGTCTACCCATGAAGGAAACCTTTAGCATGGAAAGGTTAGCCAAATTATACGTAGATGAGGTAGTATCTTTACATGGAGTCCCACTCTCCATTGTATCGGATAAGGATAGTCGTTTCACTTCACATTTCTGGACCAGTTTCCAAGAAGCAATGGGAACGCGATTAAATTTAAGTACATCCTACCATCCCCAAACAGACGGATAGAGTGAAAGGACAATTCAAACCCTGAAAGATTTGCTTAGAGCATGTGTTATAGATTTTGGTGGAAACTGGGATAACTACCTACCTTTAGTTGAATTCTCCTATAATAATAGTTATCATTCAAGCATCGAAGCTGCCCCGTTCGAAGCACTGTATGGACGTATGTGTAGAACTCCAGTTTGTTGGGCAGAAATAGGAGAAAGTCAATTATCAGGTCCTGAGATCGTGCAAGAAACCACCGACAAGATCACTCAAATCAAGGAAAGACTGAAAACGGCTCGAGATCACCAGAAGAGTTATGCAGACAATCGACGTAAGCCACTAGAATTTCAAGTTGGGGACAAGGTACTCTTGAAAGTTTCTCCTTGGAAAGGAGTAGTTCGGTTCGATAAGAAAGGAAAACTGAGTCCAAGATACGTAGGACCCTTCCCCGTAATCCAACGCATAGGACCAGTTGCCTATCGCCTACAACTACCAGAAGAGTTAGCCGGGGTGCATGACGTATTTCATGTATCCAACCTCAAGAAATGTTTATCCGACGAATCCCTGGTAGTCCCTCTTCAAAACTTAGAGGTAAATGAAAAATTGAAGTTCGTAGAGAAACCGCTCCAAATAGAAGACCGAAACATTAAGTTCCTCAAACATAAAAGATTGGTACTTGTCAAAGTCAAGTGGGATTCGAAAAGCGGACCCGAGTATACCTGGGAGCTGGAATCGGAAATGAAGCGAAAGTATCCTCACTTATTTCAGTAAATCTCGAGGACGATATTTTAAATAAGGTGGGGAGAATGTAAGGACTGCAAAATTGTCCCTAAACGACCCGTAAAGGAAAACCCGGACCCCTAAAACCCTAATCCATAACAAAAATCAAGAAAAATCATATTTTTGGCTTCACGTGGGCTGCGTAAGCCTTAAGGTGAGACTACGCGGGCCGCGACAACTTATAAAATATCCGGATAAGCGCGTAGGCCACGTGGCGGACCTACCGATGACACGCTAGCCCTACACGTAGACTAGGGGGCCCTCGCAGGCCGCGTAAGACCTTGTTAAGGTTTACGCGGGCCGCGTAAAACTTGAAAATTTGCTATAAATTGCTGGTGCATGAGCAGTTCATCTGTATTCGAAAATTTCATTCAAAAACGAAGTCTACTGCTCAAAATCAAAATTCTAATTAAGGAAAAGCTACTACGATTACAGGGTATTAACTCGATCACTGCTAAGATACAATGTCCGATCGATTGAAACCAATCTGATGGATGTTTAAGTGCTGCCCGTATTAGGGCTATACTTTGTCATTTGTCGTGAGGGTTTTGATTTCGTGAGCTTATCGTAAATGTTATATTAAGTTACTGACCTAGTTTCGTATGCATTGTTATTTAAATTAGGTTATCAGACTTATCAGTAGGCTAAACTCTGCCCTACTAAACTTGCAAAGTGAGTCATTCTCTTTTTATTAATGGTTTTACTAAACTTCAAATTATTTTCAAAAGTTATACTTACAGGGATTAAGTCGTGGTTATCTTAAATCACTGGCAAGTGGGGTATTGTGCACATTACTAATTTCTCACGGTTAGGTTCATCAACCTAACAGTGATAATCATCACTACTTGGGTGAAAGGGCCCAATAGTGGTATGACCATCGTCACCAGGGTGTGACACGGCGCCAGATAAAAATAAGATAGTAGTCATTGTAATCGCTCTTATGCTGTAATTTATAACTAATGTGTCGTTTTATATAACTTGAGTGACTCGCCAGTATTTCCCCGCTGATAAAATATTTTTAAAACATGTTTCAGGTGACCTACTGTGAATCAAGGAAAAGTGCTACGGAGCACTAATAAAAGCTTGAAGTGGTGGCTCAGTTAAATAAATAAACATGTTTTGTAAAATAGGGAATTTCCTCGTGAAATTCCTCTATTGTAAATTACGGGGTTTGTCCCAAATTATGAAATAAAATAATTGGGCATTTTCAAGATTTAAGAGATCCTGTTACACTTCCGTTGTCAACTCAAATGATAAATACCACGGGTTTATGTCCCGCGGCTCCTGGACCGGGTCACACCGGGACGGGGATCGTGACAGGTTAATCTTCTAAATCTTTCCTGAGCTGACGCCTGGATCTCCCTGCAAAACACTAAACACACCGTTAAGCTCGTTAAGAGGAGGAAAATAGGGGGTTCTCCTCTTAACCACCATCCAGTGTGAGAATAAGTATATGTTTTGAGGGAATAAGTGTGTGATTAAAGTGAGAGAGCAGAGAACAAAATAGCATTAACCTATACATGAAGGTCCCTATTTATAGCCGGAGTAGTGTAGAAGGAGATGGGCTGATGGGCCTTGGGGCTGGAGTCGACAACAAGGAATATCCTTCTTGTCTCTTCTATCACGACCGTTAGTGTTTCTAGAAAGTTAACGGAGCTGGCGCACCCTGAGTGGAGCCACGTGTCCGGGTTGTCGTCCTTGTTTTCTCCCTGACATCACCAGGTGAGTGGAGATCATGGGGTAGGTGTTGCCGCCCTCTGATTGGTGCCACGTAGGCGTCCTTGTGTACCTTCTTGTCTCCTGCACGATTGTTGATCGTGGAGCACGATAGGATACAGACTGTTGGACGCTGATTGGCCCATTTCTCTGCCACTCGTACCTTTTGTGTTATCCGGAATGAACCTGCGCTTCTGTCCTCGCGCGGCCTCTGGAGCACATCCATATAGCCGGCGCAAGGTCCAGGGAGTGAGAGCTTTCATCCAGATTGCTAAGTGTAGAATCTGAGCTTTAACCTTGCTTGGGCCTCGCGCGCGACCTAGGTTTCATCTATTTAGTTGGCGCGGGCTCTGTAGTTTTTCAGATTGATGTAGTGGGAGTATGGTCTCGCGCGCGACCTGATTGGTCTGCGCGGCTTTTTGGGACCATACCCCTTCATTAACGAATGTAGATTTACGATTTTGATTTAGCCACAATTTCTAACTTCGTCCCTCTTTTTTTTATTGGAAAATTGGTATTTTGTATCCGATGACTTTGTTTAATTTGATGATCACTAATGATTGTATAATTTTCGTTTCAAATTTGATTAAACCAAGTGTATAGATTAATTATTTCTTGATTTCAATCATGAGTTTTGGATTTGAATGTGATGAATACTTGCGAACATAAACAGGGGTATGTACAATTTGATTGAATGCAAAATAAAACATAAACAAGGGTATGTACATTTTGGATTTTGGATCCCCTGTGTTTATGCAAAGATCGGATTGGTTACCAAAAATAATGATGGGGCAGATATTCTTCCGTCTTTTGCTTGAACGCAATAACAATTTGATATTCATATTATGTTATACATGCGATAATTTGTCATTTGCAATCTGTTTTGTTTTCTAGTATTTTTTGTCAGCGAATCGCCTTCAATTGGTCTCTGTGAATCGACATCAAATTGGCCTCTGAAAATTGTCATATGCATATCGCAATCAATGGATGTTCTCGGAAATGTTTCTGTTGTAAATTGCTAACGTTTAAGGTTCAAGGTTAAGTTAGAAATCGGTGACTGTTCTTCAAATTTGGAATCATTAAAATTCGAAAGTGGGAAAAGGATATAATCGAAATTTTGATTCATTAAAAATCGGCATTGGCGACAAAGGATATAACCGAAATCAAGCAGACAAATCTTTTAATAAATTGTTCCCCGTTGCAGATAATCTTTTAGATACCGGTATGAAACGGTCGGCTACCCCAGACACGCCCCTGTACATTCAGGGCCGGTAAAAATTAGTAGGCGGCCTCTGGTATGGTTGCTTTAATTTTAATTACACAGATTACTAATCAGTTGATTAATGCAATCTCAGATTACTAACAAATCGACCTTGGTTAAGCATATAGAATATAAGTTTCAACAAGTTCACGTTTGATGAAATGTAAACCGTTTGATTTAATGCATGTATGAAACATTGATGTGATATATAATATAATATATTAATGCATGTATGAAACATTGATATATAAACATTGTTGTGCAGACGAGGCGCTGAGGCTTTCGGATCCAGTTGGGGGCATAAAAGGTTCCGCTGCTGTTTTAAAAAGGCTTAAAATATCCATAAAAGAGTGGCGTGCGAAGGAGATGGAAAAGGAGATGTGTCAATTGAAAACTTGTGAACTTGGCATCGAAGAGTTAGAGAAGGTGGCCGAAACTCGCTCGTTGAGGGTTCATGAAAGAGACCGTAGGGCAGCTCTAAGGGTGCAATTGAAGTCTTTCCATCTTAAAAAAGCCAAAGATCTACAGCAAAAGGCACGGGTGAAGTGGATTCGTGACGCAGACGAAAACTCATCCTATTTCCACACGGTAATAAACTGTAACAAAGGGAGAAACCGTGTAAATGGGTTGCAATTTGAAGGTGAATGGATATCTGAGCCTAATAAGTTGAAAGACGCACTTAAAAGGGCATTCAAGAAACAATTTGCTGAACCAATAAGGAGGCGACCTTCTTTTATCAACTCGGGTCTTAGGAAACTATCAAAGAACAAAGCTGCAGGTCTTATCGCTCCGTTTTCTGAAATCGAAGTTCGTGCTGCCATTTGGAGTTGCGATGGGAGCAAAGCTCCAGGGCCAGATGGTTTTACCATCAAATTCTATAAACGCTTCTGGGAAAAACTAAAACCTAACATTATGTCGCTTCTGGCAGATTTCCATAGCGGCAGGAATCTCCAAGTGGGATGTAACGCCTCCTTTATTGCCCTCATACCAAAAGTAGGAGACCCACAAGGGTTGATGGACTTCAGGCCAATATCATTAATTGGGTCCCTTTACAAGATCATAGCTAAAGTCTTAGCATCCCGGTTGAAGCCAGTACTTGGTGACTTAATATCCCCGACTCAATCAGCCTTCGTTGGTGATAGAAACATCCTAGATGGACCGTTGGTGGTAAGTGAGGTAGTGAGTTGGGCGAAAAAGGTGAAGAAGCGTCTTTTTATTTATAAAGTTGACTTCGCTAAGGCGTAAGACACTCTAAACTGGAGGTTCCTCCTAAAAGTGCTGGATTATATGGGGTTCCCGAGTATTTGGGTTAACTGGATAGCTGGGTGTCTAAAATCTAGGAGGGGCTCGGTGTTAGTAAATGGCTCTCCTACGAACGAGTTCAATTTCAAAAGGGGTCTAAGGCAAAAGGACCCGCTTTCCCCATCTTTATTTATTTTGGCAATGGAAGTCCTCGACATGCTTATGAAACGGGCTGTGGAAACGGGGCTGATCTCAGGCGCTAAACTGCCCAACAATGGGCCAGTGCTAACACATCTCAGCTACGCGGACGATGTAATTTCCGTTTGTGAGTGGTCGAAGCAAAACTTGCTGAATTTAAGCAGATTTATGAGGTGTTTCAGCCTGATTTCGGGGCTGAACATGAACCGGCAGAAAAGTAAAATCATGGGGGTAGGGGTCGAAGAGGGTCAAATCATTGAGGCAGCTGAGATTTTGAAGTGCGGGGTCGGTTCCTTTCCTTTTGTTTATCTTGGCATCCATATAGGAGCGAATATGACGCGTATAAACTCATGGAAACCAGTGATTAAAAAGTTATGTGATAAACTAAACGCTTGGAAACTGAAAACCCTTTCTCTTGTGGGTCGGGTTACGCTTGCAAAGACTGTCTTGGGCAGCCTCCCGTCCTATTTTTAGGGGTATTTCGGGCCCCTCAAGCAGTGGTAAAAATCTTAGAAGGGCTGAGAAGGTCATTCGTGTGGGGGCAAGTTGGGAATAGGAAAAAAGTGGCGTGGATTCGTTTGGGGAAGCTGATATAGGCAAAAAATCAGGGAGGTCTCGGAATAGGCGGGTTGGATGATTTTAACCTTGCTATTGATACGTGGTTAAAAATCGGTGTTCGTTATTACATAGCTTGATGTTTTTACATAGGTTTTAAATTCGGATAACCTACTTTTAATCAAATATGTGTTTTTGCAGGTTTGATGGAGTTTAAGGAGCTTTTCGGGAGCTTTACGAGTCATCGGGTTGAAAACCGGAGCACCGGGATGCGTTACGGGTCAACCGGAAGTATAAGACGCGAAAAATGGAGATCTCACAAAAGAGAGCCCGTCGACGATGGGGCCCAGGCCGTCGGCGACGCCCCTTAAAAATGTCCGTCAGCCAAAAGTCCCGTATCCAGGTATTTAAGGCATCGGCCAGTTTTGCGATTTTGGGAGCCCGTCGGCGACGGGGGTGAGCCCGTCGGCGACGGGTAGCAGACTTCTGAAACACGATTTGTTGATTGTTTGGTTATGGGAACGATTTTATGGGTAGAGGGGGCATTCAAGTCGGTGGTTACACTTCATGTAAGTTGAATCTTCATCCTTGGAACTTTTCATCACTATTCACCTACCATTCAATCTCTCCAACATCAACAACCCGAATCAAGGGAATTTCATCATCATATCAATCTTGATTCCAAACCCTAACCTTCAATCCATTCATCCATCCATTCACCATCATCCATCACAAGACCTTCGCTATCCACCAATTCTCCATATTTCAAGCTTCAAGATGATCTTTATTAAGCTCCAAACATCCGGTGATCAAGCTTCTTCAACCATGAGCGGCTAATCATCTCGGTTTCACCCCGGTGTAGGTAGTTGTTAATTTTAGGGTTTCGAATTGTTCTTGTTTCAACTTATTGACAATTTGTGTTTGATTTTTGAAACTTTTGATAATAGTGTTACATTTGTTACGAATTCGTAAATTGTCGAACGATGTTAAAAGTTATAATTTGCGAAATGGTGATATGTAATTGTGCATTGTCATGGTTAGGATTTACTTGTGTTGATTACAAAGTGTATTTTTGTCCGTTCTTCAGGACGTTGATAGCTATTAGCACCTAAGTCACGGTACACTAAATCCGTTAATCAAATGCATTTGAGTTGAATCTAAAACTTGTAGAAATCCTAGGTTAGCAATTACCGAAACCGGGTGTGATTCCTCTTTCTTATTATTGTTAGTTTAAGAGTAGGTTGTTTAGACAATGTATGTTATTCTAGCATGATTTTGAATAAGATTAGTTGTTTTGGATGGAATTTGAGCATGTTATAACCATAGTGATGTGATTACACTCGTTATTTACATGATTGAACATGAAGTTGATGTTGAACTTTGTTAAACTTACAAGAAATTGCGAGTAACAAGTATGATTGATAGGTTTATGATAAAATGAGCGACTTCGGAAGTTTAAAGAGGCGATTTTACATTCACTTGTTAATTAAAATGTCAACATCACACATCATGTTCAAAGTTTGAGAGTTTATTGAAGGTTTGGGTTTATATTGATGTTATGTTTGTTTGTGATTGTAGTTATGGCCGGTGGTAAAAGACAAAAGACTACAGGGCAAGCTTCATCATCGGGAGTCGGTTCTTCCGGTTTAATACCGAAGAAGTGGGAGCAATTGAGCTCCATCGAAGACGGTGATGCAAGATTGTATAGACAGGATTGGGCGTGGGCAAAGTTCAGGGATAGCAAAAGCGCCGAAGTTTGGGATGAGGAGAAGAACAAACCCTTATCGGGTTATCAAGATAGGAAGTTAGAGGCCAAGCTTTGGAAATGGAAAATGGTCAACAACGTTAATACCTCAGTTTCGGAAAGGATTCTCTGTGAAAGAGTGGTGAATGTTGAAGAGTTCAAACAAATCGGAATCGCGCAAATGTTTGAACGCCAAGGATGGGAAAGGGTGCTTGATTGGTGTGAAGATAACACCTCGCGGGTGTATCTGGCGGAGGTGTGCGAGTGGTTGTCGACGTTGAGGTTTATGAATAAAGATAGTCCTCCTTCCGAGTGGAAATTGGTTGGTAAAACAAGCCGGGGGGTAATGACGATGTCTTTCGAAACAATCAACTGCATTTCACGCTTTGATTCTTTGGGGGTGCAAGCATATGAATATCCAACCATGCAACAATTTTTGGATAATCATATGAATGATGGTGATCCGGAGCAGATGACCGCGGTTATTTTACCCTACAATGATGGAGGAGAAGCAAAGAGAAATCAAATGACGATTGAGGGAAAGATTCTCCAAGGGATTTCTGTTGAGAACATTTTGGTGAGGTTTGGTGATCGTGGAGGTGTTAGAGCGAGTGACTGTAGGGTGGTGCACTCTTTGCTATACGGGACCCCTACATTGTCATGGAGACACATAGTGATGATGAATACGTGGGCTACTCGGGAGTCGTCCCAGAGGCGTTTTATTCCATACGCACGCCTCATTAGTGCCATGATTGTTCAACAAAATTGCCTACCACCGGAATCACTATGGGTAACTAAACCGTTGGAGGAAATTAACAAGGCCTCCATGAGGAAGAACTGGAAGATAGAGGTTAAGCTCTCAGGGAACAAGTATGTTGTGACCGACAGGATGGGTCATAAGTATGAGTTTCTTACTTTAGGGGCACAACCGGAATCGAGAGAAGATGAAGAGATGGGTGATGAAGAGGAGGAAACTGAGCCCTCCGGTCCACAAAGACCAAGACAAAGATACCTGAGGCCGCATAGAGAAATTAATGCAGATGTGGCGGGCTTTGTGAACATTAGACGGGTGCCCTCCTACAAAAATTTTGATCGGGGACAACAAGAGATATATGACAATGTCTCTGCATGCATAGGTGAAGGCCGAGAGTATAACCGAAGGAGGGAAGCCTGGGAGGAGGCACAGGGATCCCAAATGCAAGAGTATTGGGCAGTTCAAGCAGCCCATCGGGAGAGAATGGATAAGTTTGTGGAGGAGCAACAACTGTTCCAAGCGATGCAGAGGTCACACATGGAACAGTTGGAGAAGATGCAAGAGGATGAGGCAGCCCGCAGACTGGCGTGGGAAGAAAGGGAGGAAAAAGAGCGGCACGAGCGTAACATGTTGGAGGACAACCGTTTTAGTGCCTTATTTGTCTCACAAGAAATGGCTATTAATAATGCCAAGATCCTTCACGATCAAGAGAGACACCAAAGAGACCTTGAGGCTGGCCGCCCCTATGTCGAGCATTCGGGGTGGACCGACTACTCCAATCTCTCCGTTCCACGAGGCCCATCCGACCCATCTCCTCATTGGCCCGAGGCAGTCGGCTCTAGTTTCATTCCGATTCCTTACCAACCACCGCCACAAGGAGAGTCAAGCCCACTAGATAACTATAGGGATATGTTTAAGGCCCTCACTGGTTATCCGTACCAGCCGTACCCGCCAGTGAACCCTAATGAGAGATATCAGCGGTAGAGGCAAGGTATGTTTTTGTTGTTGTTGTTGTATATTATTTTGTTTCCGTTATTTTTATTTCATGTTATTTATTTTCGCCTAGTTAAATGAACGTTGTGGGTGTTTTCCCTATATAACCCTCACGAGACCTCTCGTCCTCCCAAGCTATTGGGGGTTTAAAAGGGCTTGTTGCATAAGCTAAATGCAACCGTGATTCCTATGAAAGTGAGTTAGGTTTGTTGTTGTTGTAAATTATTTTCCACAAAAATCAAAGTGAAGTAACGCATGGCTTGGTAATATTTTCGTAAAAGTGGTAGAACTAGGTAACTAACAAATTTTGATGGTTGTGAGAAGCATGCTTCTACACAAGGATTAGAATTTGTAGGTACAACATGTTCGCGGGACAACCGTTCTTATGAAGAGATGAAGAAGATATGAGCATCAAGCGACAAAAATCAGGTGCATGCGTTTCCTTTTTACTTTGATTCTTAGTTTAGTTTAGTAATAAGTGGATTGTACATTGTATTTTATTTTCCGGGGTGAGATTTTGGGAAGGTTAGATGTGTCACATCCCTTGTGCGTTTTAAAACTCTAGTTCTTGCACATTGAGGACAATGTTTACCTCAAGTGTGGGGATGGGGGAGTAGTAAAAGTTTTCGATTTTGACTCGTTCATTTAAATTCTACACATTGAGGACAATGTTTACCTCAAGTGTGGGGATGGGGGGAAATTTCAAAAAAATTTCAAAATTTCTTGTTTCAAAAGCGATTTTAAAAGCACAGGTAACCAAGTCAACGAGGGATGTCACAACCCATTTGGTCTTTTGTCATGGTCAAGTTCAAATTAATAAGCATAACGGGTATTTAGCCGGTGGTTATTTGGGAATAATTCGCCTAAGGAACTAGCAATTTATGCATATCACATATCATACCCTTATACGTGAGGTTTGAGCCACTTTTATATCACAGATTTACATTTACATGTTTCTTTGTTTGAGTGGACCATTAGTCGCGTATTGTAGAACTTGCAACTTTTGATACGTTTGAGACCATAGACCGAATACAAGCACGAGAATGATTAGGGCATTAGGTAAACCTTTTCCTTTTACACCATTTTTTATATCCTTACCCAAAAATTATCCCCTAGTAGCCAACTTTGAGCTTAAACCTTTCGTTTGACAACCCATTTAGCCCATAACCATAAGCCTTTTCGTTTTACACCCGTGTGATGAAAATTCGATTATAGGAGCGTAAGTTTGTATAGTTGTGATTCATTTGTAAAAAAAAACCAGAAAATGTTGCGAAAAAGAATAGAAAATCATTGAGAAAAGATCAAAAATATGTGTTTCTAGTTGTTGAATAAAAGGCGAAAATCATTGCCATGTAGTTGATGTTTATAGTTTATTTGAGTTTAGAATAGTTGCGTTGTAATAAAAATCGAATTTTCATCACCTTAGCCACTTTAAAAATATCCAATTTCCTACCCTTAACCTAGCCCCGTTACAACCCTTATAAAGACCTTATGACTTGTGCTTAGTATTCGTGATCGGTGGTGGAGAATGATTGAGTTGCAAGCCTATGCGGGTACGTGTTCTAATCGGTTTTGAGCGATTAATTGTTGAAGTGCTAATACATTATACACATTAGCCAATTTTTAAGCCGAGTGGAGAGCACATTGTGAGGGATATGCATGATTTGTTAGTTTTACGGGCGGGTTAATCTTGGATAACCATTATTATATGTGATTATTCACTTAACTGGTAAATATGTGAAAATTGTAAAAGGTTTGAACTTTTGTATGACAATAGACCTTAACCTTTGTCTCGGGAATGGGAAGTGTGTTCGTTGTTCGACCCATGTGAAAATGAAAAAAAAACAGATTTGCTTGAGGGCAAGCAAAAGACAAGTGTGGGGATGTGATACGTGGTTGAAAACCGGTGTTCGTTATTGCATAACTTGATGTTTTTACATAGGTTTTAAATTCGGATAGCCTACTTTTAATCAAATATGTGTTTTTGCAGGTTTGATGGAGTTTAAGGAGCTTTTCGGGAGCTTTACGAGTCATCGGGTTGAAAACCGGAGCACTGGGATGCGTTACGGGTCAACCGGAAGTATAAGACACGAAAAATGGAGATCTCACAAAAGAGAGCCCGTCGCTGACGGGGCCCAGGCCGTCGGCGACGCCGCTTAAAAATGTCCGTCAGCCAAAAGTCTCGTATCCAGGTATTTAAGGCGTCGGCCAGTTTGCGATTTTGGGAGCCCGTCGGCGACGGGTAGCAGACTTCTGAAACGCGATTTGTTGATTGTTTGGTTATGGGAACGATTTTATGGGTAGAGGGGGCATTCAAGTCGGGGGGTTACACTTCATGTAAGTTGAATCTTCATTCTTGGAACTTTTCATCACTATTCACCTACCATTCAATCTCTCCAACATCAACAACCCGAATCAAGAGAATTTCATCATCATATCAATCTTGATTCCAAACCCTAACCTTCAATCCATTCATCCATCCATTCATCATCATCCATCACAAGACCTTCGCTATCCACCAATTCTCATTATTTCAAGCTTCAAGATGATCTTTATCAAGCTCCAAACATCCGGTGATCAAGCTTCTTCAACCATGAGCGGCTAATCATCTCGGTTTCACCCCGGTGTAGGTAGTTGTTAATTTTAGGGTTTCGAAATGTTCTTGTTTCAACTTAGTGACAATTTGTGTTTGATTTTTGAAACTTTTGATAATAGTGTTACATTTGTTACGAATTCGTAAATTGTCGAACGATGTTAAAAGTTATGACTTTGCGAAATGGTGATATGTAATTGTGCATTGTCATGGTTAGGATTTACTTGTGTTGATTACAAAGTGTATTTTTGTCCGTTCTTCGGGACGTTGATAGCTATTAGCACCTAAGTCACGGTACACTAAATCCGTTAATCAAATGCATTTGAGTTGAATCTAAAACTTGTAGAAATCCTAAGTTAGCAATTACTGAAACCGGGTGTGATTCCTCTTTCTTATTATTGTTCTAGTAATTAAATTTTCTCATAATCATTAACCTTTAGTTGTTAATCAATTCAATCTATTCACTTAGTTTAAACTCACATCACTCAATTAAAGAAAAACACAAAGAAATTCTAGTAAGCTTCATAATACGTGACATTCTTGATAATTCAATCGAATCCACACACAAACCACATACTCTTCGTGGTTCGACCCCTCACTACCACTAGCTACGCGGGTGTGTTACTTGTGCAGGTTACAGGTAGTGTATGCATAAGCGGAACTCCGGGAGGACTTCACCTTTAGTCTACGAACCGGAAATCGAAAGAGTAGCAAGAAGAAACTTAGCAAGCCGATTAGAAGCAACACTTGCTTCTAATCAAACCAACCAAACACCACAACTCACACCGACCATTGAAACCGATTCAATGGCGAACCAAAATTCCAACCAAAACCCAAACCAATTCCAATACCGAAGCAACTTCAATCCTGCCCCAAATGTTCAACCTTTACCTCAAGAGCGACCAGGTGGTAACAACAACAATGGACCACCCACACCACCGTTTCAAAACCAAAATCCCAATAACACCCAACGAACACCCCAACAACAAAACCTTCATCGACACAATTCCTTACCTCTCAACCTTGATGACAGGAATGTCAATTCCGACCGTCGAGGTAATCGAGATCGTGGCAATCCCACGAACGAAGACCCATTTTTCAACATAGACGATTTGAGGAACGCCATCCCCGATGACGAACCATATAGTGTTACCGGTTATCAATCACCGGAACATGTGAGCATACATACGGAAAATTCGGACGATGGGGGATATTTTGATGATCGAGTTAATGATGAGGAAGATTGGGGATACGTGAATAGGGGGAATGTCTACAATGCGAGAGGCTTTGAAGATGACGAGTTCGGCTATCAAAATGCCAACTTTGTGGGGGATGATAATTATGGGTACGGGAACGTGAGAAATGATGGGTATGGAAACAACCGTCAACCACGAAACAACAACCAACGGAACCGAGATGATGGGTTTTACAACAACAATAATAACAACAATGGTAACCCTAATCAGATTCCTCGTTTCGTGGGAGGTGGTAACCAAAGAGGCAATCAAGGTATAAATCAAGGTGGGGATAGAAGAGGTGACCGAAGAGACAATCGAAGACCGGTCGATCAAGAGGTTAACGGTCCACAACGTCGTCAACAACCTCCATGGGGAGTGAATGACCGTTTTCGATCGGTGGACACCGATAATGATTCACCAATTGTGTGCGAAAGAAGAATGTTCGATTGTAAACCACATTACATCAATATACTTCCCCACTTCAATGGGAGGTCTAATGATGAGCCGTATACGCACTTGGCGGAATTCTCATCCATTTGTAACACAATTGGGGGGGCACAACTTCGCACTAGAGGAGGTCAAGCTTCGTTTGTTCCAATTTTCGTTGAAAGACAAGGCAAAGCAATGGTTTCTCACACTTCCGGCGAATAGCATCCGGACATGGGGTGAGATGCAACAAGCCTTTTTAGAAGAATATTACTCGATGGCGAAAACCGACGACGCTAGGGATGAAATAAGATCATTTCAGCAACTATCGAGTGAACTGTTGCATGAAGCGTTCACTCGATTTAAAGAATTGATGCGGAGATGCCCACATCTCCAAATAGAAAAGTGGGAATTGGTGAAGTGCTTTGTACGTGGGTTGGACGACACAACATGGAATCGTCTCGAATCAACGAGCAACGGGACTCTCTTGAGCAATCACGAAGATGATGATTGGGTGTTTTTGGAGCGAATGAGCAAGCGGTCGAAGGAAAAGGTATCAGCCGATAGAGCCAAGAAACATCCTATTCCCTGATCACTACCCGATCTTGATTCTAAGGATCGGATTTCTACTTTAGAAAGGGAAATGGCTCGTATGAAAAAGAAGGAGGTGAATGCGGTTCAATTCGCAGTGTGTGAGGATTGTGGGGATATTGGCCATCGGACCGATCAATGTCCAACGGGGCCGGGTGAGTACACCGAGGAAGTCAATCAAGTGTTTGGGGATAGAAAGAATAATGATATGAACTCTAACACTTATCATCCCGGATTGAGAAACCATCCCAACTTTCGATATGGGAATGCCGCAAATCAAATGAACCCGAATTTCCAACCGGGTAATCAAAGCGGGTCATCATATCAAAATCGCCAAGGTGGTAACCAAGGGGGTTACCAACGTAATTATAGTCAAGGATACCAAGGTAGGGATAATAATTATCAAGGTGGGTATCAAAGAAATTACAACAACCAAGGCGGTAATGGAAGTGGGTCAAACAACCAAGGAGGTGGTAATGATTTGAATGCGAAAATGGTTGCGATGCTTTCGATGATGCAAGAATCCAAGAAGGAGAATGAGATTCGGGATAAGGCACATGAAGCATTAGCAAAACAAGTAGGCCAACTCGCGGAGGAAATGGCTCAAGTGAGAGGAAGCTCGGGAAAGCTTCTAAGTGACACAACGGTGAACCCTAAGCATCAAGGGTCAAGCTCAAGGAACACATGTGAGGTACCAATTAATAAACTTACTTTACGTAGTGGTCGAGTTGTTGATAATGATGTCAAAACACCGCCACCCCAGTTTGTCGAAGGGGTGGTGGAAGATGCTAGTGAAGATGAGAATGAGGATGGTCAAACGGGTCAAAACAAAAATGATTTAAAAAAGAATAACAATACTCCCGTTGTGACCATACCCGTCCCTAAGGCTAAGGAAAAGGGTGTGGAGGCTAATACCGCCCCTTATCCCGAAGCATTGAAGGGACCTTTGAAGAAGGTTGTAAACAAAAGAGGTCCACAACAAAAAGAGTTGTTGGAAATTTTCAAACAAGTAAAAAATTAATTTACCTCTTTTGGATGCAATCAAACAAGTACGTCTTATGCTAAGTACTTGAAAGAATTGTGTACCCAAAAACGAACTCATAAATTTCCAAAAAAAATAGACTTAACCGAAAATGTGAGTTCGATTCTTTCGGGTGCACTTCCACCTAAGCTCCAAGATCCGGGTGCGCCTATCATTTCAATTCAAGTAGGCGACTTTAAAATCAATCGGGCACTTCTAGATCTTGGTGCTAGCGTGAGCATTCTATCGGGTAGTTTGTATGACCAATACGAGTTTGGTCCACTTCAGTCGTCAAACACCACCGTGGTGTTAGCCGATTTGACACCTAAACTACCCCGTGGAATTGTTTCGGATGTGATAGTAAAAATCGAGGATTTTTACTATCCGGTGGACTTTTTAGTACTTGATTATGTGGCCAAGGACCCAACCAAGCAACCTACAGTGATTTTGGGTCGACCGTTCTTAGCAACCGCAAATTCTCAAATTGATTGCAAAACAGGAACGGTTGACATGACATTTGGAAACCAAAGGTTGAGGCTGCATGTTTTTTCCGGACTTACGAACCCTCTAGTTGATGATGAATGCTATATGGCGGACATCGTTGACACGTGTATACCTCTTTGCGACACAGTCGTAGATGGGGAAAACACAATGGAGGATTGTTATATGTTTGACAGGTCACAGGTGGAGATGGATAAGAGCATAGACGAGGAAGTGAAAAGTTTGGAGGTGCTTGCGGTTAGAGAGGGAAAACCGACATGGACGCACCAAGTTGACAGTTTACCGGAGAGCATTGACACCAAGTTGAAGTCGTCGTTAGTAGAGCCTCCGGAGGTTGAATTGAAGGCGTTGCCTAAGCATCTCAAGTATGCTTATGTTGGTGAAGGCAACACGCTCCCGGTTATCATTGCATCAAACTTAACCGTAGAGCAAGAGAATAAATTGATGGGTGTTTTGGTCACCAATCGGGCGGCGATTGGATGGACCATTGCTGATTTGAAGGGTATTAGTCCCTCGGTGGTGATGTACAAAATCATCACGGAAGAAAATGTGACTCCCGTTCGAGATGCACAACGGAGATTGAATCCGAATATGCGGGAGGTGGTGAAAAAGGAAGTGCTGAAATGGCTTGATGCGGGTATCATTTACTCGATCTCGGATAGCCAATGGGTGAGCCCAACACAGACGGTTCCAAAGAAAGCGGGTATACAAGTCGTCAAAAATGACGCAGGTGAAGAGGTAGCCACTCGGCCAGTAACCGGGTGGCGAATTTGTATTGATTATAGGAAGTTGAATATCGCAACTTCCAAATATCATTTTCCTTTACCGTTCATTGATCAAATAGTTGAGAAATTGTCGTGGCAACAATTTTATTGCTTCTTAGATGGCTATTCTGGTTATAACCAAATTGCTATCCATCCAGAAGATCAATCAAAGACCACATTTACTTGTCCCTACGGCACCTTCGCATTTAGGCGAATGCCGTTTGGATTATGTAACTCCCCCACCACCTTACAAAGGTGTATGATGAGTATCTTTTCAGATATGGTGGGGAAGTCTTTGGAAATCTTCATGGATGATTTCTCGATTTTTGGGTCATCATTTGAGGCTTGTTTGGACCAACTAGACAAAGTACTAAAAAGATGTGTTGAAACTAGTTTGGTCCTAAGTTGGGAAAAGAGCCATTTTATGGTTCAAGAGGGAATCGTGTTGGGACATGTGGTGTCGAGACTTGGGATAGAGGTTGATCGTGCAAAAGTGCAAGTTATATCTACTTTGCCGTATCCCACGAGTGTTAAAGATGTTAGGTCGTTTCTAGGTCACGCGGGTTTTTATCGATGGTTTATTAAGGGTTTTAGTGATATAACAAAGCCTTTGTGCAACTTGTTGTTAAAAGATCAACCGTTTGATTTTAATGAAAATTGTCAAAACGCTTTTAACAAGTTAAAAGAAAAGTTAGTTGAGGCCCCAATCTTGCAATCGCCAAATTGGTCTTTCCCTTTTGAAGTTATGTGCGATGCGAGTGATTATGCGGTGGGGGCCGTGTTGGGACAACGGGTTGACAAGAAACCCGTTGCCATATACTACGCGAGTAAGACTCTTTCGAATGCACAATTGAATTACACCACCACCGAAAAAGAGCTACTTGCGGTGGTATATGCATTGGATAAATTTTGGTCATACATATGGGGTAGTAAAGTGATTATTTATTCTGATCACACTGCAGTTAGGTACCTCATGGAGAAGAAAGATGCAAAACCGAGTTTGATCCGATGGGTGTTGTTGCTCCAAGAGTTTGATTTGGAGATACGGGACAAAAAGGGTACCGAGAATGTGGTAGCGGACCATTTGTCCCGGTTGATGGTTGATGAGGATCCTAAATCGTTAGAGATCAATTAGTCGTTCTCCGATGAGCATATTATGAAATTGGATAAGTTACCTTGGTATGCTAACATTGTGAATTATCTTGTTACAGGTGACTTACCAGCACATTGGGATAGACGGAAGAGGCAACACTTCATGTCTCAAATCAAGTACTGCCAGTTGGAAGAACCGCACTTGTGGAAAGAATGTGCGGATCAAGTGATTAGAAGATGCATAGATGATGAGGAAATTCCAAGCGTGTTGCATCATCTACATTCGTTTGCGTGTAGTGGCCATTTTAGTGGCCACAAAACGGGTCATAAAGTGTTGAATAGTGGTCTTTATTGGCCAACTATTTTTAAAGATGCAAATGAGTTTTCAAAGAATTGCATAGAGTGCCAAAAACTAGGGGTATTTCAAAAAGGGATGAGATGCCCATGCAACCAATCCTTGTAGTCGATGTTTTCGATGTTTGGGGTATTGATTTCATGGGCCCATTCCCCAATTCCTATGGCAATTTGTATATCTTGGTGGTCGTTGACTATGTGTCAAAGTGGGTCGAAGCAATAGCCACCAAGACGAACGACCGCTCCGTAGTGTGTAATTTTGTTCAAACCAATATTTTCTCAAGGTTTGGGATTCCTCGTGTCATCATAAGTGATGGAGGATCCCATTTTAAAAATTTTCGGTTTGGGAAACTTCTAAAATGGTTTGGTATTGACCATAGGATTGCTACCCCCTATCACCCGCAAATAAGCGGGCAAGTTGAGGTGTCAAATAGGCAAATCAAAGAGATCTTGCAAAAGACCGTGCGGGCGGACCGTAAGGATTGGTCAATTAAGTTGAACGATGCTTTATGGGCCTACCGTACGGCACATAAGACACCTATTGGCACTACACCTTACCGGTTGGTTTACGGTAAAAATTGTCATTTACCGGTTGAACTTGTGCACAAATCATTATGGGCTATTAAAGAGGTTAATGTTCAATATGATGATGCAGGTATGGAACGAAAACTCAAGCTATGCGAGTTGGAGGAGCTAAGGGAAATGGCATATGAATGCGCGTCCAAGTACAAGGACGGAATGAAGAAGGTGCATGATGCCAAGTTGAGAAAGAAGGAGTTCCAGGTTGGGCAAAAGGTATGGCTTTACAATTCGAAGCTCAAGTTCTTTCCCGGAAAGCTCCGGAGCAAATGGATGGGACCCTATGTGATCACCCGGGTCGGACAATTGGGTGATGTTACAATCGAGAACCCAAAGGATGGGATAAGACAAACGGTAAATGGTCATCGGCTAAAACCGTTTCTCGATGGTAACGAAAAGGTGGATGAAAGCAAGGAATTGGTGAGCTTTGTGGTAAGCACACCGATTTACGAGGTCGACTAACAAGGACCGGTAACATTCTGTGTAAAGTTATGTATAATTATTTAATTGTTTGTGTGTTTTGGATATAATCGTTTCCGTTTCGTACTAACCCTATTTGATTGTGTGAAATCCGGATATCTAGAACGAGTCTTGAAGACGTAAGGTATGTTTTTAGACTTTGTTATGTGCATTGAGGACAATACACGACTTTTTGGGGGGTGGTAGGGCCGTTAACGGTTATCGCAGTTTCAAAAGTTTAACATATAAAAATTTACAAAAAGGATTTTAATAATTTTTAGGATTTTTTAATGTACATAGGCCCTTTATTAAAAGTTCATAAAATTCTCTCTATTTTTCATAAAAAATAAAAAATAAATTTGAAAATAAAAAAATTAAAGCCCGTCGGCGACGGGCCATTGGGCGTCGGCTACAGGTCCCCTAAACAGCCGTCGGCATCATATCCTCGTATCCAGGAACTTAGGCCGTCGGCCAAACCAAACCAAACAACAACCCGTCGGCGACGGGAGGGGGTCCGTCGGCGATGGGCTTCCTTTCTCGCGACGGGTCAGGTTCGTTTTTTTTAACACTAAACTCGAACCAAAGCCCTCTTTCACCTAACCAAACATCACATAAACTCATTATTGACCCCCAATTCGACATACACCAGCCCCATATCACTCATTACTCCAAAATCCCTGCTATCTCTCCTAACTCACCCATTCCATCTTCTCCATTAACCACCAAGAACCCTAGCAACTTTCAAGCTTTCATAACTTTCTCAAATCTCTACCAAATCACCTGATTTCGGAGTCTATCTTGAGTGATTTTTCAAGAGGATCAAAACCCCCAATACGGTTTTCATCAATTCTTGCTAGTTTGCAAGATTTCTGGGCGTGTAATTTCGGGTTTTTGAAAGGGTGTTCATCAAGTTGCTTGCTTTACATCTTTTTCTTAGTTCTTCTTGTTTACAACACTAAAGGTATGGATTTTCCTTGATTTTATGCATGATTATCATATGATAGTTGTTTTTCTTCCGAAATTTTAAACTTGTTAGTTTAAGAGTAGGTTGTTTAGACAATGTATGTTGTTCTAGCATGATTTTGAATAAGATTAGTTGTTTTGGATGGAATTTGAGCATGTTATAACCATAGTGATGTGATTACACTCGTTATTTACATGATTGAACATGAAGTTGATGTTGAACTTTGTTAAACTTACAAGAAATTGCGAGTAACAAGTATGATTGATAGGTTTATGATAAAATGAGCGACTTCGGAAGTTTAAAGAGGCGATTTTACATTCACTTGTTAATTAAAATGTCAACATCACACATCATGTTCAAAGTTTGAGAGTTTATTGAAGGTTTGGGTTTATATTGATGTTATGTTTGTTTGTGATTGTAGTTATGGCCGGTGGTAAAAGACAAAAGACTACAGGGCAAGCTTCATCATCGGGAGTCGGTTCTTCCGGTTTAATACCGAAGAAGTGGGAGCAATTGAGCTCCATCGAAGACGGTGATGCAAGATTGTATAGACAGGATTGGGCGTGGGCAAAGTTCAGGGATAGAAAAAGCGCCGAAGTTTGGGATGAGGAGAAGAACAAACCCTTATCGGGTTATCAAGATAGGAAGTTAGAGGCCAAGCTTTGGAAATGGAAAATGGTCAACAACGTTAATACCTCAGTTCCGAAAAGGATTATCTGTGAAAGAGTGGTGAATGTTGAAGAGTTCAAACAAATCGGAATCGCGCAAATGTTTGAACGCCAATGATGGGAAAGGGTGCTTGATTGGTGTGAAGATAACACCTCGCGGGTGTATCTGCCGGAGGTGTGCGAGTGGTTGTCGACGTTGAGGTTTATGAATAAAGATAGTCCTCCTGCCGAGTGGAAATTGGTTGGTAAAACAAGCCGGGGGGTAATGACGAAGTCTTTCGAAACAATCAACTGCATGTCACGCTTTGATTCTTTGGGGGTGCAAGCATATGAATATCCAACCATGCAACAATTTTTGGATAATCATATGAATGATGGTGATCTGGAGCAGATGACCGCGGTTATTTTACCCTACAATGATGGAGGAGAAGCAAAGAGAAATCAAATGACGATTGAGGGAAAGATTCTCCAAGGGATTTCTGTTGAGAACATTTTGGTGAGGTTTGGTGATCGTGGAGGTGTTAGAGCGAGTGATTGTAGGGTGGTGCACTCTTTGCTATACGGGACCCCTACATTGTCATGGAGACACATAGTGATGATGAATACGTGAGCTACTCGGGAGTCGTTCCAGAGGCGTTTTATTCCATACGCACGCCTCATTAGTGCCATGATTGTTCAACAAAATTGCCTACCACCGGAATCACTATGGGTAACTAAACCGTTGGAGGAAATTAACAAGGCCTCCATGAGGAAGAACTGGAAGATAGAGGTTAAGCTCTCAGGGAACAAGTATGTTGTGACCGACAGGATAGGTCATAAGTATGAGTTTCTTACTTCAGGGGCACAACCGGAATCGAGAGAAGATGAAGAGATGGGTGATGAAGAGGAGGAAACTAAGCCCTCCGGTCCACAAAGACCAAGACAAAGATACCTGAGGCCGCATAGAGAAATTAATGCAGATGTGGCGGGCTTTGTGAACATTAGACGGGTGCCCTCCTACAAAAATTTTGATCAGGGACAACAAGAGATATATGACAATGTCTCTGCATGCATAGGTGAAGGCCGAGAGTATAACCGAAGGAGGGAAGCCTGGGAGGAGGCACAGGGATCCCAAATGCAAGAGTATTGGGCAGTTCAAGCAGCCCATCGGGAGAGAATGGATAAGTTTGTGGAGGAGAAACAACTGTTCCAAGCGATGCAGAGGTCACACATGGAACAGTTGGAGAAGATGCAAGAGGATGAGGCAGCCCGCAGACTGGCGTGGGAAGAAAGGGAGGAAAAAGAGCGGCACGAGCGTAACATGTTAGAGGACAACCGTTTTAGTGCCTTATTTGTCTCACAAGAAATGGCTATTAATAATGCCAAGATCCTTTACGATCAGGAGAGACACCAAAGAGACCTTGAGGCTGGCCGCCCCTATGTCGAGCATTCGGGGTGGACCGACTACTCCAATCTCTCCGTTCCACGAGGCCCATCCGACCCATCTCCTCATTGGCCCGAGGCAGTTGGCTCTAGTTTCATTCTGATTCCTTACCAACCACCGCCACAAGGAGAGTCAAGCCCACTAGATAACTACAGGGATATGTTTAAGGCCCTCACTGGTTATCCGTACCAGCCGAACCCGCCAGTGAACCCTAATGAGAGATATCAGCGGTAGAGGCAAGGTATGTTTTTGTTGTTGTTGTTGTATATTATTTTGTTTCCGTTATTTTTATTTCATGGTATTTATTTTCGCCTAGTTAAATGAACGTTGTGGGTGTGTTCCCTATATAACCCTCATGAGACCTTTCGTCCTCCCAAGCTATTGGGGGGTTTAAAAGGGCTTGTTGCATAAGCTAAATGCAACCGTGATTCCTATGAAAGTGAGTTAGGTTTGTTGTTGTTGTAAATTATTTTCCACATAAATCAAAGTGAAGTAACGCATGGCTTGGTAATATTTTCATAAAAGTGGTAGAACTAGGTAACTAACAAATTTTGTTGGTTGTGAGAAGCATGCTTCTACACAAGGATTAGAATTTGTAGGTACAACATGTTCGCGGGACAACCGTTCTTATGAAGAAATGAAGAAGATATGAGCATCAAGCGACAAAAATCAGGTGCATGCGTTTCCTTTTTACTTTGATTCTTAGTTTAGTTTAGTAATAAGTGGATTGTACATTGTATTTTATTTTCCGGGGTGAGATTTTGGGAAGGTTAGACGTGTCACATCCCTTGTGCGTTTTAAAACTTTAGTTCTTGCACATTGAGGACAATGTTTACCTCAAGTGTGGGGATGGGGGAGTAGTAAAAGTTTTCGATTTTGACCCGTTCATTTAAATTCTACACATTGAGGACAATGTTTACCTCAAGTGTGGGGATGGGGGAAAATTTAAAAAATTTTCAAAATTTCTTGTTTCAAAAGCGATCTTAAAAGCACAAGTAACCAAGTCAACGAGGGATGTCACAACCCATTTGGTCTTTTGTCATGGTCAAGTTCAAATTAATAAGCATAACGGGTATTTAGCCGGTGGTTATTTGGGAATAATTCGCCTAAGGAACTAGAAATTTATGCATATCACATATCATACCCTTATACGTGAGGTTTGAGCCACTTTTATATCATAGATTTACATTTACATGTTTCTTTGTTTGAGTGGACCATTAGTCGCGTATTGTAGAACTTGCAACTTTTGATACGTTTGAGACCATAGACCGAATACAAGCACGAGAATGATTAGGGCATTAGGTATAACTTTTCCTTTTACACCATTATTTATATCCTTACCCAAAAATTATCCCCTAGTAGCCAACTTTGAGCCTAAACCTTTCGTTTGACAACCCATTTAGCCCATAACCATAAGCCTTTTCGTTTTACACCCGTGTGATGAAAATTCGATTATAGGAGCGTAAGTTTGTATAGTTGTGATTCATTTGTAAAAAAAAAAAAAACCAGAAAATGTTGCGAAAAAGAATAGAAAATCATTGAGAAAAGAACAAAAATATGTTTTTCTAGTTGTTGAATAAAAGGCGAAAATCATTGCCATGTAGTTGATGTTTATAGTTTATTTGAGTTTAGAATAGTTGCGTTGTAATAAAAATCGAATTTTCATCACCTTAGCCACTTTAAAAATATCCAATTTCCTATCCTTAACCTAGCCCCGTTACAACCCTTATAAAGACCTTATGACTTGTGCTTAGTATTCGTGATCGGTAGTGGAGAATGATTGAGTTGCAAGCCTATGCGGGTACGTGTTCTAATCGGTTTTGAGCGATTAATTGTTGAAGTGCTAATACATTATATACATTAGCCAATTTTTAAGCCAAGTGGAGAGCACATTGTGAGGGATATGCATGATTTGTTAGTTTTACGGGCGGGTTAATCTTGGATAACCATTATTATATGTGATTATTCACTTAACTGGTAAATATGTGAAAATTGTAAAAGGTTTGAACTTTTGTATGACAATAGACCTAAACCTTTGTCTCGGGAATGGGAAGTGTGTTCGTTGTTCGACCCATGTGAAAGTGAAAAAAAAAACAGATTTGCTTGAGGGCAAGCAAAAGACAAGTGTGGGGATGTGATACGTGGATGAAAATCGGTGTTTGTTATTGCATAACTTGATGTTTTTACATAGGTTTTAAATTCGAATAGCCTACTTTTAATCAAATAGGTGTTTTTGCAGGTTTGATGGAGTTTAAGGAGCTTTTCGGGAGCTTTACGAGTCATCGGGTTGAAAACCGGAGCACTGGGATGCGTTACGGGTCAACCGGAAGTATAAGACGCGAAAAATGGAGATCTCACAAAAGAGAGCCCGTCGCGGACGGGGCCCAGGCCGTCGGCGACGCCCCTTAAAAATGTCCGTCAGCCAAAAGTCCCGTATCCAGGTATTTAAGGCGTCGGCCAGTTTTGCGATTTTGGGAGCCCGTCGGCGACGGGTAGCAGACTTCTGAAACGCGATTTGTTGATTGTTCGGTTATGGGAACGATTTTATGGGTAGAGGGGGCATTCAAGTCGGGGGTTACACTTCATGTAAGTTGAATCTTCATCCTTGGAACTTTTCATCACTATTCACCTACCATTCAATCTCTCCAACATCAACAACCCGAATCAAGAGAATTTCATCATCATATCAATCTTGATTCCTAACCCTAACCTTTAATCCATTCATCCATCCATTCATCATCATCCATCACAAGACCTTCGCTATCCACCAATTCTCCATATTTCAAGCTTCAAGATGATCTTTATCAAGCTCCAAACATCCGGTGATCAAGCTTCTTCAACCATGAGCGGCTAATCATCTCGGTTTCACCCCGGTGTAGGTAGTTGTTAATTTTAGGGTTTCGAATTGTTCTTGTTTCAACTTAGTGACAATTTGTGTTTGATTTTTGAAACTTTTGATAATAGTGTTACATTTGTTACGAATTCGTAAATTGTCGAACGATGTTAAAAGTTATGACTTTGCGAAATGGTGATATGTAATTGTGCATTGTCATGGTTAGGATTTACTTGTGTTGATTACAAAGTGTATTTTTGTCCGTTCTTCGGGACGTTGATAGCTATTAGCACCTAAGTCACGGTACACTAAATCCGTTAATCAAATGCATTTGAGTTGAATCTAAATCTTGCAGAAATCCTAAGTTAGCAATTACCGAAACCGGGTGTGATTCCTCTTTCTTATTATTGTTCTAGTAATCAAATTTTCTCATAATCATTAACCTTTAGTTGTTAATCAATTCAATCTATTCACTTTGTTTAAACTCACATCTCTCAAAGAAAAACACAAAGAAATTCTAGTAAGCTTCATAATACGTGACATTCTTGATAATTCAATCGAATCCACACACAAACCACATACTCTTCGTGGTTCGACCCCTCACTACCACTAGCTATTTGTTAAGGGTAATTAGGGCATATAAATATTATCTTTGACCGGAGCGCGACATTTCGATCAGCTATGCTTTCTAAATGGTGGTGGAGAATTCGTGATAACCCGACACAACTATGGGCTCGAGTTATTTTGGCTGTCCATGGGCCGTTTAATGGCAAAAAACTTGTTCCGGTTAAAAGATCGATCCCGGGGTGGTGGAAAAAAATAGCGGAGACGGACTGGAGTCTGGGCAAAAGGGGTATCATGATCAAGGAAAAGTTAAAAGTTCAGGTTGGCGACGACAGAGGTACTCTTTTTTGGCATGAGAACTGGACGGGTCAAGGCGCCTTGAAACATTTATTCCCTAACATCTTCAGACTGGCAACCAACAAAGAGGATCTGATTTCCTCATGCTACAAAAAATTGGGCAGTGTTTTACAGTGGAATTGGACCTGGGCCAGGAACCCGAGTTCTGCGATCGAGTGGAAGGAGATTGGGGAGCTGATGCGCCTTCTTCAGCAAGTTAGTATAAATGGTGGGAAAGATGTGTGGAAATGGGAGAATGAAAGTGGGGATTATTTTTCTACAAAAAGCATCAGACAAGAGATTTTGACAAGGGCTTCGGTTCCGAGCGATACCGGAATTTTCAAATGGAACTCGTGGTTGCCACTGAAGGTGAATTATCTTGTTTGGCAGGCTGAGTTAGGAAGGGTTGCGGACAAGGTTAGCCTCGTCAAACGCGGGGGTCCAAATCAATAATAAGCTTTGCAGCAGATGCGGGCTTCAAGAAGAGTCGAGCGATCATGTTTTCGTGTCTTGTTTGTGGGCCAAGGCGGTGTGGTGGAACGTTTTAAGATGGATAAAGATCCCGGTCGACTATCAAGGGGACTCAGTCCATCATATGCTCCAGCATGTTACATCTCAGGTTGGGTCGAAGACATGGAAAAAAACGGTGCAACTGATAGCCTTTGTTGCAATGTGGAGGATATGGTTAGCTCGCAATGATAAAGAGTTCAACGACATCATGATTCTGGTTCATAAAATCGTCGAGTTGATAAAGGAGGACTCGTTTACTTGGATGAAAAATAGAGCGAAAAAAGTCTCTTTGGGTTGGAACAATTGGATTGATTTCGATATCAGTATGATCTTGTAATTGTTTTTCTTTCCGGTTCCGTTGTATGCTTTTCCAGTTTCTTACTGGCTTCTATATATACATATAGATTGATGTTGTTCAAAAAAAATATAATCTGTTCGTGTGGTCAAATAACCAATGATGAGTGTATCATTTTTCAATTATGGTTGATGAGTGTAATATGTTTGATTTAATGCATATATAAAACATTGATATATAATATATTATTAGGTGAAAAACCAATATATAATTTATTATTAGGTTAAAAACCGTGTGTATAACCTTATGGGTCATGTACAATATTTCTTTATTAATAGGTTTTTATCATTTAAATTTGGCGATATTAAATTTGAAAGTGAATAAACCAATCTTTGTTGACGTTATGTAAAAAAAATCCCAGAATCATTTGATGATTGAACTAGAGTTATTAAGAATTATTAGTAACAACAATGGAATGATCAAGGAACCCTAAGCATAAACCAATATAAGCATATTTGAAACATCATTAGATTCTACGTTAAAAAGAAAGAATTTGAGTAGATACATAATACACACATGTGTATATCGTTTAATAATCACAAAATTTTTGTGCATGCGGCTTCAATGAATCAAGAACAAGATCTTTGCATCAAGAAAATGATCTTCGCATAAAAAATCTTAAAGGAGAAAACAGTATTATTCGGTTGTTAAATTGTATCAATTGTTTAAATGTAAAATTTTAATACCTATTTTATCTTGGCTTTTTTTGCAAAATATAATTAACTAAACCTATGAATTTTAAAGCCTACGACTTTCATAATCAACAACCCGCCGCAACGCGCGGGGTGACGTTAACTCGTTATTATTATTAATTAACAGGTGAGAAAAATTAAAAAATAATGTGAGAAAGCATCAGAAAGCGACATGTGTCCGAAAAGGATCTACCGTTCGACCAACTGACATTTTGATCTTTGGATGGGTAGGAGGAAAACATACATGTGTGGATCTAACTAGGGTTTCCCAGCTTGTGGGCTTAGGGGGTAGTGCTTTCACGGTGGGTCAGACTGCTTTAAAGGCTTCTTCAGGAAAAGTGACCAAACACGAGAAAGCGTGCCTTGACAACCAACACGTGTTTATCTCATTCGCTTTTGATACTTTTGGTTTCCTGGCACCAGGGGCTGTGGACCTACTTAGTCGAGTTCAAAGGGTCATGCATAGTAATGTTATGACCCCGAGACCTATGGACGTAGTTTTTAAAAGACTTAGTTATGCTATTCAAAAGGGGATAGCGGTGCTGCTTGTTGCCCGTTTGCCATCTATCTCGATGTAAATTCATAACACGATAATTAAGTATAGAGAGATACGTACAAAATACACAAAAATACTACAAACATATTTTTTCTACTGTGCTAACACATGGTGTACAAGGCTCACACATACATGGGGTCTTACGATGTTGAGTCTAATTATGCCTGATGTACGCATCTTTACCTTGCATTATTACAAGAGGCAATATTCACCCATGATCTCCTAGCCACATTACATCGATCTTTCCATTGCTCCAATATACAATAATATTGCCTCTTAACAGTAAAATAGTAATCTCTACTTTATGGGTTTCAAATGTAGAACGGTAATCTTTTACTTACTAACACCAAGAAGGACAAATATCTATAGTGTAACGCCTCGCTTTTTAGAACTTCCCGATTTAGAAAGCTCGCCTTGTATTCTATTTATGGAAACTTGTATTCTTTTGTAATTGTATTCCGTGGTCATTCAGTACAAACCGACACTTTCATCGTAATAAAAACTTGGTCATTTTACTTAAATTATGCATTTATTATACGTACTCGTTTTATATTCAAGATACATACTTGTTTGGTATACGTTCATCTCACGCGCAAACACATACTTGTTTTACTAACAAACTATCGTAAATACGCGATTTTATACGCTTTATACATACAGTACTTAATTTTCCATTTACCAAACTTAATCCCTAATTTTATTCACGTTCTATACTTAATTATATGTGTTTATGCCAAGAAATACCTTAAAATATACTCAAAACAAACTGCAGGGGTTAAAAGTGTCAAAATCTTATAGTTGTCCCGAGGCAGCTCAAGCGACATGCGGAAGATCCCTGGTTACCTTACGCGATGCGCGGGAGCCTCCGATCCGCACCCAGCTTTGATTCCTTCACGGATTGGTCCATTTTATCATCCCAACTCCTACCTAACTTCTTTTAAAACACTCTTAACTCCTAACCCTAATCACCCACTATAAATACAACCTTTCTAACACTCTTTTTCACTTTCCAAACTCATCTAAACACTCAAATCACTTTCAAATTCTCTGAAAATACAAGTTTTGGGCAGATTACAAAGTGAGTTCAAATACACTTTTCTTCAACTTTTTTTCAACTTTCTTCACCATTTCTTCTTCTACAAAGCTTGGAACACCTCTAGGAATGTTTCCAAAAGATTACCATGGTAATCTATGGTGGAACAACACCATTTTGAGGTCCAAACTTTCTGTTTTGGAAGAATACTTGCTAAACTTTTACAAAACTATATTTTCGTGATTTTATCTTGTGCCTACTTGTTCTTGAACCCATCTAAGATTATGAGACTTGTTAGGAGTAGATTCTTATAAGTTTAAGAGGTGCAAACACCTCTAAACTTTCTATTTTTGAAAGGATTTAAGACAACCCACAAGTGTTGAAGTCACATAAGTCTACCCTAGTTCATATGGCAATACTTATGTTTGATGCAAGTGTGAACTTTGGATGCTTTGGCTATCCTAACTTGTTCCACACCTCACTTGATGTCTTTATTTGTTAATCCAAGTAGCTTTCTAGTTTCAAAGTAACAAAACCCCGTCTAGCCTCCAACACTTAGTAAACTCTTTCCATGTTGTGGTGGTTCAACCGGGTTAAGATTTACTTGGCTACTTGATATGTATTAGTTAGTTTCTTTTATTTCTTGTCATTCATGACCCTCCGAATCATCCTCGTGATGATTTGTGTAGTGGTGAATCATACAATAAGGTGTTCATACCTCCATGCTTGACTTCCATGAACTCTATGAAATTTATGATGGACTTAGCTTAGGATTAATATTATAACCATATAAATATATATATATACATATATATATATATATGAACGTGGCTGAATTTGTGATGATAATCGAGTCATGGTTATTCATCATAAACTTAGACTACTTTATCTACGAATCTAAGTCTCTCTTTGATGATTCTAATGGGCAAACTAGGACCCATGAAATCACATACAACTTAGTGTAAAAAACGAGTACTTGGACAAGATATACTTTTATGCATAACATACTTTTGTACTCAAATTCTAAATTCCGAATCTAATTACTTCATAAACGTCGTATAACCTTCCCTTGGATTCCTTCATCACAAACAACTCGTCACTCACTGATAATCGGAAAGCTTTTGCAATATTGTGAGTATACTCGACGCCTTTTTTACCGTTTTTACACTTTTTGGGCGCAACATGTTTACTTATACAAAACATGCTCAACATACATACTTTTATGCAATCATACAAACAATCCAATACATGCATGCTAATACGTTATACTTGATTCGTTATTCTGGGTTATTCTTTTTGTGATAAACTTGTCATTAACTTCGTACGAGCCTACCCTTAACATGTATAGCGCTATACGAGTAACGCACCGCCCATGTTCGTGAGGTCATGTTAAGTCATTCATTCATACTTACGTTAAACCTTGGGTTGACTTGTTTGTTCACATGCTAGTTTATACGTTAATCTTGATAACTAAGTTTGCTATGTGGATTGTTCAACTTTTATATACTTATATGCTAGTACTCAAACTTGTATGTTCGGCAATACTTTTGTATTGAATTATACTTTCATATATGTTGCAGGATTATGGTTGATGATGATGATGTACGAAACTTAGTAGGATGCCTAGAAACGCACCAAACTTTAAATTTATGTTTAATAGTTTAGTCATTTGATCATTGTTGTAACTTGTTCATTTTCAAACTTGTTGTATTTCTATTCCAAACAATGTACTTAATATTTGCAATGAAATGAAATTATTTATTTAATACTTGTCACATTTAGCATTATGAAGTCTCGAGCAATCTTGTTCGTCTCACTCCAATGTTTCCACCATCGGTTGGGGTGTGACATATAGTAAAATAGCCGCAAAGAAATCTGAACTGTATGGGTTTTAAACTTCTAGATAAAATTATATAATTGAGTAAATTACTTTTTGAGTCCTTGTGTTTTAGTAGTTTTAACCATTTGAGTCTAAAATCAAAATGTTTAACGCCCTGAGTCCCTAGAAGTTTTTTTTATAACCTTTTGAGTCATATTAAGTCGAATCTTTTAACCTTTTGAGTTCATTTTTTTAACAAAATTGGACTCAAAACGTTATAAAATGAACAAAATTTGACTCAAAACGTTATAAAATGAGCGGTTAGGGACTCGGGGCGTTAAACTTTTTGACTTTGAACTCAAGTCGTCAAAACCACTAAAACACAGAGACTCAAAAGTAATTTACTCTATATAATTCAAGTATAATTCAATAGGATTTACTTGAATCCATGAGAATAAGCCTAAATCTCATCCACACATTCTATTAAACTACTTTTATGCACAAACTAAAAATCAAGTGAAGACCGCTTTTAAGAATCAATACAAACATGAGTGTTTTTGTTTTGCTCATTTACTAATTGGTTTCTGTTATTCTCATTATTCTGTTATTCTCATTATTCTAGTTTTCCTGATTTACTTCTCATTATTCTGGTTTCTGTTATTCTCATTATTCTGGTTTTCTTGATTTACTTCGTTGTCCATCTGAATTGGGAATATTTAGTAAGCACTAATTATTACATAATAAATTTAATATAATTACTTATACATAATCACACAACAAATTGATCAAAAACGTCGATCATTGCGACTTTTACTCTTTTCTATATATACATATATGCGTCAGTTACATACTACAACTGGGAATCAAATATACTAGTAGTTATGCATCTGTATCTATCATTTTTTTTCAAAGTACAAAATTACATATATATCTAGGCATTATTCTAGGTACCGTTCATCCAGTAATGCATTTCTCGCTCATCATATTTCCAAACTAGTTTTTCCCCTATTTCTCGAATTCTATTCCCTTCATTTACTAAATCTTCTCTATACTAATGGAGTTCATGCACCTGTTTTCGACTCATTGGTGGGTCTAATGGTTCAGGTTGAGGTACGGGTTCCTCGTAAGGGTCTGCGCTATTCATTTCCAAAAAATTTCTATCATCATCCCTCCATGGGTCACGTTCTAAAAGCATTGGTTCATTGGAAGTATAGAGGGTAGAGTATGATTTATTGTCGTCAAACCATGGATCATATTGTAAAGGCTGTGGGGTTGGGATTCTAGGTAACTCGTTGGGGTCAAATGCAGGTATTGGAAATTGGTTTACTTGGTTGGGTTCTAGCATCTGTTGGTCTGGGAATAAAGGTAACAGTGGCGGTTCAACTATTTGGTTTAGGTTAGCGTCTATTGCTGTAGTGGCTAACATATGGAAATTGGCCAACTGTCTATCTAGTTCCTCTTCCCAAGGTGGCGTATTGGTTATCTCCTGAGTTTGTGCATTTGCTTCTCTATTAGCCCTGACTATCGCCCTCTGTTGTTGTAACTTTTTCATTCTCTTCCTTCTCTCATGTGCTCCTCTATTAAACCAACCTCTCTTTTTAGTGGTAAAGGGTTCCTTAGACTGTGCCTTAAATATAAATATCCCTTCCCCAATATCGGCTGAGTAACCTGAGGGATTAGGTTGAGATGATGTTCCCTCATCTTTTGATGAACTATCTAAGTGACGATAAGCGTCTGAAGTTCCTTGCTCACTCATACTGTAAACTAACAAATAGTCAAATAACACAAAGCACATAATCACATAAGTTATTTCCTAACACATAATTTAAAATTTAAGTGTCGGCATAACACTTTTTTGGCTTAAACTAGTGGCTGTAGCTCTAATACCACTCTCTGTCGCAGCCGCCGACCCCTACCCCGGGAGCGGGCGCCGTGAGGGCAGTATCAGTGGTATCGGTGTTTATTAATGTGGCAACGGAATACATCAGGACCGTAGTTAGGAAATATTTTTATCAGAGTAAAACACCAAACTTTTATAATAGTCAATCTTTGGGATAAAAGCCCAAGTTCATTTGACAGTTAGGGGTGTGCATGGGTCGGTTTTTACTATTATCCATAACCATAACCTCTAGTTCGGTTATGGAGTTTTGGTAACCATAACCATAACCAAACTTCGGTTATGGTTAATCGGTTATGAAGTCGGTTATGGTTAATTTCAGTTAAGTAACCAAGCAAGGTTTGAAATAAATAGGGTTGTGCACGATTTGAACTTAGTTTGAGCCTATTTTATAAGATAACGAAGACTAAACTTTTTGGTTAAACTACTGATTTAGAGTTCTTTTTAATAAGGTAATTCTCAAACAAAAACAATTATGGCCATAACACCTTAGTTATTTATCAAAATAAATGACATCTATATCAAGATCATTTTGTTACTAACATACTTTTATCTTAGTAAAAACCCTCTATATGGTTTTGTAAAACACAAATCTATTATATAAAGTTAACATCACAACTTCTGTTCGGTTTCGGTTATATTTGGTTAACCAAAGCTTCATAACCATAACCATAACCGATTGAGCGGTTATACAAAGTTTCATAACCATAACCATTGGTTATATTGGTTATCGGTTATTAGTGGTTCGGTTATGTCGGTTATGGTTCAGTTATCGGTTATGGCGGTTAATTTGCTCACCCCTATTGACAGTACATTTGTAGGGATAAACCCAAATTATTGAAAACAAAAACTCCTTTTTATTTAGGTAACTTTTATAGCCACTTTTCCAAGCCTTCAATGCTCTCCAGCTAGCTTATATTGGCTTTCACATTTTGTTACCTGAAACGCGTTTTAAAAACATTTTATTAGCAAGAAATACTGGCGAGTGCATCCCAGTTTAATCAAAACAGTTTTATCACTTTTACAGTATTGAGGGCATCCGTAATTACATTTGCTTATATCTATCCCATTACCCTTTTTCCTGGTATTGTCTTTCCTGTCTGGTTGGTCATGCTACTATTCCAATAGTAACGAGTTTCAAGTAATGTATACAAAACCCCAACATGCCGACAGTAATTGTAGAATCACAAATACTCAATTACTGTTAAGTGTTATTTAAAACATTTGAGATTTAGGTAAAGTATTTTGACTCATAAAAGTAATTTACAAAAAGGTGACAAAAAGCAGATGTACTCACATTGTATACTTAGGTAAAACTATGGCTTCCAGTTGTATCTTCTGGTTATTATCTATTAAAATCAAACAATGCACACGTGTTAGTAAAATAACCAAATTCACATTAACCGTACAACTCGAGACAGAATTCCAATGACTGAGGGGCAGAGCCGACATGCATTACGGAATCCTAGATCAATCGAGTGTAACACGAGATAGAATTCCAACGACTGAGTCGGGCAGAGCCGACATGCGTTAGGGAATCCTAAATCGATCGTGTAGGGTAATAGCAGGGTTATAGTACTTACAACGAGACAGAGCTTCGCTTTATAGTGGGTATTATGCCCGGGTATAGTAATTACTTTTCAGAAATTGATAAAGAGTTTTTAGAATTGAACGGCTGAACAAATGAGCTCAAGCCCTCCATTTATAGGCTGGTCGACCACCTTGTCACGCCCCGTGAAAGAGAAGGCTAAGGCCTTCGCGGCCCGCGAGGAACAACGTGCCGACTATAGCTTTGACCAGTCACCAGCCTAGCTTCGCCGAGTCATATGCCACGTGGCACTATGCAGTGTCGACCAAGCAAAGGCCCTCGCACCCCGCGACAGACCAAGGGGACTTGGCCGCGCCCCGCGAGCGACTGCCAAACTTTGTTTTTGTTGATTTTTATAAGTACAAAGGTATTTTGGGCTCGTTTCTCGCGTATGGGGTGTATTTTAGGATATCTAGGGTCACATTAAGGGTTCTAGGTGGGTTGTTATAAATTCAGTCATACTTCATGTTTTATTTCTATTAAATGAATCTTGTTCAACTTTCATAGCTTCAATGCACCTGTCACCTACCGATGCTTCCTTGTACTTTCTAGGTTCTTCCTCAACTAACATTAATTCATTCTCTTCTAGTGCTATCTCTGAGGTTCGATCATAAATGTCTTCTGAGGGGTATGATCCAATGGTCTAGAGGAGCTTGTAAAGGTTGAGGTGTAGGTAGCAGATGATTCTGAATTTGGTTGGTAGGTGTACGGTTGTGGTGTAAATGGTGAGTTAACTGTTGAGTGAGGAACTTGTTCCTCTTTATTGCTATTTCATCATGTCCAACTTGTGGTTTAGTATTGGTGAGTGGACTAGTCGTTTGACTATCTTCAACAATGTAGTATGTCCATTTAGCTTCTGCATGATTGTAATCTTCACCATTTTCTTTCCAGTTCCAAAACTCTTGTTCTTTAAAATGTACATCTCTACTAACACAAATTTTCATAGTTCTTGGATCGAAAAGTCTATAGGCTGTTGATCCGGGTTCATTTCCTAAGTAAACTATTTCAATACTTCTATCATCCGTCATCTTAAGGTGACGTAACAACACCTTTGTGTATGCCTTGCAACCAAAGACTTTAAGAAATTGTAGATTTGGTTCTTACCCTTGAGTGCTTCAAAAGGTGTGATAACAACTAAAGCTTTGTTTGGGGTACGACTTAGGATGTGGATAACGTATCTTACTCGTTCTGCCCAAAAAAATTAGGGCATGTTGCTTGCCTTCAACATACTCCTAGTGGCTAATAGAATTGTTCTATTCCTTCTCTCTAGCATGCCATTTTGTTGTGGAGAGTATGGCGAAGTGAGTTGCCTTGCTATTCCATTTTCTTTGCATAATTTAGAGAAATCATTTGAAGTGAATTCTCCACCTCTGTCAGTTCTAAACATTTTCAACTTGGTTTCTACTTCTATTTCTACCATCAACTTAAATTTCTTAAACGAATCAAATGCTTGATCCTTTGATTCATGAAAGTAAACCCACATGTACCTTGTGTATTCGTCGACTAATAAAAATATATACTTCTTTCCTGAATGTGTTGGTGGTGAAATAGGACCACAAAGATCTCCGAAAACGAAATCTAGTGGCTTAGTTGATCTACATTCAGCTTGTCTTAGAAACGGAGCTCTGCTTTGTTTTCCTAGTAGGTAGGTTTAACATATTTATGAGGAGTGCGAAATTCGAGGTACTCCTTTGACTAGTTTCTTTCAAGTCATATCTTTAATTGCGTTAAAGTTCATAAGGCATAGTCGTTCGTGCCATAACCATGGTGTGTCTTTTAAACTTGCTAATTTTGAGACAGAAATAATAATCTTCAAACTAATTATGTAAAGTCTATTCTTCGAACATTTGACCTTCATGAGGAATGTCTTACTTATATCGTACAATCATAGTTGATTATATTCCATGACGACTTTACATCGGCTTTTTGTTGGTTGTCATAGACTCAAGATATCGCTTTTAAGACTGGGAATGTAATAGACATTGGTGACTAGTCGTTGTTCCTTGTTTTTACATTCCAGCGATATAAAGTCCATTCCTTCTATCTCTACATATGAACCATCACCAAAACGAACATTCCCACTGATAGGGATGAGCATGGTATCGGACCGTTACCGAACGTACCAGTACTGAAAGAAAATGGGTGCCAATACCGAATATAACCGGTACGGTACTGGTATTTACTGGTAAATCAACCAAAAAATCTGGTACCGAAAAATGGAAAAAAATAGGTACCGGTACCGAAAATAACTGATGGGCCTATATAGGTTTCAACAAGAGTAAATTACTTTTTGAGTCCATGTGTTTTAGTGATTTTAACACTTGAGTCCAAAATCAAAAAGTTTAACACCCTAAGTCCCTGACCGCTCATTTTATAATTTTTGAGTCCAATTTTATTCATTTTATAACATTTTGAGTCCATTTTTGTTTAAAAAAATTGGGCTCAAAAGGTTTAAAATATGGACCCAGAAGGACTCAAAAGGTTATAAAAAAATCGTCTAGGGACTCAGGACGTTAAACATTTTGATTTTGGACTCAAATGGTTATAACCACTAAAACACAAGGACTCAAAAAGTAATTTACTCTTTAAACAATTAGTGTGTTGGTCGAGTATGTAATATCTCGAGATCTTTAAAGAGATTTAGAGATGGGTTTGTTAGGTTATGGGTTTTCGATAGTTGTATGGGCTTAGGTTTAACATGTTTTGTCGCATATGTAATGATGTTTGATTAGCATTATGAGGTTGAACATGTAGGGAAAAACATAGACTTGTATCAGAAGATTCTAAGCAATTGTATGCAAGTTCAGTTTACATTCTATTAGTGTTCATCTTCTGGTTTTCATCTTGTTTCTGAACCAGTTTTGATCTAGTGATTCCGCCATATAATCGAAACCTGGTTGATATCATATTGTTGTGATCTAGATCAGGGGCATACAAGTGGTATCAAAGCCGATTAAACCTGATTTTTAGGCTCGGTTTATGATATCAATTGATTCAGTTCTGTTTCTCGAAGTCCCTGTGAAGATTGGTGTTGTTTTGGTCTTGATTAGAAGTTATTATGGTGTTACCTTAGTGTTTTCAGCAAAGGTGCAAGATTGATGTTCTTAATTTTTGTCAAAATCAGCGATAATCTGCTTCGAAGATTAACAAAAATCTGTTTTTGAATATTCAGGAAGTTTGTTTGGAAATTGAGTGTAGTAAAAGATTTCGACAAATCTGGTTCTGTTTTAGAAAATCCCCAAATCCCCCAGTTTTCGGGATTTCATTTATTATCTTATTGTTTTTGTTTTGCGGGATTTCAAATTGGTGATTTTGACATCAAAGTTTTCGACAACATCTGTTTCGGGCTAAGACCAGCTTTCGAGTTCACTCCAATTTTCAAAAACACATCTATTTTCGAGACTCATCAAGTTTTCGAGAGCATTCCTATTTTCGAGATCCTGTCAAGATTTCGAGATCCACCTGTTTTCGAGAATCCACCTGATTTCGAGATCCACCTGTTTTCGAGAACCCACCTGTTTTCGAGAACACACATGTTTTTGAGACACTTAATTCCATGCCAATTTGACCATTTACGTTGACCCGATTTGGACTTTGGACTAATTGGATTTAAATTGAACATTTCCTTGATCTAAATTTATATGGTAAATTTCCACGATTAATCGTGAATTCTTCAGACTTGACTCATGCAACCCTAGTGTTAGGAAACTTTTGTTGAGTGTTGAAGAAAAATGATGAAGAAAATTTAATCATTCTGATCAGATTTGATAATGACAAAGTCAATAAGTCATAATGAAGGAAGATACATGACAATTGGATAAAAGAAAGAAGAACATCATCATCAAGTAGATCAGAAAGTTATCTTCAATAAGAGAAGAAGATCAGATCAGAAGAATCTTATGTTTCTGATGATAAATCTGATATTTGTCATCGGAATCTGATAGGATCTAATCATCAGAAATCTAATGATCAAGGACATCAGATATCTGATAAGGAGTTCATCAGAATTCTGATGAAGCAACTTGATAAAAAGATAAGGTTCTGCATGAACTCCTAAGTGATTAGTGGACTAAAGGATTCAATGAATATGCCAAAAAGCTACTTTTCACAATACAAGTGTTTATTCATACTTGATATTCTCTATAAATAGAGAATAATACACCAAAGGAACAAGTGAGTTAAGTCTTACATTTATTACATCCTACAAAACTCCACTGCCCTTCACCACAAAAATCTTTAAGTATTTGTTTGTACTAGCCAATAATCATACAATCACCTTGTAATCTTTTCAAAGTGATATCAACTTGAAAATTCTGTATCTTAGTTTCTTGAAAGTTTGATTTCTAATTCCGCACATTATTTTCATACTTGTTAAAATCACTTGCTAAGTTTAGTTAAAACATTGTTATCTAGGACCAACACCTAGCTTGTAACGCCTCGCTTTTTGGAACTTTCCTTATGTACAAAGATTACTGAGTTTCTATTTTTGAAAACTTGTACTCGTATCATATTCATACTCCACTTCCAGTTTCGTAATTCGAGACCTTGATCATAACAAATTCATATTTTATACATACTAGTTATTCGTTCAATCGATCGTTTAAATACGTGTTTACATGCAAACCGACACTTGTTATACGTACTAATACTCATACATACATTCACGACACTCAAATTATACTTGTATACATTTATACTATACTTTATTACACTTTGAATACCTAAAAACGGGTTAAAATGCAAGTTTACGACATAAAATAACCTAATTACAAAGTTCATGGGCCAAAAATGGAAATTTGCTGACAGGACTCCCAGGCGACACACGCGGGAGGATCCTGGTCTTCTTCCGTGTACCTCCTGAGGTACCGATCCGCAACCTAGTCGTATTCTTCATGGGATTGGCCGTTTTTCTCCTTCTAACTCCCACCTAATCACCTTTAAAACACCATTAAGACCCAACCTAACTCATCCACTATAAATACAACCTCCCTAACCCACATTTTCACTTTCCAAACTTCAAATCCACTCTCAAATCCTCTAAAAACTCTCAAGAAATTCTGATTTTTGGGTAGAAAGTTGCAAGTCCTTTAAGTGACTTCTAGCTCACTTCTCTACTTATTTATTCCCATTTTCTTCTAACATTTTACTTAGACAACCTCTAGGAAGGTTTTCACAAGTTTTCCATGGCAAACTAAGGTGAAGCCTCACCACATTTGAGGTCTAAAGTAAGATTACAATTTTATTTTTGTGCAAATTCATGTACTTTATATTTCTTTGGCTAAACTTGGTGAAATCATGTACCTACCAAGCTCACAACTAAGTCCATAGTTGTGAGTTTGTGTTGAGGTTGATTTCCACCAAGAAATGAGTTCAAAAACTCTTTTATTTTAAGTTCATACATGTTCCAAGTGTTGAAACAATCCAAGGTTCACCATATTCCATATGGATGAACTTGGTTTTGGTAGAAGTGTGAACCGTGGGAGCCTTAGTTTTCCAAACTAGTTCCACTACCTCACTTGTGTACTTTGCGTATAAACACTCAAGTAGCTTACTAGCCTTAAAGTAACATAACTATGTCTAGCCTCTAACACTTAGTTAACTCTTTCCATGTTGTGTTGGCTCACCCGGGTTAGATCTTACTTGGTTACTTGATGTTACATATTAGTTAGTTATTTATTTCCTTTCATTCATGACCATCCGAATCATCCTTGTGATGATTTGTGTATTGGTGAATCATACAATAAGGTTAATCCTCCATGCTTGACAATCTATGATACTCTTGATGGACTTAGCATAAGATTATTATATAACTATATAAATATATATATATATACACACACATATGAACATGGCTGAACTCATGACGATAATCGGTTTATGATTGTTCGTCATGAACTTAGGCTACTTTATCTACGATTCTAAGCTTCTCGTTGTTGATTCTAATGGGCAAACTAGGACCCATGAAATCACATATAATTTAGTGTCAAAACGAGTACTTAGACTAGATATACTTTGATGCATACATACTTTTATGCTTAAATTCTAAATCCCGAATCTAACCACTCCATAAACGCCGTATGACCTTACCTTCGATTTCCCATTCTCAAACAACTCGTCACTCACGGATAATCGGAAAGCTTTTGCAAAATTGTGAGTATACATGACCCCTTTCCTTTTACACTTTTTGGTGCAATACGTTATACTATCTAAACACACGAAATCGTACTTTATGCTTTAATCACAAACACAAACAATCCAATCATACATGCTTAAACACGTGATACTTGATTTGTATACTTGGGTGATTCTTATATGATTTACTTATCATTAACTTTGTTTAAAGTCTCCCCTTAACATGTATAGCGCTATTGGAGTAACGTACCGCCCGTATTCTTGAGGTCATATTAAGTTTAGTCATATAAAAACAGTCTTATCGTAGCTACGATAAGATTACGCTAGCGGTAATTAGAGGATTGACTTATATAATCGCATGCCATGTTTACATTAATCTAGTTAACTATTTTTATCATGTGGATTGTCCAACCTTTTGTATATTTATGCTAGTACTAAAAAATTGTATACTTGCCAATACTTTTGTATTGAATTATACTTTAAAACGTATTGTAGGATTTTGATGATGATGATGATGCACGGAACCTAGTAGGATGCCTAGAAACGCACCAAACTTAAATTCGTGGGTATTAGTTTAGTCATTCGATAATTGTTGTAATTTGTTTGTTTCAAACTTGTTGTATTTCTATTTCAAACAATGTACTTGAGATTAGCAATGAAATCAAATTATTTATTAAATGCTTGTCACATTAAGTTCGTCCCACTCCGATGTTTCCGCCATCGGTTGGGGTGTGACATGGCTGCTGCTGCATATCTTCAACAAGAACTGGATTCCATCACTGGAATCTTTACTAGGGTCCCTCGATTACTTAAAGCCGATGACTATTTAGAAGTGGAGATACCTGTTTGAACAGTATGTGAAGGCAAAGGAACCAAAGGTATGGAGATGTATTCTCAGGGGTCCTCGTGTGATCACGGACACTACCGAGGATGATCCCAAAACTAAGCTGAAGAAACCTCTAGAGATATACAATGATAAGGACTTTGAAATTCTAGCAGAAGATAATAAGGCCTTGTCCTCTACCAGACCATGGCCCTAGGTCCTGATATTTCAGTTAGCTTCAGGGAAGTTACCTCAGCAAAGCAGTTGTAGGCTGATTTAAAGGAAGTTTTTGAGGGAAATGAAGATATTGAACAAAGTAGGAGGAACCTACTAAATCTAAACTTCACCTCATTCAACTACATTAATGGGGAAACTATTGATAATACGACCAGAAGAATGGTGAAGCTTGTAACTCAGATGAAAGCAGCTGAGATCCCATTGTCAAATAGTGCTATTTGCTCATCTCTGATCACGGGTTTCATACGAACAATATCATTACCATACAACTTTTTTTGTTGTTTTTCTTTCAGTTATTTTTTTAGTATTTTTTCTATATTTTCTTTTTATTATTGTCAGATGTGCAACGAATGCGTAATGATTTCAAAACACATATAATTCCGCAGAGGTTCGCTGCATCGCGGCGAAGGTTTTTATATACAATTGTCCTATATATTAAAAATTGAACTGAATGAACAGTAAAGTAATAAAAATTGAATTTAATGCATAGTAACATTACTAAGAAATGAGCTTGTATCGGGTACTTGTATCGGTATCGAATTTACCAAACCGTGTGTATTTTTTGAACCGGTTCGACACCGGTATTCATCTGTTTTTACCCTCAAATGTCGGTGTCGTACCAGTACCGGTACCGATCCGTACCGTACCAGGTATATTCGGTACCGGTACCCACTTTTGGGGATTTCGGTAACGGTATTTCCCGTACAGGTTCGTACCGAGCTCATCAAATCCCGTAGCAACGTAGCAATGCAAGTAATTGCACCGTTTATATTACTTTTCATACACACAGTAAGCAAACTATATTTCGTTTGAATGAGGTTTTATATACACAACAACTTATTTTGTTTTATTTTTTGTCTTTTCTTTAATAAATGAATTGTAGAATGTAAAATTAACTTGGATATTTTGATTATTGATGAGCAAATCGTATCAAACCGGTATCGTATCGGTACCAAATTTACTATACCAAATCATTTTCGGTACCAATTTGGTAACCACCTTTTGGCGTTTTCAGAATCGTTACTTTCGGATCGACACCGGTCTAGCACCATACCTGTATTTATTGATTTTTACCTTCAAATACCATACCGTATTGTACCGAGCATTTTTGGTGCCGGTACCAAATTTCGATGATTATCCGGATCGGTACTTTCGGTACCAACGTGTTAGCACCGTAATAACTGAACTGAAAACAACCGAATTTCTAATGTATGGGACGTGTGGGTCCTATTATTATATATTAGGTTATCTAAAATCGTTTTTTTAGGACCGAGTGACTATCCTTTTCACAACATTTTTATTTATGTTTTTATATTCGGTATCTGCTTACCGTCACACTAACACACGTTTTGCAGTCATTGGGTCCCGCCGCAACGCGTAGGCGAAAGATCAACCAGTTTTAGTCAAATCCCTTTCATAAAACTCACCACGACGAAACAAAACGATATGTTCCCGTAACAAATGACAAAAAACCACCGGGAAACCCTCGTAAACGCACAACGGCCACCGTCAACGGCGGCAGCTCCGCCACCATCGACGAAGCGTGGCCGCGAGGATACTAACGACCACGATCAAGCGTCGCTGACCGCGGCGGAAGTGCAGCCGATAAAGCGTCGCGCAGTGTTAGGTCAAGATGTTTTGTTCCGGATATTATTGCCGTCGAAACAGATCGGAAAAGTGATCGGTAGAGGAGGACACCGAATTCAGAAGATTAGAGATGATACTAAAGCGAATATTAAGATCGCTGACGCCATTGCGGTTTGTTAATTGCTGAATTTGTGTTTGAAATTAGTTGATTTTGACATTTTGTTGTGGATGAAATGATATGTGTGATAAATTTAGGTTGCAGTTCGTTTGCTGACGTCATTGCGGTTGGTTAATTGCTACTTATGCGTTTGAAGTTAGTGGATTTCGATATGGATGAAATGATCTGTGTGATAGTTTAGGTTATAGTTCGTCTATAATTATGATTATCTATCGCTTATGGTTGTATGTTGTTGATATGTTAGGGTTGCGATTAGTGTGACTAAGTTGTTTGGAATCAGATTCGGTGTGATTATGTGAAAGTGTGATTATTTGGTGTTTTAAGTTGTTTAGAATCAAGTAAGGTGTAGCTATGTGAAAGTATGTTGCCGTAGAAACAGATAGGGAAAGTGATTGGTAGAGGTGGAAATCGTATTCAGTAGATTTGAGATGATACTAAAGCAAATATTAAGGCTGGTGGGTGTGGAGGAGGGTAGTCCTTTGGGGATGATCCGCTGTCTCTGTGTGTGTGTGTGTGTGTGTGTGTGTGTTAAGAAAGTTGGCTCGTCGAGCACGGCTTGGGGAGGACGCTGGAGATGGGACCGACCAAGGGGGGCGGTGTGGACGGGCCTCCACGAGGCTTGACGGCCCTCCGCCGTCCCCCACACCGCATAGCCTAAAGATCACTGACGCCATTGCTGATTTTGCATCTGAAATTGGTTGATTTTGTTGTGGATAAAATGATCTGTGCAATAAATTAGGTTACAATTCATTCATAGGTGCTGTTATCTTTTGTTTTTTGAAAGTAATTATGATTATCTATCATGTATGCTTATATGTTGATATGTTTGGGGTACGATTGGTGTGTCTAAGTTGTTTAGAATCAACTTTGGTGTGGTTATGTCATATGTGAAAGTATGATGAATTAATTATTGCTGGGAAAATTATCTTATTATTAGTTTGAGACCCATGTTAGATGCTAAATACGAGATACAATGAGGACTTGTTATTAATAAGATTAATCCAATCAAATTCCTGTAGTCAATTTTCTTCTAAATAGCATTTTCAATAGATATCGTTGTTAATTGTAGGAGTGTAAAGGAGCCAGTCCGGGCCCGAGCCCGACTAGGCTCGAGCTCGGCTTGTCGTGTTTTTATGAATCTCGAGCTCGGCTCGGTTCGAGTCTACTTATTTGAGCTCGAGCGCGGCTCACGAGTAAAACCCAAAGCTCGAGCTCAGCTCGAGCTATTTTGAGAACAACCTCAAATGAGCTAAAAGCTCGGCTCGCCAGTGTTATCATCATTGCTATTATTTTATATATAAAAACACTAAAATTTTGTTTGGGGTCGTATAGCCGTATAGGCTCGTGAGCCTAAACGAGCTTTGTATTTGAGGCTCGAGCTCGGGCTCGTTAAGGCTCGGCTTGTTTGAGCTTTTAACCGGGCCGATCACATTTAGCTCTCGAGCCTCTGGGCTTGTTTACATCATCATCATCATACTCAGTATATCCCACCAATAGCAAAGCTAAGGTAGGGTCTGAGGAGGGTGAGATGTAGACAGCCTTACCTCTACCCCATAGGAATAGAGAGGCTGCTTCCAATGAGACCCCCGGCTCGATTGTAGTTTTGCATCAAGCCTTGGACATAAGGCACATAACACTCGGCAATTGAGACAAACACCGATTAGTGCATGTACCCCCTTGTCTTTTGGCTATCAACGCCACCACATGATGCATGATTAACCATCCCCCTCTTTTAACGTTATTTTCACGAAATTAGTAAAATAACGTTAAAATTAGTGCCCTTTCACTTTTGCCCCCCGAGCGCCCACACATATATACATTATATGAGCGCCCACACATATACATTATATGAGCATACCACAAGCGGAGCTTGTTTACACCCCTAGTTAATTCATTAAGCTTTTATTTATTTAAGAAAGTAAGAAAGATGTAGAAAGTAAGAAAGATGTTTAGTGATTAGAATTTATTTAAGCTTTTATTGCTGAAACTACATTCACAAGAGATTCTATATATGCTGAGTGCATAAGGAAAACAATTTATATGTTTACTATAGAATATTGGCAGATGCCATCTAGTCATCTATTTCTTAGGAATATATTGATAGTAAGTTCTGAGGCCCCAAAAACATGTGAGGCTTTGTGTGATCACACACCCTCAATTGTGGATTGGTACTTTATTCTTAAGTAACTGTAACTGTAACTGTAGACGCATTAATTGTGGATTGGCATGTTTTTCTTAAGTATAGTTTATCACCAAGAATTATGTGCTGATTCAGGTTAAATCATTAAAGTTGTCACATAATAATGTGTATGTCTTTGTGTTTGTATCAGTTTGTTCTATTTGATGCTATATGTAAACGGATGCCGTTTTAATTTAGACTACGAATTCATGAATTATTTGTGTGCGTAATTACCTTTTAGAATCTGGTTTATACGCTCCTTAAGTAATTATCTGTTTGTGTCTTTTGAATGCAGCGACATGAGGAGCGTGTAATAATCATAAGCTCTAAAGATAGCGAGAACACTATTACTGAGGCAGAGAATGCACTCCACCAAATTGGCTCTTTGGTTCTCATGGTGATGAGATCTCTAACCTTAACCTTTTTAATCTTTATTTGTTGCTGCCATCAATAATCACAACTTCATAGTTACACTGCATATCTTTTTAATTTGTTTTTTAGAAACTATAATAATCAAAACCTTGCAACTCTCATTCCTGATTGTCTAGTTCCTGATGCTTTACTCTAATTTTATGTTAGGATAATGTGCTAAATTGCTTATAGTCGATGCACAAACTTTACTGATTAATAAATACCTGTTAATCTTTGTAGAGACAAATTCATGCTACGATCATTGTACTATGTATTATATAAATATGCTATTTTGTCACATCAACCAACTTTAGCCCCTCAACTTAGGCATTAACGACTTTAGCCCCACAACTTTAATAATGACACGTTTAGCCCTTCAACTTTAATAATGACATGTTTAGCCCTTCAATTAAAACAACTTTAGCCTCTCAACTTTATTAATAAACAACTTTAGCCCCTCAACTTTAATAATGACATGTTTCTTCTCGACTTTAATAATGACATGTTTAGCTTCTCGACTTTAATAATGCCATGTTTAGCCCCTTAATAAATAACTTTAGCCCCTCAACTTTAATAATGACATATTTAGCCCCTTAACTTAAACATCAAACAACTTTAACTCTCGCCGAACCCGCTGCGGAGCGTGGGTAGTAAACCACTAGTTATCATTAAAAGGCAAAGAATTTGTTTATTGATACATTTGTTTTTTTACTAGCTAATAAACTTATTTTCTTTTCTTCATATTGGCTCTTTTGATAGAGCAGATGTAGATCAGAGAAAATTTGGTGGGATTAGCCGACTAGGGCTGTATGTAATAAAAGGCGGTGTCGCATTTCGAGGCCAAAGGTAACCATAACAATCTCTTCTTTCTAGAAGGTGCCCCTCCCCCTTATCCAACTCCCCTTTTATCCCTTGTCCCCCCCCCCCCCCCCCCCCCTCATTTTCCTCTTCCCGTTCATCCCCCTTCCTTACTTATCTGACAAGTTTGAAAATTATATTGGTGGTGCGTATTTTTGACCTGTGGTGAACACTGAATACTGGTTTACTTGTGTATTGACTGTCACTGTAAGCTTTGTAAATCACTTGCTTATATTTTTTTCGAAGTTTTTTTTACCAAAAAATGAACTTACTCTGAAGTGAGAACTGAGAACACCTTTCTTTCCATATGGTATTTGACCATTTGACTTGCTTTGATGTATGGTAGAACCGTAGAAGTGTTAACCATAGTTTATCATAGAGACTTTTCAAGATATCATCTAATTTTGAACTGGTGATTTGGTTCAATCAAGGAATAAACTATAAAGCGAGGAATTCCCGACCCCCGGTCCCCACTAGTTTGATACCCATGTCGTTCTTTGATAAGTAGTCACTAGTCAGACTCAGTATAATTTGGTCAATCTCTCATTTGTTATGGTAAAGAACTCAACCAAGAATCCTTTAAGCTCATCATCATCCAAATTACTGTTCAAAAGCCTCTTAGTGTTTTTGTATGCCTACACAAGTACCCATTGAATGCAGTCCACTTCATTCTATAAATAAAATGTGACAAATTACTCAACCAACATCTCTATGGTGTATCGGAAGCAAATTTATACTTGATTACCTATATTGTCTATGTATATCAGAAGCATTAAGTGACTCCATAGCGCGCTTCGTAGCGGAGTGACCCTCTCTCGCAATCTGATTGTTAGCGACTCCATAGCGTAAAAATAGCGGGCTTTCAGGTTGTTTTTTTTCTAATATAAATAGCGGGATTTAAGGCTTTTTTGTATTAATATAACTATTTAATATAAATTGTGTATTTAGATGAATTAAACAGCGTATTTTGATATATTATACTTGTATACATATAAAATATTTCAGAAGTTTTCTTCTAGTCTATCGCTAAACATTAAATACTGCGCTCTATTTCATCACTTTCGTTACGTACGGTGTAGGTAGCTTGTCGCTATCGTCCGCTATTTGCTATTGACAACTATGTTACTTTCTAATGTCGAACGTATTTTGATATAATATACATATAAAATTTCAAAAGTTTACTACTAGTCTATCACTAAATAGTGCCCTCTATTTCATCGCCAGCGTTACGTAACGTAACGTATAGGTAGCTTGTTGCTATCGTCCGCTATTCGCTATTGACAACTATGTTACTTTCTAATGTCGAACATAATACTTACCAAGGTCATAACTACATAAAATCTCTTATCAATGGTAACACCTACATCTTTTTCTTCCTTGTTAGCATTGATCTTTATATAATATAATGTGGTATGTTGACTTTCATGAAAAATTACAAATTAATAACAGTTGCAAAGTCAAAAGCAGTGTGATTGCTCTCAAATGTCAAGTAATGATATGCATTGTGAGACGCAGAAACTTGTTTGAATACTCATGTATGCATGTTTATGTCGTTGATTGCTTATTAGTTATGAAGTTTCTATCAAATGATGCCACTTCTGTTTTTCTGTTTGTTGCGGTTGTAATGAGTACCTAAATGCTATCTTGTAGGATGATAATAATACTGAAGGACAGAAAGTTTCAACAGGACATGTAGCAGCAAACACAATAAGACTCTTAATTTCTGGTTGCCAAGCTGGCAAATTGATTGGGGTATCTGGTCAAAACATTGACCAAATAAGGAATTCATCTGGTGCAACCGTTACTGTCCTTGCTCAAAATCAGTTGCCGTTATGTGCATCTGCTCATGAATCTGATCGAGTTGTGCAGGTAGTTACTGCTTTTTTAGATCTAACAAAGAACAAGTAGATATGGTGGCAGACTGGCAGGTTCTTGTTTGACCGTATGGTCAAAACGATTTTTGAGTGAATTTGCCTTTTTTGAAATAGTATAATTTATATACTCATATCTGACACTGACACAAATTATGTATTCAAAATAAAAAGAGTAAAATGCCATTTTCGTCCCTGAGGTTTGGCCACTTTTGCGACTTTTGTCCAAAGGTTTGTTTTTCTGCACCTGGATCCGAAAGGTTTGGAAACATATGCCCTTTTCATCCAACTCGTTAACTCCGTTCATTTTTTAATGTTAAGTCGGGTATTTTCGTCTTTTTAGACATTTTTTGTGATGATTAAAGGGTTTGGGTGGAGAGAAAGTCAACAGAGGTGGATCATTACTACTTGTAGTGTTTTTTATTTTCTTATAAAAATTGTCTAAAAAGACGGAAATGCCTTTAATGGAGAAAAATGGATGGAGTTAACGAGTTGGATGAAAATGGCAAAATTTCAAACCTTTTGGATCCAGATGCGAAAAAACAAACCGTTGGACGAAAGTCACAAAAGTGGCCAAACCTCAGGGACAAAAATGGCGTTTTACTCAAATAAAAAAAAGTTAGACAAAAACTGTTCAGCCATAACAAAATTACCCGTTTTGACCCAAATTTGTTTTAACCAGAGACTCAATTGGTCTATTTTGCCATTTCTAATGTTTGCCAGTCTTTTTTTGATGTTAGTCTTTTCGTAAAACGGGTGTATTCTTATGGAAAATGTAGATATCTGGAGACGTTCCTGCAGTACTGAAGGCACTGGTAGAGATTGGATGTCAACTAAGGTTTGGATTCTAGTCAACTCTGTATTATAACATGGATTTTGTATTAACTAATAAGATTATTATTATTATTTTTTTTGTGTAGGGATAATCCACCTAAACAAATAATCTCCATTAGCCCGACATATAATCTTGGTTTCATGCATCGGCCACCTCAGCAATATGTGGACCCTTCTTCAGGTTATTATTCAGTACTTCTCAAGTGAACCTCTGTATTAGTTGCTTCTGTTTTTTTTTTTCTTTTTTTTTTCTTTTTTTGAATTTGCAGTTGAGATGTATTTAATGTCATGTTCCAGCTGAATATGTAACACTGGAGATGATGATTTCCGAGACCTTTATTGGCGGATTAATTGGGAGATGTGGATCAAACATATCAAGGATCAGAACGGAGTCGGGAGCAACAATTAAAGTATTTAGCTAATTTACATTTATGGGTTATTTTATAATGTGTTTAACTGCATTTATTTTGTGGTTTTTTGCTGATATTCTTGTTAATATCTTTCAGGTTCATGGGGGGAAAGGTGAAAATAAACATAGACAAATTCATTTAGGTGGTAGTGCTCAACAGGTTGGTTCTATCTGTTTTCTCTTTTTTGTTTTTTTTTTCTAATTTGAGTTGGTAACATTTCCTTTATATTCATTAATATGGATATGGAAATTTTGACCCATTTACTTATGAATTGTTCTATTTGAGTTGTGTTTTATATATCGGTCAAATAAAAAATGTAGCTAAAGGTGAAGGTCAACAGGTTGCGGGTTGCACCAATTAAGATGAGGTTTTTGTAGTCATATTTAAAGTAATAATATTAAGTAATATATGAAAAATATGAAAAAAATAATTGTTTCTCTGTTTTGACCAGTTACCTGACCCGTCTGTGTTTTCCGCTATGTATCACGCAATAGTGTTTCTTGTTTCTTTTCATGGATGTCACATTTGTAAGTTAATAAAAAAAAGTGGTATATCTTGCTGGAAGTTCTAAAGTCAACGTGTTATTGTTTTGTAAATATAAGTTTTTTTTTATATAACTAAATGTGATTGAAATAGGTTGCACTGGCAAAGCAGAGAGTTGATGAGTACATATACACACAGATGATGGAGCAAACTGGGGGTCAGCATTCAATGTGAGTTTCATGATTTTAGAAACCATATATTCATTGATATCTCTTATTACATCTCACCGAGGTTGCAATATTCAATACGATTACTATAATTGTTAAAAATTAAAGTATCTCCACTCACTTGTTTGTTACGTACGTTTAGAAGTTAAGTTTTTTACCCACTTATCAACGAGTCAATTTGGTTTTTTTTTTTTTTAATTTCAAATGGGTCTAATCATAAAAAAAGTATTCAACTTCCAAAAATTTTGATATAGGCCATAGGGGAATCCGACCCTGTTACACTGTCAAAATGTTGATGTGGCATCTATAAACCAGTTACTTACAAAACTATTATAAAGAGTTAATTGCCCGGATGGTCCCTGGGGTTTCACGTTTTTTAATGTTTAGTTCCCACCTTTTGAAAATAGCAGGTATGCTCCCTATGGTTTGTTATTTTGTTACTTAGATAGTCGTCCCCTGAGTAGATGTCAGTTAGTTTGGAAATAGCAGGTATGCTCCCTATGGTTTGTCATTTTGTTACTCGGATAGTCCCTTGACATCTACTCAGGGGACAATCCGAGTAACAAAATAACAAACCATAGGGAGCATACCTGCTATTTTCAAAAGGTGGGGACTAAACGTGAAACCACAGGGATCATTTGGGCAATTAACTCTATTATAAAAAGAATTTGAAAGTTGATCTCTCTTTGGAATGAGGAAATAATAAATTATCCGAAACAGAACATTTCTGGTGAAAATCAATAACAGACGTATATCTTTTTTTATATTTTTATTACAGGATTAATGATCAGGTGGCATTGATGGCAGCAGCCCAAGCTCCACCTATGTTCTACCCACAACAAGCTACTCTGCCTTTACCCTATTATGGTGCACCAAACCCTTATGGACCCCATCTTTAGGTTCAGGATCAGCCTCTCTATGTTAGTGTGGTGTTTGTTTGTAATACAAGATAAATTGTTATGTATATTTGTCTAAAATTTAGCGAACTTCTTTTTTAAAGAATCGAGACCGATGAAGGGGTGTCAGACAGCTACCTGGCAGTCTGGCACTATTCCCCCTTATGGTCTATGTCAGGGCCGTCTCCGAAAATCACAAAGAAAATTTTGGCCCTGTGCGAGATAAAAAAATTAGGCCCTATTCGCAAATTTTTTTGGCCCAGCAGCGCCCCTCTAGAACGTAATCAGATTTTGTTAATAATTTTCTACTATAGAACAAATAACTTATCATCCATATCAAGCTTACATCTTCCACTCTTTAGGGGTATAATGGTACGTACATAGCCTAACTGAATCATATATGGTGCTGGTTTTCCTAAACTACGTAACCTTTATTAACTTGCTGATAATTTAAGGCACTAAGTGGAAGAAATATTAGTAACAAGAGACAATTCAATGCTTATTAACTCTGCAACATTCATTATGTATTTATATACCCCTCAAATGGTCTGTGCACTCACCCAAGTCATAGAATTCTCCATATTCTCCTAAAAATCTAGACCCTCTAGTTCCTTCATTGTCACCATTGATTTATTCATCTCATCACCGAATCACTCATATTTTTCAAACAATATGCCATTGCCTGCCATAAATGTTCCAATTTTCCAATGTGTATTTAATAACTTATAATTAAAAGTTCCAAGCAAGCCATAAATGCTCTAGCAGCTTTTCGTTTCTTGTGATCAATGGATGTTTTGAAACAAGGCCCTTAAAGATGGGGGTGGGGTGAAACAAAAAAGGTTTAAAAATTATAAGGGATACCTAGTTTCGAACCTGTATCTCATGTGAATTAATCGAAGCGCTCAACCATCTGAACTATAGCAACATATGCGTTATGTTTTGATTCGTATTTGAATTAAATTAAATATAAAACAGAAAAATTTTATGGGCCCTATGAGACTTTGGGCCCTGTTCGGTGGCCCATCCTGCACACCCTTCGGGCCGGCCCTGGTCTATGTAGTTATAGATAATTATAGATAATAGTAATAATAATATATAGTTTTTTTTTTCATATTTATTATTATTATAATAGATTTATATATTATAAAAAATATTATTATATTTGCATTTTACGTTTTAATGATTTTTTAATATTTATGATATGTTTGAACATTTGTACTGGTATCGTATAGCATCAGTTTACATATTTATAAAACGACACTGATTACCCTTGTTGTTTTTTGTTAATATAATAGTGTTTTATAAAATTCCGGATATACCGTTATCATGTGCTTATTGTTATCTACGATCTGTTAAGTTCTATTCAATTGGATCAGATATGGTTGATTTTTACCGACCAAAAATCAGTATCAGAAACGTATTCGTTTTAATAGTTTTCTCGATGTGGAAGTATAAAGTTCGTTGAACACATAATTGTATTCGTAATCAAGTATTTTTTTGGTATTGCAAACCATATCAAGCGCATGTACGATACCAGTACCGTTACCGTAATGAACCGAATCGAACTAAACTGATACCGAATGAACAACACCGGTACCTGTACGGGTACTCGTTTTTATGGTTTTCAATCGACGTAAAACACATTTCGATTGCTATGCCCGCTGGCAGTATCGTACCGATACTGTAATGACCTGGGCCGATATTGACCAAAAGTCTGCCACGAAACACCAGGAAATCCCACTAGTTATGAGTAAAATGGTTTAAGACCTTATTTTTTCTGGATATCAAAGTTATTGTCTTTTCTTCAAGTCTAAGGGCCAAACGAGTGAATCGATGTATGGAGTTTGTATGCTTATTAATTAGGTCTTAATTTTAATCCTTGGCTTTCTATTAAAGTAAGATGATTCGTTAAGTGTAATTATGTGTATAAAATTTGTCGATCAGTTATGTTAATATGTAATAGAAAGCATGTAAATAATACTTGTTACAACATTCAGACCAGCAAATGCAGCTATAGAGTTCGACATGTTAGTCAACCTGGCTTGATCTAGTTCCCGTTTAGGATGTATATTGATAATGGTGATTACAAATTCTAAGGGTTAGGAATTCGAGATTAGTGTAGAGAAAGGAGGTCGAATATGTGATGTTATTGTGATTGTCTAACATGTAACCCTCTCTAATCATCTCCTTAAATAAACCCAAGGGGAAACCTTTATTAGTTAATAAGAGTAATACGGTTCATCAACAATTACTAACTAATATTACTAAGGTATAATTATATTTTGATCCAATATTATATATATGATTATAATGGCCATATATTAAATATAATAATCTGTATTTAATCTTACATTCTCCTACTTAGCCGAGTAATCATGTAATCATTTATTATGAGTACTAGATAAGTCTGATCACAAGTTAATACTCATTTTAGCTTTAAACCTGGACCCGTAGCAGAGAAATACAGTCGTTGAGTCATCATACAACTCAGGACCCCCATTATTCATAATACAAACTCAATTCAAAACCTAAAACTTATGATCAAAATTTATAAGTAAACCCTTTAAACATTTGATTTGTATTTATATTTGTCTATATGTCATTACGCTAGCAGAACATATCTTAGAGACATATAAAATCAAAACTAGTGATGACAAACTAATAATTAATCATTCAGAGGACAATATGCAGTTGTACATGGACATTAGTTAACCCCTATTATAAACGTTTAATAAGACTTATGGGTAATCGACCTTCAGTTATAGGATCCTTAAGCGCATCATGAATGTATTCAATACAGAGATTTAGTTTCCTTAATTTCTTCATAAATGAACAATCATTTTGTATCGAAATGTAATGCAGCACCTCTCGAACTGTTAGTGCTCGATAAAACATGGTAGCTGACTTTATTACAAACAGTTGTTTTAATGTTCATCTAATGTAGCTCTAAATTGTTATAAGCTACTAGAACAGTGATGATCCTCAAAGATATCTTTTGTAAGAAAGATAAGAAGATTCTTTGATAATTTATCTCCTCCTGAATATAACCTTTGACAATCATTCATGCTTCGTGGCGTAACATTTATATTAGGATTTGGTTTAGTTATAAACACTCTTAGGTAATTCAATCAAATCCCATATGTTATTTTAACATATAGAATCAATTTTGCTGATAATACATTTATTCCATCTAGAAGATTGTTTTATGCTAATGGTTTAATTTAGAAGAGATAGGATCAATAAACTTTTCCAAAATTCATTTCAACTATAGTTAAGGAGGTTACATAATGATCAAAGCTATTAAGTTTTTAAACTTAGATGACCTCCAGAGTTGATTATTGGGTATATTAGAAGTTTCAGTTTTATGGATTAGTTCTTGGTTTGGTTGCTATCATTTATAGAATTCTAAGTGTGTAAGAGTTGGTGCAATATGGTGTACGAGAGGTGTAATTGGAGTTAAATCGGAGTAAAATTTAACGACTCTCTTCCCCTCGCCTCTTGTATTCCTTGCAAGTCATGATAAAGACTTTTACTGCCACCACTGACCTTAGAAATCTTTAAGAACTCAACATGATTAGGGCAATATTTAAAGACCAATATATTCTAATAGAGAAACAAATTAATGACGTTCGTCGTTGTAGTTTCTCTTATTGAGGATTATTTTAGTTTTGGTAAGAAATCTGAGTGTGCCTACGTACAGTTAAGCAACAATGAAACTTTTGTAAGAGTAGCATTGGATTATAAGGAGATAAGTTTTGATGGAACAGTGTCGAGATGGAGCAGTGTCTTGTACATGTCACACCCCGATATTTCCACGTATTACCGGTTGGCCCGGTGGGGAGTATCGTGACGTAGTTGATATCATCATAGTCAAACAACACAATTTTAAATGCACAGCGGAAGCAAAAGATAGATTTATTTCAACCGAATAAAATTGTAATATTAAGTATCACAACGTAGTTGAAACGGATCCACAGGCGGATCAAATAAAAAGGAAACATAGTTCATCAGACTTTATTGCATCCAAGCTTGCGAGACTCTTAATGATGCTAAGGAGAGGCCAGCCTATTTCGAGTAGTACCTGCACTTAACCTTTTTGGGAAAATACGTCAGTTTACATTGGTAAATACAATTAACTGACTCATTTTGAAAAGGTTTAGAAAATTGATTTGAATGCACAAGGCACAAAACATTTTATAACTTGGGATAATTATTTATATATAAACTTGTAAAAGAATTATATGTTCGTTACGCGTTCAGTAGCCTGGATTGACACCGGGTTAAAGCTTAATAGACACACCACATGATATAGTCCCGCGGGGGGTTATTCCCGAAACCGGCGGTTATACCTTATTATTTATATATGCACTAACGGGTGTACGCCTACACCCGCGTGCGTAGGTCGTGGCCATTTCGTAAAATGATGCCAAGGATATCCGGGACATGGTCATTAACCCCAAAAGGCTTTAAGCAAACAAAACAGTTTAAACGGGACATTTCAATAATTTAACCTTCATACAATTAAAAATTCAATGCCCGACCAAGCGGTATTTTATATACCGTACCCCAAGCCCGTATAGGGAAAATAAGTTAAAAGTATTTACCTTTGCAAGTATTAATCACAAATAGCAAGTGCGTGTAGCTTTTACCGGGTCTCCTATTCTGGAACAAAGGTTTTTAATAACCTATTAGATTTTCTAACGGGTCTTTAATTAAGCCTAAACTTAGACCGGTTAGTTTTAAAGGAAGATACGGTTCAAACGCACGATTAAGCGAAGACCGGAATGGAATGTGATTTAGACCCGAAAAGTTTGAAGACTTGTATAATATGGGTAAACTAAACACATTCTGGATTTTGAGACAAAAATGATAAGGTTTGGCCCGTTTCGGTCAACTTATGCAAACTAGTTACATAACCTGAACCGAACGCGCAAGATGCGTAACGGGTAACCATATGAGTCATATACAGGTTTCCTAAGTTAATATGCCTTAAATATGTTGTGACATCAGTAAGATATCTTCTATTATGCCCGAAATGGATTTAAACTCAAACTATGCCTCGTATGGGCATTTTGGTCATTTAAAAGGTTATAAAAGAGATTTAATATAAATCTGAGTTACAGGTCTGATATAATCAGTAAAAATACTTATTTTTATAAGTTATAACAGTAGGGTATTGTAAATATGTAAAATTTATCATTTATAACCAAACTATGCACCTTAGGGGCATTTTGGTAATTTCACATAGGCTTAAAAGGTCAAAACTGGAAATCTGAGTTTAAAACTTTTACTTACTGTTAATATATAAAAATTTACTGAAAATATCAGTAGGCGTCAAACCTTATATATTTAAAATAGTTTTAATACATACTATGCGTTTTACAGGCTCATAAGTCGGTTACACAGCCTTAACAGGCAGCTGTCCAAAGTTTCTGTCGCTGGCATGTTGAGGCGCCCCGCGTAAGAATCCCCAGGGGGTTTACGCGCCTGGTATGGAGCCCCAGAACCAGCCAAACAAGTTTCAAAGTTTGCATTTTTTGTCCCTGGTCCTTGTATGCGTGGTTTTAACTTCCAATTTTGCATTTTCAGCCCTCTAACTTGATTTTTAAGGACCTTAAGACTTATACAGACACCGTTAAGTCCTCGGTTAATCTTGTGATCACCCGAAAGGCCCTAGAATTCAACGTTGACGCTTTTAACCCCTCGTATACGAATATTGTCATAACTTTCCCATACGATAACGAAACTTGGTGAAATTTTTATCACATATTCTAGTGAGTATAATTTATCGTTACAAAGCTTCGGGTTTGCTAAAAGGTCAGTCAGAGGTATACTTTAAACATGTTGACACTTTTAACCCCTGTAGTTTGTAATCTCTCACTTTCTTCCACAATTAGCTTCGTATGATCCATGATTCATTCGTTTAAGGGTATAAACATCATGTAGGGTTACAGTAAAGTATATTTATCCATTGTTGACACTTTGAACCCTTATATTCACATACTTTCCTTATTTGACAACTGTAGTCCCTCTAAAGTAATCTTTCACACGTTTAAAGCTTATGACACGTGTTGATACATTATTGGACATAAATTTTCGAGGTGTTACATCCTCACCCCCTTAAAAGAAATCTCGACCTCGAGATTTACTGAAACAAATGAGGGTAATTTTCTTTCATTGTGGACTCTACCTCCCACGTATACTCGGGACCTCTACGGGCATCCCATTTAACCTTTACGATCGGCACATGCTTCCTTCGAAGCTTCTTAACCTGTCGATCCTCAATCGACAAAGGTTTTTCCACAAATTTCAGACTTTCATCTATATGCACATCTGTATGTGGCATGACTAGCGACTCATCAGCTAGACATTTCTTTAGATTGCAGATGTGGAAAACATTGTGAATACCACTGAGCTCTTCAGGTAAGTTTAACTTATAAGCCATTGTTCCTACACATTCGACGATCTCGAATGGTCCTATATACCTTGGGCTTAGCTTACCTTTCTTTCCAAATTACATCACCCCCTTCAAGGGTGATACTTTAAGCAATACTTTATCACCAACCTCAAACTTTAGAGGTTTACGCCTTAAGTCTGCGTAGCTTTTCTGCCTATCTCTGGCAGCTTTCAGATGATCTCTTATCTGTACAATCTTATCTGTCGTCTCCGGGAGTATATCAGGTCCTGTTAGTTGGACATCTCCAACTTCTATCCAGTAAACGGGCGTCCTGCACTTTCTTCCGTACAAAGCTTCAAACGGCGCAGCCTGAATGCTTGTATGGTAGCTATTGTTATAGGAGAACTCAATCAATGGCAGGTGGTTATCCCAATTACCACCTAAGTCAATCACACATGCACGAAGCATGTCTTCCAAAGTTTGGATGGTACGCTCACTCTGTCCGTCTGTCTGAGGATGGTAAGCCGTACTAAAATTTAAGCGCGTGCCCAAATATTGTTGGAAAATTTTCCAAAAATGTGATGTGTATCTAGTATCTCTGTCAGAGATAATAGACACTGGTACGCCATGCGGAGATACAATCTTATCTACGTACAATTGGGCTAACATATCGGAGCTATAAGTCTCCTTAATGGGTAAGAAATGTGCTGACTTGGTCAGTCTATCTACTATCACCCATATAGTATCATTTCCTTTCCTTGTCTTTGGCAACTTAGTGATGAAATCCATCGTCACCATCTCCCACTTCCAGGTGGGAAGTTCAGGCTGTTGTAGCAAACCTGACGGTTTCTGATGTTCAGCTTTGACTTGAGCGCACGTCAAACATTTGGCTACATAGGTAGCTATAGACTTCTTCAAGACTATCCACCAATAATTTGCCTTCAGATCCTGGTACATCTTATCAGCATCAGGATGAACGGAGTACTTAGAACTGTGGGCTTCCTGGAGGATAACATCCCGAAGTCCTCCATAAATTGGAACCCATATTAGTCCATTTAACCTCAAAATTCCGTCCTTGCCATAGGATAACTGTTCTTCAGTTACTCCTAGCTTTTCATTAGGATAGTTAGCTTCTAGTACAGCTTCCTTCTATGCAGCTAACAACCTTTCAATCAAACTATTCTTTAACTTAATGCTCTTGGCATTGATTCTTATAGGCTTCACTCTTTCCTTTCTACTTAAGGAATCGGCAACCACATTTGCCTTGCCTGGATGGTATCTTATCTCGCAGTCATAATCATTTAAAGTTTCCATCCATCGTCGCTGCCTCATGTTTAAATCCTTCTGATTGAACATATGTTGAAGACTCTTGTGATCCGAATAGATCACGCACTTGGTTCCATACAAGTAATGTCTCCATAGTTTTAGTGCAAATACCACGGCACCCAACTCCAAGTCATGGGTGGTGTAATTCTTCTCATGCACTTTTAATTGTCGAGAAGCATAGGCAATGACCTTGCCTTTCTGCATGAGCACACATCCCATACCTGTGTGCGATGCATCACAATATACTACAAATTCATCAATTCCATCTGGCAACGTCAGTACTGGAGCGTTGCTCAATTTCTGCTTAAGAATGTCAAAGGATTCATGCTGCTTAGGACCCCAGTCAAACTTAATATTCTTACGGGTTAATGAAGTTAGGGGTGCAGCAATCCTTGAGAAGTTTTCTATAAATCGCCTATAATATCCTGCTAAACCTAGAAAGCTACGAATCTCAGTAGGCGTCTTTGGCTCTTGCCAATTCATAACAGCTTCAACCTTAGCGGGATCTACTTGGATACCACGCTCACTAACCACATGTCCAAGGAATTGGACTTCGCGAAGCCAGAATTCACACTTTGAAAATTTGGCATAGCGCTCTTCCATTTGAAGCAGCTTAAGAATACTACAAAGATGCTTCTCATGGTCAGCTTGACTTTTTGAGTAAATGAGAATGTCATCGATAAAGACGATGACGAATTTATCTAGGTAGGGCTTACAGACGCGATTCATGAGATCCATGAATGCGGCAGGCGCATTAGTGAGCCCAAAAGGCATCACTAAGAACTCGTAATGACCATAACGAGTCCTAAATGCAGTCTTGTGTACATCTTCATCTTTAACCTTCAGTTGATGATAGCCTGATCTTAATTCGATCTTAGAGAAGTAGCTTGCCCCTTGTAATTGATCGAACAGATCGTCGATCCTGGGCAAAGGATATCTATTCTTGATAGTAACCTTGTTGAGCTCGCAATAATCGATGCATAGACGCATCGATCCATCCTTTTTCTTCACAAACAGGATTGGTGCTCCCCAAGGAGATGAACTAGGACGAATGAAACCTTTTGCCAACAACTCGTCTAGCTGAGTCCTCAACTCTTTCATCTCTGTTGGTGCCAATCTGTAAGGTGCCCTTGCAACAGGTGCTGCTCCTGGAATAATGTCAATCTTGAATTCTACTTGCCTATCTGGTGGCAAACCAGGTAGTTCTTCAGGGAAAACTTCTGGGTATTCAGAAATGACGGGAATATCTTCAATCTTAGGCTTCTGCTCATCAATAGTTACATGTGCCATATAAATGACACAACCCTTCTTCAAACACCTAGATGCCTTGAGCATAGACACTTGCTCAGGCAGTCCATACTGGGTATCTCCCTGAATGGTAAGTGGTTCACCAGACGGAGTCTTGACCACTACTTGCTTCTTGTTGCAAACAATCTGGGCCTGGTTACGAGATAACCAGTCCATGCCTATAACTATGTCGAAACCGGCTAACTTCAAAGGAAGTAAGGACAAAGGAAAAGAATGGTTCCTAATGGATATGAAACATCCATCTAACACGGTTGATGCAGTTTCTATAGTGCCATCGGCTAATTCGACCTCGTATTTTATGCTTAGGGTTCTAACAGGTAGGTTTAACAACTTACAAAACTTATCATCAACAAATGACTTATCTGCTCTAGAATCAAATAACACCCTTGCATAAACATCATTAATAAGGAAGGTACCTGTTATGACATTATCATTCTAGATCGCCTCCTGTGCGTTCATCTGGAAGACCCTAGCATTGGTCTTTTTCCCTTCCTCAGCTTTCTTAGTAAACTTTGGGCAGTTGGAATTGATATGCCCTTTTTCATTGCAGTTATAGCACGTAGCATCCTTGATTTTCTTACAGTCTAAGGTCTTGTGCTCAGAGGATTTACAAATTCCACAAACTCTTGGCTGTGACTGGGATTTCGATTCATATCTGCACTTCCCGAAGTGGTGCTTCTTACAGACCTTACACTTGGGCTTATCACCTAACTGATGACCATCCTTTTTAGTTCCTAAACTCTTCTTGTGGTCATTGTTTCCTTTACGCTTCTTGTCTGAACGTCATGAGTTGTCATCCTCACGCTTTCTCTTCTCAGCGTCTGTGTTTCTCAGCGATCTCTGCCTGACCGCGTCCAAAGTAAGTGACAATGATATATCAGCTACAGACCTAAAAGTAGCTAGTCTGGAGGCCTTCACATTGGCCTTGATTTCTAGGGCCAAACCCCCAATGAAACGAGCTATCCTCTTGGGTTCCGGAGTTACCAGATACGGAACCAGTCTTGACATATTGTTGAAGCTCGTAAGGTAGGCTTGACAATCTAGGTTTTTCATAACCAATGATAAGAAATCAGCTTCAATCTTTTCAACCTCGTGCTGAGGGCAGTAGTTTTCCTTAATGAGAGTAACAAACTGATCCCATGACAGTCTGTATAATGGAATCTTCCCAATGGCTTGAATCAAAGACCTCCACCATGCTAGTGCCTCGCCTTTGAATGACTAAGATACAAACTTTACCACATCCTTATCAGCGCAACCACTGATATCCACCACAGTGTCCATCTCGTCTAACCATGACATGCAATCAACTGCTCCCTTCTCCCCGGTGAAATCCCTGGGTTTGCAGGAAACAAAGTACTTATAGGTGCAACCTTTAGCACGTGGTTCTTGGTTCCGCACAACTCTCTTAGATGGAACACTCCTCTGGTTCGTTGAGTGATGAGAATCACTCTTGTGAGCAGTATGAGTCCTTGAGGGTGGTTTAGAGTGTGGTACAGATTGGGTCCTTACATGGGTACCACTGGATTCATTGATCTGCCTGTCCAATGCTCGCGTAACAATATTACCTATTAACGCTTGTAACTCTGCTCCAGCTACGTTGAACCTGGAGGTGTCATGATTTTCTCTGGGGTGACTGTTGGCTTCGTCTGACCCAGCCATATAGCTAGATTGCTACATAAGGCAAATGAGTTTAATTTATTCAGAGGTCTATATCAATTCTATTATTCTAGAAGATTTATTAATCATGGTATTTAAGAAACCATTTTGATTAATTTGTTAAGCACACATACACACACACACACACACACACACATATATATATATATATATATATATATATATTCGGGATTTTCTTTACAAAAATCCTTAGTTATAATTAAAATATATTAATGGCAAAAAGGCCTAGCCACGTAGACGATGTTAAATCTTTAATCATGATCTTATAGGGTCATGGTATTGAGGTTTTAATTATAATTCATTACCTCTTCTTAACAGGGGGTCGAAGACCACGACTGTCTTTTATTCTTATATGACAATGAGTATAGCCCGTACGCATTATATCCCTAATGGATGTTTTAATTATTTAAAAGTATTAGGGAGAATCAAATATAAGGATGACTTAGGTGATTTTATCGAATCACTTTTGTCAAGAGTGTTAACATGTTTTCAGATGTTAACTAGGATTGGAACCTTTTGAATAGGTTTTACCATCTTGGTCATGTCTGCAACAACATATAAACTAGGTTTTACCCTTAAGATTCGTTTTAATATTTAACGCAGAATAATTCTAAAATGAGGTGTATAATAAAGACCTGAATCTAATTTGAGGAACTACCATCTTGGCCCTGTCTTAAAATGACATATGGCTAGGTTTTGTCCTTTTTAGATTTTTATTATTTTATAATAATGTTAGGTCTTATATAAGGAATGTCATATTTTCATTTATTTCACATATCATATTTATGTATATAATTTTAACAAAAATGAAAATTTAAATTGAATCATTCCACTGCAGATATTTTAAACAAGTACAGATTTGCCCTAAACGGGACTTCTACTGAAATAACATGCCCGCGCAGGGGCAGAATACAAAAAGACATGCCCACGCAGGGGCAAAATACAGAAACAAATGTCCACGCAGGGACATGGTTACAAAACTAAAACCAAACAAACAAATGAAGGATTTAATGATCCTTCTTGCTTTTTCCCTTGATTAAGTTTGCCAGACTCTTGAACATCCCACGGTTTTGTCAGCGGTCTTCCCGTACTTCCTGCCGCACCTCATTAACCCTTTGAAGAATTTCTTGATGTTGCGGTGGCGACATTGCTGGCGGCTGCGGGGGTTGCTGGTATAGTGGAGGTTTAGGAGGCGGCGGTTGATGATACCCATAAGGTGGGTACCCATAGTGTGAGTATCCGGCTTGGTATGGGATCCCAAAGGATCCTTTCGGATGATGGGCATTGTAGTTTGCCGCTGCTACCAGGTAAGGGTCGGCCTCTGCATAGTTGTAGTTGGTGTGGATCGGCTGCTCAAAGGGATTATACGCCGCCGCACCGGTGTATGTAGGCATAGGGTCTCCAAAACCCAACGGTGGTGGCGCGACAGGCGCAGAGTTTACTTCCGAGACGGGGTTTGAAGGTCCACCCATCTGTGGGTCTTCATGGAGTGTCGGGAAGTGGCTGCCACTTGAAGGTTGAGGGGTGCTGATACGCACTCCTCCTCGCACGGACATCCGTGCGTTCGATCTCCTTCGCCTCGGTGGCTCCGGAGGCTGTTGCTGAGGTGGTGGTGGTGGCGGAGTGACCGCGACAAATCGAGAATCCTCGGAGGGATCCTGCTGCTGCTGTGGTGAGTTATGGTAACTGGGAGTAAACACCCAGTCGATCTGTCTGAAAATTTCTTCATAGCTATCGGGACCATTATAAGGCGATCCCACGAAAGGTGACCCATCTGAAATTTCGATGGGTGGTTAGGAGTTCCGGACGGTGGCTCCGCAGGATCGGTGTCCTCATCCATGTCCATTGCATGGTCTCCAGAGAAATGGTCTTCGGGTCCTAGTGGGTTAAAACCCACTGGTTCTCCAAGGTAGTTTGCCGGGTTGAACCAGCCCTGGAAAAAGGGTGTTGGGTCATCAAAAGGTGAGTTTTGACCCTGGAGAGGAATGTAAGATTGGTGGGAATTATGGGGCCCATTTTCAGAATGAGGCCCAAAGGAGTGTTGAAACAAAGGGGAGGAGCTCAACGAAACTGAGCGCCTTGCTGGTTCAGTATAGGTCCTCCAATTATCTTGAGGACTCTGGTTATGGGAATCTGACGGTGTTCGCCGGTTCGAAGGTCCGACCTCATGATCATTTGGGGCGCCGAGTGGCCCCTTGCCTCTTCCTCTCCCTCTTACTCTTGGTGGCATCTTTTAACCTGTCGACATAAACAAGGATAACAACAAGGAATATATAAAGGACAAAAATAAAAACAAATCGGGATTTATCCTAAGTTCTTTGTCTAAACTCGAAAATTTAGGAATGTGCAACTGTGTAACTGAGATTAAACACAAAAGGCTAGTGTTTAATTCACTCAGTGTTGGCTCTGATACCAACCTGTCACACCCCGATATTTCCACGTATTACCGGTGGGCCCGGTGGGGAGTATCGTGACGTAGTTGATATCATCATAGTCAAACAACACAATTTTAAATGCACAGCGGAAGCAAAAGATAGATTTATTTCAACCGAATAAAATGTAATATTAAGTATCACAACGTAGTTGAAACGGATCCACAGGCGGATCAAACAAAAAGGAAACATAGTTCATCAGACTTTATTGCATCCAAGCTTGCGAGACTCTTAATGATGCTAAGGAGAGGCCAGCCTATTTCGAGTAGTACCTGCACTTAACCTTTTTGGGAAAATACGTCAGTTTACACTGGTAAATAAAATTAACTGACTCATTTTGAAAAGGTTTAGAAAATTGATTTGAATGCACAAGGCACAAAACATTAAGGTCCGACCTCATGATCATTTGGGGCGCCGAGTGGCCCCTTGCCTCTTCCTCTCCCTCTTACTCTTGGTGGCATCTTTTAACCTGTCGACATAAACAAGGATAACAACAAGGAATATATAAAGGACAAAAATAAAAACAAATCGGGATTTATCCTAAGTTCTTTGTCTAGACTCGAAAATTTAGGAATGTGCAACTGTGTAACTGAGATTAAACACAAAAGGCTAGTGTTTAATTCACTCAGTGTTGGCTCTGATACCAACCTGTCACACCCCGATATTTCCACGTATTACCGGTGGGCCCGGTGGGGAGTATCGTGACGTAGTTGATATCATCATAGTCAAACAACACAATTTTAAATGCACAGCGGAAGCAAAAGATAGATTTATTTCAACCGAATAAAATTGTAATATTAAGTATCACAACGTAGTTGAAACGGATCCACAGGCGGATCAAATAAAAAGGAAACATAGTTCATCAGACTTTATTGCATCCAAGCTTGCGAGACTCTTAATGATGCTAAGGAGAGGCCAACCTATTTCGAGTAGTACCTGCACTTAACCTTTTTGGGAAAATACGTTAGTTTACACTGGTAAATAAAATTAACTGACTCATTTTGAAAAGGTTTAGAAAATTGATTTGAATGCACAAGGCACAAAACATTTTATAACTTGGGATAATTATTTATATATAAACTTGTAAAAGAATTATATGTTCGTTATGCGTTCAGTAGCCCGGATTGACACCGGGCTAAAGCTTAATAGACACACCACATGATATAGTCCCGCGGCGGGTTATTCCCGGAACCGGCGGTTATACCTTATTATTTATATATGCACTAACGGGTGTACGCCTACACCCGCGTGCTTAGGTCGTGGCCATTTCGTAAAATGGTGCCAAGGATATCCGGGACATGGTCATGAACCCCCCAAAGGATTTAAGCAAACAAAACAGTTTAAACGGGACATTTCAATAATTTAACCTTCGTACAATTAAAAATTCAATGCCCGACCAAGCGGTATTTTATATACTTATGCAAACTAGTTACATAACCCGAACCGAACGCGCAAGATGCGTAACAGGTAACCATATGAGTCATATACAAGTTTCCTAAGTTAATATGCCTTAAATATGTTGTGACATCAGTAGGATATCTTCTATTATGCCCGAAATGGATTTAAACTCAAACTATGCCTCGTAGGGGCATTTTGGTCATTTAAAAGGTTATAAAAGAGATTTAATATAAATCTGAGTTACAGGTCTGATATAATCAGTAAAAATACTTATTTTTATAAGTTATAACAGTAGGGTATTGTAAATATGTAAAATTTATCATTTATAACCAAACTATGCACCTTAGGGGCATTTTGGTAATTTCACATAGGCTTAAAAGGTCAAACCTGGAAATCTGAGTTTAAAACTTTTACTTACTGTTAATATATAAAAATTTACTGAAAATATCAGTAGGCATCAAACCTTATATATTTAAAATAGTTTTAATACATACTATGCGTTAAAAACGCTTAAAAAGGCGATTTTGAGCTATTTCCGGCTTTTTAAAGGAAAGCTAATATTTTTATTATTCCAGAAGGCTCAAAGTGTTTTATTTATTATTTTAGATCAGTACAAAAAGGTTTGGTATCAAAATAATTTATAAAACTCATTTTATAGCTCAAAAGGGCAAAACCGGCAATTACCGAATAAAGCTTAGAACTCTATGTTATGCTCAGCCTAAAATTAAATAAAAATCTTCAAAAATCCCAAAATATTATTTTATATCAGTAGGTAAAAAGTTTGGTATCAAAAATCGGGTTTAGATAGGCCCTTTATTTGATAAAAAGCTTTTCATTTACGCTAATGAACATAACTCCTAATCTAGACCTCCAATTGATGTCAAATTTTAGGGACAAGTCTAATAATCAGTAACTAAGGTTTCTATTCTTTTACATTTTAAAAATCACGTTTTAAAGCTAAAAGGGCATAATAGTCAATATTTAAGCATTTAACGGAAACATGCATATGAATCGGATAACTAATGAACCAAGTTGTATAATCACAGAGGGTTATACTAACATGAAACCTGGTCCAAATCGGATAACTAATGAACCAAGTTGTATAATCAGAACTGAAAGTCAAAGCAAAAGTCAAATTATGCGACTTTCGGTTCCGATCCAAGCCTAAAATGAAAATTGTCGGGTTGAACATGTTTATACATGTTCTTACATTAATTACCAAGTTATATTAGTGAGAAAACAAGTTGCATGGGTCCTACATTGCTAATTATGCATTAATTTGAAAATAAGCTTTCTGTTGACTTTTTAAGATTAGCTTTGACCCGACAATTGACCTAGTTAGAGCGGGAATCAGTGGGTGCCCTTTTAAGGGTTTATTACCCATATAATTACCAACTCATAGGTACTTTTAATTCGAGATTTGACTGGACAATTATTGATTAATCTCGAAGTCAAACTCTAATTACGACGGTTTGACTTTAGGCTAATTATCTAAGCTAAACTGAATTAAAGAAGGTTAAGGACACTTACAAGAGTCCTAAGCTCGACTAGGGATCCTAAGAAAGCTTGTTGCTAATCAGGGGAGCTCCAAAACTTGAGTTGTGAGAGTTTACAAAAGAATGTGCATCAAAGTTGCAACTAAAGGCTCCTTATATATGGAATTTGATCTCATAAAATGATGCCAAGCAACTCTATGCATGGATTCAGATAATCACAACTGTCCCTAGTGCATGAAAATCCATTTGCCCAGCCCCTGGTATCATTTTACAGGCTCATAAGTCGGTTACACAGCCTTAACAGGCAGCTGTCCAAAGTTTCTGTCGCTGGCATGTTGAGGCGCCCCGCGTAAGAATCCCCAGGGGGTTTACGCGCCTGGTATGGAGCCCCAGAACCAGCCAAACAAGTTTCAAAGTTTGCATTTTGTCCCTGGTCCTTGTATGCGTGGTTTTAACTTCCAATTTTGCATTTTCAGCCCTCTAACTTGATTTTTAAGGACCTTAAGACTTATACAAACACCGTTAAGTCCTCGGTTAACCTTGTGATCACCCGAAAGGCCCTATAATTCAACGTTGACGCTTTTAACCCCTCGTATACGAATATTGTCATAACTTTCCCATACGATAAAGAAACTTGGTGAAATTTTTATCACATGTTCTAGTGAGTATAATTTATCGTTACAAAGCTTCGGGTTTTCTAAAAGGTCACTCAGAGGTATACTTTAAACATGTTGACACTTTTAACCCCTGTAGTTTGTAATCTCTCACTTTCTTCCACAATTAGCTTCGTATGATCCATGATTCATTCGTTTAAGGGTATAAACATCGTGTAGGGTTACAGTAAAGTATATTTATCCATTGTTGACACTTTGAACCCTTATATTCACATACTTTCCTTATTTGACAACTGTAGTCCCTCTAAAGTAATCTTTCACACGTTTAAAGCTTATGACACGTGTCGATACATTATTGGACATAAATTTTCAAGGTGTTACAGTTCACGAGGTGCAAATTGAAGTAATGTGAAATTTTCACTTCCCCACCTCTTGAAACTCTTGCAAGTTATTATTAAGACACTTAATGCTCTCATTGATCTTTGATATCTCTAGAAATGCTACAAGAGGATTTTCAATGATTTATGTGTGGTGGGAAATTGTCATACATATGTTAGACTTGATATGATTCCTTAATGTCCAGATTTCACAAGAAACTTAGGGACATATTTAGAAGAAATCATATTAAGTAAATATATGAATGGATATCTTTAAGATCGTGGACCATAGGAGACAGATTAGATACAAGTAGATAGTCTTTAAATGATAAATGAATTATGTCTGAATATTCCGTTTGGAATAAGTTCCACGAATGTCAGTGAAATATAATTTCTGGTGGACGCATACTTATTCCTTAAGCCAAGTAATGTTTAGGGCATCTAACACATGATTTAAAATCACTGAGAATGAGATTAGATGAAAAATCATCATTATCAACCGTGTAATGATTTCTCATGAATTTTGGTTACAATGGATGAAATCTATAGGTCTTATTTTCCTTTTGTTAAATTCTCATTTGCATGATAACAAAAGTTGTGAAAGTGTATGGTATGATCTAGTTCCATCTTATTATGGTTTCTATTCAGATATTGATAACAAATCATATGAGAGTCTAAGGTAAGAGTGACTTTAGGTTGGTTATGCAAACCTCACAACTGTCATAGTGTAGCTTAAGTATTGATCCTAAATTCTGATTAATTTCCATAATATGTAAGGTATCATAAAGCATAATTAGAAGACAGTTTATTATGGTTCTTATAGACTTAACATTTAAATTTGTCACTAACTCTCATATTAGTTATTTGTTGATTTCTGGTAAGGAAACGTATAGAACTAGACTCAACCTATCATGTCATCATCATCATCATCATCATCATCATACTTAGTAAATCCTACCAATAGCAAAGCTAAGGTAGGGTCTGAGGGTGGTAAGATGTAGATCGCCTTACCTCTACCCCGTAGGAATAGAGAGGCTGCTTCTAGTGAGACCCCCGGCTTGATAGTAGTTTTGCATCAAGCCTTGGGCATAAGGTACATAACACTCGACAATTAAGACAAATGCCAATTAGTGCATGTACTCCATTGTCTCTCGGCTATCAGCGCCACCACATGATGCATGATTAATCATCCCCTCTTTTAACATTATTTTCACAAAATTAGTAAAATAACGTGCACTTTCACTTTTGCCTCCCCCCCCCCCCCCCCGAGTGCCCATACATATATACATTATATGTGCATACCGCAAGCGGGACGTAACTTAACCTACCATGTGTAAATTGGAATATTAAGATTATCATACTTAAATATCATTAATAATCAACTACCTATTTTAGCCAACTGTTCTTTTGAATTATGGATAGTTTTGATGCTTATGCATAATCTAATGACATAATTATGTAGTGAGATTCTCCCTTTAAGAACCTTTTTAAGAACCTTTTTAAGAACCTTAGAGTTGGAATTAGTACTTGTATTTTGTCTATGGACCTTAGAAGTATCCTCTTTTAAGGTTCAGTGGTAGTGAAGTTAATAACATCTTATTTTCCAGCTTCATGCATACCTTTTCCTGTACATATGTTGCTGATCAACACACTTATTTTCCTTCAGTACTTTTGAGTGTTATAATTTATTCTTATTGCATCAAATTGTACTAGTGGAAAAGTGAGTATGCAATGCACTGGAATATGTACCTGTTTTCAAGTATGAGTCATGGTATTGTATATTATGATGCATTCACTAATGTCATGTAACCTTATAGTTTAGAATTTGAAACAAAGACATGCATCTTAGGGGTTATTTTGATTATTCCACATAAATCAGATTAGACTTAGGAAAAACTTAATATGGAATAAATATAATGATAGCATTTTTTAAATGAGTTATTGATTATCATAGGAAATATTATGTTTGACTTATCCCATTTGTCATGCTCTAGTTTTCTTCTGTATTATTTTTATCAGAAAAGAGCAGTAGGAATCAAGAATCTAATTTAAGATCAAATCTTATAGAAACTCTTTAGTAAAGCAAAACATATAAGGTTTAAAATTAGAGTAGATGATACAGATAAGATACAAGATTATAGAAGAAAGTTGCAATGAGTACTATTATGGGATATTAAAGTAAGGCAAACTAAAATATGATCATAAAATTAATGAAGAATCATTAATGTGAGAATCATTATTTGAAGAGATAGTGATATATATATATATATATATTATTAGCATCAAACTAGACTTAGTTTACTTAAAATATTCTACTTAAACGAAGACAAGTCACCTTTGAAAAAAATGAAATCATTTAAATATGTGTGCAAAACAATTGTGACAAGTCACATTTGGGCATAAATGTGACAATTATTTTAGTTATGCAAGGGTTAGATATACAAGATAAGAATGAATCAAATAATCTTTAGGAATAAGTGAGACATATATGTTTGTAAGACATAAATAACATAGCTTGTAAATTATATCTGAATGATAAAATAGATGTATCAAATCACCTTTGGGCAGAATTGAAACATCAAAAAACTCATTCAAGTTAAGCGATTTAGTTTTGTGAAAATTATTTAAATTTATTTAAGTGTTTACAAAACCATTAAGTTACAAAACATATATTCTAGTTCACAATAACAGTTCACGAGAATAATGAGTTTTCGAGTTAGATTGAGTTTTCGAGTCAACTAATGATTTCGAGTTAAATGGAGATCTTGAATTCTTATGAGATTTTCACCTTTTTATATAATCTCGAGTTGTCTATAGATTTCGAGTTCTAAGTGAGATTTCGACTTCTCTAATGATTTCGAGTTCTAAATGAGATTTCGAGTTATCTAATGATTTCGAGTCTAAGTGAGAATTTTAAATTATTTGCAAAGGTATGTTGTCGGGGAAAACCCCTAACCTTCCAAGAGGTGACGATCTTTGATCTCATCTGAATCTTTCAGGATCTAGGAAACCATGTTGAAACAAGAGATACCATGTGAATAATAAAAATTTAATAATTAATAAATATATATATTTTTTTATTTATATACAAATCAATCCCCAAACCATAGGACTTAAATTGTAAAGTATATTTATGTGTTGGTTGTTTGTGTTTTCGTTATTATCTATTCTAGGGTAACTCGTATCTCTTGAAGTTCTCGTTCTCGTGCGGTTTTTCTCGGATCAAAGCTAACGCAAACATTGAGTAGATCTTCATAATTCCCTTTTTGCAATTAACTGTTTTGGGGTGTGTCGTGTGTCACTTGTTTCGCTAATTCACTTTATTTTCAGTATCAAATACATGCAACTCAATGTGTAATTATGTGTTATGTTGTGTTTGTTGTTTATTTGTTCACCGCTTTGTGTCGCAAATCATCACGCACGTGGATCCATAGGCTGCCTGGTTCTCCATTACCATGGGTTGTGGCTTGGTATCACCACAACATATAGATTCGCTCTTCGGGACTTAAGTCTCGTAGTTTCGCATTTGTCGTAGTGTCGCAGTTTCGCATTGTCGCATATACACATTATCGCGTTAGTTGGTATTTAATTATTCATTGTTGATGTTTATTTATTGGATCATGATATCACAATTGAATTGCATGTTAAACATTTTATGATAATTAAACAAAAAATGTTTTATTTAATATAAAATTACTCACCAATTTATGTTGACATAAAAACTATCTTTACACATGATAGAGGTGATCAGGTTTGGTTTGGTTTGGTTTGGTTTGATGAGTTTGAATGAAAATCACATAGGATTGCCTTAGTTGAAAAAAATATATTATTTATATTTTTAGTTTTTGTTTAATGTATGGATTATTTGAAGTTACTTGGTTATTTGACATTTTAATTGATGGCAAGACATAAATATTTAAACTTTAATACTTATCATGAGATGAGATATGAAGTGTGAACAAATCATTATGCTCTAATCGATAATTCACCACAGGTTAAAATGTGAATAAATCATTAGGCCCTGTTTGATCACCACTTACCCGGTCCAGTCAGTTCTTACTGCTGACCCAGTAAGTGGTCAGCTTGTTTGATCCATTAAAAAAAAAAATCTGACCCAGTCCAAGGCTCTGACCGAGTCTTTTTTTTGGAGATCACTGACCAAGAATTAAACATGCCACTTATTTTCCCCAACCCTAATTTCACGTTTCCCTCCCAGCTTCTTCCACATCGCCGCTCTTCCTCCTCCCAGTCCCACCGCCGGCGCTCTCGGCTCTTCCCACCGCCGGCGCTCTCGGCTCCTCCCACGCTGTTTCTCCCGCCGATTCTCTCGTTGCTCTGCCCGTCTCCAGGTAAAATCGATTTTCATTCTTTTCTTGTTCTCTTTATATCCCAACAAAATCAATAGTGTTTTTTTCTGATTTTGAAATCGTATGAAGTGTTTGTGTAGATTGTCCAGTACTTGAAATTTCTTCAATAGTTGAACTAGTTTATTTTTCTGAATTGATGCTGAATAGTTGCTGGATTTTTTTCTTGAATTGATGCTGAATAGTTGCTGGATTTTTTTCTTGAATTGATGCTGAATTATAGTTTCTGAATTTATCAAACTCGATGCTGAATTTGTTCTTAATTTGTTCAATTTATAGTTGCTGAATTTGTTCAATGTTTCTAGATGCTGAATTTTTAAGTTTCTAGTTTCTGAATTGATGCTGAATAAAGTTTATATATGCTGAAATGATGCTGAATTTTAAAGTTTATATATGCTGAATTTGTTCTTAATTTGTTCAATTTATAGTTGCTGAATTTGTTCAATTGTTATGTTTATAGATGTCGAATTGATGCAGAATTTTAAAGTTTATATATGCTGAATTTTTATACTTGTATATAGACATGACAGAAAGAAAACCTAGGGCTATTTGGAAATTGGAATGTGTGGACCAAACTTTTCTCGAAGCATGTATACACGAAATAACAACTAACGGCCGGGAGGGTAGTAGCTTAAAAGGAAGCTCATGGAAAGTAGTGGCGGAAAAACTAAAAAATGATCACAATTTTGTAGTTGATCATAAACAAATGAAAAATCGATATGACTACTTGAAAGGAAAGTACGGCGCTTGGTTGAAATTGAAAAGCAAAACGGGGAATATATTTAATCCTATAACCAATACTTTCACTATGAGTGATGAAGATTGGGAAGCGGAGGCAAAGGTATTTTTTAAATATGAGAAATTTTTAATATGATTATTTTTATTTAAATAGTAGCTTGATTACATCTATAAAAATTTTCAAACAGTCAAACAAGTTTGTGGAAAAGTTGAGAAATGCGCCCCTTCCTTGCCCTGATCTCTGTACCAAACTGTTTGAGGGGGTGACCTCGACCGGCATTCACAGTTGGGGGCCATCTTCTACACTCCCTCATCCTGTTGAAGAATTTGCTGAGCATGATGTGGATAATGTTCAGTGCACTCAGATGGAAACAGAGCACCCGCCTGTAAGTGAAGAGTCATCTGGTCGGTCAAAACGCAAAACAAGTACTACAACTGGCAAAGAAGTTCGTAGAAAAACACTAGACGACGACTTGAGAGAAGTTGGGAATGAAATTATCAATGTTGCAAGGATGTTGTTGGAGAAAAATAATGCTGACAAGGATATGGACGCATGCATGGAAAAGCTAGAGAAAATGGAGTGGGGGGAAGGAGATCCGAGATACGACACAGCTCTTTTGCTATTCGAAAGCGAAGGTAGTAGAAAAGTTTGGTTACGTCTTAAGCCGGCGAGTTGCGAGTCGTGGGTGAGAAAATCTGGGGGGAAGTTTGGGTTATTAAGTTGACTTTTATGACTTTTGTATGACTACCCGTATGACTTTTGTGTACTTTCTTATGACTTTTGTATGACTACCCGTATGACTTTTGTGTACTTTCTTGTGACTTTTGTATTGCTTGCTTAAGACTATCGTATGACTTGTTTAAGACTTTTGTATGACTTTTTTATGACTTGAATGAGACTTTCGTATGACTTTTGTAAAACTGTTTTTATGACTTCTAACAGGTCAAATATGTTTATAGTCCCAACATCTTCAGATGAAACTACAAATACATCGGAACGACATCAAAGGCTAAAAGGCATATTTCCTGGAGCAATAGGTGCTTTAGATGGAACTCTTGTACATGCAGTTGTGCCCGCTGATCAACAAACTTGTTATAGGGGAAGAGGAAAAGGTGAATGTTATCAAAATGTGTTAGGAATATGTGATTTTAATATGATATTCACCTTTGTATGGGCTGGATGGGAAGGCGTAGCACATGATGCACGAGTTCTAAGAGAAGTTGCATTTAATCCGACTTCTGGGTTTCGATTCCCTCCACCAGGTTTGTAATTTAAATATAACTTACATTATTAAATATATTATTTGTATTTGGTATATAATAGATGTCACACTCACATTTACAGATAAATATTACCTTTGCGACGCTGCATATACCAACACTCGTGGATTTATGACTCCTTACCGTAATACGAGGTATTGGTTAGCCGATTTTCGACGGCGACGGGCGTTAACTAAGGAAGAAAGATTCAATCATGCTCATGCATGCCTTAGAAATGTTATTGAACGCGCTTATGGTGTATTGAAGGCAAGATTCCCGATTCTAAAACAAATGGCTCCCTATCCTTTTCCAGTGCAAAGAGACGTTGTTATTGCTTGTTTTGCAGTCCACAATTTTATAAGGAAATACAATATTCAAGATGAATTATTTACAGACTTTGAAGAGAACACTATGGTTACTCCTGATGGCCAAGGTGAAGGAATTGAGGGCCAAAACACACAAGGCATAGAGTGGGGTTCAGAAGGCGTTGAATATATGACTACTTTGCGTGACCAAATTGCTAATCAACTACTTTCAAATGCTTCAAGTTAGATTTGGATGCAGATTCTTATAAGATGTTTGAAATTCGGTGTGTTTTATTTGGATTATGTATGATTTATATTTAACTTGGATTTTGTATGAGATTTTAAATTTAAGCTTTTTTTTTAAATGACTATTTTTATTGATTACACAACGCAATTTAAAACAGAAGAGCAATATGGTTATTTTTATTATTTAGCACAGTCAGTCAGATACATAATCAAACAGCCAGGTTTCAGTCAGATGTAGACCCAGTCAGAACTTCTAACTGGGTCAGCTTTGGACCCAGTCAGATCTGACTGGGTCAGCAACTATCAAACAGCTATTGGATTTTTTTTTCGGAATGAAGAAAAGACATTAAAAGAAAATATTTTCCTTTCAAATAATTAGTTACCAAGTTTAAAGGAGTGTCATCATGCATATATTTCAAATTATCATGCATATATTTTAAATTTTTTAATAATCATAAAAGTCACCTTATCGAAAGAGCATGCATATATTTCAAAATTTTTAATAATCACAAAAGACACCTTTTTCAAAGAGCAAATTGCAATAATCAAAGTATATAATTTCAAATCGCCATATCTACACACCCGCTTAATTTCAAACTCAAGCAAAAAGAGCTTTTTTTTCTTGTTTTTATAAAAAAGATGAACATAAAACCTATAACAATACAAATTTGGTTAGTATTTACTTTAAACACATTTTTAACTGGATAAAATCACCAAAACAAAATCTATGAATTCACTTTCACGACGCACTTTGTACTTCAGAAACAAATTTTAACTTCACATGGATTTCTTATTACCGAAAGAAAATTGAAAAGATGAGTAATGTATTATACTACAAAAAAAAAAGGGATAAATCACATAAAAAAATCAAATGTGTAATTTATTTTTATTTTGCATAATTATTGTAGAACTTTTGCAGAATTTTTATGGATTTTTCGCAGATTTTTTTTGTAGAATCTTTGCAGATTCTTGTGGATTTTTCGCAGATTTTTTTGTAGAATTTTTGCAGATTTTTTTTTTGAAAATTTGCAGAATTTTTAATTTTTTTACAAAAAATAATTAACCATATTTTTTGCTGATTCCGAGAGTATTATAATTTTACTTTATGGAGAAAAATAAAAAGAAAAGTATAAATTTGATAAAAAAAATTAAAGGGATATAGAAAAGTACCCAAATGGGTAATTATTTTTTAAAGTACCCAAATAGGTAAATACTTTTTATATGTACACTAGTTTGGGAAAAAAACTATAGTTTATAGCTTATGGAAATAGTTAGTCTTTGGTCCTAGTTAGTATGTTATATGTGACGCGCTTAGTCCCTGTATGATCGTTTCATTGTAGCTTTGGAGAAAAGTTACCTTTGCTCGTCTAAACCGAAGTATTTTTGTTTTGTAAGGGAATGATAAGTTAATAACACTCTGTACTAGGATGAACTCGGTATCAATCGGTATCGGTACAAAAAATATTGGTTTCGAAAATTCCTAAAAATGGGTACCGGTATCAAAAATACCCGGTACGGTACGATTCGGTACCGTACCAGTATCATACCGTACCGTACTAGTACCGGAAACGCTAAATGTCGGTACCGAATCGATCCGAAAATCGAGCTGGTTCGGAAAATTCGATACCCGGTATAGAGGTGTACAAAAAAAAACCGGTTTTAGAACCGTAACCGGAAAAAAACCGAAACCGTTTTTTTTAAAACCGGTTTTAGAACCGAACCGGCGGTTTGTGACCGGTTACTATTCTTGATCTGAAAAACCGGTTAATATAGGGTAAAAACCGTTTTTTTTGGAAAAAACCGGTTAAAAACCGATCCCAACCGGTTACACCAGTTACTGTTTTGGACTTGAAAAACCGGTTAGTAACCGAAACCGATTATTAAAAAAATTGGTTTTTGTTTTGGATGAAAAAACGCTTTGGTTAAAAACCGGACCAGTTTTTCGAAAAAAAACCGATTTGTACACCTTTAACCCGGTACTATTTGTTCATCCCAAACTCAACAGGTCTAAACGCTATACGATGTTGCGTATTATATTACTAAAAATCTAGTAAATGATTATCTTTTTTTACATGAGATTAGTACACAAAAAAAATAAATAAATGGTTATTAAGATATTTGTTAAATAATATTTGCTATGGCTTAATCATCATCTATATTTTTTAACAAATATAATCATTATACTTAGGGTTTAGCAAGAAAAAATAACTTTTCTCCCAAGCTACAACAAAACAATAACACAAGGACTTTACATATCACTTGAAACATACTACAAGGACCAAATAGCAACTATTTCCATACATCTATTATTTCACCACTGATTTTGAGTTTCAAAATCCCCAAATTCTCGCACAACAAAATCCGATTTCTAGAGAGAGAAACAAACAGGTTCGTCACAAATCTTTTCAATTTCCCAAAAGGGAACAAAATTCGTCACTAAATTCGATCCTTTTCTCAACTGTAAACATATTTTGTTGCTGAATTTCATACACCCATTTTGTTTTCAGTGTAACTAACTTGATTTTTCGTTTTTTTTTCCTAATTTTTTAGGGTTTTTTTTGGTTTTGAAGATGGCGAATTCAGGTGTGAATGATGAAGTTGTTTCTCTGGAGCTTCCTGCACCTCCTGGCTGGAAGAAAATGGTTTGTGTTCTTTTTTTGTTTTTGTTTTTACATTTGTGTTGTGTGTTGTTTGCAAGTATAATTGAGGTGAATTGGTTCATATCCTGGTTAAATTGATGTTTAAGTTTGTGAATTGAGGTCTGGGTGAAGTTTAATTTTGTTAAAGTTTAAGTTTTGGGGGTAGTTTTGTTTGGTTTTTGTGGGTTTGAAAATTAGGGTTTTTGAGGGTTTGAATTTTTTGTTGTTTGCAAATGTGATTGAGGTGAGTTTTTTTCAGTTTTCTTGTTAAATTAATGTTGAATTTTGCTAAAGTTTAAGTTTTTGTTGGTAATTTGGTGGTTTTTGTGGGTTTTAAAAATCAGGGTTTTTGAATGAATTATTTTCAGTTTATTTTTGTTTGCTTAAATTGGTGTTTAATTATGTGAATTGGGTTCTGGGTGGAGTTAGGTTTTGCTACAGTTGAAGTCTTTGGGGGTAATTTGGTTTGATTTTGATGGGTTTTGAAATTAGGGTTTTTTAGGGTTTGGATTTTGTGTTGTCTGCAAGTGAACATGAGGTGAACTGTTTTCAGTTTTTTTGTTTAGTTCTGTGAATTGGGTTTATATGGGTGAAGTTCAATTTTTCTACAGATTTTAAGTTTTGGGTGGTGATATGGTATGATTTTGGTGGGTTTTGAGAGTTTGTATTTTGTGCTGTTTGTAAGTTTGATTGATGAGAAATTTTTTTCTGTTTTTTTTTTTTGTTTAAGTTGATGTTTAATTTTGTGAAATGGGTTTTGGGTGAAGTTTAGTTTTGCTAAACTTAAAGTTTTTAGGGACGATTTGGTTTAATTTTGGTGGGTTTTGAAAATTAGGGATTTTGGGTGAATTGTTATTGGTTTTCTGGTTAAATTCATGTTTAAGTAAGTGAATCGGGGTCTGGGGGGAGTTTAGTATTGCCAAAGTTTAAGTTTTTAGGTGGGTTATTGGGTTAGGTTTTGGTGGGTTTTGAAAAATAGGTTTTTGAGTGAATTGTTCTCAGTTTTCAGGTTAAATTGATGTTTAATTTTGCTGCAGTTGAAGTTTTTGGGGGTAGTTTGGTTTGATGTTGGCGACTTGGCGGGTTTTGATAATTAGGGGTTTTCAGTGTTTGAATATTGTGCTGTCTACAAGTATAATTGAGGTGAATTGTTTTCAGTTTTTTTTATTTATTTTTTTTATTTTTGTGAATTGGGTTCTGGGTGAAGATTATTTTGCGACAGTTTTAAGTTTTTGGGGGTGATTTGGTATAATTTTGGTGGGTTTTGAAAATTAGGGTTTTTGAGCGTTTGAATTTTGTGTTGTCTGCAAGTGTGATTGAGGTGAGTTTTTTTTTCCACTTTGTTTTGTTTGAATTGATTTTTTTGGTTTTGGTGGGTTTTGAAAATTAGGGTTTTTGAGTGTTTGATTTTTTTTGTTGTTTGCAAGTCTTTTAATTGTTTTCAGTTTTTTGTTTGAATTGATGTTGTATTTTGTGAAGTGGGTTCTGGATGAATTTTGCTACAGTTGAAGTTTTTAGGGGTAATTTGATTTGATTTTGGTGGGTTTTGGAAATTAGGGTTTTTGAGTGTTTGAATTCTGTGCTGTCTACAAGTGTGAGATGTGAACTGTTTTCATTTTTTTGTTTATATTGATGTTGAGTTTTATGAATTGGGGTCTGGGTGAAGTTTAATTTTGCTACAGTTTTCGTTTTTGGGGGTAATTTGGTTCGGTTTTGGTGGGTTTTGAAAGTTAAGGTTTTTTAGCGTGCTTCTTTGTTCTTGTAATTACATTATTGCTTCCGTTTCTCGAATTTGGTTCTTGCTTTATTTCAATTTTGCAAAAAAAGTTTAAGTTTTTGGTTATAGGTTGATTAATAATGTAGATTGGGTTCTGAAAAAGTTCATCTTTTGGGCATGGTTGCAAAAGTCGCTAGGCACTCCCTAGTCGGTCGACCGACCGGGGAGTTGAGACTTGAGAGTACTCGGCCTAGGCGGAGAGTACACGGAGAGTACTCGGACATGTCAAATATAAATACATTAGTTGTCGGAAATTAAATATATGTCAAATAACATAAATTTACTAATATTTATGACAAAATACATGAAATTGACATTCGTTCTTTAATATGATAGGCGTAGAAATTGTATTTTATTTTATTTTAAGTCAAACTCGGCCCGAGTTGACCTACTAGATCCGATTTTGGCCGATGTTAACCGCGTTTGATCGATTCCGAGTAATTAGGCGGGGTTAAAGAAAGGCGTCTCGGCAGTCTACCTTGTAGCGACTACTCGGGGAGTACTCGGCCTTGGAAACCTTGTTTTACAACCATGCTTTTGGGGATAGTTAGCTTTATGGTTTCGAACGTTCTCTAGAACAAGTGGTGATTTTCATTAGCTATAATTTTGGTGGGTTTAAAAACTGGGGTTTCCAAAGTTTTTAGAAGAAAATTGGTAATTTTATAATTTTGGCGGGTTTAAAAATCAGGGGTTCAGACATTCTTTAGAAGAAACTTGTAATTTTAAGCCATATTTCGGTGGGTTTAAAAAGTTAAGGTTTCGAACGTTTTTTAGAAGAAGTTTGGTAATTTGTTTTGCTGTATTGTATATGTCTACGTTTACAGTTTTATCACATAATTTCCTTTAAATCTTCTACTCAGGGGGGTGTTTGGGATTTGCTTATGTTAAGTTCTTAAGTCTTTCTAAAATAAGAAGTTCTCAAGAGAGTGTTTGGGTTTGATTATCTGCTTAAAAACATTTCAATAAGGCATAAGCAAATAAACACTTAAGTAAGCAATTCCGAACACCCACTTACATTTCTGCTATAATTGTTTGAATTCAGTTCTGTGTGTAGTTCATTTTGCTGAAGTGTGGACTTTTGGGGATAATGTGGTTTATATTTGGTGGGTTTTGAGTTCGAAAATTTATTAACTCTGGTTCTCTTTTTAGTTAGGATAACTAACTTTTTATCACCCACAAAAACGCTCAAAACTTCCAAAAGTTTGGATTGTTAAAAAGGTAAAAAATGCTGACGTGGCCGATGATGTATCATTACCTCTTATTACGGCCGAAAGTTTCTTTAATGGGATTTTTTTTAGGTTTGTATTGGTTAAAACAAAGTTAGTTTAACCCAAATTAAGATTTGGACCGTTGTTGGTTACCTTTTTTAAGCGATCATCCCTACTTTTTAACTTAACACAACGGTTCCTCTTTTTGTAAGGATTCGATCAAAATAACTTTTGATAAATCGACTTTGCTCAACACATGTTCTTCATTTTTTCTTCTTAAAGAGGTGTTTTGGGACATATAAAAGCGATCACAAGCATTGCTTGATTTTGATTTGTTGCATGTTTGTTATGAATTTCTTTATTTTTTTTTACTATAATATAATTTTGTTTAGTTTTCTTTGTTTCTTTTAAGGGCGATCTACTTGCATTTCTATAATTTCTGTAACGTGAAAAGACCTCTTTACCCTTCGTGCTGTATTGCAATGAGTATTTTTTTTTGGCAAATATGTAGAGGTGGCAATTTTGACCACTTGAAGATAAACGGGTCGATTTTGGATATGTAAAACGGGTCAAGTTAATGAATTAGCTTAATTGGGAATGGGTTGAATGGCTCGAATGCTCAATAGGCACACATAGTTTAATTCAAATGCCTTAACCCGCTTCTAATCGACTGTTTTACGTGTAGTTTCTGCCAAAGGAACCTGGGACCCCGAAGAAGAACGAAATTGTGTTCACCGCACCAACAGGTGAAGAAATAACCACCCGAAAGCAGCTGGAGCAGTACCTGAAAGCACACCCAGGCGAGCCCAAGGCCTCTGAATTTGATTGGGGAACTGGCGAAACGCCGAGGCGGTCATCAAGAATCAGTGAGAAGGTGAAGTCAACTCCGCCACCTTTGGAAACCGAGCCCGTTAAGAAACGGTCCCGAAAGTCTTCAAGTGGAAAGAAGGGTAAAAAGGAGAAAGAAGAAGAAGAGGCCCCTGAAGTAATCACTGACGTTGATGTCGAAATGAAGGAAGCTGAAAAAGAAGAGAAAGATGATGGAAAAGACGATAATGCCCCTAAAGAAACCGAGGGAAAAGAAGAAACGGAGAAAACTGACAAGGATGAAGCTATTGTAGATGGTGAAGTTAAGCCCATAGAAGAGGTGAATGAAGTGAGTGAAATCCCGAAAGTACCCCTGTCAGAGGTGAAGGACGAGAAAATACCCGACGGTCAAAATAACGAAGGCGAAACCCGTGAACCGGAGAAAACCGAGAAGAGTGAGACTAATGCTGACGGTGAAGAAAGTAAGCCCGTTCAAGAGGTGAACGAGGTGTGTGAAATCCCAAAAGTACCCCTGTCAGAGGTGAATGACGAGAAAATACCCGACGGTCAAAATAACGAAGGCGAAACCCGTGAACCGGAGAAAACCGAGAAGAGTGAAACGAATGCTGACGGTGAAGAAAGTAAGCCCGTTCAAGAGGTGAGCGAGGTGTGTGAAATCCCGAAAATACCCCTGCCAGAGGTGAACGAAGAGAAAATCGTCGATGGTCAAAACAACGAAGGAGAAACCCATGGTGCGGAGCCAACACTAGTTACTGAGGCTGAGAAAGATGGCGGTGCTGAAGGGCAAAAGGGTAATTTCGACAATGTTTCCGAGAAAAAGGTTGAAGCGAAAGGAGAAGGCGTGGTGGTGAACGGTAGTCATGTGGAGGGTCAGTGAGGTTCGAGCCGCTAGCTGATTAGGTAAAGATGGAGTAACTTGTGGCGGCTGTTTGTTGATCTTTTTAACAGTCTTATCTGATTTTCGTTCAACTTTCTGTATCTATTGGAGTCTTTTTTAGCAGGTTTGTAATGCATTTGATCGAGACGATGTAAGAGATTGTTGATATTTGATGTTTTGTGGTGTCTGTAGTTGCAGTTAAGTAAGGTTAATTGTAGGTTATGCAGAGATGATATATGTTTATTATATGACTATGACATGCTGCCTTTATGTTGTGGTGTTGCCAGTAGCTTTAAAGCCTTAATGTCTTGTCGCATATGTTTTGGTGGTTGTAAATAGGTTTAAAAAAAGCGGGTTAAAATAGGTCAAGTTGGGTCACCTCAGTTCTTTCTTTTTATATCTTTTAAAAGGGATCATTACTCATGAACAGTGTGTTCAGACTCAGATCGAACTGGCCGGTCGGACCGGGAACCGGAGATTTAGCCGGCCCAGGTCATGGTATCGGGCCGGAAATGCATTGAACCGGCGACCCGGCAGTTGGACTGAGAAACCGGCTGGTCGGACCGGTTTATGGAAGGGTTGGACTAGTTTTTTATATATTTTTTTCAGATTTAACCATATTAATTTTTATAATATTTATGATACCTTCCGGTTCTTATGTCCGGTCTGACCGGTACCGAACCATTGAACCGGTAAGAAGACTGGTTAGACGTCCGGTCCAATTCTGGAAACATTGCTCATGAATTATTGTTGAAGAAAGTTGATCTTAAATGCAAGTCATGTATACACTTGTAATTCAATTTTGCACCCTTTTTCTCTCTTACATCTCTGTTCCTTCACACTAGAGGGGTGCATTTTGGGTTTTTTCATACCTGGTTTGGGTATGGTCAACAAAGTCAAAAGCGGGTATTGAATAACTAGGGTCGGGTATGGAAGCACGTTTTGGGTAGGAAGTAATTGGTTTTTTTTTTTTTTTTGGTTATGTGTGTCTTTCCGGTAGGGTCAGGTGTGTCCGGGTTCAACCTGGTATTAAATTTTATGGTATGTACTCGGTAAATACCGATAGGGCACGGAACGGGCTGGGAATACCTGGTTTTGTGTTTTTTATGGGTAGGTATAATATCCATTTTTATTTGTGCACATCTACTTCTCACGCATTCATCTTTCGTAGGGTTAGTGTTTCTACTTTGAATGCAATTAATAGTGATATTCTGTCTTTACCTCTCTTGGCTCTTGGGAGTCATATTCGGCACAAGCTGCATTTTACCTGGTTTCACTGGTTAGTAGAATTTTGATAGGTTCTGGTTATGGTGTTATGGATTCTTAAGGTTAAAAGAAATAATAACACAACCGTTGGAAAAACTCTCGTTAATGTGGTGAAGTGTTCTAAATAATGCTTCTTCTAGGTTACATTATGATTTTGGTGGTTGTGATAGGTTGTAAAATGGACCTTAGGGTAGGACAACTCGGTCAAAGTTGGGTCACCAAACATCTTTTGTTTTTCATTTTTTTATGGTTTGGTCGAATCTTCAAAATTATATTGATAAGGCTTTATTTATTTTTTTGTGCATACATTTAAAATAGACATTCTATAATGATAATAAAATTTAAAAACTAGCTAAATTAGTTGTAATAAAAAACAACCATATATTCATACTCTATGAATATAATCTATGTTTAAATAAGTCGAGTCGATTCATGGCCCGACTATGGATCGAACATGCTGCAACAAAGGCAAGATGTTGATTAAGTGGATGACATACGGTTAACAGACTATGGATAAACCGCGCTATGATCTGAACAAGAATTGAACAAGTAAACGGCAAAAGAAAGACAATTCAACCGATTAAAACCAAAAATCAGTGAGCATTGACTAATGGTCATTTTAGGCGTCTTTCTGAATCCCAAAGCTTTGAGGTTAAACTTCAAAACTCAAATATTAGACATGTATATGAATAAATATTTTTAATAACTAAACTACGGTTAAAAATGTATTATTAGTTTTTCTAATAAAAGTATATGTTTAAAATGTTTGTTTTTTAGCTTTTATATTAGTTTTATTCGGTAGGCCCATTAAATTGAAATATAACTCAACTTACATTTGTTTTACACATATACGTAGGTTGAAGTTTGAGCTTGTAGTGATTGTTACCAACCATTCGTAGTATAATATCCATTTAGCTTCTATATATGGTTCAACTTGTAAACTGTTTGTTATGTTTGCTTTTTAACTAATTTTCTTAGTTGTATATTCAAGTTATACCTTCAAATGGTTGTTACATTAATAATATTCTGATATGTTTTATATATATGGCACAAGAACACCACATTTATTATTTTTTTAAAGGCTAGTAGTAGTAACAATCATTGTTCATCAGACTGACATCCAAACAAACCCGGTTTTCTTGGACCATTTTGAGAACCACACTAACGCTGACAACAACAATTCACCGGTTCAACAAAACAGTCATTTCCTAAAACCGGTCAGGAGGTGTGTAATGACAACCTTTTGTTGTAACCTTGCCAATAGTTCATATCCGAACTAGTGGAACCCGGTCAAACCGACCGGTTCAATTTTGGCATTCATAGTATTTAGGAGATTATGATGAGTGGGTTGTTAGACCATTCTCTTATCATCTAATCAAATAATAAGTTACATATGTAAGTCTTAAGAGTCAAGGTAGAGAATACTTGTAGAAGTTTTAAATAAAAATCTACCAAAAAGGGATAATAGAATGAATCAAAAGTAATTTTGCTTACATCTAAAGATAACTTTATTTTGGAATTCCACCATGGCCTTGGTTTTTTTCCAATCATATTTACAACACAAAACAAACACATATTGGCAATGCCCTTACGTCATATGCAATAGAATATCATACCACAACTTTTTGAAAAAAAGTAAAGAATTCTCTTTGGAATATTTATATTTTTGCGTCATGCATATGTATCAAAATGTAAACAATTGTTATATATGAGATTGAGTAAAATGAGAACTATGCTTAGTTATGAGAATCAAAGGAACTAATCTCATTCTTTGATCAAGATGAGATGTATGGCTAAGATTTGATTTGAGTTATGACATGTGGGGATCATGTCTTTTTAATAAAAAAACATTTAAAATACATAAAAGGGCAAATATGACGTTTTTACAAACCATACTTTTTGTAAGAATTATGTTTGTAAGATTGTCCCATCAAAACAAATGAAACCCACAAAATTGATTTTTCACAAACCGACATCATTCAAAACCACAAATTTACATAAAAAAATATTTTCATACATGTAAATATATTTTTAATGTAAAATTGCATTTTATACAACAAAAAAGTCTCTAAATTTCGACAACAAATCCAAATGTAGACGTAAAATCACCAAAACATCTCTTGAAAAAATAAATGCACCCAACTCGCCTTCATCTGTTGTTCGTTATCGTCGTCTTTATTAACCAACATACTCGGTTAGCAAACCGTTAACCCTGACAAACTTTATTAACCAACACATCGGTATTAAAAGGCATGTGTTTCTATCACGTACGTTGTCCAAATGTCTCAATTTTGATAAATGTGGATTTGATAATTAATTCTCTATATATTAAAATTAGAAAAGAATGAATAGTAACAATAAAGGGTATGAGCAAATAGTATCGGGTACCGGTACTGGTATCAAATTTATCAAATCGGGTATATTCGGTACCGACTTTTGACATTTTCGGTATCGGTTCGGCACCGGTATTCAGCGGTTTTTACCCTCAAATACTGGTACCGTACCAGTACCAACCGGTACCGAACCGTACGGTACCGGGTACCGGTATCTAATTTATCAAACCGGGTATATTCGGTACCGATTTTTGACATTTTCGGTATCGGTTCGGCACCGGTATTAAGTGGTTTTTACCCTCAAATACCGGTACCATACCAGGTATATTCGGTACCGGTACCCACTATTGGGGATTTTTGATAACGGTATTTTTGGCACCGGTTGGTACCGAGCTCATCAAATCCTGTAGCAACACAAATAATTGCAGCGTTTAGATTACTTGTCATACACAATCCAATGAATAGTAACATCATCAAGGGGATGAGCAAATGGTATCGGGTACCGGTACTGGTATTAAATTTACCAAACCGGGTATATTTTCGGTACCGAATCAGTACCGACTTTTGACATTTTTGGTATCAGTTCGGCACCGATAGTCACCGGCATGGTTGTAAAAGTCCCGCCTAAGCTCCGAGTATTCCCCGAGTACTCGCTACAAGGTAGGCTGCCGAGGCACGAGTACTCTTCTCCTAGGCCAATTACACCCCGAGTAATCTCCGCCTAAGCCGAGTACTTCCCGAGTACTCCCGAATCCGACTAGGGAGCGCCTAGCGACTTTTGCAACCATGGTCAACGGTACCCGCTTTTGGGGATTTTCGGTAACGACATTTTCGGTACCGGTTAGTACCGAGCTCATCAAATCCTGTAGCAACGTAGCTAGGGCCGGCTCAACCATTTTAGAGGTCTAAAGCAAGTTTCAAAATTGGGCCGTCTTGCCTATTTTTTTTCTTATCCAAAAATAATAAAAGACGGTCGATCGACCTAAACGAGATTCGAACCTGCCCCCTTAAGGTACACAGATGCATGCGCGCCAACTGGGCTACAACATTTTAATGACAAGGCTCATGCCCATATAATATATATATTTTTTTTAAATCTTGAGGCCCTATAGATTTGGTGGCCCAAGGCCCAAGTCTCAAAATACTTGGGCTTGGGCCGGCCCTGAACGTAGCAACGTAAGTAAAAAAAAAGGGTAATGCACGGTACCCCTGACCGCTAGGCCTGTAAACGAACCGAACGAACACGAACACAGGCATGTTCGTGTTCGTTCATTTAACTTTAACCGAACATGAACACGAACATATAATCGAACACATTTTTTTGTTCGTGTTCGTTCATTAAGAAATCGAGCATGTTCGTGTTCGTTTATGTTCGTTCGTTTAAAGGCTAAACGAACAGTTCACGAACATTAACTAACACAAACGAACATAAACAAAAAAATTTAAGTAAATGTATTTGAATAAACAGAAACAAACATAAATTAACATGATTGAACAACAAGTCTAACATATTGCAGTTCATCCGAAAACACATCTAAATTAGGGTTCATAGATATACTAATGAGTTATATTTATATAAGTAGTTAGAACACCTAATATTTATATAAATATAACTATTTATGTATTTACTAAAAATTAAACGAACATAAACAAACGTAAATAAACGAACGTTCACGAACATAAATGAACGAATGTTCATGAACATAAATGAACGAACACAAGGTGTGTTCATGTTCGTTCATTTAATTAAATGAACAAGCTTTTATGTTCGTGTTCGTTCATTTATTAAATAAACGAACATAAACGAACTTCCCGCCGAACAAGTTCATGAACAGTTCATGAACGTTCGGTTCGTTTACAGGCCTACTGACCGCGGAGGGGATAACCCCTCCCAGGCCGCCACCCGACAAGCCTGAGCCTGGCAGTAAATACCCTTGCCGAGCCGACCCTTTGAGGGTACTTTGTTCGCCCCAAGGTTCGAACCCGGTACCTCTTGGTAAGAGGTGGGTGTCGGTGGCCAAACGTAGCAACGTAAGTAAGTGCACCGTTTAGATTACTTTTCATACACTATAAGTAAACTGTATTTCGTTTGAATAAGGTTTTATATACACAACAACTTATTTTGTTTTCTTTTTTGTTTTTTTTCTAGAGTTAATTACTGTTTTCGTCCCTGAGGTTTGTCAAAAATAACGGTTTCAGTCCATTAGTTTAAAAATTGCCATTTCAGTCCATTAGTTTCATTTACGTAACCATTTCAGTCCACTAACATAGCTCCATCCATTTATTTTATTAACTTTGAGTTAACTAACTAATTCAGGTACGGTTTGCGTCAGTTTTAGAAACACATGGACTTAATTGTAAACTCTAAAACATTAAAACAAAAAAAATAGTAAATTCCAAAAAATCAAAAAAATTCCAAAAAACCAAACAAATTCCAAAAAATTCTAAAAAATAATAAAAATTCTAAAAAATCATAAAAATTCTAAAAAATCCAAAAAATCCGTTTCGGCGCGAACTGTTTCGACCCGAACCGTTTCGAGCTGAACCGTCCGTACCGTTTCGACCCGAATCGTTTCGAGCTGAACCATTTCGACGCGAACCGTTTCGACCCGTACCATTTCGAGCCGAACCGTTTCGACCCGTACCGTTTCGAAGCCAAACCGTTTCGAGCTGAACCGTTTCGAACCGAACCGTTTCGAAGCCGTACCGTTTCAAGCCGTACCGTTTCGAACCGAACCGTGCCGTTTCGAACAGAACCCTTTCGAGCTGAACCGTTTCGAACCGCACCGTGTCGTATCAAACCGTACCGGTTCGGCTTCGAAACGGTTCGGGTCGAAACGGTTCGGGTCCAAAGGGTTCGGTTCGAAACGGTTCGCATCGAAACGGTACGGTTCGAAACGGTACAGCTCGAAACGGTTCGGTTCGAAACGGTTCAGCTCGAAATGGTTCGGTTCGATACGGCATGGTTCGGTTCGAAACGGTTCAGCTCGAAAGGGTTCGGTTCGAAACGGCACGGTTCGGTTCGAAACGGTACGGCTTGAAACGGTTCGGCTTCGAAACGGTACGGGTCGAAACGGTTCGGTTCGAAACGGTTCAGCTCGAAACGGTTCGGCTTCGAAACGGTACGGGTCGAAACGGTTCGGCTCGAAACGGTACGGACGGTTCAGCTCGAAACGGTTCGAGTCGAAACGGTACGGGTCGAAACGGTTCGCGTCGAAACGGTTTAGCTCGAAACGGTTTAGCTCGAAACGGTTCGGGTTCGAAACAGTTCGCGCCGAAACGGATTTTTTGGATTTTTTAGAATTTTTATGATTTTTTAGAATTTTTATTTTTTTTAGAATTTTTTGGAATTTGTTTGGTTTTTTGGAATTTTTTTGATTTTTTGGAATTTACTATTTTTTTGTTTTAATGTTTTAGAGTTTACACTTAAGTCCCTGTGTTTCTAAAACTGACGCAAACCGTCCCTGAATTAGTTAGTTAACTCAAAGTTAACAAAATAAATGGATGGAGTTAAGTTAGTGGACTGAAATGGTTACGAAAATGAAACTAATGGACTGAAATGGCAATTTTTAAACTAATGGACTGAAACCGTTATTTTTTACAAACATCGGGGACGAAAACAGTAATTAACTCTTTTTTCTATAATGAATGAATTGTAATATGTAAAATTAACTTGGATATTTAGATTATTGATGAGTAAATCGTATTAAATCCTGTAATCAAACCGGTATCGTATGAGTACCAAATTTACTATACCAATCATTTTCGGTACCAATTTGGTACCCACCTTTTGGTGTTTTCAGAATCGTTACTTTCGGTTCGACACCGGTCTAGCAACATACCTGTATTTACTGATTTTTACCTTCAAATACCATACCGTATCGTACCGAGCATTTTCGGTGTCGGTACCTAATTTCGATAATTTTCCGGATCGGTACTTCCGGTGTCGTTACCGGTACCGAGCTCATCCATATTTTAACGTGTTAGCACCATAATAACTAAACTGAAAGTAAGGTTAATTGTAGGTTATGGTATGCAGAGATGATATATGTTTATTATGTACTATGACAAGCTGCCTTTATGTTGTGGTGTTGCCTGTAGCTTTAAAGCCTTAATGTCTTGTTGCATATGTTTTGGTGGTTGTAAATAGACATGGTTGTAAAAGTCCCGTCTAGGCGCTGAGTACTCTTCAAGTACTCGCTACAAGGTAGGCTGCCGAGGCCCGAGTATTGTTCGCCTAGGTTGATTACTTTCTGAGTAATCTCCGCATAGGCCGAGTACTCTAAAATACGACTAAAGAGCGCCTAGCAACCTTTGCAACTATGTAAATAGGTTTAAAAAAGCGGGTTAAAATAGGTCAAGTTGGGTCACCTCAGTTCTTTTTATATTTTTTTAAAAGGGATCATTATTATATATATCAATTGTCATCGTTCTTTTGCGCCAGTCAACTTTCTAAATTTTAGATTTCACCACTACAATTTGTTTTCTTTGATTTCCCCCTCAACAAATATTTGTTAGAAATATGCTTTTACTTTTTGCTGCTTTTTTTTATTATATTATTTACTTATTTTTCTTTTTGCAAATATTTTTTTAGTTATATTTAATATATCATGTAATTTAATTTTTCTTTATTAACGTATATTAATTTTTAAAAAAAATGAATACGTAATTGTGGTATTATAATCTATACGAGTGTTGGTATTATACCGGTACCGTCACCAACCATATTGATTACAACCTAATAACATTGATACCGATATTAGTATTACAAACCGGCACCGCTATTCATTTTTATAGTTTAAGATTGATGTAAATGACATGTTCATATCCTTTTAGGCATATCGGCTTTATTTTTTGGGGGTATTCTCTTCCTATTGCAATAACGAGTGCCGATAAGATAACAATACCGACCAAACTCCCACGCGTATCCATCGCCCTTTTGCGCCAGTGATGTTTCTGACTTTTGAGTTTTTACCACTGCAATTTGTTTTTTTTTTTCCTACGTAGTACATTTTTCTAACAAGTATATTTTCTATTATTATATTGTTTGCTTATTTTTTGTTTGACGTTCGTAGTGTAAAGATCAAATACAATTGGGTCTTAACATATACAATATCCTTAACGTAAGAAGTGAAGGATAATTTTTTTTTTTTTTTTTGAATTTTTCCCTACTACTCAAGAATGACGTTTAATAGCAAAATGTAAGAAAAAATTCATGGTTTTATAGTAGCAGAGTAATTCAAAATTACACAATTACTCTACTAGTGTAAAAAGATGAATACGCAATTGTGGTATCGTAACGAATGATACCATGCGCGTTCATTTACTCTTTAAAATGAATGAATAAGTAGTTGTGGTATCGTAATCTAAACAAGTGTTGGTATCATACTGGTACCGTGACTAACTGTAACGATTTCAGCCTAACAGTATCAATACCGATATTGGTATTACCGAACCGGTACCTTTATTCGTATTTATAGTTTATGATTGATGTAAAACACGTGTTGATATCCTTTTGGGCATATCGGCTTATCTCTTCCCGTTGCTATAACGAGTGCCGATACCGTAACAAAACCAACCCATGCCAACCAATTCCCGCCGTGTAGCGCGGGATATTCCACTAGTTACTCATGAATTATTGTTGAAGAAAATTGTTCATGCATATCATATATACACTTGTAATTCAATTTTGCACCTTTTTTTTCTCTTACATCTCTATTCCTTCTCACTGGAGGTGTGCATTTTTGGTTTTTTCATACCTGGTTCGGGTATGGTCAACAAAGTCAAAAGAGGGTATTGCAATACTAGGGTTGGGTACGGAAGCACGTTTTGGAGAGGAAGTAATTGGGTTTTTTTGGGTTATGTGTTTCTTTCCGGTAGGGTCAGGTGTGCCCGGGTTCAGCCTGGCATTAAATTTTATGGTATGTACTCGGTAAATACCGATAGGGCACGGAACGTGTTGGGAATACATGGTTTTGTGTTTTTTATGGGTTGGGTATAATATCCATTTTTTATTTGTGCACCTCTACTTCTCACGCATTCATCTTTCGTAGGGTTAGTGTTTCTACTTTGAATGCAATTAATAGTGATATTATGTATTTACCTCTCTTGGGAGTCATATCCGGCGCAAGCTACATTTTATCTGGTTTCACTAGTTAGTAGAATTTTGATGGGTTCTAGTTATGGTGTTACGGATTCTTAAGGTTAAAAGAATAATAACACAACCGTTTGGAAAAACTAAGGTTAATGTGGTGAAGTGTTCTAAATAATGCATTTTCTAGGTTACATTATGATTTTGGTGGTTGTGACAACTCGGTCAAGTTGGGTCACCAAACATCTTTTGTTTTTCATTTTTTATGGTTTGGTCGAATCTTCAAAATTATTATATTGATAAGGAAGGCTTTATTTATTTATTTATTATTTTTTTGTGCATACATGTAGTACATTTAAAATAGACATTCTATAATGATAATAAAAATTAAAAACTAGTGAAATTAGTAGTAATCATAAATAACCATATATTCATAATCTATGGATATAATCTATGTTTAAATAAGTCCAGTTGATTCATGGCCCGACTATGGATCGAACATGCTGCAACAGAGGCAAAATGTTGATTAAGTGGATGACATATGATTAAAAGACTATGGATAAACCGCTCTATGATCTGAACAAGAATTGAACAAGTAAACGCCAGAAGACGATTCAACCAATTGAAACCAAAAATCAGTGAGCATGGACTAATATTTTAGGCTTCTTTCTGAATCCCAAAGCTTTGAGGTTAAACTTCAAAACTCAAATATTACACATGTATATGAATAAAAAAAATTAATAACTAAACTATGGTTAAAAATGTATTATTAGTTTTTTTAATAAAAGATGTTGTATATGTTTGAAATGTTTGTTTTTTAGCTATTATATTAGTTTTATTCGGTAGGCCCATTAAATTGAAATATAACTCAACTTTAGGGCTGTTCAAAAAGCTCGTGGCTCGGAGCTCGCTCGAAGCTCGCTCGGATTTAGCTCGGAAAAAGCTCGCTCGATTTGGCTCGGTTTAAAAGTGAGCCGAGCCGGCTCGGCTCGGTTAGAAAGTGAGCCTAGCTCGGCTCGGCTCGTAACGAGCCGAGCTGGCTCGGTTCGGCTCGCTTTGTAGCTCGGCTCGGTTTAGCTCGAATTATTTTACTTATAATAAGTTTTAATTTTATATACATTATAATATATTACAAAAAAACTGATTATTATTTACATGTATATAAGTTTGTAATTTGATATTTATAGCATATTTGAAGATTGATTACCATCTAATGAACTAATATTGTATTTTATTGAAATTAAAACTTATTTTCCGTTGTTAAACTTGATTTTGGTTTGAATTGTATTAGGTTGAACTTATTTTGAATATATTATTTTAAATTATTGAATAATATTTTAGGCTATTAAATTTTAAGAGGTATATATTAGTTTTTTTTTTATAAAATCGAGCCAAACCAAGCCGAGCCGAGCTAGCTCGGTTTAAAACCAAGCCGAGCCCGAGCTTAGATTTTCAGCCCGGTTTCAAATCTGAGCCGAGCCGAGCCAGCTCGGTTTATAATCGAGCCGAGCCCGAGCTTGGCCTGGCTCGGCTCGGCTCGGCTCGGCTCATGAACAGCCCTACTCAACTTACATTTGTTTTACGCATATAGGTTGAAGTTTTAGCTTGTAGTGATTGTTACCTACCATTCGTAGTATAATATCCATTTAGCTTCTACAGATGGTTCAACTTGTAAACTGTTTGTTATGTTTGCTTTTCAACTATTTTTCTTAGAGTAAAATGCACGGATAGTCCCTGTGGTTTTGCAAAGTTTCAACTATAGTCCCCAGATTTTGGAAATTACACTCATAGTCCCTGTGGTTTGATAGTTTGTTACGCGGATAGTCCCTGTAGGGCTGTTCACGAGCCGAGCCGAACCGAGCGGACCTTTGCTCGTGCTTGGCTCGTTTACAAACCGAACCGAGCGGAGCGGCTCATTTAAAACCGAGCCTCAAATCAAGCGAGCATTTTTCGAGCAGTAAATTTTCCGAGCGAGCGTCGAGCGAAGTTCGAGCGATTTGAACAACCGTGTCACCCGATTTAAATTTGCTGAGAGAGATAGTGACAATGTTTGGTCTCAAGCTTTTATATCCTTAAAAACATACACATTTCGTGGCATAATATTTTTCTTATGAATTACAATGTTGTGGCCGACGAGGCGATGATCATATTGCACGAACAATTACGTTGAGAGCAGGAGACGTTCAACTTAGGGTAACGACATGAAACACCAAGGTGATGAGCAGCATGTCGTTTATCGGTTTAGGGTTTAACTTTTAGATTTGATATTAATTTTTTTATTGGCGTGGTTGGGTTAGTACGTATAGATATAGTTGTAAATTTGTATATAGCGGACAAAAATCTAATAGAGTGGTATATATAAAACTATAAATTTAGTTTATATTCAAGTATAGATGTCTACGTAATGTGTGTATATATGTATATGTATATATATACTAATTAAAAATAATAATTCGAGCCGAACCGAGCCGAGCGGACCTTTGCTCATGCTTGGCTCATTTACAAACCGAACCGAGCAGAGCGGCTCGTTTACAACCGAGCGTCAAATCGAACGAGCATTTTCCGAGCAATTTCCGAACGAGCGTCGAGCGAGTGACGAGCGGCGAGCGATTTGAACAGCCCTAAGTCCCTGGAGTGGATGGGGGTTAGTTTTCTCTGTTAAGTCCACCTGAAATTACTTATTTACCCCTTACTTTATTAAAATATAAGAAAAATTACCCATGCCACCATTACCTCACAACCCCAATCTGCAAACCACCACCGTGACTACAAGCATACCACCACCAACATCCTGTCTTTGTAACCGCTACACCAACATCACATCTTCGTCGGCGCTGCTGGAAAAATACCTTCCGACATCTGAAACACGTGGTATCATTCTGATTCCATACCCGTCTCACCACATCTTGACAGGAAGTTTGGGTGATCTAGAGAGGGAGAGAAGCAAGGTTAGAAAGTGTGTAGGAGAGATAAGCATAAATAAAGGAGTCAACCGGAGGTGAAGCCTGGCAAAACGACAACGAATCTCCACTGCAATTACAGATCGATGAATGTTGGGTATGTTTCTAGCGACGGTTTGATTTTCGGGGTGAGTCTGACATTAATCGGTCCTTGCATGTGATAAATACTCATCGGATCTATGGTCGCAGAGACGAGATACTGGCTGCAACCGACGGATAAGGTGTGAACTCGCCGGAGATGATGAATACAATCAGACGTGGCCTCCTTCGTGTGTTTATTCAGACAGAAAGAAGGTCGCTGGAATTTTCAGGTGTGCCATAGTTGTTTATTGGGTATGAAGAAGAGACGAGGGTGGAGGTGGGTGGTGGTGAATTGGTGGTTGCAGAGTATGAAGGAGAAGTGAGGGTAAGGGTGGGGGTGGGCTCATATTATTCAGGTGGGGTCTCATGAGTTTAAATTTTGTATTATATCATTAAGGGTATTTTAGTCATTTCACACCAACTTAACTGAGAAAACTAACCCCCATCCACTCCAGGGACTATCCGCGTAACAAACTGTCAAACCACAGGGACTATGAGTGTAATTTCCAAAATCTGGGGACTATAGCTGAAACTTTGCAAAACCACAGGGACTATCCGTGCGTTTTACTCATTTTTCTTAGTTGTATTATACCTTCAAATGGTTGTTACATTGATAATATTTTGATATGTATAATACAAATGGCTCAAGAACACCGCATTTATTATATTTTAAAGGCTAGTAACAATCATTGTTCAACAGACTGACATCTGAACAAACCCGGTTTTCTTGGACCATTTTGAGAACCACACTAACGCTGACAACAACAATTCACCGGTTCAACAAAGCAGTCATTTCCTAAAACCGTTCAGGAGGTGTGTAATGACAATTATGTCCTTTATCCAACGGTTTGACATTTTGTTGTAACCTTGCCAATAGTTCATATCCGAACTAGTGGAACCTGGTTAAACCTATTAGTGACCGTATGTGACTTAGGTGTAATTGATCATTTAATGTTGTGTCTAGGTTCAATGTATGAGAGCCTAAGTCTTGGTTTAGATAGATCCATAATTATAGGATAGTTAGCTCTTGTAATCTGCATATAACAGAAACTTTGTATCGCTGGATGTACGCAGAATCATTAATCGAATATCATGATTATTAGCATGGTATCGGAGCTAATAATCATCTTCCTTTTTTATTGATTTCGATCCACTCAGCCTTCATCAATCATTAATCGTTGTTTTCTATTTCATACCTCTGTTGATTTCGATCAAACATGGGAGACTCCAATAAAGCCAACAGCGCTGATTCCAAAGCCTTGCACCCTGTATATTCTGTCACAAATATACAGAATAAAGTCAGAATCCTTGATGGTGAGAAAGTGTCATACTCTTCCTGGGTGAAGTTATTCAAACTTCATGCACACGGGTATGATGTATTGAATCATATTGATGAAACACCACCACCTGCTGCAACAGATCCGGCTTATGAATCATGGTCCAAGGTAGATTCCATCGTCCTTCAGTGGATATATGGAACTCTATCGGACGACCTACTGGCTCGTGTACTAGAGGCTGATTCAACCGCTCAACAAGCTTGGGACCGGATCAAGGTTATCTTTCTCAATAATAAGAATTCCAGGGCTGCCACACTTGAACATGCATTTACTACTACTACTATGGCTTCATGCACATCTCTAAGTGCATATTTCCAGAAAATGAAAGACTTGGCAGATCAATTAAAAGATGTAGATCACCCAGTTTCAGAGAAACGGCTTGTATTGCAAATGCTTCTCGGGCTTCCAAGTGAGTTTGATACTGTAGCATCCTTTATCACGCAGTCAGAGACATCGTGGGATAATGCAAGAGAAATGCTGGATCGGGAACAACGTAGACAAGCAGCGAGACAACAAATGCCCTCCACCCAATCTGCCCTTGTTGCTAACAGATCACACAACCCAACTGCACCCGTGACCAATCCTACTCCAGCACCACAAACCCATTCTCAGCAACCCCAGCCATCACCTAGCCCTCTCCCTCCACAGCCCTACAATCCCTCTCAAAACTTTGACCCGTACCAACAAAGATCCAACTACCGTGGCCGAGGCCGTGGTCGTGGGAGACAATCTTATCACAATTCATATGGCTCCTATGGCAACTACGGTTCTTACACTCCCAACTATGGATCCTACGGATGGTGGAATGCCCCACCTCCCTCTCCACACCCTACTCATTCACCTTGGACCTCCTCATGGAACCGTCCTACTGCCCCACCACACCCTCCCAATCAGCCGCCTAATCACCCACCACCAGGTTTTGGTCTTGTCACTCCACCACAGCCTCCCTACCCATGCACCCCAACACTTCCCATGCAACCCAATCTGCAGTCAACTATTGATCCACTCCAACCCACAGAACTAGGTGCTGCATTATCAACTCTCAATCTGAACCAACCAGACCCTATGTGGAACTTTGACACCGGAGCTTCGTCACACCTCACTTCGGAAAAAGGTAAAATTAACTCTCATTTTACTACGTCTACTAACGCCAATATTTTTGTAGGTAATGGTGACATGTTGCCCATTGTTGGATCCGGAAACGGCTTTCACAAAACCCCAAACCGTACCTATCACCTTAATAATATTCTTTATGCACCTAGCGTTATTAAAAATTTGCTTTCCGTTCGTAAATTTACTCGAGATAATCGTGTTTCTATTGAATTTGACCCATATGGTTTTACCTTGAAGGATCTCAAGACTGGCCGGGTACTTTCACGCCATGACAGCAATGGCGATCTCTATCCGTTCACTTCACCAACTCAAGTTTTTGTTGCATCTTCATCAAATAAATGGCACGAACGTTTGGGTCATCCAAGTTCGCAAGTTTTTGATTTTATGTCTAGTCGTTTTCAACTTGCATGTAATAAGAATGTTTCATCATTTTGTAACTCTTGTCATTTATCTAATAGCAAGAGACTTCCATTTTATGATTCTAATTCTTTCACATTTGCACCTTTTGACATAGTTCATTGCGACTTATGGACTTCTCCCGTACTTAGCCATGCATCCTATAAATATTACATGCTCCTTGTTGACAACTATTCTCAATTTGTATGGGTCTACCCTTTGAGACTAAAATCAGAAGTATTCCCAACATTTGTTAAGTTTCACAAACACATCCTTACCCAATTTAACAAAAACATCAAGTCTTTTCAATGTGACCTTGGAGGAGAATTCGATAACCATGAATTCCGAAAATTTGCATCTACAAATGGCCTCGTTTTCAGATTTTCTTGCCCCCAAACCTCACCACAAAACGGGAAATCTGAAAGGATGATCCGACGTCTAAACGATATTGTTCGTGCCATACTCGTCCATGGACATGTTCCTCCTAAATATTGGGTTGAGGCTTTACACGCCGCCACTTACTACCATAACATACTTCCAACAACCCGTTTAAATTATAACACCCCTACCTTCGCTCTATATCTATCTCATCCAACATATGACCACCTTAGAGTGTTTGGTTGCGCATGCTATCCAAACATGTCCTCCACTCAACCAAATAAATTGCATGCTCGTTCGGTCCGCTGTATTTTTCTTGGGTACCCACCAAATTTCAGAGGCTATCGTTGCTTTGATCCTTCAACCGGTAAAGTCCATATTTCTAGACACGTTGATTTCGATGAATCATCTTTTCCATTCTCTGACCCAATACCGCCCCAATCCTACCAATTCTTAGATGACCCATTACCAACATCCATGTCTTTCACTTTTCCCTCAACCACTCCCTTGACTACCCCACCTACTGTACCTACACTTAATCCCCTACCAAACTTTAACTCACCTCAACATTCTCCTATATCTACTGCCGTACCACACTCCACAACACCTAACCTACATCACCACTCCCACACTCAACAAAATCAACCTACCACCTTATCTACTGTACCGTCCCCATCTGTCATTCCAACATCCACTAACTTACCATCCAACCAACATCACATGACAACACGTTCAAAAGTTGGTACCTTAAAACCTAATCCAAAGTTCAACCTATTATCCTCTACTCATTCAACTATATCACCAGTCCCTACATCTCCCCTAAAAGCGTTGACGGATCCTCAATGGCAAAGAGCCATGCATACAGAATTTAAGGCATTATTAGACAATGGTACCTGGGAGTTAGTTCCCCGTCCAGTAGATCATCCGGTTATCCGTTGCCATTGGTTATTTCGTCACAAATTTAAGGCAGACGGCTCGTTAGACAGGTATAAAGCACGACTAGTCGTCAACGGTAATTCCCAAACCGTTGGTGTTGACTGTGACGAAACCTTCAGCCCGGTGGTCAAACCGGCTACAATCCGAGCGGTTCTTTCTATAGCTTTGACGAAAAACTGGCCCATTAATCAACTGGACGTGAAAAACGCTTTTCTACACGGGTCGCTAAATGAATTGGTATACATGCATCAACCACCGGGATTCGTGGATCAAACAAAACCGGGACACGTTTGTAGGCTGCGAAAATCTCTCTACGGCCTTAAACAAGCACCGCGAGCTTGGTTTCAAAGGTTCCCTGGCCTATCTTCTACTATATGTAGACGATATTATACTAACTGCATCCAGTGATTCGTTGCTGCGCAAGACCATCCAGCTGTTGTCCCACGAATTTGCCATGACAGACATGGGTTCTCTTCATCATTTCTTGGGCATCTCTGTCAAACGAGATTCTACGGGCATGTTTTTATCTCAATCTCAATACGCTCGGGACATACTACATAGAGCCAACATGACTTCATGCAAACCTTCACACACTCCAGTTGACACATCCTCGAAGCTTAGTGCAACCGAAGGTAACCTTCTTCCTGATGGATCATTATACCGCAGTCTCGCCGGCGCTCTCCAATACTTAACATTCACACGACCGGACATTGCTTACGCCGTTCAACAAGTTTGTTTGTTCATGCACGCACCTCGTGAGTCACATTTTAACTTCTTGAAGCGTATACTCCGCTATATTCAAGGCACTATCGATTTCGGTATACGCTTAACCAACCAATCTGACCACAATATTGTTGCATATTCGGATGCCGACTGGGCTGGGTGTCCAGACTCACGTAGATCAACATCTGGATACTGTGTTTTTATCGGTAACAACCTTATGTCTTGGTCGTCTAAACGACAACCAACCGTATCCCGTTCCAGTGCCGAGGCAGAATACCGTGGCGTTGCAAACGCGGTGGCTGAAACATCTTGGCTAAGAAACCTACTTCTCGAGTTAAAAGTTCCGGTTAAAAAGGCCACCATAGTCTACTGCGACAACATCTCTGCCATTTACTTGTCCGAGAACCCGGTTCAACATCAACGTTCCAAACATGTTGAATTAGACATACATTTTGTTCGAGAACGGGTCAGATTGGGTCAGGTTCGCGTCCTACATGTACCCTCTTCATTCCAGTATGCGGACATCTTCACAAAGGGTCTACCTAGACAGCTTTTTCAACAATTCCGTTCCAGTTTGAACGTCCGTTTAAACTCCCGTTCAAACTGAGGGGGTATATTAGTGACCATATGTGACTTAGGTGTAATTGATCATTTAATGTTGTGTCTAGGTTCAATGTATGAGAGCCTAAGTCTTGGTTTAGATAGATCCATAATTATAGGATAGTTAGCTCTTGTAATCTGCATATAACAGAAACTTTGTATCGCTGGATGTACGCAGAATCATTAATCGAATATCATGATTATTAGCAAAACCGACCGGTTCAACTTTGGCATTCATAGTATTTAGGAGATTATGATGAGTGGGTTGTTAGACCATATGCAAGTCTTAAGGGTCAAGGCACAGAATACATGTAGAATTTTTAAATAAAAATCTCTTAGAGATAAAATACCAAAAAGGGATAATAGAATGAATCAAAAGTAATTTTGCTTACATCTAAAGATAACTTTATTTTGGAATTCCACCATGGCCTTGGTCATTTTCAATCATATTTACAACACAAAACAAACACATATTGGCAATGCCCTTACGTCATATGCAATAGAATATCATACCACAACTTTTTGAAAAAAGTAAAGAATTCTTTTTGGAATATTTATATTTTTGCGTCATGCATATGTATCAAAACTAGTTGAATGCCCCGCCCGTGTTGCGGGACGTTAAGCCGAATATTTCTTAATTTAATAACATGTACGCATGTATTTTAGTTACTTGTGCATACTACTCATAACACAATCTAAAAAAAATTATATCGACTCAACCAATTAAACCAAAACACTACCATAGTTTTGCTAAAAAAAAAGGGATGACAAGCCTGAGCTGGGGGCAAAATAGTAAATTGACATAAACAATGAGCGAGTGTCAGACACCTGCTTGCCAAAAAAGTTCGATTGAGTAAACCAAGTAAAATAAAAACTACTATAGTTTTGAAAAAAAAATTAAAACGATGGCAAGACTCCAAATTTTAACTGAGGGCAAAATCATAAGTTTTTAAAAGATGGCAAACTCATAGTTTTAAACTGAGGGCAAATTCGTAATTTTTAGCCGGGAGGGGCAAAACCAAAATTTTGTTTTGAACTGGGGAAAAAATCATAGTTTTGAACTAAGGGCAAAATCGTAATTTTTAGCTGGGGCAAAAGCATAAATTTATTTTGAACTGAGGGCAAAAGCGTAATTGTGAACTAAAGGTGAAATCGTAACTTTTAAAAAGGCAATTATAATTATATTATATTATACTAACATTAAATAAAAAAATGGCAGCCGCCCATTTTCCACCAATGTGGTGGAAGAACTATTGCCGTCAACCGTAAATGTATATGTGAGTAAATGTAAACAATTGTTATATATGTGATTGAGTAAAATGAGAAGTATTCTTAGTTGTGAGAATCAAAGGAACTAATCTTATTCTTTGATCAAGATGAGATGTATGACTGAGAGTTGATTTGGGTTATGATATGTGGGGATCATGACTTTTTAATAAAAAAAAACCATTTAAAATACATAAAAGGATAAATATGACATTTTTACACACCATACTTTTTGTAAGAATTATATTTGTAAAGTTGTCCCATCAAAACAAATGAAACCCACAAAATTGATTTTTCACAAACCGACATCATTCAAAACTACAAATTTACATAAAAAAAAATATTTTCATACATGCAAATATATTTTTTAATGTAAAATTGCATTTTATCCAACAAAAAAGTCTCTAAATTTCGACAACAGATCTACAAATTTATGTTGACGTAAAATCACCAAAACATGTCTCGAAAAAATAAATGCACCCAACTCGCCTTCATCTGTTGTTCGTTATCATCGTCTTTATTAACCAACATCCCCAATTAGCAAACCATTAACCCAGACAAACTTTATTAACCAACACATCGGTATTAAAAGGCATATGTTTCTATCACATACATTGTCCAAATGTCTCAATTTTGATAAATGTGGATTTGATACTTATTAATCTATAATTCTATAATACTATATTAAGAGAACTGAGTTTTCTACCTTTTTCGTAATTTTGTCTTGGTACAAATCTTGTAGCACCATGTACAAATGAAGCAAACCATTTTAGAAGGGGAAAACTTGGACATTCTCCAAAGTTTTAAGACACTTTGAGGACAATCTAGACATTTCATCCATGGAATCCATGCTCACTTATGTCTTCCATTAATTGAATTAAATTAAGGAATTAAATAAAACTTTTATAGTAATTAAAGAAATTAATTGATTAAATTAAATGTTAACATTTGGGATTTTCATGATTTAATAGTATGTATAAATATAATAAATAGATTTATATGGACTATAAATAGGTTTTCTACCCTTATAGTAATTATACATTGTGTACATATTTTGAAGCAACATGTACAAGAGAGCCAAGCTATTTTAGAGAGGGTAAACTTACATATTGTCCAAAAAAATTAAGACACTTTAGGGGTATTTTAGGGATTTTGGCACCTTGTTAAATAAAGTTAATTCAAAAAGTTATGGGTACCAATAAGTAATGATCATCAAGGCCATCATTTATTGAATTGATGAGGAAATTAACTATTAGTATTTGAAGGGTTTAGCCTTGCACTAATCTATATACAAACCAAAAGCCGTAACTGATATTGAAGTTAAAACCCTTAAGTAAATGCTAAAAACACTCATGTGTATATAATATATATTCCGCTAGGAACATGTGTTGTTTGTTCAATTTTTTTGCGAGCAATGTTTTATTTTGTTCATACTGGGAGATATAATTACATGCACATTGTTTTTCTAATCCATTGCAAAGAGAACATGAATTAAGTTTATTTGTCTAGGCTTTTTCTCAACAGATTTTTTTCGAAAGTGGTTAGTAGTTTGTAGTTTTAATATTTTTTCCACAAGATATTTACTGTAATTCAAATGCTATTGAGTGTTTGGTTTATAGCTTTTATATCTTAATATTTATTTACTATCCTTTTTATTTTTTCATTGGGTGGAATGAAGGTAAAGGCTGATAGAGATGAGTCGTCTCCATAAGCAGCTATGCTTGCTGCACAAGATGTTTCAACAAGATGCAAGGTTTTTACTTGTTTCTTTTAGTGTCTTGCTATATGGTAATCATAGCAGTTTGTTTTTGTTTGATACATTACAACTAACAAATTTCTGTTGTAACAACTGGAGCTTGGAATCAATGCCCTCCACATAAAACTATGGGCAACTGGAGGTAACAAGACAAAGACACCCGGTCCAGGTGCACAGTTTGCCCTCAGAGCTCTTGCCCGTTCTGGCATGAAGATTGGTCATATTGGTATGCTTATATTCTTTATTTTTTTATATACGAATTTTTGTATTTGTTATTTTTGCTCTTTGAAGAACTTTTATTTATGTTTAAGGAGTAGCTGATAAGTAAGTTGTATGTTTTGATGATGACAGAGGACGTGACACCAATTCCAACAGATATCACTCTTCGAAAGAGTGGGAGAAGAGGAAGGAGGCTGTAATATGTTTTTTGTCTACAATATGTATTCAAAGTATCTGCAATTTGGATTATGGTTGTCTTCAACTTTTGTAGGTTATTTTTATGTTCCGGGTGACATTTGAGGGTGACATTCATTTTTGTTGAACTGTTTATATTTCTGTTTAATGATATTCTAATATTTACTTCATATATGGGTTTTTATGCTTTATTTTTGCTTAATCAGAAGTATTCTATGTGTAGTTGAGGTCAATATCAATTCGATGGATGTTAGTGTGCTTGAGATCTGAACCTTATTTATCGAATCAATTTGAGAGTTTCAAAGTGTGTTAAAGAGTTGAAACGTTTTGAGGATCTTGTCAAATCTGTCTGTTCATTCTTTATCTTAATAGACTTCAGTTGACTTTCAATGTAAGTTGATGTAGTAGAGATTTAGAATTTTACAATGAAAATGGATGTGTAAAAGTTCAAATTCTTTTATCTTCCTTTGATGTCGTTGTTGAGGTACACAATAGAAAATATACGAAACTTACATAAATTCATGTATTGAATATCAGTTGTAGTTCGTAATAGACATAATTGAATCTGATATTAATCGGGACACCCGCTGCAACGTACGGGCCTTCCCACTAGTTAGTTATTAAATCTGACTACTCGTAATAGTGGCAATGAAAAATGTATGTGAGACTCTTCATAACAAAAGTGGATACAATAATCCAACTTTATGTGCAAACTTTATGTCCAACCTTGCACGTGTTCACATGCAAGTCGTGTACTACAAGTGTTAACACAAACTTCAAAGTTAGGTCTACATGCCTCTTGTACTTGTGGATCTATCACTTGATCGAAGTCTTACCACCGGTGCCCTATACCCCTATACGAATGGTAATTCGTGGGTTACACGAAAATAATTAGGTTTTGAGTTTGTTAGTTTAATCCAACTAATTAAGAGCGGGGTTGTGTTTAATCAAGACAACCCATTAACATGTCTAAAAATACAATAAAATGTATATATTATAGATAAAATTATAGAAAACAACCTCTATGTTTGCCTCAAACATGCTTTGCTTTGATGTTGACTCAGAAGGATGTCGAGATAAGTGTTCTTTGACTTCCAACTATCCTGTGTTTTTAGGATATTACCTTAAATTTAGGTATCCCATAATGCCACATCTCTTATGGCCAGATCGAGTGTGGAAGTTCGTAAGGACATGACGTTGGCTTCAAAATCCGCTACTTGAACTTCGATGTCCTTTACTTCCTACTATTGTATACCTTTCAACCAAGTAACCAACATGTCAACATACAAAGTATATTGATTAACTTTGTCCACAAAAAAGTTACCAATGTGTGACCTTCATGTCATCCATGATCTTCTCGGCTCTTAATTCACTCACGTGTTTAAAAAATGCCTATTGACATTCTTATCTAATGATTTTCACTCTAGTTTGAGTATGTTACCTCACCCTTTCAACTACAAGAGTGAAGGCCTTCCAACTACATGAGTAAAGTGAAATATAGGGTGTCAAGGTGTTAGGTGGAGTTTTATCCGCAGTGCGCCCGAGGGGGGGGGGGGGGTTGTTTAGGGTTTTAAGAGAGTAAAATAACACAAATGCCCCTCTACCATTAATTTTTAAATAGAATATATTCTCACTCCGTTATAGACAGAGGTGTAGAGTGTGATATTTTGCAAATAGAATAACGTAGAATGTAAAAAAAAAAAAAGTTAGAGCGTGGCAAGCTGCTCGTGCCATCAAACCACAAAAAGGGAAATTGCACTTACTCTAAATTCTATTCTAATTCTAATAACTTCCATTTTCAAAGGACTTAGTTCATGCTAATTGGTCTACTTAGACCAATCACATTTTTTAGTTTTTTTTTTGGTAATTACTTCTTAAAAGTGAATTGTTATAATAGAGTCCATTTATTTATATAATTTTCCAATATAATATTTTGTTGTTATAATTCCTTTGGATAAGATTTTGTTTTTCATTTATAACTTAAAAAATATGGTGTATAAAATTATATAATTCATTTGGATAAGATGTCAATGAGATGTGCTTATTTTTATCTACGTTTAGACATAAATTTTATTTAAAACCGAGTTATAAACAGTAATTTAAAGTGACGTCGTTTACCATTTTCGTTAGTTAAGCAATACAATATGACATTTTAGAAGCCAACTACCCTTTTCATTATTTGGGTAATATAATATGACGTTTAATAAACTTTCGAATATACCATTGCGACGTGTTAATTTTTATCTACGATTCGATATAATTTTATTTGAAGGAACATTGATAATGGTGTTGTATTAGGTTAGTGGTTTTCTCAACATGGTGATACAAAATTCGTTGCGTTTTTTTATATATTGTTATAGCGTTTACCTTTTTTTTGTTATTTGAGTAACACAATATACAATTTTGAATACATCGTCGCAACATTCTTATTTTTATCTATGATCCAATAAAACTTTCAATCAAAGGGGGAAATATAGTTGATTTTTTTTTGTTCTTTACCGTGACGAACCAAACCAATATTGTTTGAACTATATCGGTACTGGCACCATATTTGTTTTTATGGTTTTCTCGATGTGGCGCTATATAGGCGATTAAAAACATAGTTGTATCGACAATAGAATATTTTAGTACCGTATGCTATAGCGAGTGTCAGTGACCAAACCGATGCTCCACCCGAACAACATCGGTACCGATATTTGTTTTTATAGCTTTTGATCGATGTAAAGCATGTGCCGTTATCCTTTTAGGCGTATCTCTTTTGGTTGGTATACCAAGTGCAGGTATCGTACCGATACTTTAAAGAGCCGAGTCAATTTCAACCAAAAGCCCGCCGCGAAGCCTGGGAATCCCACTAGTTATATTATATTTTACAATTTTTTTTTATTTCACATTTTTAAAGGAAGAGTACAAGACTTCAAGATATAAAAGTCAAACTAGTAGTTAAATTTTTAACTGTCACTTTTTTAGTCCTAAATATTACCCTAATCAACCTGTATTTGATGAGATTTGAACGTGTAATGTGTAAACCTTTAAAATTGTTTGGTTTGACTGCTTGTGCACTTTTCAAAGCATTAGTGATCAGTGATATAAAGTTTTGATAATTGATTGGAAACTTTTTTTCTCTATTCGTATGTTTGTTTTCATGCAATCAAAGGTGTTAAGAATGTCATATAAGGTAGAGTTTAATCAAAAAGCCTCTTTGATTGTTCATCTTTTTTAATAAAGTGGAATTATGATTTATGATAAATAATATAAAATAAAAGAAACTTGTAAAGGTGAAAAGTTTATTAGGTGGCATATCAAGATTCTTTTCTTCATGAGCTATCACTATCTTGATCAATGTTAAAGCACCTTTAGTTGATCTTCTACCAATTCCCATCAATTTCTGTATCAAATGGTTCCAATTATATATGATTTAATTTATAAACTTTTACTAATAAAATAAAAGAAATAATATAGTAAAATTTTGAATTATTAACGTCATTTAGAGATAAAAACATCAACACAATCGTATATTGCTAATTAAATAATAGAGATGTTTTTTATTAAAAATGCCTTAAATAGGACTCGTGGATTAAAATTTACTTAGAATGAACTGCTAATTACAATTAATGGATGAGAAAATAGATTATTGATTGAATATCATACTTATTTTTATTAACGAAAAATTTGGATTACTAACGAACCACTGGAGTATAATCATGCCATCAGTGGAAGCACCCGATCATATCCATCTTCATAGGCAATAATGTCTAAACACCAATTCAGAAGGAAACACAAACGTGCCACCAACGGAACCACCCGATTATATCCACCAGCAGACAGTGGCGGATTTAGACTGAAACTATAGGGGTAACGTTCAATTTTTTTTTACAATACTTTATACGATGTAAATGAAACAAAAGAAAATACGATAATAAATTAAGTTAAAGACATACCTAATATATTTCTCCTCTTTGGTTTTTTAATGATTGAAATCGAGTCATTACATCATCTTTTTTTTTTACTTTATCAGAAGTTTCTCTACACAAACGTAATAATTTTATCAAAAAGTTTCTCTACGCAAACGTAATAATCTTATTTCTCCTCATTTTTTTTAAATATAGCCTTTACAATTGCTCTCTACGCAAATGTAATAATTTTATTTATGTGTACTTCAAGGTTATCAAATAAAACAGGCTTATTTCATTTAAAATAAATGAACGTTTTACAACAAAATGCAAATAGATTGAAAGTAAACAAACATACTTATCAAATAAACAACAGTATAAATGTATTCATTAGATTGGTTGGGTTGGCTTGTTTACAATGTTTTGTAATCTTTTCTTTATAGTCTAACTTCTCACTAGTGATGTTTGTTAGGGGTCATTTTCTTTGCATACATATCCTGACCAATATCCTGTCTTTATTTGTTTATTTGTGACCAGGATGCTGGAAGAGGATATTGCTAACATCTTGGGCGATATCCTGAGGTTTATTGAATTAACCACGTGCAGGTTAAAGGCTGAGACTTGCTAACGGTCAAGTGGACTTCTTCTCCTCAAGACTCGGACGTGTTTGTTGAAGGAGAGACGTTGAACCCGAAAGACCAGGTCTACAACGTTCGATTAAGGAATATTCGGTGGATCCCGGAAGTTTAGGATAGTTTGTTATTTTATCTTTACTATAAATAGATGGGGGGCGGATCAGTTTAAGGCACACAATTTTCACTAACACTCTCGAACACTTTCACTCTCTAGCTCATTGCAAACACTACACTTGTATTCAAATTTCGTTGTAACACATAGTCGATCCGCACCACATCCTGCATTGTATCCTGACGTTTGGAGTAATAAGAAGAACAAGGCAGCTGCGATTGTCAGCTCCCGAGGTTTTATGCCGGCGATCTAGATTGATCAAGGGCTTTCCTCGTACATCTCGTGTCGTTTACTTTACTTTTGCTCATTGTTTGATCATAGATACAGCTCAATATCCTGAGCCGTATCCTGAATACTGATTTCTTAATTAACTCAACAAGTATATTTTCAAACACACTTTCTAGCACACTACCTCACTTTACTAATTTGATCACTTAATTGCTTCGGTAATTTTTGACCAAAACAATTTGGCGCCCACCGTGGGGCAAGTGGTGCTCTCTTTACTAAAATTTTTTGTGAAATCGCTAATCGGCTTTCTATTTTCAAAACTTTTTGCCACATTGTCCATAATGGCCTCAAGATCAAACATGAGTTCCTCTACTGTGTCTGCTATGACTTCTACTACTACCGGTTCGGTGCTTCCACCACCTCCTCCAAGGATGCCAGCCTCTTCACGACCTCAGGATGTTATCCCTACTCGCAGTGTTCAGGAATCTGCTCCCGTTCTAGCTTCTAATGATGAAATTCTTACTTTATTTGGAAGTGTGCAGGAACAAATGAGGCAGCAACAGGAAACAAACCAAATGCTTTTAAGGGAAATACAACTCCTGAAGTCTGGCTCGAGCAGATCTGCTGAGGATAATGTCACTCCATTACATCCCAGAACGTTGAACTTTAGTTCAGCTGTGTATACTGAGGATAACAGGGGGAATATTGTGCCCAGCCTTCCTCAGAATCATACTCCTGAAATACCCTCCTCGGTCAGGATGTCAACCATGAGGAGCTCAGGATATGCTTCAGGATATGGGCAAAATCCTCCAACGGGTAACGTGTCAAATAATAATAATACTCATGCTACTAACAATAGTGGATCTTTGCAGGATACAGGTGTAACATCAGCACTTACTAGGGAACTTCAAAAGTTGAAGGACATGATATCTAGTGTACCTAGGGTGGTCCAGCCGATCCCGGAAGTGTCCCAAGACAGCCACAAGATATCTCGTTTTGCATATCCTATCTGTGATGCTGAGATTCCAAAGAGATTTCAAACCCCCAACATGAAGCTCTACGATGGAACTACGGATCCTGAGGAGCATATTGCTCAGTATAGGGAAAGAATGGAGATTAACCCTATCCCTCCGGAGCTCAAGGAAGCATGCTTATGCAAGGGATTTGGTTCTACTCTAACAGGATCAGCCTTAAAATGGCTGTTAAACGTTCCTCCTCACTCGATTACTTCGTTTGCTCATTTGGTTAATTTATTTAACAGTCAATTTTCTTGCAGTCGGAGTTTTGAGAAACTAACCAGTGATCTTTACAGGATAACTCAAGGGCCTCAGGAATCCTTGAGGGATTATGTGAACAAATTCAGTCGAGAATCCTTGGATATCCCACATCTTGATGTTGCAACAGCTGTGCAAGCTTTTAAGATGGGATTACAAAAGGATTCTCAGTTTTATCAGGATCTTGTAATGAATCCCTGCAGGAATCTAGACGAAGCTCGTAACAGGGCTTTGAGATATATCCGTCTGGAAGATGACAAGAAGATGCAAGAAAGGATGAACTCATCCAACACTTATGAGTCAACTAACAGGAAGTCAGAATCCTCATTCAAGTCATATCGGCCTAAGCCATATGGTAAAAATGAAAACAAGAGAGTGAATGCTGTCGAAGATGAGGATCCTGAAGAGTATCCTGAGTTTTCTGAATATTGCTTTTCTGTTAACATTCATGAATTAATGTATGCTATGCAGGGTCTAGGAGACAAGGCTAGGTGGCCTCGAAAGAATCAACAAAAGGCTGACTGGAAAGATAAATCAAAATGGTGTGCTTTCCACGAAGATTTCGGACATGTAACTGAGGATTGCATTGCTCTAAGGAAAGAAATAAGCTATCTTCTAAGCAAGGGATATCTGAAAGATCTCTTAGGAAAAAAGAAGAATAAGGGTCAGGATACTGAGAAGGATCCTGAACGAGCAGCATCACCTCCTGCGGATGCCAAGATAATCAACTTCATTTCGGGAGGATCCGACATTTGTGGAACTTCGTATTCGGCAGCAAAGAGACATGCAAAAGAAGCTAAGGCCGAAAGGGGAGACAAACCTGTCAGGATGACTACCCTCACAACTGACAAAGTGATCACTTTTGATGCTGATGATAGGGATACTGTCCAGGATCCTCACCATGATGCTCTGGTAATAACGTTACATGTGGCTAACCATTTTGTACGCAGGATATTAGTTGATAATGGCAGCTCCGTCAACATAATCCAACTAGAAACTCTGAAGAGAATGAATGTATCTCCAATGGATATCACTTCAAAGTCTACTGTGCTTGTTGGGTTCAGTGGAGAGGCTAGAAACACAGTGGGAGAGATAAAGTTGCCAGTATACGTTGAAGGAGTCAACTCGATACAACGTTTCTGTGTGATGGATTCTCTCTCCTGCTACAACATCATACTGGGAAGACCATGGATTCACGATATGAAGGCTGTGCCATCAACATATCACCAATGCATCAAGATACCTACACCTTGGGGAGTTGTCAAAGTCGATAGTGATCAGCAGGAGGCGAAAGAATGCTACTCATCATCGATGAAATCCTCAACCAAACCTAGTGCAGCATAGCAATTAAGGACGCGGGCCCAGGATATCGTGGAGGATCCGGAGCAGGATGTGAAGAAAATTATCCTGGACCAGGATAATCCTGATATTTCGGTGCTCGTAGGGACCAATATCCCTCATGATATTGAAGAACAATTAATTAACTTTTTGAAATGCAGGATGTCAACGTTTGCATGGAAGCATGAGGATATGATAGGCATATCCAAAGATATTATCACTCACAAGCTTGGAATTGATAAATCATTCAAGCCTGTGCAGCAGAAAAGAAGGAAGTTTGCTCCTGAGCGGAACACGATTATCCAGGAGGAAGTTGAGAGATTATTAAAGTCCAGAATGATCAGAGAGGTTAAGTTCCCAAGGTGGCTAGCAAACGTGGTTGTGGTACAGAAGAAAAATGGGAAATGGAGAGTTTGTGTAGACTACACAGACTTGAACAAAGCTTGTCCTAAAGACCCATTTCCTCTTCCCCACATTGATGCAATGGTAGATGCCACTGTCGGGCATGAAATGTTGACCTTCATGGACGCATCCTCAGGATTTCAACAGATCCAAATGGAGCCTTCTGACCAGGAGGATACTGCCTTCATGACACCAACAGGTATTTATTGTTATACAGCTATGCCCTTTGGTTTGAAAAATGCAGGTGCAACATACCAAAGATTGGTAAACATGATGTTCAAAGACAAACTGGGGGACACCATGGAGGTATATATCGATGATATGGTGGTGAAATCTAAAAAGGATGAGGATCACCTCCAGGATATCAAGGGAGCATTTGATATCCTAGATCGATACAACATGAAGCTGAATCCTGCTAAATGCCATTTCGGAGTGGGGGCAGGAAAGTTTCTTGGATATATGGTGACAAAAAGGGGGATAGAAGCAAGCCCAGAGCAGATCAAAGCTATCCTGGATATAAAATCACCCTCAAATATGAAGGACGTACAAAGGTTGACAGGTCGAGTAGCAGCTTTGAATAGATTTATTTCAAGATCCTCAGAAAAATGCAAGGAATTCTATGATATCCTCAAGAAGAATAAGAAATTTGAATGGGGAGCAAAGCATGAAGCAACCTTGTAGGATTTGAAGCGATATCTCTCAACCGCACCTCTATTGATGAAGCCTGAAAATGGTGAACCACTATCCCTATACCTTGCTGTATCAGGGAATGCTGTAAGTGCCGTTCTTGTAAAAGACCATGAAGGTCAGCAATATCCTGTTTACTATGTTAGTAAAAGTTTGCTAGATGCTGAAACTAGGTATTCTCATTTAGAAAAATTGATATTAGCTCTAGTTATGGCATCGACAAAACTTAGGCATTATTTTGAGACACATAGGATACATGTTAAAACAAATTATCCTGTCAAAAATGTGCTCAGGAAACCAGAGATGTCAGGCAGGATGGCCAAGTGGTCAGTAAAGTTAAGTGCTTATGATTTAGTATATGAACCTAGAAATGCCATAAAATCCCAGGCTTTAGCTGACTTTGTGGCTGACTTTAGTAGTGACATTCAGGACGAGGTAGACCTAGAAGTTCAACAGTTAGGAGAATCCTCAGGATCCTGGACATTATATACTGATGGTGCATCTAATGTAAGAGGAGTAGGATTAGGAATACTACTAAAGTCGCCACAGGGGGACATATTACCCCAGGATATTAGGTGTGAATTTCCTGCTACTAATAATGAAGCAGAATATGAGGCTTTAATTGTAGGATTAGAGTTGGCTAAGAGCATGAGTGTCAAAAATTTGCAAGTATATGTTGACTCTTTGTTAATTACTAACCATTTTAATGGATCCTATGCAGTTAAGGGTGAGAAATTGATCGAATATCTCGATATTCTCAAAAAATTAGCAGGATATTTCGATGTTTTTATACTTGAACAGGTACCGAGGGAGGATAATGCTGAAGCGGATGCCTTAGCAAATTTGGGATCATCGATCAGGATACCTGAAGGGACCCAAATTCCAATATTACATGTCTTATATCCTGCAACGAATCCTCAGGATAAAGAAGTAGCGGGTATTCAGGATCCTGGAGCAGAACATCCTGAAAAGGATCCTAAATCCTGGACGGCTCCAATCATGAGATATCTCAAAGAAGGACACATTCCTGGAAATGAGAATCCTAAGGCATTTAGGATGAAGGTATCACGATTCACTATTATAAATAATATTTTATACAAGAAATCTCTTGCAGGACCGTATTTGAGGTGCTTGGAGGATCCTGAAGTCAAAGAAGTACTTAAGGATATACATGAAGGGGATTGTGGTAACCATACTGGGGGCAGGTCGTTATTCTCAAAAGTATTAAGGACAGGATATTATTGGCCAATAATGAGAAAAGACGCCGCAGAATATGCTCGAAGATGTGACGCATGTCAAAGACATAGTAACATACTGCATCAACCTGCTGAACCATTATATCCTATTGTTTCCCCTTGGCCGTTTATGAAGTGGGGTATGGATATAGTGGGAAAGCTACCAAAAGCTCCGGGAGGAAAAGTCTTTATGCTAGCAATGACGGATTATTTCTCTAAGTGGGTTGAAGCTGAAGCATTTGTTCAAGTTAGAGACCAAGAAGTAGTATCCTTCATAAAGAGGAATATCCTGACCAGATTCGGAGTACCAGCTGAGATAATCTGTGACAATGGTTCTCAGTTTATAAGCAAGAGAACTACTGACTTTTGCAAAAGTTGGGGAATCAAAATGATTACATCTACTCCGGTACATCCTCAAGCAAATGGACAAGCAGAATCCTCAAACAAGATAATTGTCAATAACTTAAAGAAGAGACTTGGAGCCAAAAAAGGAAGATGGGCAGAAGAATTACCCTTTTGTTTTATGGGCTGATAGGACAACGGTAAAGAGTGCAACAGGCCAAACTCCATTTTCCTTGGTATTTGGAGCAGAAGCAATGATTCCAACAGAAATGACAATACCTACTGCAAGATCTACCCTAAGTGATCCTGAACAGAATCCTGAAGCCTTGAGTCAGGATTTAGACACTATAGATGAGAAGAGAGATGCGGCAAGGCTAAGGATAGCAGCATACCAACAGAGAATATCCAGGGCATATAACAAAAACATTAGGACCAGAAGATTTAAGGTTGGAGATTGGGTGTTAAGAAAGGCTTTTCAGAATACTACTAATCCTGCCGATGGCAAGTTAGCTCCAAAATGGGAAGGACCATATGAAGTTGAATCAGAAGCAGGGAAATGAGCATACAGACTCAAGAATATGGAGGGGGATATGCTACCAAGGTCTTGGAATGCTATACACCTTAAGCTCTATTTCAAGTGAGTTTAGAATTCAATTTCTAACTCAGAATGGTATGAATTCTATCTTTTTTAAATATGTTTTGGTTTAATTTATCCTTTGAAAATCAATACTAACTTAAGCATCGGAGGGGTGTTAGCCAAGCTAACACCCACCTTAGTTTACAATTGTTTTGCAGAATATGTTTCAGGATATAGCTCCAGGATATATACTCAGGATAACTCGAAAGATTAGAGGATTGGCCCCCTCTCTCACGAACAAGGGATCCTGATCCCTTCACAGGTTTAAAGGTATTCACCTTTCTTCCGAATTGGGTTTAAACACCCCGCCTGGAGCGCAAGTTATTCAGGGATAGTTCAAGGTGGCGGGACCAGTCCATGTAAAAGTGGCTGACAATTTCGTTACTATTGGCTATATCCTGAATCCTAAAGGTATATGAGGATTGATCACCCTCTCTCACGAAAGGGTATTTTCATACTCTCTAAGGTTTAAAGGTTTTCACCTTTCTAAGTCTTGGAGTTTATACACTCCCGCCTGTAGCGCATGAAAATTTGGGATTTTCTCCAGGATACAAGGGATTTATCTCCAGTACATCCTTGGGTTTTACCCTTGGGATCTAAAAAATTGTCTATACGATGGAAATTGACATTCAGAAGATTTCTGAGTGTTTGAAGACATTGTACACAGGGGACATCTTCATTGAAAAAGTTGCAAAAGGATTGAGGTTTGATAATGGGGTTGTACCCTATCCCTGGTATGATCTTTGTAAGACCCTAGTTCGTATTTGACAAAAAAGTCGCAGCGGAAGTTCGTACCATAAAATTTCTTTTCATTATAAGTACCTTGACTTACTTAAAATTTCATTTTAACACTACTCTTTCACATGAAGCCATAAATCGACTCATTTACCATTAAAAACATAACATGGGTTTTCTATATTACATACACCAACTTTCCCGTACAATCTGTCTTGTGACTCGGTCCTCGATCTCTATTCCTTGATGATCCCCGTGACTCGTACTACCTGCGCTCACCACATAAAATTCATAACATTAGTACGCATTATAAACATGCAAGATTTATTCATATTTACTTTTCGTTCCGTTAACTCTTTACATCCCAGCTTTCCATCTAATCATACAATCCGTGGTGAGACTCCTTTGTTATTCCTGCATTACACTTCATTCACCAGGCACGCTAATATTATCGTTAGTACTCAATTTCATTGGATACATGCGTACCTACTTTCATACATACTTATACATATTCATACGTTCACACATAACCAATTAGATACATACATACATACATACATACATACATACATACATACATACATACATACATACATACATACATACATACATACATATATACATACATACATACATACATACATACCCACATGTAAACACATCTACATCATTACATACGTATCTACATACACACATGCCTACATCATTACGTACACTCATAACATTATACATATATACATACATACATCCCTACTTGCAACATACCTAACTCACACATGCCTACTCACATACATACCTTCATATATATGCGTATACTTGCTCACATACTTATAAACATACATACGTAGGTGCATACATGCTTACATACATTTCTAAATACGTGTATAAAGACATACAAACATACATTCAATCATACAAACAACTTATAATCATACATACATCATCAAATAACAACATATAACAATTTTATCAATCCTGTCGTAGGCTACAGTCTATAGACCGTAGCTTACAATCCATTAATAATCAACAAAACAGCCCCTCCAGTACCGTAGCCTACGGCTGAGCCGTAGGTTACGCTGCAGCCCAGCTACAGAATAATCAACAAAACAGCCCCTCCAGTACCGTAGCCTACGCCTGAGCCGTAGGTTACGCTACTGCGCAGTTATAGATTTTCCGGTTTAATCCTTTTTACGAAAACGGCCGTAACTTTCAAACTGTTTATCCGTTTTACCTCCCGTTTCTTCCTACATGATCATAAATTAACATTCTATCATGTGAACTTGAAATTTAACATCCGGGTTAACGAAATTCTTAACTTATACGTTTTCGGCTTATTATTGTTTTACGAAAACGGCCGTAACTTTCAAACCGTTTTTCCGTTTTACTTGATTCTTTTTCCTACGGGATCGTAATTTAATTCCCCATCACATGGGATTAACATCCATCATCCGGATTAACAAAACTTTAGACTTTTAAGCTTTCGGCTTATTACCTTTTTACAAAGTTTTGAACCGTTCATGCATTTATCAAAATAATCTGATTATTTGACCTCGATTCCTCATAAACCTTATAATTTCAACGTTGTTTATCGTAAAGGATTGAATTCTTGGATGCCTTGCATCCTCTTAACACATTTTCGCTCAAAAGCTTATTTTGACCCGTTATGGGTATTTATGCATTAAATGGTCTATGACATACAAAACCATACCCTTCGCTTTTAAACTTGACCAAAACATTACTCTAATCGAATAGCTTGTTTCCAAATGACTTTTAAGGTCGTTTGCCCGATATACCTATCAAGGGCGTTTTGGTCAACTTTGACCCATTCTTTACAACAAAGGACTTCCTTACCTATTTACCCAATCCCATGACTTAGCAACGACTCTACTCATACATACCTGGCTCGAATCAATGCTATGACCCGTTTTAATACTTCATCCGCTAAATTGCTAGATAATAGCAACGCAAAACCTTTTGCTATACATTCTGTGAATTCATAATACTTAACAAAACAATTCATTAGTCAATAACGCCAAATGGTGACATCTTCACCATTCGACCCGTTAAGTCTAAATATCCTTTTTATCCTTGTGGGATTTTAGTTACTCGTTACCCCTTCCATGTAACTTATTCTTTCGTTAACTTGCAACCAAAATTACCATGATGCCCTTTTTACCCTTTTTAACCATCAAGATTGGTTTCTTAACATAACCACATGTTCCGGCCCATACCAAAACTTGTCGAAACATCATAATTCACATATTTAATAATTCACATATTTACTTACCATATTCGTAATCTATACATTGAATAGACATTCTACAAAAAGGGGTGTAAGCTTTACTTACCTCTCATCCAAATATGCTTCCCGTGCACATAAGTCCCGTTTGACCCGCTTCTTTGCCAAGCTTCCATGTCGCTTATCAAGCATCAACTATCATATATCATTCTTAAGATAGTTAGCTTGTTCATCATTCATCAAATCCTTTTTATCACACAGATCTTATATTAAGTTTATCATTTAACCTTAAAACATGCTAGTCCATCATTTCTTATCCAATTTCTTTAAACATACTTACACATATTTGATTCCAAACATCATTAACATAAGTAAATCATCAATTTATATCACATTATCTAAAACCCACTTCATAACTACATTATTAATCACTTACTAGTGATCTACTTAAGTTCTTCATAATATCATCATACCCTTGGTGTATGTACTACCTTCTAAACATAAAGTACAACTAGTTCATGCACAATCTCCTAATCTTATACATAATTCATCCAAACCCTTCTACTAATCAACATAAATCATCCATGCATGAACATCAAACATATTAGCATCACATTTCTTTCAATTCCTCTAGCAAGAATCCATCATACACATCATAATACATCAATCTTAAGCAAGAAGTTGGACATGGGTGATCTTTCAAGTCGTCATCATCACCATAATCAACGGGTTTCACTTAAAAACATCAAATTAACCCAAACCATGTATAATCCATGTTCCAAATGATGAATCTAACACATACTCATGCTCAATTTCATACAAATTCGTGATTTACAACATAACCCACTTCGTGCATAATCACCAATCTAACTTTTAAGACATACCTTGCGATCCCCTTGTGAAGGTGATCATTAATCTATGCTCGGTTATGAGTTTAAGCTTCATCTTGCCTTTCAATTTGAAGATTTTGAAGAAACTAGGGTTTGAACCCTCTTTCTCCTTCCTGATCATCGACACACACACACACACTATGTGTGTGTGGTGTTTTAATTTTTTGTTTTATAAAATCATGTTTCCCACTTAGCGGTTTTGGTCCCTCTAGTTTCATTTTGGTTAAATAAGAGATTAAAACTCATTTCTTTATATCAACCGGGTTTTAATTTACCAAACCCGTTTTTGGGGTGTTACAATCTTTCCTTTGTAAAACATAGTTTAACTCTTGGGCAATACTATGCTTGGTAAGAGGTTAAATATCCTGATATATTCTCAAAGTATATTTTCAGTATACTCTTCAGAATATTTGATTAAGATATTCGAAACTAATACTAGTGTGATACTTTAATCATTTAAGTATTATCAAAACGGGTTTTGGAAAAATAGATTGTTTTTCAAAAACTATCTACAAAGTTGGAGGAATGTTTGGAAGTTCTATCTAATAAAAAAGTTTTTGTAACATATTGTTGAGCATATTGATCAGGATATTTTCATAAGATAACAACACAAAATTTTTACAAAGCTAAGAGTTGCATTAAATAATGCAAGGCAATAACAAATAAGTCAAAAGATAGTTATATTATTAACAAGTCATAACATGTGCTTTTGGTTTCACCTTAAACCAAGGCCCATCCGCCAAAAGCATAATTAGTTTTTACCATACTTGTGTAACGGTTGCAGGATCAATCTCAAAACAGGACCTGTCCACCTACAACCGTTACTACGTTCAAAACAAGTTATACTAATCGATGACCAAGGGCTTCATCCTAAAACCTAGGACCCATCCACCTTTGGTCATCGTACTGTTCTAATGCAGGAAATATAAAATTGTTCGAAGACAGGAAAAGTAAATTGTTTACACAACCACAACCACGAAATTTAAAAATGGGCTCCGGCCTTGGCACATATATCCATCATCGCCCATTTCGCCGCCTAAGAAGCGGCACCTTCTTGATCAGCAACCTCCTTGCCAGCATTCGCCCCAGCATCAGCCTCAGGATTCTTCTCGGCATCATCATCAGCATTGGCCACTTCCTCTGCCGCCTTCGAAGGCTCTTCACCAGCATGCTTTGCAGGATGAGCAACGGGATGACCTCCAAGATCCTTTAGTTTCGCCTCCCAAGTCTTTACATTCCAGGAGGGGCATTCAAAACCCAAATCCATGGCCTCATAAGCCATCCTTATCCTGGCTTGGAGAAGAGAGACGACCACGGATGCTTTGAGGCTATCCCGATATGAACTCATATTCTGCTGATATTGAAGAAGGGCGGCATCTAGATTGGCTTGAGCATCCTCATTAGCTTTGTGGAGGGCAACTTGATGTTCCTGAGTCATTGCCTTGTATTTGTCTTCATAATGCTGGGATTTGGCAGCCGCAATGGTTCCTTGGTCAGCTATGGTGGCTTGGGCTTTCTCCAGCTGGATCTTCAACATCTTGTTAAGCCCGCAAGCGTCTTCATACAAGTGCATAAGACGATCCAGACCCTATCGATAAAGACACAGGTATTAATGTGAAAAATAAGCAGGATAAGGACTAACATACTTGTGCAGGATATCGAAAAGAAAATTCTACCTGTTTGAGAAATGAGGTGGCTTCGTTGAACCCACGATTCTTGAGAGAGAATGTTTCAGAAACAGCTGGGGAGTCCGTCTCCTTTCTCTTCCGATAGCTGGATGCCCGGGTCCTGGATGCCGGAGGGCCTTTGGGAGCAGAAACAGTCTTCGAGGAGGTAGGCTTAGGTGTAGCAGACGGCTTTGGCTTGGATTCTTGTTTGGTGGGTTCGAGGCTGGAGTTGCAATCCAACTCGTCAAGTTCGAAACCTTCAAGGTTGACGACTGGTACTACACAAGGGAAGATATTCTTAAACTCATCATACTTTTGAAAAGTAATTAATATATGAGAATGTGCTTACCAGACATTTCTGAGCTTGATTTTTGGCTTGAATCTGTAAGAGACAGGGAAAAAGTTCTTTCACTGGCAGGAAGACGGTAGATTTCCTTGATCTTGGATTTGGATTCTGCACTGGGAGGCACTAAATCTCTGAAATTCGCTGCATAAAAACATCAGGATATAAGTCCGGGATACAGTTTGAAGATATAATTGGGAATATTCCTAAAACCCTAAATCCTACCCTTGGTTAACCATTTAACCGGTAGATCGAAACCCTTATCAATAGAGTCTCTTTTTACGAAAAAGAATTTTCGTCGCCATCGATCCTCGTTCTTGGTGGCTTTAAGAAGCAGAGGGTTTTTGGTGGTCGAAAATAGAAGAAAACGGTGATTGCCGTGGGATCTCAACCGGTATGCTATAGGGAGGTCCTCAACAAGTAGGTTAGGAAAATGACGAGATTTGATTTGATCCGGCACTATCAAGACTCGCCAGACCATTGGCATAACTTGGGCATAGCTAAGGCCGGTGAGGTCGAAAAAGCTAGAGATAAAGGGTGGAAATGGGTACCGGAGTCCAAGAGAGAAAGGATAAGCGAAAAAACAAACCCACTCGTCGGATGACGCGTCCGATCGGGCTTCCTGGTCGAAGGGGCGAAAGACCGTTCCGGTGGGAAAGGCACCGGAATCTTTAAGAGCAGCGATGTCGGCATTGTTGAAGCAGCAGATCTCCTTTGCTGGATCGGCAATGAAATTTTGACTTACGAGGGTTGAAGCCGGTCGGTCCGATCGGGATTTCGTTCGTGGTGCCATGAAGAGTATTGAGCAAATTAAGAGAGATTCAAGAAAGAAGGATAGAAAGGAAAATACCTGATGTTCTCTTGCAGATAAGGATAACCGTGATAAGGAGCCCCTCGGTTAATATAAGATGAATATAGGGGGGTAAAGAGTAAATAATGCTTTGGAAGTTGCACCGCTGTCATTTCAAGGGTCTAGTCGTATTAATTACCTTAAGTTATGAGGTGAAACTTTTGAAATATATCCGTTGGATTGGTATCCCAACCGATATATTTGGGGACAATTGTTAGGGGTCATTTTCTTTGCATACATATCCTGACCAATATCCTGCCTTTATTTGTTTATTTGTGACCAGGATGCTGGAAGAGGATATTGCTAACATCTTGGGCGATATCCTGAGGTTTATTGAATTAACCACGTGCAGGTTAAAGGCTGAGACTTGCTAACGGTCAAGTGGACTTCTTCTCCTCAAGACTCGGACGTGTTTGTTGAAGGAGAGACGTTGAACCCGAAAGACCAGGTCTACAACGTTCGATTAAGGAATATTCGGTGGATCCCGGAAGTTTAGGATAGTTTGTTATTTTATCTTTACTATAAATAGATGGGGGGCGGATCAGTTTAAGGCACACAATTTTCACTAACACTCTCGAACACTTTCACTCTCTAGCTCATTGCAAACACTACACTTGTATTCAAATTTCGTTGTAACACATAGTCGATCCGCACCACATCCTGCATTGTATCCTGACGTTTGGAGTAATAAGAAGAACAAGGCAGCTGCGATTGTCAGCTCCCGAGGTTTTATGCCGGCGATCTAGATTGATCAAGGGCTTTCCTCGTACATCTCGTGTCGTTTACTTTACTTTTGCTCATTGTTTGATCATAGATACAGCTCAATATCCTGAGCCGTATCCTGAATACTGATTTCTTAATTAACTCAACAAGTATATTTTCAAACACACTTTCTAGCACACTACCTCACTTTACTAATTTGATCACTTAATTGCTTCGGTAATTTTTGACCAAAACAATGTTTTATAATAACTAGCGGGATACCCCGCGCTACGCGGCGGAATTCAATTGATATCAATCCGGTTAGGTGTGTTACGATACACGCACTCATTATGAACGATTCAAAGTATTTGTAATAATAATAATAATAGTGAAGAAAAAGAAAACTAAAAGGAAAACTACGAAAAATGACTCAAGAATGAAGACTATCTCCAACTTGAGTCACAAGAAACACCAATTTTTTTTCCAACTTTGAAAAAAATAAAATAAATAAACAATAGTATAAATAGACCACACAAATCCAAAAATAAAAGTAATATAAATCAAAAAACCTTAAACTAAATTGAGTGATTAAGGTTGACACAATAACTCTCTTGCCTCGATATCTTCATTTTTGTTAACATAGTTTATTACCTTTTTTTATGTATTTTACTTTTCCTCTTTCAATATTCATTGGGAATAGATATATGATTATTAATAGGTCTTCTTCTCCTTCATACAACACTTAACTTCAAAACAAAAGTTTCAGGTATACGTCTCTTCACAAAAACACTAGGTAAAGAGTTCATCACCAACAAAAAAATTGTGAAGGGGTAGCATAATATTATTTTAGGGATAGCGGAATACAAAAAATGTCAAAAAACATATAACTTTTGCACTTCGGCCGAAAAGTTAAGGGGTAGCGGGGGTTACCCCTACCAAAGAGGTAGGTACGCCCCTGCCAGCAGAACCACCCGATCATATCCATCTCCATAGGCAATAATGCATATACATCAATTCAGAATAAAACTCAACAAATCTAGGAAAAACCCCCTTATGGGAATCGAACTCAGGATCTAATGGTTCCTAAGCCTTATCTCACCTCTAAGATGCCACTAACATATAATGCCATCGGCGAATCTTGTAGTTATTTGTTTAATTTTTTTTATCGTATTACGCATTATCAAATTTACAAAATAAAAAAAAAAGTGTTGAAGCTCAACTTAATCCGAAATTCTGACACCTGAAAGTGTCGTTTGGTGTTTTTTGTATTAAGTTAGACATGGTTTTGCATGTTGTGAAACTCAAATGCATGAGTCACGCGTTTGAGGTTGTTAACCATTTAGTGTCAGTGTCGAGTAGAATGGTAAGTTTATTGTCCTTATATCTAAAGTTTAATTGTAATTTTCAAATCTAAAATCTAAAGTTTATTGTCCAATACGAAGTTTTAAGTTTAGTAGTTACATCATCTAGCAATTAAATTAACTTTTTTTATTTTTAAAACAACCAACCTTTGTTTAATAATGTTTTTCTTTAATATTATTGTTTGAAAGATTCTTTGGCTCCTCACCAAAGGGAAAACATCTACCAAATACAATATTTCAATAAATATTATTTCAAAACATGATATTCTCAACTAATAGAATCTTGCCTTCACTTTTAGGCATAAATGCATATACCATTTTTAGAATTGAGATTTTAAAGTCATTTGATATGGTCACTAAATGGCATAAGAACATAGCAATCTTTATTTTTTGAATTCTTTATATTAAAATATAACTTGTTATTTGTTATACAACCACAAGATGTTCTGTATAGTTGAGCTAGTTTCAGACTTGGGAGATTTGAGATATATTTCTAAATTTAAGAAATAAACTGACCTATATAGAAAAACCAATGTTTTAAAATCTGGTATATATACTGTACTGGATTTGGCCTAAAAAATAGTTTAACCGGGTGTATTGGGTGGTTCAACCGGGTGTACTGAACAGTTTAACTAGTTCTACCGGACGGTTTAACCGATACAACCGGCCAGTTTGTCCCGGTTTTTAAAACATTGAGAAAAACTATTCAACCCATGCTTATTTAGTTTGATTGGACCATCATCTAAATAGGTAACTTGTTAAGTTTGAATTAGGGGTGTGCATGGGTCGGTTTTCACAAAAAACCATAATCATAACTGCGATGTCGGTTATTGGATATAACCATAACCATAACCATAACCGATCGGTTATGGTGGTTATGGTTATTCGGTTTTGATGGTTAGAGCGGGTCAGTTATGGGTGGTTAACCGTGTATTTAGCTTAACTAAAAATAGCTTAATTTTTTAACATGGAATAAATTGTTATTGCATACTTGTATATATTAGTATATTACATAGTATTAAAAAATACATATAATCTATAAAATTGATACCAATTATTATCGAATATCCAAATAAAGTGATATGATACATTTCATAAATTCAAATAAACATTCAACCAAAACCACAAAATGATATGAAAAACTCATAAGTATTAAAAATCTTCAGTCAAAAACATAAAATATTAAAAATATGGTGAAAAGTCATAAATCTTACAAAGATTTATTACATGTCGGTTCGGTTCGGTTATGGTGGGTATGCAAAAAATGATAACCATAACCGACCCGCTACTTTCGGTTTAAAAAAAAACCATTAACCGACCCACCGGTTTTTTATTTGGTTCGGTTTTTTCGGTTTTGTCTGTTAATTCGGTTATGGTTCAGTCAATTCGGTTTTTTGCACACCGCTAGCTTGAATTACCTCTCATATAACAGGTTTGAGACTATTTCAACCACTCAAGATAGGAGTTTATCGTATTCGTACATTTTCAAAACAACTACGTCGTAAGCAACAATTAATCCTATAAAACCCTAATACACTTTCTTATTTTTTTTCAAGAAAAAACCATTTAAACCAATTTCCCTATACTATAAGCCCTCAACATATAAAGAAGCACAAAAAAGGCACCAGCCCGATTTTTCTATATTAAAGTCAAAGTCACTAAACTAATATAAACGCGTGTCTTGTGAAAAAAAAAAGGAAAAATTACAAGTTTTGTCCTTTATCTTTATAGTACTTTACAGGCGGTGTCTTTTTTTTCAAATGTTGACAGGCGGTGTCCTTTATAGGGAATTTTGTTGCAAGTTTTGTCCTTCGAGCCTAACCCAGTTAGATTTTTTTGTTAAATCTGATTACCCAAGGGTATTTTAGTCTTTTTACCTCTTTATTATTATTATTATTGTTATTATTATTATTATTGTTATTATTATTAAAATAAAAAATAGAAAAACAGTATATATAGGGATCCCTTTCATCTTCTTCATCACCACTCACCCTCTCCCCCTCTCTTACAATCTGCCACCACCACCATCAAGCACCACCGTCCACCACCCTTAAGCACCACCTGGCACCACCACCGCCCACAATCCCCATCAACCACCACAGCCCCAACCCGCTACCACCGCTCACAATCACCATCGCCACAACCCGTTGCAGGTGAACATCGTCACAACCCGTCACTGACCTCATGTTTGACCTGAACACCGTTGTAGGTGAACACCGTCTCAGATCTGACCTCGCAGACGAAACAACACCGTTGGGGATGAAGTTAGGGTTTTGTTTGTTCATCTGTATCGATTCAACCAGGTCTCGCAGACGAAACAACACCGTTGGGGATGAAGTTAATTCAGCACAACAATTCGACAACGATGCTCTGTTTCGTTACTGTTCTTCACATGTCGAAGGTTTCCCTGTTTCTTTCCTCCGGATTTTTCGTTTCTCAGGTGAAAATCTCACAAACCCACATGATGTTTTACTTCAATTCAGTTTTCAAGTGATTTGATTCAACTTTTATTGAAAAAAAATTGGGTATTTCGAGTAGAAATCATCCAATTAGTAGGTGTAGGGTTTGTATAAGATCTGTATACATCATCAGTGAACATGACCATGTCTTCATTCAGGACCATTGTAATTTGGTTTATCTGTGGGACTTGCAATTTCCAGTTTAAATAAAGTGTCGAATAAATGTTTGTTCAAATCCCATTTGCAGATTGTTTCCAATTAGACCTACGTTGCAGATTGTTTAAATTCTGATAATTTGTTGGACTTTCATCTGATCTGATGTTTATATGTTCAGATTTCCGCAACTGGTTGTGGACGTTGGCAGGTGTTTGGTTAGGGTTGGGTTGCGGGTTGCGGCGATGGCTATACAGTGTGGCTGGTTGGGTGTTTGGTTAGGGTTGGGGTGGTGGTTCTGGGAGGTGGGAGATGATGGTGGTGGTGGATGAAGTTTGAGAGAGAGAGACAGAGTTCTGTGTGTGTATGTGAGTATAGAGAGAGAGATTTTTAATTTAGAAAAAAATGTTATTAGTTATTTAAATTTCCTTTTGTTTTATTTATTTAAAAGATTTATAAATAAAGAGGTAAAAAGACTAAAATACCCTTGGGTAATCAGATTTAACAAAAAAATCTAACTGGGTTAGGCTTAAAGGACAAAACTTGCAACAAAATTCCCTATAAAGGACACCGCCTGTCAACATTTGAAAAAAAGGACACCGCCTGTAAAGTACTATAAAGATAAAGGACAAAACTTGTAATTTTTCCAAAAAAAAAAAGACACTAAAAATAATAGTTTGTTATTATTCAAGATTATATGAACTGGCATTCAATTTTCATTCTTTTCCAAAAAAAAATATATATCATTATCATGGCCGGCCCTGAGGTGGGCGGGGAGTACCACCGGCCAGTGCCCAATATTTCGAAGGGCACGGTATTCTAAAAAAATCCGATATGTATATGTAAAAAAATAAATTTATAGGGTATACCTATACAAACACCAACATAGGCCCACTTACAAAACTATTTTTGTGGTTTATATTAGTTATTAGCTCATTGACATCAGGTTTAGACATTTAGTGAGCTCAACACCCAATTTCGTTAAGTCCTAAGGGTACGGTTTTTCGAGCTCGAACAGGGTACATGAATTCTCAGGGCCGGCCCTGATTATTATATTTATAGGGTGTTTGGGATTATGTTTTGAAGTGATTATTTGATTATTGCGTTTGTAAAACATAAATAATTTACAAAAGGAGTGAATCGCAAGTTTTGTCCTTTATCTTTAGGTCACTTTGCAGGCGGTGTCCTTTATGTTTAAACTTGACGAGTTTTGTCCTTTATGTTTAAAAATCAAACACGTTTTACCCTTTGGGCCTAACCCAGTTAATTTTTATCGTTAGTTAAGGTCATGTGCGAAGTATGTGAGGATACTTTTGTAATTTTATCCATTTAATTAAAAAATACCCTAATAAACAAAACAAAAGAAAACTATTTGTATCCCAATGGCCAATACTCTCTGAACTTTATCCTCTCTTTCTATCTCTCTGTTCTTTCTCCTGTAACAAATGGAGCTTTATCATGAAGCTTTGCAATGTCAGCAAGAAAATAGAAGTAAACATCAGACCCAAAAACCTAGAAAGTATCTTTCTCTCTAGTTCAAGACAAGAAACTCTAAAAATCTAATCGGTCCTGCAACACCGTCCAACCCCGACCTACCACCATCCAACCCTAACCTACCACCATCTATCCACCATCATGAAAACCCCATCGGACCTGCACCACCATCAGAACACCATCACAGAAACCTCATCAGGCACCAAAAGAGAAGCCTTTAGTTCCAGACGTGAAAAGAGAAGAGGAAGATGGCTTCTCTAGCTTGCCGGAAAACGAGAAGGTTTGTACCCTCCCTCTTCTGTCATCGTGAACCAGACTCTGATAATGTTGAAATCATGTTGTGAATAGATGAGGAAAACCATCTGCAACATGATTTCAACACTATCAGAGTTAATCGACATAGATGAACAAGAAATTAGGGTTTATAATCACATAAACCTTACCATATAATCGAACAACTTCGGAATCTGGCATCGTTGTTTCTCTGATGTACCAGCCATCTTCATCGGACATCTTTGTGGCTAAACCCTAAATTTCGAAAGCTAAAGGGGGAAGAAGATGAACCAGAGAAGAGTGGAGGATCAAAGTGGTGGTTTACTGAAGAGCTAGGGTTTATATTTGGGGGAATCTTGTGCATTTGTGAATGTGCACATTAAATGACACAACTACCCCTCACATGACATGCACGTGATCAACTTTAACTGGGAAAATAGACTGTGTTAGGCCCAAAGGGTAAAACGTGTTTGATTTTTAAACATAATGGACAAAACTCGTCAAGTTTAAACATAAAGGACACCGCCTGCAAAGTGGCCTAAAGATAAAGGACAAAACTTGCAATTCACTCTTTACAAAAGTGTTTGGATGAAAAAGTGATTATCTGCCTCCAAAACATGTTTTTTCAAAATGCAGTTTTAAAAACGCAAAATCTATTTTGAAAACTCATAATCTATTTTAAAAACGCAACAACAAACACCCCCTTAATATATTGTTCACAAGCACGCGATAAGTTTGCACAATCGAGTCGAAGGACTTTTTTTTTTCCTTTGACATGTTTAACGACTTTAATATATATAAAATCTTATAAAGCTACTTTTCATAAAAAAAAAAACTTAAAACATAGAAAGTATATTATAATTTGATTTTTTAATAACGTCAAAATTTAAAGGCACCAAGATGAAACTTATATAATGAAACAAACAATCGTAAAAAAAAGTTTAAAACATAGAAAGTGTTATGAATATATTTATTATTAATGTGGTTATCAACACCAAAAATAGATTAGCTTTCTCTCCAAGTTTTGTATACCTATATATACCACTATTGTATCTTATTGTAAATATACACATTAATGAAAGAGCAATCTTTTTCTCCCTACATCTCTTTCTCTTATTGTTTACTATTAGGCTAGTAGGTCGTTGTTTCACAACACGTTATCAGCACGACTTGCTTTCTAGAGTTGGATCGTACTATCATGAGTGTTGTTGCTTCACGAGGAAAGACGAGTGTTTTCATCAGTCTCGTGAATGGTATGTTCTTTACATTCTTCATGCTATTTAAATAATCATTATAGGCCTCTATATTTATTTTCATATCATAAATCATATAGATGTAATTATCTAAAAAGTGAAAGGTTGATGATTAAAATCCATTACACTGATCTACATTCTTAATTACCAAAGAGATATAAATTACTCGATCTGTGGTAATTTTTAATTTCGGTCGTTATCTTAAAATTTTCAATTTGCTTTAGTTTCTTTTATTGAGTTCCTAAAATTTTATGTTAGTTTAGAGGGTATACCATCTATATGTTTCTTTCTTTCGATTAGCATTTAGATTAATTAAACAAGTCTAATTATATTCAATTACCTGATACATCATATTGGTATTTGCTAATTTATTCATTGTATTATTCTATAATAACCTCACCATATGTAATCTTGATGCATAAGCTTGGATACCTTGGGCAAGATTTTGAGTTTGCTTTATGTTTAGATTTGTGTCATATTTTGGGATAATTGTTTAATGGGATTCTAAATCTTTCATATTTGGCCGATTGCTTTTGTAAAGAAACTGCCGTACGGAATTGTAAAGGATTACGAAAAAATAAGATGGGATGGTAACTAATTAAAGTATTTAAATAATTTAAAAATAGTGGTTTTTATACGTTTAATAAAGTGATCAAGTCTTGCTTTTAATAAACAAAAGTCAATATATATGAAGGGATTGACTTATTAATTTTTTTTTTTTGTTTATAAGAATCGGAATAAATTTATTTGCAAGGCTCGAAAAAAATATATCTTATTGTACGTTTTTATCTCCAACTTAATCAATCTTAATATCGTTTCTTATTCCACGATACTTATGGATATGTGTTTATACGTATAAGATATGGGTATAATAAATATATTAGGTAACTTACTGTTAAGATCATACGTATAAATTAAAGGATATTTTGTACTTGATTTGAAAGATTTAATTAGATTATCTATATTTAGATACAAATATTCATTAAATTTGAATTTGTATTTGTATGTATGATCACTAACTTTATTTATTTTATCATATTTTATAATTTACATGATACGTATAGATATAATGGTATGCATGATTCTTATTTAGATATAGTGGTTAATAAAAAGTTTATAGGTTGTATACCATGTGAACATGTTTAATGTTTGTGGGGTATATATATTTAAATTAACTCAACGAGTAATAAATGATCAAATCTTGCTAAGAGAATGAGAACTTGATAGAAATATTTGTTTATGTTTCAAAACATAATGCTACATATCTATATATATGATATACATGTGATAGACTAATACATAAATTCAATGTATTGGCTTGTAATGATGAAAGAAACATCTTATTTCATTGAGTTTTATTATAACTTGTTTTGCATGGTGACATATTATCATGTTTTGTTTGAGTAGTGTGGCTTTGTGGTATACATAGTATTCTATATGATATTGAAAATAAAGCCAAAGTTGTGTTTATACGCTATCATAAACGCGTATAAATATGTTTAGATATGACACCTAAAGTGTCATACCCCTTGAATCTCATTAACATGTTATGAAAGGTCATAAGATATTAGACCACTAAACTTATATGTCTGTGACATTTAATTATTTTTAATTAGTGTTATACAAAGAGAAGTTGGTTTACAAGGACAAAATCGGATAAAACAAATTTTGTTTGTCAAACCTAAAGCAACAATATCATTAAAATGGTATGAAAGGTTTGAAGTAACTTTATGTTCGTATGTCCGAAAATAATGAAACTCATGAAACTTGAGTGATTTTACTCTGATCCATGAACTGAAAATACGTTGATCATTGTGATCATGGACATCATTGAGGAAATTGTAATGATGGTCATATTAATAATGAGATCGACCATTTGATCATGTTAATAATGAGATGGACCACAAAAGTGGCAAACTAAGGAGTGATTGCATAACGTGATGGTTTGAACTTTGAAATTATAATATATTCTCTCATATCATACGCTTTTGTATTACATACGAAAAAGTAATACGCATACGATCATAAACTAGAAGTTTATGGATCATAATTATTTAATTAGTTGGCATGACTGGTTAGACCACACCGAGTCAATGATGATGTGAAACATAATGAAGAGCTAAAAGATTCTTCAAGCTTATAATTAGCATGTAATGTTTGCTCTCAAGGGAAATTTTATATTTGCCAAATAAGGGAGGGTGTGTATCCCTAGATATTCTGGAAGTGATTAAAGAATATGCATATCCCAACATGATACCATTTAGTGTTTTAAATCGATGCATCGTCTAAATGGTTATCAAATCCACAACCTGAAGTTTGTGTGATTGTGGCTTAGTTAATGTGATCACAAGCATATTATTCCAGATTGAAAAATTTATTTCGGTTGCAATAGTGAATTGGATTCCCAAGTTATTGATCATCATTGGAATATATGTTTTATTGAAGACGATCACTAAACGTCTACAACTTATTGCAAAGTCAATGATCACAAGAGCAAAAGTTCATGTTTCTATTTTAGTACATGTAATTTTACATGCAATAACATTAACTCACATCAAGCCAACATGTTGTAATAGTTTCTCCCCATTATAGTTGGTTTTTGGTCAGGAACCAAAGATGTCCCTTCTATGATTTTGGTTGTACGGTATATGTTGAAAATGATCCACCACTATGCACAAAGATGGGACCTTAAAAGATGGTTGGGAATATATGATAACGAATAGAGTCTTTCACGAGATATTTATTTACGACTCAATTAATTGATATCCATCTCAATGGATTAACATTCCCAATATCAGGGGGAGATAAAAAGCAGTTGGAAAAGAAATGAGTTGGTATAAATCATCATTGATCCTCAAAACTAAAGGTGTGAACCAGAAGTTCAAAGAATAACTCATTTACAAAGATTAGCGAATCTATTACCAGACGCATTCACTGACCTTAAAAAGGTGACTATGTCAAATATACCAACTGCTAATGCTCCAATTAAGATGAGTGTCCCAGTAGGACAACCACATATTTGTGATGGGTCTATTGCACGTCTAATGCGTGGTAGACTAATCGATTCCAATAATAAAATTCCTCGAAAGTTGGAGCAGGTAATTAAGATGGTCAAGTCGGGGTTATATTAATAGGGTCTCCTGAAGAGACATTAGACATGATGGTTCAAGAAGAACCTCAGGTACCTGAAAATAAAGAGATCTCGATAAGTTGTATCATGTCTAAGATATGTATGGAATCGAAATAAAAATCGACGTCGTTATATTTTTGTATATAAAATAGCGCTTGAAATGATAAAATGATGAGGATCAAAATTTAAGATCTGCCTATGAGAAATGATTGGCCAAAAGCGAAAAAACGTGAATAAGGCAGAGTTGAATTCTCTAATGAAATGGAAAGTTTTCGAACCAACAATCCATGCAACTGAAGTTGTAAATCATGTTGGAAACAAACAGGTCTTTTATGCGAATTATGAATTGAAAATCAAATCAAGTAATATAAGGCAAAATTGGTGGCACAAGAATTTTCGCAAAGACCTATGATTAATTATGAGGAAAAGTATTCTCCAGTGGTGGATGCATTAACTTGTGGATGCATTAACTTTCCAATATCTTATTAGTCTGGTAACATAAAGAGAGAATTGATATGCGTATCATGAATGTTATGTATCACTTGATACTGAAAATTTACATGAAAGTCTTGAAGGATTAAATTATGTAAGTCATGTAAAGTAAGTTCTCGAGAACAATGTGATCATTGTATACATATTCGGATTTGAATAGGTTATGATTTTTTTTTTTTTTTACATGTTGGATATAATTGAAACTCCTCATGAGTATCCTAAAGCAATTGAGTGCTTAGAAGGTTAACTGAAACATCTTATGGATGTAATTCTTGTGCACCAATAAACATACATAGAAAACTTGTATTCAGTGATTGTGATGTCTTAATAAATAGTGTACACGCATCGTACAATATGGATTTTGGAGATAAAAGTAAGTGTTCATGACATTTTGCATATGATATAGATAGCTATGTGTTATATGGGTAAGTTTGTGTAGCAAAACTCATGAAGAGTGAATGCACATGCATTGTTGGATAAGATGGGCAGAATTCCCTCATGGATTGATAATGTCAGAAGCATTGATATGAAAACCTCAAGAATGTACTATATGAAGATGGCAAAATACATATGGCTAAAATAGTTAAGTCGAGTGTTGTACATATCGAGATATTCGCATAAAGAGGGATATAAGTTTGATTAAATTAGCCATGTTTTATCAAAATTTTACTTTTAAAAGTTCACTATAATCGCAGTTTACAGTGATGATGTTTACACATCGTCGAGAGAAACTGTTGAGCGTTTAGAGGGAGATTTTTTTTAATGACCTTGGCACAATCTAATTATTACTCGAACTGCAGTTCGAGTATATATGTAATTATATTTTATCAATCCCTAAAGTACATCTCGAAGATGATGTTGGGATATTTTAGTATGGACATAGTTGAACCTTAAAAGTACGTTAAAGGTTGTTAAGTCATTTGTTATAAGAAATGTCTATTATCATCTCCTACCAAAGTAGAGATTCTCATTCTATAAGTACCATCATTAAATGCATGTGTGCACTAAAATGTTTTGCTAGCATGTATGGTTATAATATCTTTCACTTGAGCGTATTGTCATGATATAACATTTGTTAAACGAAGAGACATTGGAATGAGTTCAACGAAATATTTCAGGTATAAACAATATTTGATTATATTCTACTAACCCATCAAAACAAGTTTGGTTAGTCGTGTAGATGCAGGAATGTAACTAAACACAGTCGTGGACATATGGTATTTTTTTGGAAGGAGGCACCTAAAGTCTTGTTAGAAGATTATACAACATTTCTCAACATAAAGGATTGCACATATAGGGATCAAGCGACAAATCATTGATTACAAAAACTTTGATCAACTTTCAAGGAAGATGGACACACGTCAATTAAAGGATACATGTTAAAATGAGGGGGAGACTTATTTAAGTTGCACTCTTTTTCCCTTAACTAAGTTTTGTCCCATTGGGTTTTCTTAGTAAGGTTTTTAATGAGGCAACATACCTGATCTAGAAGTATCATGGGGAACTAATGCGCATTACACGCTGCACTCTTTTTCCCTTAGCTATGGTTTTGTCCCACCGGGTTTTCCTAGCAAGGTTTTTAACGAGGCAGCATCAAGCGTATTATGTTGATAACCAAGGGGGAGTGTTATGAATATATTTATTATTAATGTGGTTATCAACACCAAAAATAGATTAGCTTTCTCTCCAAGTTTTGTATACCTATATATACCACTATTGTATCTTATTGTAAATATACACATTAATGAAAGAGCAATCTTTTTCTCCCTACATCTCTTTCTCTTATTGTTTACTATTAGGCTAGTAGGTCGTTGTTTCACAACAGAAAGTAATTTAATTTTAGAGTAAATTGTCAAAATCGTCTCTAAGGTTTGGGCATTTTTGTCATTTTCATCCAAAACAAATTTTTTATACAATATAGACCTTCACTTTTAAGATTTTTTTGTCATTTTCATCAAAACTTCTAATTTGTTTTATTTTTTCTATCAAACATTTGGATGAAAATTAAAAAAAATCCCAAATCTCAAGGACGATTTTGGCAAAAAAAGTCAGTCGTTTAGATGAAAATTTTCAAAAATCCTAAAAGTGAAAGACTATATTGTTCAAAAAAATTTGTTTTGGATGAAAATAATAAATATGTCCAAACCACAGGACGATTTTGGCAATTTATTCTTAATTTTATTTTTTTAATAACGTGAAAATTAAAGGCACCAAAATGAAACTTATATAATGAAAGTATGAAACAAACAATCGTAACGTCATATCATTGCAATAAGTTGATTGATGAATATCGACAAAAAAAAAAAAAAAATCAAAAATATCTCCCAAGTTATAAAACGCGTCGACTCCAACAAAACGACTCCGTTTAACCGCCTTTCCACTCTCCTCGTCACCGGAAAACTTCATTTTAGAGAGAGAAGTTCGATTGTATATACATACATACACAGACACAGACACATACATACATCTGTGTCAATATAGTGAGAGAGGAGTTAATTTAGAGAGAGAAATTAGTCAATTAGTTCGTCTTATGGCATGGATGAGTTCCACAACTGAAAACGACGTCGTTAGACTCGTTTTGTTCACTCCGAGATGAAGAATTTGCGATCGTTTGGTAGATGTTTCGCTCTGCTTTTAGTCCTTTTTGTTCGTACAGGTAACGAGTTTGTGTTTTTTTTTTTTTTTTTTTTTTTTTTTTTGTGAATTTTGTTTTGGTGACTGATTTGTTGTTTGAAACCTAGTTAATCGGTACTGTTAGTGATTAATTTGTGTGAATTTATTTTAATACGGATACTGATTTGTATTTTGAATACTGTTTAATCGATGCTATTAGTGATTAGCGATTAGTAGTGAATTTCGGTTTGATTAATTCGATGATCGTAGTGGATTATCGGTTTTATTGACTGTTTTTGTTTGTTTTTCCTCTCGTAATTGTAATTTTGTTCTGCTGCTGATTTGTAGTTTGAAACCTAGTTAATTGAGGCTATTAGTGATTACTTGTGAGTTTTGTTTCAATTAATTTGAGGATGTTAGTGGATTATCTGTTTTGTTGCCTGTTTCTGTTTGTTTTTGTGATTGTAATCTCGTTCTGCAGGCACCGAAGAGTTGTGGAACTTCTGATTCTGATTTGTAGTTTGAAATTTGATTAATCAATGCTATCAATGATTAGTTGTGAGTTTTGTTTAAATCGATTTGAGGTTGTTAGTGGATCAATCGGGTTTGTTGACTATTTTTGTTTGTTAAGTAGCTGTGAATTAGTTTGGCAGGGACATGAAGAGTTGTGGAACTTCTGATGCTGATTTGTAGTTTGAAATCTAGTAAATCTGTGCTATTAGTGATTAATTGTGAGTTTTGGTTCGATTAATTTGACGATCTTAGTGGATTATCGGTTTTGTTGCTTGTTTTTGTGATTGTGATTTTGGGCCACGAAGAGTTGTGGAAGTTTTGATACTGAATTGTAGTTTGAAATCTAGTTAATAGATGCTATCAGTGATTAGTTATGAGTTTTGTTTCAATCAATTTGAGGATCTTAGTGGATGATTGGTTTTGTTGCCTGTTTTTGTTTTCGTGATCGTGGTATTGTTCGGCAGGAACACGAAGAGTTGTGGAAGTTCTGTAACTGGATTTGAGTTTTGTGTAGTATGAGAGCGTGCTTGACGTGAATTCATCCCTTGTTAGTGATAATAGTGTTTTGCTGTTTTATTTGGAGAGATTAAAGGTTAGGTTATATTTTCAACAAAGTATTGATGACAATCAATAATATCTTCTCCCTGGAGTACGAAATGGTAGTTTGTAGAAATATTCAATTGATTGTCCTGTTTGCATTGACTTCAAATTATATCTGCTATAGTTTTCTATTTTTTCGTATATTAGGAGTAAAATCATTGGTGTAAGCATATCATATTGAAGTTCCCTTAGGGTGTTAGGAGTGGTTAAACACTTGAGAGTGGCAAACTAAAAAATCAACCAATCAGAGTGCACCACGTCAATCAGTGAAAAGTGTTTAAACTTTGGTGAAAAGTGTTGGCAATGGTTTAGACATTTGGTGAAGTGGTAAACTTAAAAAAAAAAGGAAAAAGGTGTGATTGGTTGAGATTGGAATGGACCCCACCCCACACTACCCTCTCTCTCTCTCTCATACACTCCCTTCACCGCACGGCAAGCACTCACCGAATTGGTGAATGTTTGATCGGTAAACTTCATTGGCAATGGTTTGCCACTCTTTGCCACTTCGGTAAAGTGGCTTTGCCGACTCCCACTCCTAACACCCTTAGGCTGATTACATGAGGTCCAAGAAGTTACTTTGTTCTTCCATTTCTAGTATTCTAATGTTTATCAAATACCTAGATTCTAACTTTCCAGTTATTGTATGACGTGCATACTACAAGACACACTAGAATGTTTTCTTTCACGTATGATTCACACACATTTAAGTATAATGAGCTTATCCCACTATTATGTAGAGTTTATCACCTACAACATGTAACAGTGATCAACCATGCCTATTGATGATTATTCAACCTTTTTTTGTAATGGTAATAAGTTTCAGATGACACTGAAGCTGTCAAATTACTACATAAATAGGTCTTGTTCTTTAAAGTTCAGAATGATTTATTTGAGGAAATTCTGAAATCCCCTCTATGAGCTATAGACATTATACAGTCAATGTGCTCATTATTATGACTGATCATTATGAATACTAATTTTTAGTCTTTTTCTCAGGGTATGTAACGGCTAAAGCTTTCACAGGGACTTACGGTATAAATTACGGAAGAATCGCAAATAATATCCCGACTCCTAACGAAGTTGTTAGGCTTCTTAAAGCTGCCAAGATAAAAAACGTACGAATATACGATGCCGATCACACTGTTCTTGAAGCATTTCGTGGTAGCGGTCTCGATCTGGTGATCGGTCTTCCTAACGAATTCGTTAAAGACATGAGTAGTAATGCCGATCACGCCCTCACATGGGTTACAGATAACGTGAAAGCGTATATCTCAAACACACATATTGTCGGAATCGCAGTCGGAAATGAAGTTCTCGGAGGTAGTGATTTAGATCTCCAGAATGCGTTATACGGTGCGGTTAAAAACATTTACAACGCAACGCAAAAACTTCAGTTGGATAAAGTAGTTCAGATAACAACCGCGCATTCACAGGCGGTTTTCGCTAATTCATACCCGCCATCATCGTGTGTGTTCAAAGAAGACGTTGCGCAAAACATGAAGAAGCTTCTAGACTTATTTACGCAAATGGGGTCGCCTTTTTGTTTAAACGCGTATCCGTTTTTGGCGTACATGGGTAGTCCAGATCAGATCGATATAAATTACGCGCTATTTAACCCAACCGATGGCGTAGACGATGAAAAAACGAATCTGCATTATGACAACATGCTTGATGCTCAGATCGATGCTGCGTATGCCGCACTTGAAGATGCGGGATTTGGTAAAATGGAAGTTATCGTGACGGAAACGGGTTGGGCTTCGGATGGAGATGAAAACGAAGGTGCTGCGACACCTGAAAACGCGAGAACGTATAATTATAATCTGCGTAAACGACTTGCTAAAAGGAAGGGGACTCCAAGAAGACCGAAGTCTATGTTGAAGGCGTATATATTTGCTTTGTTTAACGAGAATTCAAAGCCGGGCCCTACTTCTGAACGGAACTTTGGTCTGTATAAACCTGATGGGACAATTGCGTATGATATAGGTTTTCCAGCTTTGAAGTCTTCATCTTCGGTTTCATCTCGTCTATCGTTTAAGGTATGAAGCTGTTTATAATATTGCAAAATTTTGTATTTACGTGTTTCAGTTATGATATTAAACGTACGCGAGGCGTCTAATAAGTAATAATAGATTATATATTATATATGATACTATTTTCAGATCCAAAAATAAGATAATAAAAGGAGTAAAGTCTGCGGATAGTCCCTGTGGTTTACAAAAATTTGGGATTTGGTCCCTAGCTTTTTTAAAAGTACGTGGATGGTCCCTGTGGTTTGCACTTTGTAACACAATTAGTCCCCAGCCAACAAATCCAAAGGTTTCGGTAGGTCCAAGTTAGGGGTAAAATGTGTTACAAAGTGCAAACCACAGGGACCATGCATGTACTTTTGATAAATGGCAAAGTTGGGGACTAAATCCGTTACAAAATGCAAACTACAGGGATCATACATGTACATTTGAAAAGCTAGCGACCAAATCCAAAATTTTAATAAATCACATTCACAGGGATCATCCATGTACTTTAATAAAAAATACCATACAATTTAAGAATATAAAAGAAACGTTAACTATCCTATGTTTAGGATTTTTTCTCTCTATATATACAACTAAAGAACATCTATGTACAACCAAAGAAGTTAAAAGAAAGTAAATATTAAGTTTAATGTATGAAAAATAAAAGAAAATGCAATAATATTCACCAGACATCTACCCAGTCAAAACTCATCTCACATTTCACCTACTCTCTCTCGCCTCACGCATCAGGCGCACACTTTTTTTGAAGAAAGTTTAACCATGACGTTAATAAGAGCTATGATTAGCATTCTCTGAAAAATTAGAACGTGAAAGACAGTAGTGAAGTTTAACTGTTGTCACATAGTTCTTATATAGCCATCCAAGTTTTCTATGTTTCATTGTATTACAATTTTTTGTAACATAAATTATTCAAGAGATGTGTCATCCAATGGATCAGAATGTTATTTTTATGGTAATTCTGGTATTGGTGAATGTTGAAACTTTTTTATTCAACATGTGCTTTCTAGGTATTCAGTTGGAATAAAATTGCATGATTTAAGGGCGTTTATGCCCAGGAAATATATATTTAAAAAAATATGAAACTTTTGAGGTGTACTCTGTCTATACGACATTGTCGGAAACAAAATTGTTGTTTACAGGTTTTATTTGCTGATTATAAAAAGTTTTCAACTTTATGTCATATATGATATAATTTGTATGCAAAAATTATGCATAGAGTAGGTGAGAAGAGAAAAAGAAAAGGATTTGCATGTGTCATATGACCACACGTTGTCTTTGAAATGCTTTTCTTGACCCAGCAATTCTTTTTTGTTTTGTTATTATAAATTCTTATATAATCATTCCCTTTTTCTATATTCTCATGTTAGTTAAAGTGTCACTTGATCCTCATCTTTTAGTAAATTTAAATCGGTTATAGATTATTGTTCTTCTTGTAAACATGTTTATAAATTTTTTGTTATAAATAAAAAGTAGGTTATTTTAGTACTTGAAAAAAGGGTGCAGGTCATAAAGAGACCATGTTGGGCTAGGTTGACCCGAAAACACCTTTTTTTTTTTAATTTATTTATGAAATTAATCACTAATTCATTAATTAAATATGATTACAAAGATAATTTAGTGCAAAAATAACCTAACCTTTATAATACATCAATTTTGAAAGTCGTATAAAATTGAAATCACCTGTTTGACCCATTTGAGACTACAATTGACCCAAATCGACATTGTTGGTCAGAATTATTAGTTATGTAATATATACAACTAGAAAGTCCTTTTTATAAATATATATATTTTTTAATCTAATCTCTCTTATTATAATTCAATATTTAACATTTATCAGGGATTTGGAGCACAAACATGGCATTGGTCCTATATCTTGGTCTTAACCGCATGTGCATCATCTTCATTTCTGTTTTTAAGATCATAAAAGGGTTCACTCATGACCAACAATACATTCCAGAGTAGGTTGTTGGAGGTGGTTAATGTTATTCTAGTTGTGTTCATAATTCATAAGTTATGTTATTCGTGGTCATAGGCTGGTGATCATTAAACTGTGTATCAATTTTGAGATTATGTGTTATAGCACGAGTTACTTTTACGTATGATGAGGTACAGGGTGTTTTATAAGTTAAAACTGGATACATGGGACATGTCATAACTCTTTAACGGTCCGGTTGGTCTACACACGTTGTGTTACCTGTAAACACCTATCGGTTCATTTTTAACGCTTTATTATGTGTAAGGTTTTGCTAATCGAGTTTGAATAGTTTGACTCGAAAGAATTTAAACATATAAGCCGGTAAAATTAATAACTATGTTAAAACTGTTAACAAAATATATCAAGTTGAGAAGGTTTAGCTTAATTAATATTTAATTGTTGCATGTTTCTTTTCAGTTAAACATTACAACATCATCTTAACAACTTCATTGCAGGCTTCTGCATGCTGTTCTTTCTTTTCCTCGTTCTTCGCTTCTTATTTTGCCTCTATTGTCGAAAACGACTGACCTATAGGTTTTTGGACGATTACTGCTATGAAATTTTTTGCTTCGCTGCTTTGTTGGTGAAATATTTGTCGCTAATCCGTCTGTGTATTTGTGAGGACTTTCTTGCTAAGTCCCTGAGGGTAATCCAACAATGATACTTTTGTTGTTAATCCCTTGATAACATTCGTCGATTATCCATCCTGAAGTCTTCTTTGTACACAACCCTTTTCCGCACGACCTTCTCTGACGGATTACCAAATATTACGACCTTCACTGAGAGACATGTTATTTTGTTTGTTTATCACTGAAGGTCCTTTGATTTGTAAGCACAAATGCAAGAACATCTGTTAAATCTTCGACTCCTTTTATTATTGAACTGACTGCTGTGTGCACTACGTTGATAAATATAAATGCAAGAACATCTGCTAATAAACAAAAAATATTCAAAACAAACATGCTACATAGTGGCGTAGCTTTTAAGGGACCGGGGTTGCACCGGCCCCCGAATGTTTCTGTTAAAAGTGTAATATTTCCGTTTTTTCGTCCGAAAATTTTAAAATTATATAGGTCAGCCCCGCCAATTATTTTGCCTAAAATTCCCTTGCCCTTACCAAGTTCATTGTCAAATATATTTATACATATTTTCGTATTGAGTTAAAAAAATGTGAACGGGTTATACTTTAAGTGAAGTTTGTTACTACTTTATATATAAATCAAAGTTGAGGGTTCTTTTTTATCTTAAAGGTTTTAAAGGTACTTACCTTTTATCTTAAAGGTCGTTGGGCTGAGTTGTAATTCTTCGTCTAGGTCCTTAACATTTATCTCCTATCGTTATAAATATTTGATCTTTATTTTTGTTAAATAATATATAGCATTTTTTTTATGAGTAAGAGCGCCTCATTTGAAAGAATGAAGATTATGTAGTTTTATTTGGAGTTATTATTGTTTGACCCGACCCGAACATATAACCCGAAATATAACGATAGGAATTTTTTTTTGGTCCCATGACTTTTCGCCCCCACCCTCTCCCAACTTTTGATCAAGCTCCGCCACTAAATTTTACACATAAGTGTCTGTGCTGTGTGCACTAGGTTGACAAATGCAAACTAGGGGAAGGATCCACTAAAAAGTGGATTTTGCCTAAGTAGCCTAAGAAGGATTGTGATGATGACATGTGGCACTCCTAATAATTAGGAATCAAGGGCATTTTGGTCCTTATAAATAGGAGTGAAAATGACATGTGGCACCCCTTTTGTTTTTTAAAAATACAAAAAAAAATCTAGTACAAAAAAATCTAGCACAAAAAATCTAGTACAAAAAAATATAGCACAAAAAATCTAGTACAAAAAATATAGCACAAAAAATGTAGTACAAAAAAATATAGCACAAAAAAATCTAGTACAAAAAATATAGCACAAAAAAATTTAGCAAAAAAATGTAGTACAAAAAAATCCAGCACAAAAAATTGAGAAAAAAAAAATTTAAGACAAAAAAAATTAACACAAAAATTTTAGTACAAAAATATAGTACAAAAATCCAGCACAAAAAAATGTTATACAACATAGAAATACAACACATTTTAGTGGGTTTTTTTAGTCTTCATATTTTATATAGCAATATGGTACTCAAATTAAAGATAAAAAGACGCTCGATTTTATGGTGAAATTTTTATGAAAAAATAATGTCGTATTAAAAAGTTATGAACGTTTAAAAAATGGGGGTGAAATATGCATGTGCCTTGCATGTGGAGAGAAAAAGTCCATAAATAGGATTTTCCCAATATACCCTTGCACTCCTCCTTTCTCCTACCCTTTCATCTTAACCATTGATTTGAAAAATGAATGGTTAAGATTCCTTCTTAGGCTACTTAGGCAAAATCCACTTTTTAGTGGATCATTCCCCATGCAAACTATAATATGAAGCGTTAGGTGTTAGGTACCGTTCAACCGGCTTTCTAATGCTATTAGTGCAATACGAAGTGTTAGGTACTGGTTCAACCGACTTTTTATATATTTTATTTTTATGGAAAAACTATTTAAACACCTTTTATAAATAATTATCTTGCCCATTGTATCAATTCAAAAAATAAGGACAGCAATAATCCTTAAAGCAAGACGGTTTGAAATAATTCAAGCTTAGTTATTGATATAATTTTAGTATTGAATAATACAGTAAGGGTTTAATTGATCGACTGATATGATGGTGCAATTTTTTTTTTTTTTTTTTGAACATAAAAATCTGGGACTTGTACATTTGGGAAAGTTCACACATGATACATTATATTTATCTTATTATTAGAGTTGATTCATCTTTAATGACTCGAACAACATAAGTTCTAAATATGAGTATGACTCGTTTAACTATTTTATATCCGATATCTATAACACAGTTGTATGTTTTATGTATCAAGAAGGAGAAATGATGGATTATAGCCTTCTAATTTTAATTATTTATAAAAAAGGAGAAAATTCACATGGTGTACTTTTCTGGTAAACAAGTCTAATCGTGTCTTATACAAGTTACCTATTGCCAGTTCTATTATATATGTTGTTTATTTATTGTAAGAATTTTACTGTATAACAGTGGTAAGAAGCAAAACTTCTTTAGAGAAGCCTTAAGTTCTAATATTAGGCAACGTGTAATTTAGTAGTGTGATGAGTGCGTATTGTTAGCCTTTAAAAAAAGTTGTTGTCTTTTATATGTTTATTGTCAAATGCATTAGAATTTATTAATTAAGACTAAATCTGTCTCTTCATACAAAACTTAATAAAGAACTGATTACTTTTATATTAATAAAATACATTTAACATTAGCAAATCCTCTATATATATATACAAAACTCGTAAAAACCAAATAAATACATGTACTTAATTTCTATATATACAAAACTCGTAAAAACCAAATAATGTACTTAACTTAAATGCAATACAATACATGATATATGTAACCACATCTTATATGATTCATGTTATGAATGCATCTATTATGTATTTATATACTACGTCTACAACTCTCTCATCTCTTAAGTAATCTAAATGTGTATAATAGTGGTGTTTGTATATAATGTTGATATTAATGAATAAGAATTCTACATCCTCTTTTTCTCTTTATAATCCATAAAATCTTTGTTCTTAGTTACACTTTACATGTTGGTTACTATTAGGCGTTGTTATACAACATTTCTCACAATTTTTGACTTAAAATAAATATGACTATGTATCAAGCATACTGGTTATGTATTGAACAATATTCTCTATCTACAATTATTGTTATGCTTATGATATATCCTGTAATAATATATAGTTTTTGTAAACTTTAAACTTAAAGATAAGTGAAATTTGATGAGGAGAAGTTTTTTTTTTTTTTTTAATTTTTATTTTGACATTAATCACTTTGGCTCATGGCAAATGACATAAGAACGACAAGATAAATTATAAACAGTCATTGTAAAGTATTATTATATGGAATGTGTTGTAGGCGATCGTTTACTTGCATAATTTTATATCTATATGTGTCCATTGCAACAAAAAACAAACTTCCAAATGCCAATTAGACATTGGTTTGTAACTTCTTCATATTGTGACTATGGAAGCATGGCTTTTCATTATCCATTGTTACTCTTGCATATATAGGCTGTAACAAAGACATCTAGAAGTTAATTAACAAGTAGATGGAGAGGAACTACCATCTTGTAATGCCTTGGATGGTTGTACTTTTGGCTATATTGATTGTACCAAGCTCGTTAGCGGCAACCTACAATGTCGGAGATAGCTCGGGATGGGCGACTCCAACTGGTGGCGATCCTTAGTCCCCCCGTAATGGGGCGTTTTTTTTAAAAAAATTTCCAAAAAAACGCCGTAAAACGCCGAGACCCCCACTACATGGGGCGTTTCCGGGCGTTTTTTTTTTTTAAATTTGGCTCCGGCGTGGTTATTAAAACGCTGAATTGTTGTTTGGTTTCGAAATTCGACCGTTGACAAACGGTCAAAAGTAATTTTTTTTTTTTTTTATAACTCAAAATTTTACCCACTATATATATATCAACCCTTTTTCTCCATATTTTTATAAAAATCCTCCTACTTTCTCTCCCACTTTCTTCTATTATTTTATAAAAAACACCCACTTTCTCCTACGGCTATGGTCAAGCCGGCGGGTCGCAACCGTCACAACCCGAATCCGAACCCGATGTCGATGTAGTGCCGGAGACGCAACACGAACCGGGGCAAGACAAATCGAAACGCGGCAGAAGGTCGCATAAGAAGAAGGAAAAGGACGAACCTCGACGTACAAAAAAAACCATTAAATGGACGAAGGACGAGGAATACACGTTGACTCGGGCGTGGCTCGACATTTCGGAGGACGAAGATACCGGTAAGTTATATTTTTATTTTTTATTCTGTTTTTTTTTCTGTTTTTTAATTCTGTTTTTTTTCTGTTTTTTTATTTACTGTTTTTTTATTTTTTTTAATTTCAACTTATATTTTTATTTTTTTTAATTTGTAGCAAACTTTCAAACGTTGACTCGGGCGTGCCCCGTTTTTTGGGATAGGGTTCGTGCACTCTTTTATAGCACGTGGGGTCAAGGCGAACATCGGGACAAAGATTCAATTTCTAGCAAATGGACCGACATCAACAACAAGTGTCACGCGTTCCAAGAAGTTTATCAACGTAACTACGATAATCGGCCGAGCGGTGAATGTGACGTCGGGGTTTTAACAAAGACTTTGGAGGAGTTCGATAGGACGAAATGCCCTTTCACGTACTATAAGTGTTGGGAGCTACTACGAAAAAGTCCAAAGTGGGGGCTAGTTAATCCAATGACGTCAAGTAGTAGACGTCGGGCTAAAAGGTCAAAAACATCATCCTCCGCTGACCCGTCAACTCCGACATCGGATGCCCGCAATGTTGATTTAAATGAAGCGGTGGACGTTGACGAGGGAATTCAAGAAGAGTTGGTCCGACCCCCCGGTAGAAGAAAGGGAACCGGGAAAAAAACGGTCGAGTCGTCTTCCGATCTCGAGTTAAAGGATGATTTCGAGGAGATGAACCGTCGTCTCCAAGACATTCGCGACCTCCGCCACAAGCGTTGGGAGATTATGAAAGACCGAGTGGTTGAAACCAAAAAGTTCAACGACTTGCAAGAGGCGAGACAAATGGAAAAGGACATTGAGTTTTTGTCCAAACCGATCGACCACCTCCAAGGCGACGCGTTGATCTTGGCTCAAATGCGTCGCCAAAAAATACGAGAAAAATATGGACTTTAGATCATCTATTTTTTTTTAATTTTTTTTTCTGTTTTTTTTTTCGGTTTTTTTAATTTTCTGTTTTTTTTTTCGGTTTTTTTAATTTTCTATTTTTATTTGGTATTTTTTTTTTCAAGTATTGTAATTTTTATTTTAAATTAATGAAGACTTTATGTTTTAAATTAAAAAAAATAATTGTCAAATGATTGAATGGGCGTTATTGGAATAATGCCCCACTACGCCTCTTTTGCTATAATGCCCCATGTGTGACTAGGCGCCACATGTCGTATAATGCCCCATGTTGGGGGCATTATTCTTGTTTACCACTACGGGTGGTCTTACGCTACTTGGGCTTCCCAACATACTTATGTCGTTGGCGATGTTTTAGGTATTTATGTTGTAATCTTACAACCATTTATTTTAATTTTAAGAAGGTTGCAAATTTTGTGAGATTAATAAAAGGTGGTTATTACAAAAATAAATGTTAATATCACATTTCTTTAGTAACCTGTAATTCACATACTCTTTTAATCCTACTTCTAAATTCATATATTTTGTCCATTACATTTATTCATCACCGGAGTTGAATCCTCACAAATTAAAAATAATAATCACTCTATTTTTTACAGTGTTATAAAAATCACGATTAGTCGCCGATTAATCACTAATCGACCCTCAACTTATTAATTTTTCATTAATCAGTCTACTAATCGCTAGTCAGCCCAAATCGGCCGGCTAAAAATCGGGAAAAAATCGGAAAAAATCCAAAAAAAATCGGAAAAATCACAAATTCCGGCCAAAACCTGCCAAATTCCGATGAAAACTTGTTTACTTAAAAAAATTACGTATAAAAATATGTGTATATATGTATAAAACTTAAAATTATACATAAAAAGTCCGATCCGACTATCCCGATTAATCGCTACTTCACACCCCACCGACCGACTAGCGCCTAACAAGTTCTACAACCATGTTTTTTTAACACATTATATATTATATATACCCTAACAAATGTAAATGACATGTACAGTGAAATACAATTTATTAAAGATAAGGTACAATGTGAAATATATTACTTCCCTAAAGGTTTACAAGTGTCAAACGAAAAGGTTTTAGAAAAGTTTTTTTTATTGTGGCTTTTATTTTACTATTTTAAAATAAATCTTTTTTTATAATAATTTTTATACTAAAATTACTTTTAAACATATTATGTTTTTCGCTCATAACTATTAGAGTAAATTACAAAAATCGTCCTTTATGTATGTCACTTATTGCAGACTGTGTCCTTTGTCTTCAGTAATTACAGAAAACGTACTCGATGTTTGCAAACTGTAAGACCCTAATTCGTACATGACAAAAGTCGCAGCGGAAACACGAACTATAAAATTTTCTTTCATTATAAATACCTTGACTTATTTAAAAATTTAACTTTAACATAGCTCTTTCTCATAAATCCGTCATCCTCTTATTTACTAATTAAAAACATATCTTATGTTCACTACTTTTAGTACATCAACGTTCCCGTACAATCTCTCTTGTGACTCGATCTTCGATCTCTATTCCTTATTAATCTTCCTGGCTTGTACTACCTGCGCTCACCACATTAAATTCATAACATTAGTACGTATCATAAACGTATAAGATTTATTCACGTTTACTTTTCATTTCATTAACTCTTTACATCCCGGCTTTCCCTCTGATCATACGATCCGTAGTGAGACTTCCTTGGTATTCCTGCGTTACACTTCATCACCAGGCACTCTGTTATTATCGTTAGTACTCAATTTCATTGAATGCATGCGTACATACTTTCATACAAACTTATACATACGCTTACGACCACACATAGCAACTTACATACCTACGTACCTACATACATACGTACATACCTACGTACGTGCATACCTAAATACATCCATTCATACATACATACATACATACATACATACATACATACATACATACATACATACATACATACATACTTATTTCATTCCTTCTCACAACTTACATACGTGCATACCTTCGTACATACTCACTTGCGTACATATACATACTATCTACATACACCCCTACATACCTACACTTATACTTATAAAACAATCATACGTATATACCTACATACATACCTACATTATTACTTTCAATCACCCATTGCAATATACCCGACTCATACTTGCCTACTCATATACATCTTCATATATCCTTATGTACTTGCTTACACACTATAATCTTACATACATACGCGCATACACGCTTACATACACTTCAACATATGTGTATAGAAATATACAACATCCATACATACCTATCCACACGTGCGCTTACCCTAAAGGTCACGAAACATGAGTTAAATTGGTCATACGCAACTTGAAACGCGTTTAAACGAGTTCCCAAGGCAAAACTGAGCAAACGAGCAACTTTCGCCAACCAGGGGGGGCTCGCGTGACGCCTAGGGCCTTGGCGTCACGCTAGGCCCCTGTTTTGGCAGAACAGGTGCAGCAACTTGCTGCACATTCCCAGCACGATCCCGTTTCACGGAAACGAGCATAACTCTCTCGTTTCTGATCCGTTTTACCCGATTCTTTTTCCTACGCGTCCGTAATTTAATCCTCCACCTTGTGGAGTTAAAAACCAACATCAAACATAATAAAATTTCAGACTTCTAACTCTTCGGCTTATTACCCTTTTTCCAAACCTTGACCCATTCATGCATTCATCAACATAACTTGGTTATTTTACCATAGCCTCTTATATATCTAACAATATCCATGACGTCTATCATAACCTACTAAATTCTTGGATGTCTTGCGTCCTCTTAACACATTGTCGTTCATATGCTTAATTTGACCCGTTAAGGGTATTCACGCATTAATTGGTCTATGACTAACCAAACCATCATCCCCACTTCCATACTTGTCCAAAACATTACTCTAATCGAATAACTTGCTTCTAAACTACTTTTAAGATCGTTTACCCCAAAATACCCATCAAGGGCATTTTGGTCAACTTCAATCCCATCATTTACGACGAAGGACTTTAACACATTTTTGACCTCAAACATCATGTATGATTAATTAAAACACCTTATTACTTAATCGTACTAAGAAGTGATTACGGAAATCACTTACCTTATGCGTCCGTGCTCGTATCCGATTCCTTGCCTCTTTTTGACCCGTTAACACCTCATGCTTGAGTCCGTCTCGACGTGATTCCTATACTTTCATTTCATCGAAATCACGTTCTTATTAGCATACACATTTGTACATGTAACAATCATATCACTCGCATAATTCACACTTAACTTTCCTTAGTCATTTCTAACAAGCATTAAAACATATAATCAACTTCATATAATCATATCCGTATACGTTAAACTCATGTAACTCATCATGACATTACATTTAACACGGATTGCTATAACATGTACCATACGACTTCCCATCAACCTACATTTACGACAACGAGTCAAATCATGTTTCTTATACTTAGTTGACTTTCAAAAGTCAACTATTAACCATACTTAACTATCGACTTATCATCATATACCCGTAACATCATAATCGACTATACGGACGACACTATATACATCTCATCATACGATTGGTGTGCGTACCACCTTTTAAGCATAACGTACAACTAATTCAAGCATGAATCTTCTAAACTCATACATAACTCATCAAATCCTTCTACTAATCATCATATATCATTCCAAATGAACATTAAACATATCATCATCATATTCCTATACTTTCATCTAACAATAATTCATCATACCCACATAATACATCAATCATTCAACAAGACTTGAACATAGGAGGTGATTCTAGTCATCATCTTCACCCTAACTAACGGGTTTCACCTCTAATCATCAAATTAGCGCAAACCATACATAACCCATGTTCTACACGAGGATTCTAACCCTTGTACATGATCAATTTCATATTAACTCACGGATTAGAACATAACCCACTTCACCCATGATCACCAATCTTAGATTTAAAACATACCTTATGATCCTCTCGTGTTGGTGATCATTAATCCATGCTCGGTTATGGATTTAAGCTTCATCTTGCCTTCCGATTTGAGCATAAAGAAGATTTAGGGTTTGAGGCTCCATGGGAGCCTCCTGATCTTTCTCGAACACACACACGTATGTGTGTGTTTGTGTGTGTCTAGTTATTTTATAACTTAACTTTCATTTGTTCCACTTTAGCCCCTCGGGTTTACCTTTAAAACATAACTGACACTACCCTCATCATTTAATACTTTTGACCACACCTTTAACTAGGTTAAATAGCCTAGTTATTTATTTCATGACGTGTCACATAAGAACATACGACAAATATTAACATTCAGATTTTTGGGGCGTTACACAAACCCTTCAAGTTATGTCTTTTAGCCCTAACTCAGTTAATTTTTTGTGGTTAATGGACCCCACATGAGGGTATTTTGGTCATTTTACTCTTATGTGGGGTCCGTTTGTTCAGATTTAACCACAAAAATACCCTCATGTGGGGTCCATTTGGTCAGATTTAACCACAAAAATTAATTGAGTTAGGGCTAAAGGACATAACTTGCAAGGGTTTGCAAACATCGAGTACGTTTTCTTTAATTATTAAAGACAAAGGACATAGTTTGCAATAAGTGACATACACAAAGGAAGATTTTTGTAATTTACTCTAACTATTATAATACAATGTTTTATAAAATTCTAAATACGTCATTATGATATGCTAAAAACCGAGTTGTGAATAATAATTTACAAGTGATCAAAGAATATACGTACATGCATCAACATTATGTTGCAATTTAGCTTTTCTAAAGTGACGCGTTTACCTTCTTCGTTATTTTAGCAAAATAATATAATGATTTATAAATTTCGAATACGACGTGCTTATTTTTATCCAGGATTTTGATAAAAAAAATTATATGAATGTATAAAATGTAGTTATTTTTTGTTCTTTCCTTGAAAACTAAACCAATACCAACCAATTAACATTGATACCGGTACCATATTCATTTTTAATGATTTTCTTAATGTGCCAAACAACATTGTTATCGTAACAATACCGTAACTAGTCGAATCGATATCGACCAAACAACATTATTATCGATACTTATACAGTAACAAACCAAATCGATACGGACTGAAATCCCACCACGAAAATTCCACTAGTTGGAACAACAAAGCCAAAGAACCTTTATTAATATAAACCACTTGACAGACACAAGTGTAGCCACATGTCCCCTCACACGCAAATAGGAAAAAAGAAATAACTTTTGGCCTGGTCTATTCGCACACGCCCTTGGTCTATTTGCACACTCAAAGCGCCCCGCTATGGCCAAAGCGGGGCGCTTTGGTTTAAAGTCAACAGACAAGGACTGACAGGTTCAGTCCTTGTCTGTTGCTTTACATCAAAGCGCCCCGCTATGGCCATAGCGGGGCGCTTTGGTTTTTTTTTTTCTCCCAAAGCGCCCCGCTTTGGCCTAAGCTCGGCGCTTTGAATTTTTTTTTTTTTTTTTTTTTTTTACATTTTGGGCGTATTTTTTACTGGTGACTGGTCTACGTTTAAGATCAAATTTTACATTTTTGGTCTTAATTTGTTGAGGCATCTCACTGTCGCGTACAACCCTTTCCAACTCTTTGACTAGTCCCATCCGTGTTTATTTATTTTGTAAGTTTCCATTGTTAGACCATGTGTAGTGGTGGAACAAAATAATGCCCTAATGCCCCCACCATAGGGCATTATTCGACACGTGTCGGTCCAGTCAGCATGGGGCATTATTGCAAAAGTGGCGTAGTGGGGGCATTATTCCAATAATGCCCATGCAAGTATGGGACATTATTCAAAAGTCAAAAAGTTGTCAGACACTTATTACATATTTCGTCCCAACATGTTGAAAAGTGGTTATGTTTGCATGACATAATTCTGAACCATGTAAGATTGTCATTGTCGAAATTTCAACTTTATAATCATGATAAGCCCCCATTTTTTTATAGTGACGGTTTGTAGGTAAATGAAAAAGAAATTAAACATTGTCACTTTTAAAATATTGTTTACAACAAATATAAAATGTATATTAATTTTAGTTGAAACCAGCTACACTTAGTGGAACAAGAAAAAGGAACCCACCCTCATTTGAAATTTTACTGTGTCCCTCGAAAATGACAGTCTCGGAAATGATGAACATTTTATTGAGAACATAAATTAATCTTGGTTGCACTCTCTTGAATTGTTTAATGTATTGTAAATTAGATCAAATAAATAGTAAAATGTGATTTTGTCATTTTATATATACATAGATAGATAAAATGTGATTTACAGTTGTCTAAACACTACTTATGTCTTTTCTCACCTTTATTAATCAAGATTCTCATATCTTATCTTTCATTAATTTTGGCCCTGTCAATTGCTCATCAAAAGAAGTTATGCGTCTTTCCCATAAAGTAAAATTCACATCATGCTTTACAATTCAACTCTATGATCATTACATATTTTTTAACGGTCAATAGTCTCTTTTATATCAATATTTATTAAAGAAGAGATTCATATAATATCAAAATTATTTACCGCAACATCGACCCCTCATAACAACCAATATTAGCTCTTTTGCCTACTATGACTACTATGGCTGGAGTGTGGAGGTGGTTCACCAAGTCAAAAGTGTTGTCATTTCTTTTGTTGGAACCATGGTTTTAACTTGCTTGGTGTGGTTCCCAAACAATATACATCATAATACTACAATTAATGAAAAAATACGTCATGTACATGTACGGTAGGCGGCTGATACACATGACACTACTCATAGGAGTACTTGTGCTTTCAAACCAAAATGATACGATATAATGGAATACGACATCAAACGTAACCGATTTGATCCGGAACTTGCAGTATAGTCCATATATATTAAAAAATGATGTATAATGGAAAAAACGTAAAATTTAGACTATTATCGACGCGTTTGTGAATTAAAAACAATTTTAAAAAATTTAAAAAAGGCCCTAAGCGCTGCGCTTTGACCTAAGAGGGGCGTTTTGCCCAAAAAAAAAAAAAAAAAAACCAAAGCGCCGCTCTATGGCCAAAGCGCGGCGCTTTGATGTAAAGTCAACCGACAAAGCCTGACAGGCTCAGTTCTTGTCGGTTGACTTTACACCAAAGCGCCCCGCTTTGGCCATAGCGCGACGCTTTGGGGTGTGAAAATAATTTTCTCCGTGTGTAAATAGCATGACCCAACTTTTACCAGATAAATATATTATTTTCTTGAGACTTGAAACACCCTCTTGGACTATCATGGTTGAAACTTCTTTTTGAGAACACTTATATTTTTCCAGACGATTTTGGCAATTTACTATTTTTTAAATTAACTTATTTACTTGTAACAGTGTTCAATTTCATCAGCGGCAGTCATACGGTGGCCAACGTTACACGATCAGCATTCGATGCTTGTAACACCGGAAATCCTCTTTCCATTCAAACCAACGGTCCTGCGAGTTTCACCATCCACACCGTCGGCCCACACTATTTTATTTGCACGATACTTAACCATTGTTCACTCAACCAAAAACTAACTATCACCGCCGAAGCAAACACCAACAACTCCCCTTCTCCCACGTCTCCTCCCCACGCACCATCCCCTTCCTCACCACCGATGAAGAGCGGTGTTGGTGCAGCGGCCATGGGTGCTAGAACCATATATCTCATGTTCATGTTTATAGGCTTGTTGGTGCGTTTCAACTAGTTCTCGTTTTGACACACATTTTTGTGTTCTTCATTTCACCATGTGTTCTTAAGACTATGTTTCTTTGTTTTTGTATGATTACTTATTTAATAAGATGCATGGAGTTTTGTTTATATATTCGCATCATTGTTTAAAAATATTAATTCCTCATTGTTATAAATTGAATCTTGATTTTTTGATGGTGTTAGAATTTAATTTATATACATAGGAGTTTATACGTGTTGTCCCGTTTTGTATCGTTTGTTTCACTTGTATTACAACTTACAAGATTGTGCCATAGATCGTCGTCGTCATCACTACTGCTGCTGCTATTATTATTATTATTATTATTATTATTATTATTATTAGAACAATTTATGCCACGTGGCATCGTGATATTGCATCTCAGATTTCATTTTGGCGCACTATGATTTGGGAATTTTTTAACGAATATCCATTTGCTGATGGGATCCTATATATCTATTATCTTAAACACAAAAGTCGATGCCTTTTACAATTATGGCCCCTGCTTTTGAGTTTTACTCTTTGACCCTTGCTTTAGTTTGTTTCTTTCTTTCTTTCTGTCCCTCCTACATTGGGTTGTCCAAAAAGATTGCAGCTCGGAGCTCGTTCGAAGCTCGCTCGGATTTTGCTCAAAAAAAGCTCGCTCGATATGACTCGGTTTGAAACTGAGCTTAGCCGGCTCGGTAAGAAAGTGAGCCTAGCTCGGCTTTGCTCGTAATGAGCCGGATTTGCTCGCTTTGGCTTGCTTGGTAGCTCAGATTATTTTACTTGTAATATATTTTATTTTTATATACATTATAATATATTACAAAAAACTAATTATTATTTAAATATTTTTAGGAGTGTTATTTGATATCTGTGACATATTTGAAGGTAGATTACCATGCTAATGAGCTAATATCGTATTTTCCTTGAAATTAATTTTTTTTTGTGTTGTTGAACTTGATTTTGGCTTGTAATGTATTAGGTTGAACTTATTTTAGATATTTTTTTGAAGGGTTTTACATATTTCCCCTCATAAGAGCATTCACATCCTATCCATCAAATTATGTGAGGAGGGGTTTTTATATTATAAAGGGTATAAAAAGTGGTTGTGAGTAGAGGAGAGAGAAAATGTTACTGTTCATCTGTATATTTGGGGGGGACACTGTTCACCCGTTATAATTTTTTAATATATTTTGAAAGTGGTTGTGAGTGGAAGTGAGAGAAAAATGTAATGATAATATTATTTAATTGAAAGGAGAGAGAAAAATTATTTGTTTTTAGTGGAAATATTTTGATATATGAGTTGTTTTTTAGTGAAATGTATGTATAATTTGATGGATTGGATGTGAATGCTCTAAGAGGGCTTATTACATACTTCCCCACACAATAAATTCAATTACATATTTCCCTTTTTTGAGACACTAGTTTTGCCCCGTCCGCATTGCGGGGCACTAAGGCGAATATTTTTCTCTCATAACATGTATGTCTGTGTTTCGGTTACTTGTACATGCCGCTAATAACATGATTCAAGAAAAAAAAATTACATCGAGTCAATCAATTAAACAAAACACTACCATACTTTTGCTTAAAAAACTAAAACGATGGGAAAAACTATAATTTTAAACTTGGGGTAAAATTGTAAATTTTTAGGACAAATGAGTGTGTGCCAGGCAGCCGCCTGACACGAATTAAAATTACACCGAGTCAACGAATTAAAAAAAAAGACTACCATAGTTTTGTAAAAGAAACACTAAAACGATGGCATGACATTGAAACGTAAATAAACCCTCAAAATAAATCAAAGGAAAAAAAGACTTTATTAAATCTTAAGGACTGTATAGTAAGTTTTAAAATTTAAGGGTTGTAATGTAAATTATTAAATCGGTATTCTTGTTTAATTTTACAAAATTTGTTATGATTTTACTATTTGTGATCGAATTGAGTGGATAATTTGATAGTGTTTCGATTTAGCTTCTTTATTTGTTATAGTTTTTGTTCTTGCTTTTGAAAGCTATAGCTCGAGCTCGGCTTGTGTGTAATTTTTCAAGCTCGAGCTCGTCACATTCTGGACCATCTAACCATATTTCTGCATGATATTAGAGTGTTTAAATGCTGAAAATTGCTGATTTTTGCTGATTTCTGCAGTTTGTGTAAGTTTTAGGCACTTTCCAGCACTTAAACTATCTATAGGAAGGAAATTTTGTGATCCTTACTTTCCTTCACACTATACTAGTGTAATACTTGGTTTCTAGCTCATTCTGTGTCTCAATACAATGTCTGTCTATGTACTGAACTCCGTCAGCATATTTCTGATTTATCTGATAACTGTGCTAACTGTGTTTCATGCATCATTTGAATCAACAAAGTTTGCATATAATAATGATATGTCATTTGCAATATATGATGCACAATATGTATATGGTAATAATCAGAAAGCAGTTCAAGTAATTAATAGTAATTCAGCTCAGTCATTAAGCACTAATCATTGTTTAATAATTGTACGGATACCTGGAATTTTGACAGTTGTCACATTCTCCCCCTGTTAAGAAAATTTCGTCCCGAAATTTTTAAGCTTTACTACTAGTTGCAGGGGAGTTGGGGAACAAATGCGGGTACTTAGCTTTCATACGATCTTCACGCACCCAAGTGAACTCTAGGAGCGTGAAGATCGTATGAATGCACGTCACGGCCCAGAGTTCACTTGGGAGCGTGAAGATCGTATGAAAGCTAAGTACCCGCATTTGTTCCCCAACTCCCCTGCAACTAGTAGTAAAGCTTAAAAATTTCGGGACGAAATTTTCTTAACAGGGGGAGAATGTGACAACTGTCAAAATTTCAGGTATCCGTACAATTATTAAACAATGATTAGTGCTTAATGACTGAGCTGAATTACAATTAATTACTTGAACTGCTTTCTGATTATTACCATATACATACATGTGGACCGGGGTAGGCACACTCTTAAGACCATTAATCCTCGTGTTAGGACCGAGGGGCATGACTGATAGATCTATTTGGGTGTATCGAGCCCACACCCATGTGGACCGTTTGGCCCATGAGATGACTATTTCTTACAGCCGGAGGCCCGGTACAAAATCTGCTAGGTTTGAGCCTTCCTACGCCGTTGCACACATGTTAATGGCCATGCAAACCATTGATTGATCTGTTTTCTTGTTTGCTTTCATACCGGGTTTACAAATACATGCACACTTTCAATGATTACAAAGGTTTATTCGTGCACACATACAAAACACATGAACTCGCTCAACTTTTGTTGATGTTTTCAAACTACATGTATTACAGGGAATTAAATGTGGATCTGGCGGGCATTTGGATGTTTCAAGTAATGTTAGGAATAAAAGATGTCATCCGGAGTCTAAGGGTTTGGATAGTGTGTTTTATCCTGGATAAGACACATCTGCCAAAGCCTGGTTTTTATTAATGTCTTTTGTCGAGTCCTTGTGGAACTCTAAAACAATTTGCATGGTTTGTATTTGGAGTTGAAGTCTGTGTTGGATTTCTAGACAAGGTTGTTTGTGATGTTTTAAACTTAATCAATGGATGAACATCTTTAGTTTTATCATATAGATGGTTGAATGCAATGATATTAAGCAAGTCACACATAATCACGCTTCCGCAAAAGTCAGGGTGTGGCAGTTTAACAGTAATATTATATTCAGACACATCAACAAGATTAAACATGTTGTTGCTGGTCATAACCATATGTTGGTTTGCACCAGAATTGATTATCCAGTTCAGATTCTGTGTTGAAAAACTTTTTGAGTTGAAACAAAAGGTGTTTTTGTAGCAATCAGAAGAAAAGGAGTTAAAACATTTACCTCCTACATTGGATTTACTCGTGTCCTCAGTTTTATTTTCATTCAGCATCCCTAGCAACTTAAAAAACTGATCAGCAGTCAAAGAGTTCAAGGAACTAGCACTTTTATCATTCACAGAGTCATTTATAGAGGAACTAGTACCACTACTGGTAGAGTTGTTGGATCTAGTCCACTAATGATTATTTGGTTTTTGCCTATAATTTGAGGGATACCCATGCAGTTCAAAGCATTTATCAATAGTGTGTCCAATCTGTTGCAGTGGGAACACTTAAGATTTTGATTAGGACCTTTGTTAAATTTTTTCTTATTATCACTAAAATTATTTGTTTTTGCAACAAATCCAACATTTGGAATTTTTGAAACATTATTTGACCCCCTATGGGATTCCTCTCTAGAGATAATAGAAAAAGCAGTTTTGATAGTGGGTAAAGGGTCCCTTGTCAACAGATTGGTTCTAACAGGTTGATAAATGTCATCTAATCCCATCAAAAGCTGCATAAGGTTGATTAATTGATTGAATTCATTAAACTTAGTAGAGGAATTGCAGGAGCAAGCAGGTAATTGAAGCATGGCAACAAATTGTTTCCACATTGTGTTAATCTTATGATAATATTCAAAGACACTAGCACCATTTTGACTCACAAAGTTGATCTTTTGAAATAGACCAAACACAACAGAACCATCAACTTTATCATAAGTGTCTTTAAATCATCCCAAACTTCAGATGCAAGCCTAGAGTAAACTTGTCCAACATATAATTCCTCAGAAACAGAGTTCAAAATCCATGTTAACACTATAGAATTACATCGGTCCCATTGACTAGCTAGAACATCGTCAGTTTTAGATTTAACACAGGTGCCATCATTAAATCCTAACTTGTTTTTAGCCATTAGTGCAAGTTTCATAGCATTTGACCACACCATGTAGTTTTCAGTTCCTTTCAATTTTATATTGACAATTTATATTGACAACAGTGAGACCACTAGAGTCACTGGCATGGAGATATGAAGGATCACTAGCATCAAGCTTACTAACCAAAGTGACAGATGACTCAGACTTATCACCCATTTAAGCAGATAAAACAGTCAGTAACACAAGAACAAAAGCAAATAACACAGAGGCAGGCAACACAATAAGCAGAAGCACAATCAATAGATAAGAGCAGACAAAACCATCAAACACATATGCGATAATAAAGGACCGGCGAAGCCTGGACAGAGGTCCGATCAGAGGTTCGTCAATGTAACACCTTGCAAAATCATGTCCAATATAGTATCGACACGTTTCATGGACTTTAAACGATTAACGGATTGATTACGAGGGACTAAAGTTGTCAAACGAAGAAAGTATATGTGTAAGAGGATCCAAAGTGTTAACATATGAGAATTTTTCCTTTCAACAACCCTACACGATTTTTATACCCTTAAACGAATGAATCATGAAGCGTATGAAACCATTTGTGGAAGAAAGTGAAAGTTTACAAGACGCGAGGGTTAAATGTGTCAACATATTTAATTAATACCTCTGAGTGACCTTTTAACAAACCCGGAGCTTTGTAACGATTAATTATGCTCCTAAGAATAAGTGATAAAAATTTCACTAGGTTTCGATATCGTATGAGGAAAATACAGTAACTTTCGTAATTAAGGGTTTAAAAGCATCAACAAGGCAAAACTTGTGTTTTTGGTTATCATTTAATGAAATCGGACCTAACGGTGTTTGGTTATATCTCATGGATCATAAAAATATAAATTTCATGGGTTAATTGTGCTTAAAATGAAAGATTTGAGGTTTTAAAGATCAAGGGGTCAAATCTGCCAAGTTTCAAACTTGCTTGGCTGGTAACCATGATGGTGGCGCTGCGCCACCACAAAATCCCTCTGCCGTCTTGCGACGCAATGGCCTGATCTGGACAGAATTCTTGCACAGCTGCAAGTTTCAGCAAGTCACCTTCTCCAATTCAGCTTTAACTTGATTCTATGGGTTCTTTGATGGTTTTAAAAACTACTAGACACCTGTATGATCAAGATTACACTTGGGGGACACTTTCTTTGATCTTAGGGCATCCAAAAACCTATATAAAGGGGCAAGTTTGGCAGCCATTTGCACTCACAAGTTCAAAATTCATACTCTCAAACTTGCTCTCAAGCTTTGGAGTGTTTGAACTCATTCTCAGGAGCATCCTACTTTGGAAGGAATCTCTCTTAGTCTTAATCTTCGTGCTAATGACTCTTGTAAGTGTGCTTAGCCTCTGTAATTAAGTTTTCACTAGTATAAAGACCGAAAGTCAAAGATATCGTAAATACGCTTTGACTTTGTGATTAATCACTAACGGTCCAGCAATTTGTCGAATTAAAAATGGCTATGAGTTGGTAATTATGTGGGTAATAAACCCTTAAAAGGGCACCCACTGATTATCACTCTAACTTGGTCAATTGTCAGGTCAAACTTAATATTAAAAAGTCAACAGAAGCTATTTTTGCAAAATAAACTCATAACTGATAATGTAGAGGTTATGGAACATGTTTTAACACTAAAATAACTTGGTAATTAATATAAGAACATGTTTGGACATGTTCAACCCAACAATTCCGAGTTTAGGCTCGATTCGGAACCGAAAGTCGCAAAAGTAGACTTTTGCTTTGACTTTCAGTTCTGACCCGATTTAGCGTGTTTTAGATATGCCTTAAGGTTTCTTTAGGACCATATTATAAGTTAGTAAAACCCTCTGAGGTTATACTACATGGTTCCTTAATTATCCGATTCATTTGCATGTTTCCGTTAAATGCCTAATTGTTGACCATTATGCCCTTTTGATATAAAAACGAGACTTTTTGAAATGTGAGAGGACAAAAACCTTTATTACTAATATTTATGTATGTCCTAAAAGTTTGACATCAGTTTATGGTCTAAAATGAGAGTTATGCTTAATATCGTAAATAAAGGCCTTTTTATTAATTAAATGACATATTTGATATAAATCCTATTTAAACTCAAATTTTGACATCAAACCTTTTACCTACTGATGTAACATACTATTTTGGAATTTTTGGAAATTTTTATAAATTTTTAAACTAATCATAACATAGAGTTTTCGCATAGGCTCGGTAATTAACGATAATGCCCTTTTTACTAATAAAATGAGTTTTACACATCCTTTACATAACAAACCTTTTTCTACTGATTTTATATAATAAATAAGTTATTTTATACTGTAAAGGATGATCAAAATCTCAGATTTCCTTATTTAACCCGAATATCGTCAAATACCGACTTTTATGCGATTTAGGCGCATAGTATGGTTTAAAACCATATCAGGCACCTAAAGCTTGTTACCTACTGATGTTATGAATAAATTTTTATACTTTAATAGTAAGTAAAATTTTTGAACTTAGAATTCCAAATTTGACCTTTAAGGCTTATGTGAAATGACCAAAATACCCTTACGGGGCATAAATTGATTTTAAATTCGTTTTGGGCATAATGGAAGGTATCCTACTGATATCACAACATAATTAAGGCATATTAACTTGTGAAACTTGTACATGACTCATTTAGTTACCCATTATACATTTTTCGCGTTCGGTACGGTTTGTGTGACTAGTTTGCATAAATTGACCGAAACGGGTCAAACCTTATCATTTTTACCTCAAAATCCAGAATGTGTTTAGTTTACCCATATTATACAAGTCTTCATACTTGTCGGTTCTAAACCACATTCAAATCCGGTCTTCGCTTAATCTTGCGTTTTGAACCGTATATCTTCCTTTAAAACTAACCGGTCTAAGTTTAAACTTAAGTAAGACCCGTTAGGAATCTAATAGGTTATTAAAAACCTTCGTTCTAGATTTAGGAGCCCAGTAAAAGATATTTTCACTTGCTTATTGTATACGGCTGGGATAAATTTGTATAATTTGCTCAGGTAAATACTTTTAACTTATTTTTCGTTATACGGGCTTGGGATACGGTATTATAATAGTACCGCTTGGTCGGGTGTGTAATTATCTAAATCAGATTGTGATTAGTATATTTACATAACCCGTTTTAATTTTTTTTGTTTAGTATATGGCCTTTGGGGGGTTAATGACCATGTCCTGGATATCCTCGGCTCATTCATTGAAATGGCCACGACTTAAGCACGGGGTGTAGGCATACACCTGACAGTTACGTATGTATAAATGGTAATCCACAATAATGAATTCTCCTTGTGGGCATTATACCTGTGGCGTGTCAGTTAATCTTGTCCGGCTCTTCTAACCGGCCCTGACGGGCGGCAAACATATAAATTTGTATACAAGATTATTTTTAAAATAATTGTCCAAGTTATAAAAAATTATTTGTGCCTTGTGCATTTAAATCAATTTTCTTAAAACATTTTCAAAAGAGTCAGTTAATTGTATTTACCAGTGTAAACTGACATATTTTCCAAAGGGCTAAAGTGCAGGTACTAGGCGGAATAGGCTGGCTACTCCTGAGTGAATAAATAAGAGTCTCGCAAGCTTTGTCACTTAAAATCTGTTGAACAATTATCTTCTTTTATTTTGATCCGCCTGTGGATCCTTTTACATTCCGTTTGTAATACTCATGTTACTTTCATTCAGTTTGTAATATTTTTACTTTAGACTTCCGTTGTGCATTAAACTTTGATTATTGACTATGATGATATCAACTACGTCACGATACTCCCCACCGGTAATACGTGGAAATATCGGGGTGTGACAGGTTGGTATCAGAGCCAACATTGAGTGAATTGAACACTAGCCTTTTGTGTTTAATCTCAATGACATAGTTGCACATTCCTTGACTTCCGAGTCTAGACATGAAACTAGGAATGATCTCATCCCTGTTATATGTATACATTGTTTTCTATATTTGTGCATCTCAGGATCGTGTCGCCAAGCGAAGCTGCCATTGGTGGAAACTCTCCGAACCTGAAGTCCAAGAATGTTAAGCTTCGTACTACAGCTTGAATAAGCATACGACCAGTACGGAGGAAGGATCTTTTTGGACCCATTTCCAAAATCAAACCAGTTGAAACCAGTAACCATGTTCCAAATTCCTTACCTAAGACTTTTGAAACTTCAAATGAGAAGCCAACATCGGAGGAGTCCATACCAGCAGTCTCTGAGGCTCCCGCTCCGAAGATGATACCTATGGACCCAAATGACCCATATTTCTTACCTCCAAGCCTTGGAATCCCAAACCTGGATTATACCAGCCCTGATCCTATTCGTGATCCATATTATTCATTAACCATAGAATCCTTGGATTCCACTTTTGCAAAGGTTCCTAGTATGGAAGATTTCGACTACCCGCCAAAAATCTTCATTACCCATGCCGCACACAGTGAACCAAGGAGAAAACTTTCAAGAATAAAACGAGGAGGAAATTCTTTTTGTTGTATTTCATTTCCTTATTAGTCCCTATAAGGACATAATTATTTTAGTCCCTGCGTGGACAGATTTGTTTGTTCAAGACCCGTTTAGGGCAATTGTTGTAATAATTAGAACTTTCTATGAAAAGTTCCTTTTTAAAATTTTCTTTGGCATTAAACATATATATATATAATATATCCTAAACCAAAAACATCATTTCAATTTATGATTGCTCTGCCATTAAATGTTAAAAGAAAATCTTGAAGGTATAACCTAGCCGATATGTCATTTTAGACATGGCCCAGATGGTAGAACCTTTTTAAGATTCAGATCCTTGTTAATATCTGAAAACATGTTAGCACTCCTGGCAAAATGTGATTCGATAAAATCACACTAGTCATCCTTATATTGGATTCTTCCAATTTCTCTTTCTTAATTATTTAAACATCCATTAGTGATGAAGTGCCTACGGGCCATATTTAATGTCCTTTGAGACTAAAGACAGTTGTAGTCTACGACTCTCTGTCAAGAAAAGGTAATGAACTATGATTCAAGCCTTAATGCCTCGATCCTATAAGATCATGGCTTATAAATTAAATCTGTCCTTGTGACTGGGCCTTTTGTGCCACTAATAATATCCTTAATGTTTATAACTAGGATAAATTATAATGAAATCCTAAATAAATATGACCAGCAAATTAACCAATATGGTTTATAGTTACTATGGTTAATGAATCGTCAAAAATGACAATTATATTAATAGACTTCTGAATAAATCATTGTCATTATCTTATGTAGCAATCAAGCTACATGGCAGAATCTGAAGAAGTCAACAGTCACCCTCCAGAGAATCATGATACCACCAGGATTAACATAACTGGTGCGGAACTTTGAGAGTTGATTGACAATGTTGTCTCTAAAGCCTTGGACAGGAAATTTAAAGAATCTAGTGATACACACTCTAATACTCACTCTGTGGCTCATAGTAAGCAACCTTCTAAACCTCACGAGTCAAAGAAGGACGATGCCCAACACTCATCAAATCAGCATAGTGTTCCGTCTAAGAAGATTGTATTTGATCAAGAGCCACGTTCAAAGACCTGTTCATATAAGTATTTCGTCTCCTGCAAGCCCAGGGATTTCACTGGGGAAAAAGGAGCTATTGATTGCATGACGTGGCTAGACGAGATGGATATGATGGTTGATATTAGCGGTTGTGCGGAGCAAGATGTGACACCTGTGCCTCTACGACCATCAAACAAATACCAAATTTATGAAATATTGTGTTTCATACTTGGGATTTGTAAAAATACGTGTATTGTTTCCACATATCAATTCATGTTCGATTTCAAGCTTTAAATCGCTTTCTGGAAGGTTATACGCGCATGGATGCGTAAATATAACCAGTTTAATGCAACGAACACTTTGGAATAGTGAAATAGGCTTAATATACCTTAAATAACCTTTACATAACTTAGAAATAAGTTTTGGAGGGTTTGGTGTGGCGAAATCAAGTTTATTCGCTTACAGGGACTAATTTCGACAAACTGCAAAAGTATATCGATTTGTACTGTAACGAACATTCCGAAACTTGATCATAAGTTAAATATGCCCTAAATATCCATTACATAGCTTAGAAATAGGCTTTGAGGTGTTTGGTGCCCAAAAATAAACTTTCTTGATCAACACGGACTAAAAGCGTCAAAAAGTGCATAAGTTTGCATTTTCGCGCATATCTTACGTTCTGAATACATCCGGACATCCAAAAATTTATGTAATCATTAAAATATTTTATTTTAGTGATTGGCTTGATAAAAATCCATTCGTTGCGTAATTTGGACCGTTTTTCGCGTTCGTTCGTGTTTCGTCGTAATTAACCGAATAACGCAACCGTACGGTCAAACGAACCGACATCCGAGATATTTTTGAGCATTTTTCATGTTCTCTATACTTTAACTTCATTTTAGAGCCTTGAAATGGGATTAACGGGGCTTAAATGTGTAAAAAATGCATCAAAGACCATGTTTTGCACATTCAGGGACCAAAATTGTCAATCTGCCATAGTTATCTTAGGAAGGGACCAAAATGGAAAATCTGATTTTCAGCTTGTTCCAGCTGTTCCCCTCATTTTCACATGGTTTATAACTTACTATGGGCTATTTTTAAGGTGCCCATGGTTTTGCAAAACCATGGGTGCATGTGTACGGTCCAGATTTAAGCTCGGTTTTCGAGGAACGATCCTAACGGTCCTAGAAATCCTATAAATACCCATGCTCCTCATTGTTGCAACTCACACAATCTGATCTATTTGCTCTAAGTTGGGGTTTAGCACCTCATACCTGAGCAAGTTGGATCTAGATTTCCATTCTTGGACCTTTTGTAAGTCCTCTTTCTTTCTTTTACGCGTTTTTAGCATGAAAGTCAAACTTTGTTTGACTTTTTGTATTGACCAGTTTATGGTCAACACGAAGTTCATTTGAACTTCATAACGTGAGCATAATCACGATGGTTTTAGTCTCTTATGACTATACCTACTGATTACCACGTTATCTAGGCATAGTGGCGAGTCGTAGTTTCGGCCAAAATACGTATTCTTACGTATTTTGTAACCAAACTACTTTTAGGTATCAAAACCATTTGTTTTGATACCAAACCTGTTTTCAAACCTCGCTAAACATGTTTTAACATGTTTAGCTCGTCACTTTAGGTTTAGTGCTTATGTAGGGTCGTAAGGTAAGCGGTCTAAACAACCGCTTATACTTTCGAACCCGACCCCTTTGGTCGATCATTAGGATCCGACCAAACACATTAGGTGACCATAGTTCCATAGGGAATAACCTTCCGAGGTTATACCTTATTGTCACTTCGTTTAAGTAGTTGTATGATAGGTAGTTTATATGCCTTAGGTAAATGACCAAAATACCCTTTTTGGCGCATAAATTTATTTTAAGCATATGTAATATAATTTTTGATATCTAAACTGATTAGACAACAATATTAGACATATTAAGGCATATAATACTTGTCATAGTACTAGTTAGGCGTTCCGAACGCGTTTTATGCGAACGACGCGTTAAAGTGGCGTAAGCTACCTAAACGGCTCATAATGGGTCGTAAGCACTTAGGTTAGGTTTCATTTTAGTATGTAGGCTTTGTTAAACCATATTACATGAGTTTCTATACTCATTTGGTTTACGAAACCTCATTCTATCCGATCTTCCGATTTAGGTCCGTTTATTTACATAATTACCTATATTAGGTGTCGTTTGATTCCGTGATCCCTCTAGCTTTGCTTGGTTGTTATTCAAGACTTCTAAGCAATCTCAAGTGAGTACATAGTCCCCTCTTTTACTGTTTTTCAAACATTTTGGGGTGAAACACATATGCCTACTTGTTACTTTCGTGTTGTCCATGTTTTCATATCATATACTTGCTATGTTCATTAGTACACTATTAGTACATGATTTCATTATGTTTTGCTATGTATGTTCCCTTAACATGCTAGCACAGTTGTTTTACGTTTTGAACCATTTGTAATCGTTGGATGTATGTGAACCATTTGTAATCATTGGATGAATGTGAATCAATTGTAATCGTTGGATTTATGTGAACCATACGTAACCATTTGATTTATGTGAACCATTTGTAACTGTTTGAACCATTGGGTTAGGGAAGTGATTAGGTAACGGGGCAGGTGTAATGTGTTAAAAGCATGGTAGATACGCCGCTGGTACTTCCTATATATAAGTGCTTTTAACACATTATATATCGTTGCGTTATCTAGATCACTTGGGTAAATGATTTTGAAACAATGTCACACAATTATGTTTTCTGAATAATATAAACCATACGAGTCTTATTAACGAGTTTCTACGAGATGTTTTACAATTTGATTTAATAAAACAAAATGTTTTGGAGTTAAGAATCATGGCTACGAGATTTTATAAATCATATCCAACTTGATTTGAGTTGGTTAATTATGTCGCAATACTATATTTTTCAAAATAAGGTTTTTAAATAAGTATTGCAACATGTAAAACGAGCCATGAATCTGACACTCACATAAAACCTATGTACTCGCCGGCATTTTTTTGCTGACGTATTTTCACATGTGTTTCAGGTACCATAGTTGATGATATTTGATGATTGCATGCTCACATAGGAACGGACGAGGCCTTAGCGACTTAATAACAATAAAAGTCTATTTGTTCATGATTTGTTTCTAATTCTAATGTAATGTAATACATTTAATTAAATAAAACGAAATTGTTTAATCCATGGTTGTGAAACAATGATTCTGTTACAACACTCCCCGACGTTTCCGCCACATTTTGTTGTTTTACGTGGTCGGGGTGTGACACAAGATATTGTGAAGTATGTTTCACAATCGTTCAAGGGAGAAGTTCTAGCTTGGTGGAGGTCCTTAATCCAAGCTACTGGAAAGATTCCTTTATACAACTTATCATGGGCTCAGTTTGTTGTTTTGATCAAGGAAAATTACTGTCCTCAACATGAAGTTGAAAAAATCGAGACCGATTTCTTGACATTGGTTATGAAAAACTTGGACTGTCAAGCATACCTTACCAGCTTCAATACCATGTCTCGATTGGTTCCATACTTGGTTACACCAGAACCAAAACGTATAGCCCGTTTTATTGGGGGTTTATCCCCGGAGATTAAAGCTAGTGTGAAGGCGTCTCGACCTACTACTTTTAGGTCAGCGGCTGATTTGTCGTTATCCCTTACTCTGTGTAGGATCGTGTGCAGACCCGAAACGAGTCGTTCAGAGATGTTCTACTCAAAATGAAAGGCGAAAATAGACATAATGAGTTGAATTCAGCATGATATCACTTTTAACTGTCGTTTATATTGATCTGGAACAGTTTTACAGCAAGACGACACTTCGACAGAGCTTCGCCGTCGGAAAACCTCTAAGTAATTTCGTACCAAATGACACGGTAACACTCCTATATATAGCCCTACTAATTCCGCACGAAACACTCTCAAACGGAAACACTACAAGTGAAATTACATGCTTCACACGGAATTAACTTGTTAATTCCGTGCGGAATTACAACCTAACTCTTCAAGCGAAATTAAGATCTCCAAGCGGAATTAGCTTATGACTAGATTTCTCGATCTACATGCCCTGAACAATGCAAGACTCGATACAAGACGAAGTCGACAGACGCATGCACCAACAGACTCCCCCTCGAATGTTGGCGAGTCTTAAGTGTCGAGTCTTTAACGTCTTCATCTTTATAAGTCTGATCGCTTTCTGAAGTATCTGACAGTAAGCATCCTCAAACTTTATCTCTATCTCTTTCTTAATCAGCATCAACATACTCCTCTCCAACAAATAATCTCTACTTGGATGTCTTCAGACTCTCTCTTTTGATTTACTAGGATTGCAGTCTGGCTTGTTTAGATCACAGAGTCCTTAGGTATCGGAACCTGGCTCTCTATCACTCAGATATCCTGCACATTCTCTACCTCACAATAAATTTCACAAATTTATATACTACAAGCAGGTATCTTTCCAGAATGATAAATCATTATAAAAGCTACTGATGACCACTTGTAGACAATTATTCAAAATCTTTTCTCATTTAAAACACAAACTCCCTTTCACCACATGCTCATCATGTTTAGCACTTGGAATTTTAAAAATCAGCTCTCCAATATCAGTTGTCGAAAATCTTTTTGGATTTTTCAAAAATTTATACTAAAACACACTAAAATCTTTTTGGATTTTTGAAAGAACTGAAATGCAGTAAAGAAATATTTACATACAATATTTTTGTGAGTATGCGTAAGAGGATCATATCAGTTTTTGACAAATCACAAGCACCGTTGAGCTTCAAACATTTTAAGTTCTAAACGATTCACTTAGATTGTCAGTATACTGATCCACTAAAATTCTCACACAAAGTTCAATTGCTTCGAGATACGAGATTAATGTCTTAAGAACTTAAACTTAATTGCGTGTCCCACCTCAGAGTATACTCCCGTATCCAGATCCCAATATTCAGTCTTACAGGTGAGTATACCACATATGATATCTGTAAGGGATTAAATGCGAAAAACCGTGAGAGCTCAGGTCAGAACTTCCGTTCAGCAGAGAGATGACGGCTTCGACTTTTGGTGGGTCCCCTTTAGAGGATCTTTTCTTCAACAACATATGATTTACATATTTTTTCAATGTTTCATCATTTTTTATGTTGAGGGTGGCGCTATATTTTAAGCAAGCAGAAAGTATTCTCCGGGGACTAGGCAATTGCTTCCGCAAAATCAGAAGTCCCGGGATAATACCCCAGATATCATTGAGCATAAAGACCTAGTATCTCAGAAAGAGGGATCTTTCAAACAAGATTTCGGGGGTTAACCATATATCCGAGAGATGTTTCCCCACGATATAAGCAAGTTTGAAATTTAGGTTTATATCTCGTCACAATCTACTAAATGTGCAAAAACCTACTGGCACATCATCAGTGAGACCGTTTATCACATTTTTCTTTCCATTTCTTTAGCATGCTGTGATCATCCACTAATGTACTATCATTTCCTCTTCTTTGACACAAAAAATCATTTTTGTTTTATCATGTTTTTGACTTTTTCCAAATTTTCAAATGTTTTTAGATTTTCTGAAATTTCTTACTCCCCCTAAAATGCAAACACATTTAAAGAAATTTGAAAACAAACTATACAAGTAAGTTGACAACTGATGTCGAATCACTTCAATTCGCCATCCACTTGGCATAAACAATCAGAACTCCCCCTCACAACAAACTATTTTCCGATTATGATTTCAAAACACTTAAGTTTGTTTTAACCAAAATGATTTTTCCGGAAAATAAGTTTTGTTGATTTTAAACCACTTGTAGGTTAGGGGTAAGATCACATTGTTTTTCAATCATATGTAGGAAAAACAAGTACAATTTAATGTCCTTGATTTACCATTTGAAAGTGAAAACCTTCTTCAACCTCTTGTAGGTTCACTTATCAACCCAAACCACTTGTAAATCAAAATATAACAATATAAAGATATCACATACAAATTTACCAACCAAACTTTTTCAAGAATGATGCCGATTCCTGCTCCACTCTTACCAACCTAGGAGCTCCGGCAAGTCATACTTATCACTTATGAAAAACAGACATCCAAGCTTCACCAAACTTGGATGTTTCCTCCTCAACTTCACCTGGGTAATAAGTTGCTTTCTTTGTGGCATAAAAGTCTTTAACCCCTTGAAATTTACCCTCAACCATTTTTCCAAAAATCTTTTTCACCTCCCCATTAAACACTTTCTCGATATCAAATTCTTTCTTCTCAGAATAGAACTGATTCGAGATATCAAACTTTCCAACTTTTGATTCAAAATTCTCAGCCTTCAATGGTGGAAAGTTAACATCATCCACTGGAGGCACTGAGTTTTCACCATTTTTAACAACCTGTGGCTCCTCTGATTTTGTGGAATCAGATTCATCGCCAAATTTTACCTCAGACGTTTTAACATCCTCATGAACCTTCTTAACAACCCACACTTGGTTGTCATTCTTAGCTCTCTTTTTGTAAAAATGTGTCTTTGAACACTCACCAACTTCATATGTTGAATTTTCAAAAATTTTGAATTTTTCAGTTGGTGGTTTAATTTCCTCAACAACTTTTTCTTTGAGTTTTTTAGAGACTTCCTGTTTTGTTTTTGTTGCTTGAGAACAGTTCCATGCAATGTGACCAGCTTCATTACATTTGTAACAGGTTCTTGTCTCTTTTCTTTGATTAGCTCCGTTCTTCACATTCTCTTGCTTCTTGGCAAGGAATTCTCTGTTTGATTGCTTCTAGAATGGGCTTTTTGCTTCTTCTTCCGAGCTTGTCCCTGAAACAAATATCATTTTTGATTTAAAATCTCGAACATATTTTTCATTTTTATAATTTTCAGGTGGAATAAATCCAAGACCTTTCTTTTTGAAATTACCATTATGGTTTGGTTTCTTTTGAAAACCAGAACCAGAACCGTAACCTTTTTTCTTGTTTAACCGTTGTTGAACTCTTGAAGTGTATTTTTAGGTTTTTCAGTAAGATTTACATCTTTTATTTCAGAAATATTGATTTCTGTTAGTTTGAAAACCTTTTTGATCTTTTTAACTTGAACACTTCTTATTGGAAATTCCTCATCAGAATATAATTTGTCTGAATCAATCAACGTATATGCCACTTTGATTGCTTCGTCATTCAAATCAGATTTTGATAACAGGAATTCTTTATTGTACACCCGTTTAACCGACGACTTTGAACTGTTGACCGACGAACTCGGACTTTTGACGGATGAACTCGAACACCCAGACTCGGACTTTGACTCAGACTTTAACTCCAACTCCTCATCTATATCCAACACCTGATCGACCACCTTTTTTATTAACTCGGACTCATGATCAGTGTCAGACGATGTAAAAACGACGTCAATGTTTTCTGGTAATTCATCGGTTATATCGGACGCTAACTTTATATTAACTGCTTTTTCGACTTGCTCCTCATTCGGTTTTCTAGGAGAATACCCTTCCCAAATCGGAGGCGGACACTTGTTATAACTAGCACTCTGTTTATTACCAGTATCCTTCTTCTTTGGCTTCTCATCTTTGAATGCTTCAAAACCTGCAACAGTTGGATAAATTCGATCAATGAGATAATCAGAACTAGAATAACTCTGTAATAACCGTCTGATTCTTTCATTTTCTATCTTTTCATTTTCCAACTCCCACTGCAACTTTGCACATTCTTCAATGTAATGATTAATCGCCTTTTGCTTTGTCATCATCACAGCATTCATCATAGTCAACGCAACTTCTCTTTCAGAATTAGTCTTTTGAAGACCAGTTACTGTTCTATTTAGCACATCATATGACTCTTTCACGTAATTGAGATTGAACAACAATTGTTCTTTCATCTTTTCATGCTCATTCAACTTCTCATCTTTTTCTGCACATTGCTTGCAAGATTCTAAACACTTTAAGCAAGGCTTGATGACTTCCACAATCTTTTCAACTTCGATGACCTTCTCAACCTCAATCACTGGTTCAGCTTCAATCACCTTCTCAGCTTCACCATTTCTCTCAGCAACATTAACTTCCTTCATCTTTTTCAACTCTTTTGCTGCTCGTCTTTCCTTCAGCTTCTCCAAGCGATCTGCAAAATAAAATTGAAAACTTTCAGGAGATAAATGAGTTTTTACAACATTAATATGTCTTTCTTCCTCATCATCACCACTGTCATCAGTTGGTGTTTGATCAAAATCGATTGTTTTTTCATAACTATCATTTGAAGAACCAGAATCAGAAGATGTTTGATCAAAATCTAATGTCTTTTCAGAACTATTATCTGAAGAACCAGAATCAGATGATGTTTGATAAAAAACAGTTGCTTCTTCTGACTTTCATCGGATGAAACAAATTCTTCTTCTTGATTCTTCTTATGAACACCAATCGTTTTCATCCATTCTGTAAACAAATCAGGTTCTTGAACTATCTTTGCAATGAAAGCTTTAAACTCCCCATTCTCATCCACAAACTTATCCCAGCTAAATCCTGGAGCCATTTTCTCATCGTCTTGATCAATGATACCATAATAAGCTTTCTTGTTTGCATCTTCGATCATTTTCCCATGAGCAGTTTGTGAATCTTTTTATTGATATGGTTGATGAGCAACTTGTTGATATATGGCTTTCCGATAGTAATCATCCTTTCCAAAAGGATTCTTTGCTCACTCGCTTCCTGATTTTTGCATTCTCTTTTGAAATGACCTTTCTCCCTGCATCGAAAACAAGTAACTTTAGATTTATCAAAACTCAAAGTAGATACATGTGCATCCAAAAAATCATTTCTTCCTGTAATCATTTTGAACTTTTCAGCTCTTCTCAAGACACTAGCTAAGCACCATTTGATGTCCATGAGTTCCATCTCTTCAGCATCTATCTGATCGTAATCCTCTTTCGTCAGCATAGGATTTCCGATCCTCCCTGCAACCAAACCTTCATAGGATTGTAGTACAGTTGCAAGTAACGCCATGTGATCTTTTGCAATTTCTTCAGAAAAACTTTGACCATCAGGAAGATTCAATGCAATGTTGCACTGTATCACACAACCATTTCCACTTTTTGAACTTTGAGAATGAAAGTTTGAAGTTGAACTCTTTGGATTAACATTTGGATATGAAGAAAATCCACTGTTGCTATTTGGACTTTGTTCAACAGTTCCAGATGAGTTTCCAGCACTAAAAGCAGTTTGAATTTTCAGACTCATTTCAACCTCTTGAACACTGCCTTTGTAATACATTTTCACATCTTGTTGACCACTCGGATTACTCATCCTCGCAATCTTTTGTTGTTCAAGATCTTGATCCTCAATCTTCTCGATAAACTGAGAGATCGTCAAACCATCATATACTCTAGTATTCTTTAAGATCATCATAAATGTACCCCATTCTTTCTGAGGTAAAGCATCAGCCAATTTGTCGACCCATTCCTCTCGTTCTTTGGTTATGCTTAACAACGACATAGAACGCACTAAGTGGTAGTATCTTTCAATCAACTTCTTTGTATCTTCCCCTGGCAGACTTGTGAATAGATCAAATTCTTTCTTAAGCAATGCCTTTTTACTTTTTATCATCTTCTCACTTCCCTCAAATTTGATTTTAAGAGCATCCCAAATTGATTTTGAAGTTTTGTCATGTTGAAGCAACAAAGATATCTTCTTTAATAGCTTGCTGAAGTAGACTAATCATCATCTTTTCAACTCTGTACATGTCTCGTTCTTTATCAGTGAATTCAGAGATTTCTTTCTCAGCCTGCAGATCAGTATGTGGTAGTACATATTTTTTCAAAATACACTCCCAAGATCTCAAATGATTTGCTTGAACCCAGTTTTCAAACCGATCTTTCCATCCGTAATACTCCTCAATGCTCATTAGCTTCGGGGGTTTTTGTGTAGTTCCAGTCTCATTTTCCAAGTTCATGTTTTGAGCAATGGTAGCCGGAGTAGTTGGGGATGTTGCAAATGCGTTGTAAAATTCTTCACTCATGATTCGGTAACACGTTTCTTAAACCAGACAATTTCAAACGAAATTAGGTCCTTTAAACGGAATCACTCCAAGCGAGATTACCCTTTCAAACGAGATTAACCTGCACACAAAACTTCAAACAGAATTAAGAGTTCAAACGGAATCAGGTAATTCCGTGCGGAATTACTCAGATTTCAAACGGAAATACACGGAATTACTAATTCCGTGTGGAATTAGCTGATTTATCAAACGAAATTAGCCAAATGAGATAATTTCGTGCGAAATTAAGATGTAATTTCGAGCGGAATTATGATGATGTCATTTTGTTCGAACATATTTTCAAGCGAAATTACAAAATTTTTCAGTTTTAGATTGAATTAAGGTCCAATTTTCTCATGGCTTTGTTAAAACATGATTCCGCTTATGATGTGTGAAATTCAGATCATTTTGACCGTGAAAAATTGTTCAATTTAGAAAAGAAGGTGTAGAATTAAGAAAAAGAGATGAAATCAAGCTGAAATCTGCAGAACTCCTCCTCCTGAGCTCTGATACCAATTGTAGGATCGTGTTCGGACCCGAAACGAGTCGTTCAGAGATGTTCTACTCAAAATGAAAGGCGAAAACAGACATAATGAGTTGAATTCAGCATGATATCACTTTTAACTGTCGTTTATATTGACCTGGAACAGTTTTACAACAAGATGACACTTCGACAGAGCTTCGCCGTCAGAAAACCTCTAAGTAATTTCGTACCAAATGACACGGTAACACTCCTATATATAGCCCTACTAATTCCGCACAAAACACTCTCAAACGGAAACACTACAAGCGAAATTACATGCTTCACACGGAATTAACATGTTAATTCCGTGCGGAATTACAACCTAACTCTTCAAGCGAAATTAAGATCTCCAAGCGGAATTAGCTTATGACTAGATTTCTCGATCTACGTGCCCTGAACAATGCAAGACTCGATACAAGACGAAGTCGACAGACGCATGCACCAACACTCTGGATGCGGTCAGGCTGAGATCGCTTAAGAGTTCTGAAGAAGGAAAAAGGAAACGTGAGGATGATAACTCACGACGTTCTGATAAGAAGCATAAGGGAAACACAGACCACAAGAAGAATTCTGGGTCTAACAATGGTAACCAGCAAAAGGATGAGAAGCCTAAATGCAAAACCTGCCAGAAACGTCATTTCGGAAAATGCAGGTTTGAATCAAAGTCGCAGTCGCAATCGAAGCCGATTGGTTGTGGGATATGCAAATCCAAAGAGCATAAGACTTTGGATTGCGAGAAGTTAAAGGATGCAACTTGTTACAACTGTAATGAGAAGGGGCATATTAAAACCAACTGCCCAAAATATGCGAAGAAACCTGAGGAAGGTAAGAAGACCAATGCTAGGGTCTTTCAGATGAATGCACAAGAAGCGATTTAGAATGACAACGTGATAGCATGTACCTTTCTTATCAATGATGTTTACGCAAGGGTATTATTTGATTCGGGTGCAGATAAGTCATTTGTTGATGATAATTTTTGTAAGTTGTTAAATCTGCCTGTTAAAACCCTAAGCATAAAATATGAAGTAGAACTGGCCGATGGTACCATAGAAACCGCCTCAACTGTGTTAGATGGATGTGTTATATCAATTAGGAACCACTCATTTCTATTGTCTTTGCTTCCTTTGAAATTAGCTGGTTTTGACATAGTAATAGGCATGGATTGGTTATCTCATAACCAAGCCCAGATTGTTTGTGACAAGAAAAAAGTGGTTATCAAGACACCGTATGGTGAGCCACTTACCATACAAGGAGATACTCAATATGGGTTGCCTAAGCAGGTGTCTATGCTTGAGGCGTCAAGGTGTATGAAGAAGGGTTGTGTCATCTACATGGCACAAGTAACTATTGATGAACCAAGACCAAAGATTGAAGACATCCCTATCATTTCTGAATACCCTGATGTATTACCTGAAGAACTACCTGGTTTACCACCAGATAGGCAAGTAGAGTTCAGAATCGACATTATACCTAGAGCAGCACCTGTTGCAAGAGCACCTTACCGGTTGGCCCCAACGGAGATGAAAGAGTTGAAAACTCAGTTGGATGATTTGCTGGAAAAAGGATTTATTAGGCCTAGCTCGTCCCCTTGGGGAGCCCCGATCCTGTTTGTGAAGAAGAAGGATGGATCAATTCGTTTATGCATCGATTATCATGAGCTAAACAAGGTTACAATCAAAAATAAATATCCATTGCCCGGGATTCGACGATCTGTTCGATCAACTGCAAGGGGCGAGTTACTTCTCCAAGATTGATTTAAGGTCAGGTTATCATCAGCTGAAGGTGAGAGATGAAGATGTGCATAAGACTGCATTCAGGACTCGATATGGCCACAACGAGTTCTTAGTGATGCCTTTTGGGCTCACTAATGCACCGACAGCGTTCATGGACCTTATGAATCGCGTTTGCAAACCCTACTTAGACAAGTTTGGCATTATCTTTATTGATGACATTCTTATTTATTCAAAGAACCAAGCTGACGATGAGAAACATCTTCGATGTATTCTTAAGCTACTTCAGCAAGAAAGACTCTACGCCAAGTTCTCAAAGTGTGAATTTTGGCTTCGTGAAGTCCAATTCCTTGGAGATATGGTTAGTGAGCGTGGTATTCAGGTGTATCCCGCTAAGATTGAAGCTATCATGAATTGGCAAGAGCCGAAGACGCCCACAGAGATTCGCAGCTTCTTGGGCCTGGCAGGATATTACAGGCGTTTTATTGAAAATTTCTCAAGAATTGTTGCACCCCTAACTTCGTTGACTAGGAAGAATATTAAGTTTGATTGGGGTCCTAAGCAACAAGAATCCTTCAATATTCTTAAACAGAAGTTAAGCAATGCTCCTATGTTGACATTGCCTGAAGGGATTGAATAATTTGTGGTATACTACGACGCATCACACACATGCATGGGATGTGTACTCATGCAGAAGGAAAAAGTTATCGCCTATGCTTCCCGACAGTTACAAGTGCACGAGAAGAATTATACCACCCACGATTTGGAGTTGGGTGCAGTTGTGTTTGCACTAAAACTTTGGAGGCATTATTTATATGGTACCACGTGTGTGATCTATTCTGAAGCCTTCAACATCTGTTTAATCAAAAGGATTTGAACATGAGACAACATCAATGGATGGAAACGCTGAATGATTATGATTGTGAAGTCCGATATCATCCAGGCAAGGAAAATGTAGTCGCTGATGGCTTGAGCAGGAAGGAAAGGGTTAAGCCCATTAGAATCAATGCCAAGAACATTGAATTGAAGAAGAGCTTGAATGAAAGATTGTAAGCCGCACAGAAGGAAGCTGTATTAGAAGCTAACTATCCAAATGAAAAGCTGGGCGTAACTGCTGAACAGTTATCGTATGGCAAGAATGGAATCCTAAGATTGAATGGACGAATATGGGTTCCAATTTATTGAGGACTTCGAGAAGTGATTCTTCAAGAAGCACATAGCTCCAAATATTCTGTTCATCCTGGTGCTGATAAGATGTATCAGGATTTAAAGGCAAATTATTGGTGGATAGGCTTGAAGAAGTCTAGAGCCACTTATGTGACTAAATGTCTAACGTGTGCACAAGTTAAAGCAGAACACCAGAAGCCGTCAGGTTTGCTGCAACAACCTGAACTTCCCACCTGGAAGTGGGAAATGGTGACTATGGATTTTATCACCAAGTTACCAAAAACAAAGCGAGGAAATGATACTATTTGGGTTATAGTAGATAGACTGACTAAGTCAGCCCACTTCTTACCTATTAAGGAAACACATAGCTCTGATAAGTTAGCTTAGCTATACGTGGACAAGATTCTATCTCTTCACGGAGTGCCAGTATCTATCATCTCTGATAGGGATACGAGATATACATCGCATTTTTGGAAAAGGTTTCAGCAATCCCTAGGCACTCGATTAAACTTCAGCACTGCGTATCATCCTCAGACGGATGGTCAAAGTGAGCGTACTATACAAACACTTGAAGATATGTTAAGGGCTTGTGTTATTGATCTAGGTGGAATTTGGGATGATCATCTTCCATTGATTGAATTTTCACACAATAATAGCTATCATTCGAGTATTCAAGCTGCACCTTTCGAAGCTTTGTATGGAAGAAAGTGCAGGATGCCCGTTTGTTGGGCAGAAGTTGGAGATGTCCAACTAACAGGACCTGATATAGTCCTAGAGACGACAGACAAGATTGTGTAGATACGTGATCGTCTCAAAGCTGCCAGGGATAGGCAGAAAAGCTACGCATATAAAAGGCGTAAACCTCTAAAATTTGAGGTAGGTGACAAAGTGTTACTTAAGGTATCTCCCTGGAAAGGGGTAATGCATTTTGGCAAGAAAGGAAAGTTAAGCCCAAGATATATAGGACCATTCGAGATCATCGAATGTGTCGGAACAGTGGCTTACAAGTTAAACCTGCCTGAAGAGCTCAGTGGAATCCATAATGTGTTCCACATATGCAATCTGAAGAAGTGTCTAGCTAATGATTCACTAGTCATGTCACATAAAGATGTGCATATTGATGAGAGCTTAAAGTTTGTTGAAAAGCCTTTGTCGATTGAGGATCGATAAGTTAAGAAGCTTCGAAAGAAGCATGTACCGATTGTGAAGGTTAAATGGGATGCCCGTAGAGGTCTCGAATACACGTGGGAGGTTGAATTCACAATGAAACACAAGTACCCTCATTTATTTCAGTAAATCTCGAGGTCCAGATTTCTTTTAAGGGGGTGAGGATGTAACACCTCGCAAAATCATGTCCAATATAGTATCGACACGTGTCATGGACTTTAAACGATTAACGGATTGATTACGAGGGACTAAAGTTGTCAAACGAAGAAAGTATATGTGTAAGAGGATCCAAAGTATTAACATATGAGAATTTTTCCTTTCAACAACCCTACACGATTTTTATACCCTTAAACGAATGAATCATGAAGCGTATGAAACCATTTGTGGAAGAAAGTGAAAGTTTACAAGACGCGAGGGTTAAATGTGTGAACATGTTTAATTAATACCTCTGAGTGACCTTTTAACAAACCCAGAGCTTTGTAACGATTAATTATGCTCCTAAGAATAAGTGAAAAAAATTTCATAAGGTTTCGATATCGTATGAGGAAAATATGTTAACTTTCATAATTAAGGGTTTAAAAGCATCAACAAGGCAAAACTTGTGTTTTCGGTTATCATTTAATGAAACCGGACCTAACGGTGTTTGGTTATATCTCATGGATCATAAAAATATAAATTTCATGGGTTAATTGTGCTTAAAATGAAAGATATGAGGTTTTAAAGGTCCAGGGGTCAAATCTGCCAAGTTTCAAACTTGCTTGGCTGGTAACCATGATGGTGGCGCTGCGCCACCACAAAAGCCCTCTGCCATTGCGTGACGCGATGGCCTGATCTAGACAGAATTCTTGCACAGCTGCAAGTTTCAGCAAGCCACCTTCTCCAATTCAGCTTTAACTTGATTCTATGGGTTCTTTGATGGTTTTGAAAACCACTAGACACCTGTATGATCAAGATTACACTTGGGAGACACTTGCTTTGATCTTAGGGCATCCAAAAACCTATATAAAGGGGCAAGTTTGGCAGCCATTTACACTCACAAGTTCAAAATTCATACTCTCAAACTTGCTCTCAAGCTTTTGAGTGTTTGAACTCATTCTCTGGAGCATCCTACTTTGGAAGGAAGCTCTCTTAGTCTTAATCTTCATGCTAAGGACTCTTGTAAGTGTGCTTAGCCTCTGTAATTAAGTTTTCATTAGTATAAAGACCGAAAGTCAAAGATATCGTAAATACGCTTTTACTTTGTGATTAATCACTAACGGTCCAGCCATTTGTCGAACTGAAAATGGCTATGAGTTGGTAATTATGTGGGTAATAATCCCTTAAAAGGGCACCCACTGATTATCACTCTAACTTGGTCAATTGTCGGGTCAAACTTAATACTAAAAAGTCAACAGAAGCTACTTTTGCAAAATAAACTCATAACTGATAATGTAGAGGTTATGGAACATGTTTTAACATTAAAATAACTTGGTAATTAATATAAGAACATGTTTGGACATGTTCAACCCGACAACTCCGAGTTTAGGCTCGGTTCGGAACCGAAAGTAGCAAAAGTAGACTTTTGCTTTGACTTTCAGTTCTGACCCGATTTAGCTTGTTTTAGATATGCCTTAAGGTTTCTTTAGGACCATATGATAAGTTATTAAAACCCTCTGAGGTTATACTACATGGTTCCTTAATTATCCGATTCATTTGTATGTTTCCGTTAAATGCCTAATTGTTAACCATTATGCCCTTTTGATATAAAAACGAGACTTTTTGAAATGTGAGATAACAAAAACCTTTATTACTAATATTTAAGCATGTCCTAAAAGTTTGACACCAGTTTATGGTCTAAAATGAGAGTTATGCTTAATATCGTAAATGAAGGCCTTTTTATTAATTAAACGACATATTTGATATAAATCCTATTTAAACTCAAATTTTGACATCAAAACTTTTACCTACTGATGTAACATAATATTTTGGAATTTTTGGAAATTTTTATAAATTTTTAAACTAATCATAACATTGAGTTCTCGCATAGGCTCGGTAATTGACGATAATGCCCTTTTTACTAATAAAATGAGTTTTACACATCCTTTACATATCAAACCTTTTTCTACTGATTTTATATAATAAATAAGTTATTTTATACTGTAAAGGCTGATTAAAATCTCAGATTTCCTTATTTAACCCGAATATCGTCAAATACCGACTTTTATGCGATTTAGGCGCATAGTATGGTTTAAAACCATATTAGGCACCTAAAGCTTGTTACCTACTGATGTTATGAATAAATTTTTATACTTTAACAGTAAGTAAAAGTTTTAAACTCAGAATTCCAAATTTGACCTTTAAGGCTTATATGAAATGACCAAAATACCCTTACGGGGCATAAATTGATTTTAAATTCGTTTTGGGCATAATGGAAGGTATCCTACTGATGTCACAACATAATTAAGGCATATAAACTTGTGAAACCTGTACATGACTCATTTAGTTACCCGTTATGCATTTTTCGCGTTCGGTACGGTTTGTGTGACTAGTTTGCATAAATTGACCGAAACGGGTCAAACCTTATCATTTTTACCTCAAAATCCAAAATGTGTTTAGTTTACCCATATTATACAAGTCTTCATACTTTTCGGGTCTAAACCACATTCAAATCCGGTCTTCGTTTAATCTTGCGTTTTGGACCGTATATCTTCCTTTAAAACTAACCGGTCTAAGTTTAAACTTAAGTAAGACCCGTTAGGAATCTAATAGGTTATTAAAAACCTTTGTTCCAGATTTAGGAGCCCAGTATAAGATATTTTCACTTGCTGATTGTATACGGTTGGGATAAATTTGTATAATTTGCTCAGGTAAATACTTTTAACTTATTTTCCGTTATACGGGCTTGGGATACGGTATTATAAGAGTACCGCTTGGTCGGGTGTGTAATTATCTAAATTGGATTGTGATTTGTATATTTACATAACCCGTTTTAATCTGTTTTGTTTGGTATATGGCCTTTGGGGGGTTAATGACCATGTCCTGGATATCCTCGGCTCATTCATTGAAATGGTCACGACTTAAGCACGGAGTGTAGGCATGCACCTGACAGTTTCGTATGTATAAATGGTAATCCACAATAAGGAATTCTCCTTGTGGGCATTATAACTGTGGCATGTCAGTTAATCTTGTCCGGTTCTTCTAACCGTCCCTGACGGACGGCAAACATATAAATTTGTATACAAGATTATTTTTAAAATAATTGTCCTAAGTTATAAAAGATTATTTGTGCCTTGTGCATTTAAATCAATTTTCTTAAAACATTTTCAAAAGAGTCAGTTAATTGTATTTACCAGTGTAAACTGACGTATTCTCCAAAAGGCTAAAGTGCAGGTACTAGGCGGAATAGGCTGGCTACCCCTGAGTGAATAAATAAGAGTCTTGTAAGCTTTGTCACTTAAAATCTGTTGAACAATTATCTTCTTTTATTTTGATCCGCCTGTGGATCCTTTTACATTCTGTTTGTAATACTCATGTTACTTTCATTCGGTTTGTAATATTTTTACTTTAGACTTCCGCTGTGCATTAAACTGTGATTATTGACTATGATGATATCAACTACGTCATGATACTCCCTACCGGGCCCACCAGTAATACGTGGAAATATCGGGGTGTGACAGTCACTCAAGGTGCCTCCGCAGACGTTATCCAGGGAGCCACAACACGACTGACCAACTCAAATGCAACAGAGTGTACCCTCTCTGTGTCCCAAAAAACAAACCGGTCTTGCCTAAAACCCGGTATCAAGTTGCCTAGACTCAACAATCAAATGATGCAAGAAAAAGTAAAAGGAAGAGATGGAACGAACTCACAGCGGGTGCAATAAACTCTGGCGAATCAGGCTTGTAACCTTCACTTAGGGTTACAAGCTTCTGATCCGAGAATAAGCACAAGATCTGTTGGTTTGCCCTAAAGAGGGACCAACGAGAGTCTTCTTCGAGAGTAACACAGAAGCTCCAAAAGCTAGGGTTTCAACCTTCAAGATCAGATCTGTCTCCAAGAAGTCAAAAAACTTCGGAAACAGAGAAACACCAAACCCTATAAATTAGGGTTTCAATCTTCAAGACCAGCGGCGAGAGCAGATATAGAGCAGCGGAAGAGCACCAGAGCACCGTCTTAACCTCGGGGCTCTGATACCATGTCAGAAACACGGATGAAATGAACCAATTGATAAGTTCTCACAATCAAATACACCAAAGAGATGAACCAGTCATCACAGTTTTACAAGAATCAAAAGATCTCCAGTAGGATGATCAATACAAATACAAAAACCTAAAACTAACGAATGTAACGTGTGAGAGTCAGGGAACTAGACAAGCAGCCAAGAAGAAGTGCACGAGAGAAGAAGGAGATCGAGTGCACATTGCTCTAGAACCTTCAACCTTTTATAAGGGTCATAACCCTAAAACAACAGCAACCCACCAACGACTATAAGCCCAATCCGGAGAGCCCATCTGCAAGGAAGCCCGAGACAAGGATTAAGAGCCCAAAAACACCAAACCTCAAAGAGAAACATAAAACAAAAAAAAAGGAGGATTAGAAATGAGAAAATAATAGAAATAATAAAGCATTTAAACTGTATTTTTAGCAGTATATGAGGTTTCTACAATTGCTAATTGTTCATCAACACAAAGATCTTAAAAAACGAGAGAGTGCTAAAATGGAGCTTGAGCATATGAATAGTATAACTCTTGAGTGATTAACTTCGTATAAAGGAAGGGTGGCCAGTAGGTTGCACCATATAGAGGTCTATTTGGGCATCTGAAGAAAGTAGATTATGAAGTACCTGAAGATGACAAGTGGAGGCATGCAGATAGTAATTCAGATGATGAGACCGAGAAGATGTAGAAGTTTACTTACTCAAAGAACAGACGCAAAAAGAAAGAAAAGGACAGTTAGGGTTCTCAAAAGAAAAGAAAACGCTCTAGGGCCAAGAAAGTGATTGACGTGGATAAACCTATTAATGAAGAACCGGTTACTAAAGAACCAGTGGCAGAGGATGTTGTGATATCTGTTACTTCTGACAAGAGAAAGAGAAATCTGATGATAAAATTTCTGAAAGTGATGAAGAGATATGAAGAAAAAGAGAAGCAATCAGAAGAAGAAAAAGATGACACTTATGTACCAGAAGAATCTGCAGTTAAGAAGGTTGGTGGTAGGAAGAAGAGTTCTGCTAGAACTACAATAAAGAAGAAAACTGGATCGCCAGCTACAAAGAAGCAGAAATCATGGTTTAAGCTTGTTGATGAACTTGATGAACCATTAGATGAACTAATCATTGAGGAGAATCAGAAAAACAAACTGGTGATGAACATGTGAGAGTAGAAAATGGGAGTGTTAAAACAGGAACTCCTGTTGTTGAAGGGATGGTAGATTTGGAGACTACTTACAACATGAAATGAAGAACACATTCACACTAACATCAAGTAATAAGAAGTAAATCGACTGAAACACGAAGCACCTGGGTTACGGGTTATCGATTTCTTCAGTTTAGAGAGAGGGTCAATGGAGATCTCAAATCAACTTGGATATTCATTTTTCACTTTGTAGTTCTGACTTCGAAACTCTTGATTCGTAACCATCTATCTATCGATCTGGGTATTGCGAGATCCAGTCACTTGAGACGATCTCTTTCTCTCTCAAGACTCAATCTTGCTCTCGTTTCTCTCTCTTTTCAAATGAAATGAGCATGATAACAATTTTTCTTGAATCGCCATAGAGAGAAAGGGGCGACATATGTTTTTGAAAAGTGAGATATGAAGAATGAATCTAGAAACCCTAGATGTGTATCTCCGTGTGTTTCTCTCTCTCTTTTCAAAATGAACGGTAGAGATTGTGATTCGTGTGTTGTGTGTATAAAAATGGACGGTAGAGATTGTGATCCGTGTGTTGTGTTTTAATATGCTTGAAGACTCATACAACATGCATTAAATCAATTTTAAGGAAAATGGCAAATGACCAAACTTACCATTTCAATATCCATATTTATATATTATAAATTTTCAACATGTTTATGCATTGATAGTTGTACACAATGCATAGGGGGTTTTAAAAAAAATGATATTACACTATTAACCAAAAGTTATTTGATTTTTCACTTTTAACCTAAAATTTTTTATCTTTTGCAGTTTAACCTCACTTTTTACCTTAAACTTTGGTCCCCTATACTTTTCATATTTCGCAAAAATTTTGTCTTACGCTTCATTCTAGATTTTGCGAGTTAACATGGCGCAACGTGCGTGTGTGGTTCAACGTTTTTACATTGTCTATTTTTTCCCGTTTGACAGGTTCGTCGCAACGTAGGGGTACTAAGTCGACTTCGTTATTATTTTCTATGTTTTACGTTACGGTCTAATTTCTTCGCATTAACACGTCGCAACTTCAATGTCGCTGATTGTTGATGGTGGTGTGACATTGGTACCATTTGATACAGTTTACGCCTCCACCCCAACTTAATACTAGTTATATATAATAGATAAACCGTTTACTTCTTTATTTTTATTTTGGTTTCATAATATAAACTAGATTGTTGTCATAGCCGCACGTTGCGGCGGCGACGTCTTAGCTATTTATAGACGGTTACACGTTATGTGATGCGTTAACCATATAAAAACGCGTGTTTTGACGTAATTGATCTAACTCGGTGTAACCTATATAAGCGTTGCGGCTACAATGATGACGTTATGTGTGGCGCCTGCACATGACATTACATTACATTACATGTTTGTGACATTAACGTCATTAGACAGATAAAAAAAGAGCATGTCTCATTCGTTGCGTTGTAGAGTCTTAAAAGTAATTTAGATAGTGATGTAAAGTCTTAAAAATAATTTAGACATTTATGTGGTTAGACATAGATAAAAAAAAGTATGCTAATGTGTCGCACGTTGTGGTGTCAAGTTAGAGGTGAATATATTACTTACTTTTTTTTTGAACGGAATACGGTTAGGATATCGCTAACCGAGTTAGTAGTCAGTATGTTAGTATCACCAAATTAGTATTAAAACCCTCTTGCCTGGACTTGAACCCAGGACCTCCAAGAGAAGCAAAACTTCCCACCTCCCCCTTAACCACTAGGCCAAGAGATCATTGGTAAATATATTACTTACTTAAAAAATAAGAAGTAACGGGGTCAACTTCGAAAGTGCAGGGACCAACCTTTGTTTTTATAATATATTAAATAAATAATATTGAAATTATGTGTAAATAATTAGTTCTAGAGTCAGTGAGCATGTCTTTGAGAAACAGATCAAATGTGAGCATTTACCCATAAAATTAAAACACTGTTTGAGAAAAAGAAGAGCCAAGGATCGAACTCTTGACCTCTAATTTACCAAATGACAATGAAACCACTGAAGCACTATAACAATTTGATTAACTTTTTATGAAAACATTCTTATATATAAACAAAGGCGGTGGCTTTGATGTGATGGCGACCGACCTTTTGTTTTAATATTAATAATATATAATAGGATTTGTCACCGACAGAAATTTCGCTTAAAAAAACATGATCACATGCCAGTACACACCCCGAGATATTTTTCCAATCGAAGACCAAGACTTTTCAATTTCCATGCCTTTAAACACTTTTCTAATCTACTTACAATTTCAATGGCTTCTACTTCAGTGTCTTCTTCTTCATCATCAGGCCCAAATGATACTCATACCTTTAGTTATGACGTGTTTCTAAGCTTCAGAGGTGAAGATACTCGTCATACCTTTACCGATCATCTCTATCATACATTACTCCAAGCAGGACTTCGCACCTTCAGAGATAATGAAGCAATCGACAGAGGTCAAGAACTCGCACCGGAAATCACGACAGCAATCAACGTATCTAGAGCTTCTATAGTTGTTTTGTCGGAGAACTATGCTAACTCCAGATGGTGCCTGGATGAGCTATGCATGATCCTGAACCAAAGGAGGAATTGTGGCCATTTCGTTTTACCTGTTTTTTATCACGTCAATCCATCAAATGTTAGGAACCAAAAAGGAAGTTTTGCTGTTAAAACTTCAATATGGACGCCAATAATAAAAGTTGTTAATTTGACCGGATTTTCAAATTGTTTGGCATGGTTGGGCATAGAAGCAAAAGAAGGGTCAAAATGGACAGAGGTTAACGTGAGGCGGTGGAAGGAAGCTCTAACGGAGGTTGCTAATTTGACTGGCTTGGAATGTTCAGGGTATATTTTCTCTCTCTGTATTCATGTTTATACTTCAAGACATAAGCAAGAGTTTTATTTATTAATTAATGATTTTAGGTACCAGCGTTAATTAGTTTGATTATTGCTTAGGCACAACCAAATTATAAACATTGCCTTAAATCATATAAGACTAAATTGCAAAAATTGTCCATGAGGTTTGGACATGTTTGTCATTTTCATCTAAAACAATTTTTTTGTACACTATAGTCCTTCACTTTTGGGATTTTTTGTCATTTTCATCCAAACTCAAACGTCTGATTTGCTTTATTTTTTCTATTAAACATTTGGATGAAAATGTCAGGGACGATTTTGGCAAAAAAAAAAAAGGTCAGTCGTTTGGATGAAAATAACAAAAATCCTAAAAGTGAAGGACTATATGGTACAAAAATATTGTTTTAGATGAAAATGACAAAGATGCCCAAACCTCAAGGACTATGAAGGGGTATGGTCACAGATCTCGCGTCAGCATAACCGCGAGTGACCATTACCCTTATTAAAAAACCCCACCAGCAAGAACTTATCTGTGTCCGTACGGGCACGCGCGAACACAGCAGTCGAATCCAATCGGTCAAGTGATGGAAGAGGACTTACCTAGTGTATGAAAACGGGTGTACGCATAGCGATGCGGCCTAGCACCGCATCCTATGAACATTTTCGTCACGAGAAGGGATCTGGACAACAGTAACAGTCACCATGAGCGGCAATGCGGCCTAATACCGCATCCCGTAGTCTTCGCTAGATTGGGAACGCGGAAACAACAACGGTTACCACAGGCAGCGATGCGGTGCGGCACTGCATCCTGCCCACGAGGCAAGTGGGACTGACACCACAGAGCAAGTGGCACCAATGACAGTTGCCTGTCAGCCCTTACGTAAGCAGCAGACTGACACTACGGTAGGACGTGGCTTCACCTCCACAACCGACAAGCCTGACACAGCTGCATAAGGGCGACATGTCGTCAGTCTGTCCACTCAACCACCCTCCTTCACTCCTCGGCTATAAATACCCATCCCAAACCAGGTTTGAGCTATCTCTTCACAACTCTCTCACTACTACTACTATCACACACTTTGCTTCACAAGCAAATTACTGATTCTCACGCCGGAGAGTGGTAACAAGGAGCACTCCCCACCCCATCCTCCTTGTTACGAGTCACGGTTTGTTTCCTTGTGCAGGAGATCAACCAGCGGACGACCCAGCCACAGATCCTCGGAAAGAAGGGATTAACCCTACTTGACGAGACCAGTGAATTAACCTCCCTTGGTTAACCACTGTTTCATCATTGGCGCCCACCGCTACTTTTAGCACTTTTTTCACATCTCTTTCCTTCTTGATATCGTGTCTGATCATCCAAACAATGACACCGGGGAAAATCTAAACCCCGCAAACCCAGGGCTTGCGGGGACTGCTCCCCCGGCCCAAAATATTGGCCACATCGACACAAGGGGGCACTCCCCCTACGTTCGCACCAGATTTTTCACAGTATGCTTCTGTGATACATCTGGGCATGGATCTCCATGCCTGGTATTTCCAAGAACAAACTATGCTGGCCGCAGCATACAATAAAGCTTGCGCTGAAGCGCAAATTGCCGGCGGTCCCACCCCCGCACCACATACACCTGCGAGTCGTATTTTGCAATACGACGGTAGGGTCCCCACACACCCAGCCTCTCGCAGTAGGCACGAAGACCGCGGTTCCTCTTACTGCGACGTCCGGACACTCGATGAGGACGATTTCTCATATGGGTCCCGCCGCAGGGGCCCTATACATAGCCGCCTAGGCCCTCATGGCAAAACTAAGCGACAGTCTACAGCCCACCGCGGCTCCGGCATCCACAACCGCCTGGGGCCACAACCCCATAACGAGGGGTATGATCGTACCGACCCGGACGACCATACATATTGCGGGGAGTCCCACACAACTAACAGCCGATCGGGAGGACACCATTATGTTCCTCCCACGGAACCCCGCACTACATACCTCCGCGCTGCTAAGCGCAACCAAACCCAGGCTTGCAGGCCAAAATCTGCGGCCGAAAACTCAAAATTTGTACCGGAGATTGCCCACGCCGATGTCACTACGACTAAACTCCCACTAACGATTGGGAAGTACAATGGTTCGTCCGACCCGGACGACCACATGAACATTTTTACCGGCGCTGGGTGCAATGGCAAGTGGGATGAACCCACGTGGTGTCATTTTTTTCCCCAGACCCTAACGGGTCTGGCGAGGGCTTGGTTCGATTCTTTGTCAGTTGTATCACTGGCTTCATTTGAAGATCTGCAAGCAAGATTCCTTGCACATTTCAGCCAGCAGCGACGTCACAAACGAGATTCCATGGACGTTATGAACATTTGGTGCGGAGACAACGAAACTCTGGAGTCGTTTGTCGTCCGCTACAATAAAGAATGCCTCGAGATCGGCGGAGTTGCAGATCAAATGGCACGCAACCATTTCATTCGGGCCGTCAAGGACGATGATATGGTTATGACCATCTCAGGCAAGGAGGCTTGCCAAAAAGGTGGGACGACGTTATGGCCGCGGTCAAGACATACACCCAAACCTAGCGGTCCCTCAAACCGCATACTGTCAAGGCACAGCCCCAAGCGGAAGGTCAATCCTCCCGCCAAGACTCCAAGCGCAATAACAAGCGCAACCGAGACACGTGGAATCGTTGCAACGATTCCAAACCGTACGTTCCACGTAGCCACCAGCCCGACGCAAGGGTAACAATCAATGCCCAGCGCGAGAACCGGGCATCCAAGAAAGAATCTCGGGACCGTAATTGGACCGAGATCAACCAATCGCCTAGTGACGTCCTTCTCACGAACGCACAATTTTTGCGACCGGCCCAACCAATGAAGTCCAAAAAGAACCAGGACCTCACACTTTACTGTGAGTATCACAAGGACTCGGGCCACACAACCAACAACTGCATTAGTCTCCGACTGGAGATTGATTGAGCCTTGAAAGGGGAAGTTGCAACATTTGTTGCCAGGCGCACAAAAGCAAACCAAGCGCGTCATCCCCCACAACGAGGGCACCTCCACGGGTAAAAGGACAATGCATGTGGCCTCAACCCACATGATCAATGGAGGACGTGGAAAGCCGCGCAAGGCGGCAAGACGACCGGACAATGACTGGAAAGACGAACAAGTCGTCTTTCCAAAAGTCTGAGGCGGTCCGCGCGACAGGCGCGTCGTCGTCATTACAGGCTACCTGGCTCACTACTGCACGGAGCGATTATTCATCGACCCGGGCTGTACTTCTGACATTATATATGAGCAGTGCTTCAACCAGTTCGATCAGGAAGACAAAGATCGGTTGCAGCCGGTAGATTACCCTTTGGCCGGGTTCGCAGGGGAAACAGTATTCCCCCTGGGCCAAATCACTTTCCCCGTTCGCCTCACCAACGGCAGGCATACGCGAACGGAGGAGGTAAACTTCATGGTTTTACCCCACACCTCCCAATACGACGTACTTCTCGGACGAGAGTCCCAAGGCGATTTCAACATTATTACATCCGTACCCCACTCAGCCATCGGTTTTCCAACCGAGACGGGGGTCGCGATAATCTATGCCCGCAGAGAGGTTATATCTACGGACGAGCTGCGTCCGACCAAGATGGCGATGCCTACCCCCAACACCCAACCGGAAAAATGGGTTCTTAACGCAAGACACCCAGAACAAACGGTCACGTTGGGTCATGCCTTGTCCAACAACATCAGAGCGCGCCTGAAGCAACTACTCTTCAGGAATCAAGATATTTTCGCATGGACACCCGCAGACATGACAGGGGTGCCACACGAAGTGGCACAACATTTCTTGAGTACCTTGCCAGGTATCAAGCCAGTGATCCAAGGCCAACGCCACCTTGGGTCCGCAAAGAACGAGGCAATGCACGAGCAGGTCAAAGAACTGCTCTCCGCAGGCATCTTGCGGGAAGTCAAATACCAGACTTGGTTATCCAACACAGTCATGGTAGAAAAACCAACCGGGGGCTGGCGCATGTGCGTCGATTATAAAGATCTAAACAAAGCTTGCCCCAAAGACTGCTACGAACTTCCCGAGATCGACGATAAAGTCGATAACCTCGCCCCGTTCCGATGGAAGTGTTTACTCGATTGTTACAAAGGCTATCACCAAGTACAGATGGAAATCGAAGACGAAGACAAAAAGGCCTTCCGCACCCCTACGGGGAATTACTGTTATACAAAAATGCCGTTTGGGTTGCGCAACGCGGGCGCAAGCTATCAGAAGTTGATGAATGACACTTTTGGTGATCAAATCAGCAAAAGTGTCGAAATATACATGGACGACCTAGTCGTCATGAGCATGGAAGAGGATACCATGCTCAACGATATCGAAAGAACATTCCAAACTCTGCGGAGCGTCAATATGAAGCTCAACCCAGGGAAATGCTCGTTTGGAATGGAAGAAGACAAGTTCCTTGGATTCATCGTCACCAAAGATGGATTCAAGGTAAACCCGGAAAAAGTTCAGGCGATCGAGCGTATGCCATCGCCTTCCACAATGAAGGAAATGCAACGACTAGCCGGCCGGCTAGCAGCGCTAAACAGATTTTTAGCCAATCATGCAGCTAAATCTTATCCTTTCATAAAGACTCTGCGGCACTGCTTAAAAAAGGAACAATTCCAGTGGACCGCAGAGGCTGAAAACGCTTTCCGGGAGATGAAAAAGTGTTTGATCCAACTCCCAACTCTAACCGCACCACGCAAGAAAGAACCACTTATCTTATACCTATCCGCCGCAGACAACGTGGTGGGTGCGGTACTCATAGTGGAGCGAGAGGGAGTTCAAACACCCATCTACTACATCAGCAAAATGCTCAATGATCCAGAGACAAGGTACTCAATCATGGAGAAGTTGGTACTCGCACTGGTGCACACATCAAGACGGTTACGACGTTACTTTGCAAATCACGTCATCACCGTGTTAACCAACTACAGGATCGGGCCAATCCTCTCCAAACCCGAAATCTCTGGGAGATTAGCAAAATGGGCCATTAAATTGGGCGCACACACATTAATCTATAAACCGCGCCCCGCGATCCAAGGCCAGGTTCTAGCTGATTTTGTTGCCGAGGTACCGGCGAATCGCATCCAAGAATGCGAAGAAGAACAAAACCCTACACCACCACCATCCTCAACAGACACTTGGGCACTATATACCGATGGTGCATCCAATGATGATGGTGCAGGTGCAGGTCTGCGACTCGTCAGCCCCGATGGCCAAGAGCTCACCTATGCAATCCGCCTCGATTTCAAAAGCACAAATAACGAGGCAGAGTATGAGGCTCTACTGGCAGGGCTGCGTCTGGCAGTCAAACTCGGCGTCCAACACCTGGAGGCACACGTCGACTCACTACTAGTTGCAGGACAAGTGCGCGGCGGCTATGCCGCAAAAGGGGATATCATGATCCTCTACCTCGAACAAGCCTTGCAACTAAAATCAAAGTTCACTTCTTTCAATATCCGCCATATCAATAGGAGTGAAAACAAACCTGCGGATGCACTTTCAAAACTCGCATCCACCAGTTTCCAACCCCTGGCAAAGGAGATACGCATTGAGATTTTGCAAAATCCCTCAGTACCCCTCCGCCTGGTCAACGTCATCCAGTACGGTACAACATCCTGGATGACACCAATCATTGCATACTTTGAATCAGGTGTCACTCCCGAAAGTAAAGCAGAGGCACGCAAGTTGCAATACAAAGGGTGCTATTATCAGATGGGAGACGGTATTTTATACCGCAAATCATACCTGGGGCCACTCCTACGATGCGTCGACCCTTAAGATGCCACGTATTTAATCAGAGAGATACACGAAGGAATATGTGGCATACACGCAGGCCCACGCATGGTGGTGGCCAAAATCATGAATGCTGGGTATTACTGGCCCGGCATGCACCTAGACGCGGTCAAAGTATTGCGCAAGTGTTTCAATTATCAGCGGCATGCTCCCAAAACCTTGCGCCTCAAGAACAACCTGATCCCCGTCACCACCGCATGACCATTTCAAAAATGGGCAATCGATTTTAGCAATTTACTCATAATATAATAATAAATATTAAAGAGGAACATTTGGAATCAATTCATGTTTCTACATATTAAAGAGGAACATTTGAAGTCAATTCATGTCTCTACATAATGGTTGAACCTTGTTTAGTTACTTAGTAGATTCAACCGGCTTGTTAAATATTATAAACATGGCCTTAAACTTTTGACTTGGCAAGAAATAGCTTTATCATACCCATTTGCATACAGACCATCACCATCATCATGATCATCATCATACTAGGTATATTCCTCCAATAGCAAAGCTAAGGTACGGTCTAAGGAGGGTAAGATGTAGACAGTCTTACCTCTACCCCGTAGGAATAGTGAGGCTGCTTCCAGTGAGACCTCCGGCTCGATAGTAGTTTTGCATCAAGCCTTGGACATAAGGCACATAACACTAAGCAATTGAGAAAAACGCCGATTAGTGCATGTACCCCCTTGTCTTTCGGCTATTAACACTACCACATGATGCATGATTAACCATCCCCTCTTTTAACGTTATTTTCACGAAATTAGTAAAATAACGTTAAAATTAGTGCACTTTCACTTTTGCCCCCCGAGGGCCCACACATATATACATTATATACGCATACCGCAAGGAATGCCAACCCATTTCCATACAGACAAACACACAAAAAGGGCCGTGTGAAAAAGATAGACTGAAAAAATGACCTAAAAAATATCCCCCAGCGGTTTTTCTTTTTTTCTCTAAAAAAATGGAATTTAGAACTTTTTGTAGTTGCGTATTTTTAGCACACTACTAAATTTTCATTAGAAATATTAGTATTAAAAAATATTGCACTATTAGTCTATGACTGAACAGCTATGCTCAGAAGCTTAAATATCATGCTCTGAATGTGCTATATTTGTTTTTCTTTAGTTCCAGATCTGAGACAAACTATATCGCAGAAGTGGTTGAGACAATAATGTGTAAACTAGATTTGAAACAACTAAGTACTCCAGCTCATTTGATTGGAATGGAGGCTCGAGTTGAAGTCATCAATTCATGGTTGAAAAATGAGCAATATAGTGCTATAGCAATTTGTGGCATGGGAGGCAGTGGCAAGACAACACTCGCCCAATACATTTATAACTTAAACAAGCAAGATTTTAAAAGCAGCAGTTTTATTGAAGTGAATGGAAAACAACCTTATGGTTTGCTTGGGCTACAGAAACAACTTCTAAAAGATGTTTTAGGTGTAAAGAAAATAAGAATATCTAGTGTTTCTGAGGGCACACATAAGATTGAGGAGGTCTTACAAATGAAAAGGGTGCTTGTTGTTCTTGATGATATTGATAAACACGAACAATTAAGTGCCTTACTTGGGACAAAGGCGTTCCCTACACAAAGTAAAATCATAATAACAACTAGGCTTCTAGGTTTACATGCTTGGTTTGGGTCCATACCTTGGAGGTGCTGGGTGCACGAACTCGGTTTGTTGAATGATGTTGAGTCATTAGAGCTTTTAAGTTGGCATGCATTTGGATCCAAAATTCCTATGGAAGGTTTCAAGGAACATGCGGTACAACTAGCACAATATTGTGGAGGAAATCCGTTGGCTCTTAAAGTATTAGGTTCTTCTCTATTTATTAGTAATGATGACCCAGGGAGGAGAAATAACATGAGAAAAATTTGGGAAAGTAGAAGGAACTCACTAAACACATTAAAAGGTGATCTTGATAATGACATCCAGTGTGTACTACAAAAGAGTTTTGACTCCTTGCCACTTCGCACTCACAAAGAGTTATTTCTACATATCGCTTGTTTCTTTATTGGTGAATATAGAGTCCATGTGGAAAAGATATTAGAGGATGAATTATATGCAACATCTGGGATCTTGACCCTCATTAACAGATGCCTTCTTACCATTTCACCTATTGGCAAACTAACGATGCATCAACTGCTTCAAGAAATGGGAAGAAACATAGTTAGTGAAGAGTCCAAAGATCCTGCAAAACGTAGTAGAGTATGGCGTGATGTTGAATCTTATCAAGTTTTGAGGAAAGAAGATGTAAGATGTTTCTTACATGTATCTTTAAGCTTATATTCCATTTCACAACCTTTTATTTCAAATACAGTTCTCTAATTTCATGTCTGTCTCTATTAGGGTTCAAATACAATTGAAGGTTTAGCACTCGACATGCGCAAGGTCGAGCATGGGATGAAATCAGAGGTAAGAGAAAAAAGTTAGTTATTGTTTGGTACTTAGCAATATCTACTATGATATACTTAATAGACTATAATTTCCATACGTCAATATGGGAATAAAATGTTTTCAGTCCTAAAGATCAAACATGTTCTTCATAAAAATTGCTTAGAACTAGAATTTCACCTGTCAGGGATGAGCGTCAGTTCCGAACCTTCAAGAACCGGTCCAACCCAACCTGGAACCGGGACTGAATTAAAAATATTATAATTATAAGAACTGAAATGGAACCATGATAGGCACCTAACATGTTTAAAACACAGGAGCCACAATCACCATGATGGTTTACTAACATTCCTTTGTTTTCTCACATTCCTATTGACCATGCAACCCTATCAATTGAATGAAGAAAAAAATTGAGATTTCTTCTTGATCAGTTGTTTGTTGGCAGCCATTCTAATAATTTTTTTTTTGTGTTGATTATTCTACTTGTTTCTATGGAACCACATTAATAAAACGAGCTAGTGTCTCTTCAAATAGTTTTTAACACATTTAATTCTGCATATGAAGCTTGTTAATTAATTCTCTTCATTCTAAATTTGCAGGAATCAACCCTTAAAACAAGTTCACTTGCAAAGATGAACAATCTAAAATTGCTCCAGCTCAAATATGTGGAACTCACTGGTTGCTACGATAATTTTCCTGACTTAGTATGGTTGTGCTGGCATGGGTGTCGTTTGCAAACAATGCCATCTGGGTTATTGATGAGCAGCTTGGTGGTTTTAGACATGAGTCATGGACACATGGAAAAGTTTGAATCTCCCATGGTAAAATGAATTCGAGCTTTTTCTGTTTATCACTTGAACCTTTAGCTTCTCTGTTTTAGACAGTCTTCATATGAATACACAACTATAATCTAAATTTGTTATGTTTGGAATAGGTTCTTAATTCACTCAAGACACTAAGGCTTAAAGGTTGTGGCAACCTTGTCAGTATCTGCAGTTTCCACCAACTCCCTAAACTTGAGGAGTTGATCCTCTGGGATTGTGGCAGTCTCACTCATCTTTGTAACTCCATAGGAGACCTTGAGAATCTTAATTCTTTGGATTTGGATGGGTGTACCAAACTGTGGAAGAGTGTAAATCAAGCGGAAACAACAATGCATCCAAAAAAGTCTTCGTTTTCCTTACCTCAGTCATTAAGGTGGTTGGAGCTAAAGAACTGCAGCTTAGAGTTTAATAGTGATGTTTGTGTGACATTCCATGCCCAATCATTTATTAACCTGTATTTGTCAGGTAATCCATTTGATTACCTGCCCAATAACATTGACCTTAAAATGCTTCGCTTTCTCAAATTGCAATGCTGTCCAAACCTAAAGTCTCTCCCATGTATCCCAAGTACGCTAGAGGAGTTGCATATAGATTGGTGTACATCACTGGAGAGAGTAACATTCCAATCAGGTCGTTTTAGCCTACGGGAGTTGGCTTATGAATGTTGTTTCAAACTATCTGAAGTCCAAGGTCTTTTTAAATTAGTGCCGGTAGCGAAAATGGAAGCAGCAGAACTGGGTGACATGCAGTGGATCAAAGCATATGAAGATCATAAGGTGGACCTGATCGGTGATGAGATTACTAAAGGCAGAATTTGGCATACCCAGGTTATCTCTCTTCATATATGTATCCTGCAAATTGGTTTAATATATGACTAACGGAATTTTATGTGGTGTAGATGTTGTATGAATATGGTATAAGGAGTACCTATCTGCAAGGCATAAAGGATCAAAGACTGCCGACATATGAGTATACTTCGTCATATAGTTTCTTATCCTTTCGTGTACCTTTTGATCATGGGAAAAACAGGATCAAAGGATTAAACGTAAGTTTCAAATACAGAGCAACAGGATCACAGGATAAAGATGTGTGGAATTTGTGGGCCAAAATCAGCAACAAAAGCAAGGGTCTTACTTGGGTATACAACCCTATTGTGTATTGCAAACCCAGAATTGATGAAGATGTTGTGTGGTTAAGCTACTGGCCAATCGGGAAGATATTAAATGTTGGTGATGAAGTCGAAGTGGTTATCTTTTGGGAGAAAGGAATGATGATAGTAAGTGGTTGTGGTGCCAGCCTTGTGTATGTGGATGGTAGTAAAGTAGATGAAGAGAACTGTGATATTAACACTATGAAAGAGGAAGAAGTGATTGGAGGAGATCTGTCTGCATTTGAGGTAAGCACGGGATGCTATTATCTTTGTCGTCATGATATTTTTGGTCTAGAGACCTCGTATATGTTAAAGTGGATGTTTGGTGATAACATTCACTATACAGGTATGTTCCTGATTGAGCTATTTATGTATGGTTTCAGTTGATATTAGGCTAAAAATAACGATAAAGACAGTAATATCATAAACAAATACTGACAGATTCACAAGGGTGGAAAAAAACTCACCAGACAGGGAACTCTAGGTGGCTGAAGGATGTTGTGAACACCTATGTGAAAGTAAGTATATATTTATTTTAGGCAGGAATGCCAATTATTTCTCCGTGATACAACCAAAATTTATATGTTAAATCCCTTCACCAATTTTTTATGCATCAATGAAATACATAGAGAATTTCAGTTAGACATAAATATTCCAATCCTTGGTGGTTCTTATTGTCTTCTGTTCTTAAATTTGTTGTTTGATCCTATATTTATGCTCTTTTCAGATAATTGAGCTGGGATTTATCTTTAGTAGTGAATGTGAAATTGACAAAATAAAGAAGGCGGTATCTAGTATTATGGGTGTTGAATCTGTTTCCTATCGTAATGAAACTGGTAAACTAACTGTGAGGGGATATGTTGATCCTCTAGAAGTGGCAACATGTGTGAGGGAAATTGACAACATGGAGGTGGAAATCTTATCTGTTAAAACTTTTATTGAATAAAAGGAATATTTTATAGTCCTAACATGTATACACTTGACTACATATTGACTATTGTGTATTTAGCCTTTATAAGCTAATCTTTATGCTTTGCTACCAAACGTTTAGGTTCGTACTAGTTCACCTTTTCAGTTTACAAATACACAACTGAATCAGTTAACCCAAGCCCATTACTATGATACCATCCTCCATATTCACATCACCAAGCCCACGGTTTGCTTGTGTGACAAACGGCAAAATTCCGGTAATTCCGTACAACCTGAACAACTATTTCAATTTTTATTTTCGCGTATACGACTTGATTTTAATTAATTAAAGTCTTAAAAGTCTAGGAATTACAAAAATCATAGTGAATTACAAATCTGTTGCCATTGGAAACATTATCCTAGACTAACAATAGGAACGCGAATAAACGATACTTGTCAGCACTAGTCGCGGTACAGTCTGACACGATGAAAACAAGACATACGGATATGTCTACACAAATGTTCTATAAAAAGCTTTGTCCAAAAATAATATATGCCTTGTTATTTACAAAATTCCAATTAAAAACCAAATTGTCCAAGTCCGCAGAAAAATACAGCAATCATGCGGGAGTGTACAACATTCCGCGGAATGAAACAGTAACAGTCCGAAAACCCAAAAATAAATATTATTTGACATAAATAATATAATGGGTATTAAACACGACACAAAATCTGCAATCAAATCTTATTGCGTTAAGCTACACGACTAGTTCAGTAAACTGCCAGTCAGCAAAGCCGGTACCGGGACCGTGTCAAAAATAATAAAAATTTTAGTCTAAGTTGGATTAATTATTTGGATAATAAAACATGTGCAACAATAATTTTTGTTATGTATTTATCTAAACAAAACACGGTGTCAGTATTTAACCCAGTACAGGACCCAAACCGACTTTTTCAATCCGAATTACAAACTAAAAATTTTGCTGAACTGATTTTACCTAGTGTCACACTACTTTAAAATATTAGAGCTTAAAACCTTGTAGATATTTTTATATAAAATATCAAAGTTATAAAAATGCTTAAAGTTTATAGTTTAAACAATATTTTTTATAAAAATGCAGCAAATAAACCCTTATACATGGCTGATTTTCGGTCATCTGGGTCCCCCCCCCCCTCCAAGCTTACTCACCTAATTGCTTTATTGGAACAAGAAGTGTATGACTAGTGGCATTTTCCAAGATTTTGATATCTCTTACACTCCATCTTTTACCATTCTCCAAAAACCATAAACTCTTCTTCTCTGTCTCTCTAAAATCGTTCAAGCCAAACACCCCTCACTCCATCTTCACTTCAATCTTCAAACTCAAGAGTTCATGCACTTATAGAGGTCCATGGATGAAACAAGCTACAAGGGTGTTTAGAAAAGCTATTAGGAGTCTTTTTGGTGGAACTTGAAGCTTTGGATCAAGAAGATTTCTTATCATCTTTGTTTCCTTGCAAAATTTGTAAGAACATCATACTAGTTTCACTTTTATTCTTGATTTCTTTTACAAGTTCATCATAAACCCATATGAAAAACAACAAGAAACAACTAAAAATCATTATTTTTAACCATGATTTTTCTATGATTAAGAGATGAACTTGAAGAAATCTACCCTAATAAACTTGAATCTTGGTTATTTTTACTCAAAAAATATGATCTACATACATGAATGTAGGATCAACCAAGATTCATCAACAAAGTGATGAACATGAATTTTTGATGAACATGCATGCTAGTAAAATGTAAGAAACCATTTAAAACCAAGAAAATAAATTTTTGAAAAATTTCTTGAATAAAGTTTCCATTTTTGGAAAGAATCAAAATCAAGAAATATGTTGGTAGTAAACGTTTTGAATACATATATATGCTTCAAATGACCTTGTGAGACATCTAAAACAAGAGTTTTTCATAAAATCTTGTTCTACAAATTTTTGGCAAAAATAAAGAATAAAGTTTCTTTTTTAGGAAAGTTAAGAACAATATCATGTTCATGCTACTTTTGTTGAAAAATTTTGATAGATATTGATACTTGATAATGTTTTGTATTGAAATAAATTGAAAACAAGTTTTGTATAAACTTGGGGAAAAATCCATATTTCAAACAAAACTATGGCAAAATTGTTATAAATTTTGTTATGTTTTTAAAGGTTGTTAAACAAGGAAGTATGTAACTAAAACAAATATTTGAGGTCTTGAACATGGTTAAACAAATTTTGGACAAAGACATAAATCCATGTTTTATAAAAAGATTTCTAAATAAAATTGACAAGTATATATTTTGCATAAAATGTGTACTTACAAAAATAATCATCAAGTATCATAAGTATATATTTTTTGATGTGTACATCATATGTTAGTTCTAGTAGGAAAATGCAAAATTGTTACACATCCATAAAAATTACAAAATATATATATATATATGAACTTGAATAACGAAATAAAATGTCCACCCTTGGACACGAAAACACAAATGAACAAATTCGGACACTATTGGACAATATGGCCTTTTGGACAAACTAAAACGACACAAACAAAACAAATGGTAAAACGAGACGGATGACACAAACGGTACAAACGATACGAATAAATAAAACCGACAAGTAGTAAACGACTATAACAAAATACGAGCCGTCACACAAGTTTATGCACTAAAATGATTCAACTATGTCATAAGTAATGATTTTTATAAAAATTAGATTTTTATAAAAATAGAAGTATTACTAATATTATTTTTGGGAAAAATTACAAGTTTTGTCCTTTATCTTTATAGTACTTTACAGGCGGTGTCCTTTTTTTCAAATGTTGACAGGCGGTGTCCTTTAATAGATATTTTGTTACAAGTTTTGTCATTTCCACCCAACCTGGTTAAAAAACTCAGTTAATTTGTGGCACATGATAAGCACATGAGGGTAATTATGTCTTTTCCACCCCACCACTTAAATGCAGGTACTGCTTGATCCTGATCCGATCCTTGTTCTCCATCTATTATCCATCAATTCACAACAACAAATCAATCAAAACACAACAAACTACACTAATCGGTCAATTTGAAACCCTAGATCACTCGTTACAAGCACAGGAAATGAAATAATACCAGAATCGTTAACTATCATTAACTTTAGTTGAATTCGATGAGTTTTAATGTCGAAACGGATGCATACGTACCTGGATCTGGTTTCGATTCAGGAATTTGATCTGGAGATTGAACATTGGCGGTTTTGGACTGAAAACAGCCCATTGTTGATGATTTTTTTCACATAAATTTGCAGGAAACACACAGTGTGAGGTGTGATAAGTGATGAGAGGTGAATGGAAACCCTAGAAATGGTGTGTGTGTGTGAGAGAGAGAGAGACAAAGTTGCAGGTAGAGAGAGAGGGTGATTTGGGGAAGAAGAAGAAGTGAGTCGCATGATGAAGTCAACCCTTTCATTCCCCTGCACAATGTTCAAAATCACACACCATACCTTCAAGTCAACCCTTTCATTCCCCTACACAATCGAAACCGCATACAAATCCAAACAAGGTAATCTCTACACACTCGAATTTGAATCTTGCACCGGTTGATGAATTTTGATGAGGGTGAACTCTGATAATTTTGATGAGGGTGAAACCGCATACAGATTCACTTTTGTTCCGTCAAGGTCCGTTGACAGTAGATAGGTGTTTGGTTAGGGTTGGGGTGGGTGCGGCGGCGACGGATGGTGTGGTTGTGGTGGTGTTCGGAGGTGGGAGATGATGATGTGGTTGATGTGTGGGCGGCGGATGGTTGTTGTGGTGGTGGTGGGAGGTGGGAGATGATGTTGGTGGTAGAAGTGTGGGCGACAGCAGATGGTTGTGGTGGGAGGTGGTGGTGGATGATGGTTGAGAAGGATGGCGGATGGTTGTGGTGGTGGGAGGTGGGAGATGGTGGTGGTAGATAAAGGCCGAGAGAGAGAGAAAAAGAGAGAACTCTGTGTGTTTGTAGAGAGAGAGAGAGAGAGATTTTAATTTTTTAAATAGATATTAGTTTTTTAAATTCTTTTTGTTTTATTTTATTAAAAAGATTTATAACTAAATAGGTAGAAAGACTAAACTACCCCTGTTTGACCAGACTTAACAAAAAAACCTAACTGGATTAGGGCTAAAGGACAAGACTTGTAACAAAATACCTACTAAATGACACCGCCTGTCAACATTTGAAAAAAAGGACACCGCCTGTAAAGTACTATAAAGATAAAGGACAAAACTTGTAATTTTTCCTTATTTTTTACTAGCCTAAAATTTTATATTTTAAAAGTAGCCCATAAATTAAAATTTGGGCTATGCCCATTTCTTATAAATAAAAATTTGGGCTAGGCTCATTTTTACAAAACAATGGACTAAAATATATTTTAGTCAAAATTGGGCTAAAGCCCACTTTATAAAATACTTGGGCTAAAAACCCAATCTTTACAAATTATTATGGACTAGATATATTTTTAGAAAACAATTTAGGCTAGGCCCATTCTTACACAAATTATTTGGGCTAAGCCCACAACTATAAACTAAATTGGGCTAGGCCCACTTTTATAAAATGTTTTGGGCTAAGGCCCACTCCTACAAATTAATTTAGGCTTGACCCATTTTAAATAAAGTTATTTGGGCTAGGCCCATAAGCACCTAATACCCAAAATGGACTTAAATTCTAAAACATAAATTAAGCCCATTCAAACACGAATCAAATAGAATAAATATATATACAAGGAAGTTATATATATACGAAAACACAAAAACAAAATACAAGATAGAATATTTGTACGATACACAAAAACAAACCTAAGTGTCTAACTAGATTAGAACACTTTTAGGTCGAGAAACGAATCACGAACAAGGAATCGAATAGAGATTTGCACGAAACGCAAATCTGTGAGTTCATGTTTCATCTTTTACTTTGAATGTTTATAGTTTTAAACTTTCGGGGATGTATACATGTTACAAATAGTATGATGATACGATGAAAGTATTTTGATCACATGCGGATAGGTGTTTAAAATAAAAGGGACCATTAATGAATAAACAAGTACCGAGGAACAAACAAATAGATCTATTTGGGTTTTGGCAAGCCCCACTCTTAACGGCAACGATAACCACGATCGTTAAGAGTGCCTTTGTGTCCAAACTAGTGTCGTTGACACACACGATAAATTGTCAGGGTTTGGTTGCCTCCTAATCTGGCATACATATTAGTGTCCTTGCAACACACTAATGATCATACAATTTTTTTTATCATACTATACAAAAACAAATTTTATTACTTCAAATGTTTTGGAGACTCATTTGATGCGAAAACAAAATAACATGAATACACTCAACTTTTGTTGACGTTTTCAAAATTAACATGTATTACAGGAGATGAGTGGACGGCTTTGGGAAAAAATATGTTCAAGTGGTTATCAAGAATGCAAGCCTTTGAGATGTCATTCGTTTTCAGTTGTTATGTTATGTATAGCTGTTTTAATCTTTGAATAATGTTGTTAAAACTGTGGTTGTTTTAAATTTCGAACAAGACATATGTAATGTAAATTATGGTTTCGAATCGAATGTATGGATGAACATCTTTTATGTTTCAAATATGTTTTTTACTCGATTGATTGTAACGATTGCTGCTCTCGTCACACCTTGCAATATGCTTCCGCACAAACCGAAAATCGGGGTGTGACAGCTTATTTAGTGCAAACATTGCTTGGTGGCGATCCAAGAAAACAACTGATGATTCGTGATCCACTTGCTATTATCAAGAAAAGCTGATGATTTCTTATCGACTAATTATCATAGATGTCTACCATCCGATATTAGATTTATCGGTCAAGTTCGGGTTAGGTCATGTTACATTTTTCTAAGCATTCCCAATAACCATCTAAACTCTAAATATGATTACATGAAAAAACTACATATGAAGCAATGGAATTATAAAAAATCATGTAATTAATAAACCATAAACATTCATGAAGCAATGGGATTTGTCTGGTTTACACCTGTGGTATAGAGGGTGTCACGTATTGACGTTGAGTTATGATGATATGGGCGGGTACAAAGTCATGATGAAATAATGTGGTTTATAATTCATGTATATTCATGAACTTACCAGCTATTATAGCTGACACGTCTTTTAAGCATGCTTCACAAGTGATGACACATGATCATTGCCCGTCATCCCAGATTCCCAGGCTTAAAATAGTGTGGTGGAATAGTGTATCCCAGATTTGTGATAGTCTAGTAGAAATGTATATCCTAGATTGTGTAATCTCGTGGAAGTTTTATACTATCAAATTAGGCTTAGTCTGATCAGATGTTGCATTTCAGTTTTTAGACCTTGTAAAGTAAGTTGTTAATGAAAAAAATAAGCACTTTTTGTATCTACTGTGTTATAAAAATCCTTATCGGATGACGTGTCACAATTGATATAAGAGCCAAAGGTTTTAGCGAATTAGGTATTCAGTAAGGATATCTAGGCTTCAACCTTGGAGATTAGGCCTGTCTAAAAAGGCAAGTTATATACTTAAAAAGGTAGTTTTTAGATAAGGATGCTAGGGGAGGCATAAGACCTGAATTTGTGTGTAAGCTTGATTCAGCTGACTCCGATACACAAGTAATAAATGAACCCAAGTACGAATCTACTTAGGGTGCAGAGTCACCAAGATATGCTTATAGTGACAATTACAAGTTAGTAACCTCATTTAGCTATGACTCTGTAACCACCACCTTCAACAACAGTTACCCATACCTCCCGTTCCCTCACTTGTCACAAAACTTAGCAAGAGTCCAACTTAATGGATATCCCACATCCAAAGAGGAAGTAGATTCCAACGAACCACCTAAGCCTCCAATCCATACCATCCTGTAAAGAGATTCCCATCACCAGTGGAACCTAAACCCTTCCATAGAGTGCCTATAAACCGAAATAGCCCAATAATTTATTTAAAATAGCAAACGACTTCCAAAAATCATGATTCCAGCGCCATTAGAAGCATATTTTGAACTAGCACATTATCGACTCAAGAAAATCCAGTTTTTGTTACGTTATGACCCGGTTACAGCCGATTAAAGTCGGATGTTACTGTTGGACAACTTACTGTTTTCGCTGCTCGATCCCGCAAACGATTATCTAGCGTTGTCACACCCCAACCGATGGCGGAAACATCAGGATGAGACGAACAAATCGCTCAAAGCATCATAACATTAATTGTGACAATAGATATTAAATCAAATTTTATGAAATTACTAAATTGTCATACAAAATTCAAATCCAAAACCAAATTGTATCAAACAAAACAAAGATTAACATTGTTTATTTCTAAGGTGTGTTTCTATGTTCACCCTAGCTTGATTATTCAACATCTCTACTATCAACCTGCAACATGTATTAAAATAAGATCAACAAAAATGTTGGCGAGTATACAAGTTTAATACATAGCATAAATAGATTAAAATTGATTAAATGTACTCATATCCAACATGAATAGCATAACACAAGTTACTAATATGCTGAAACGGTGTCACTATATGTCAAACCAAAGTTTCCAATGCAAATTGCTTTTCCCCAAGACTCAAGGGAGGTTAACATGTTTTACTTAACTATATCCCAAGACTCAAGGGCGGTGCGTTATTCCTATAGCGCTATAATTGTTAAGGTAGGCTAGCAAAGTTAATGAGCATATTGCCACACTCCAAAAACGTCGCAGCGGAATATAAAACGTAGTGGTGACGGAAGCTGGTGCCCATTTATATCTTGATGATCGATGCATTAATTTGTTGGACATTTCACTTAATTAAAACATAGATTTTAAAACATGAAGTCTTAAAGTCTGTTTCAATCTCACCACAGTTAAATTGTTTTGATCCTTATGGATCTTATTACATTGGTCCTAGTAAGTTTAAAAGTCAGTCCAACAATTTAAGTGACAAAACATGCATCAACAAACACAAGATACGCCATAATTCCCGAAGCCGAACTCAAGTACCTGTAGAACACGTTAAAATCAAGTGTCAACACAAAGGAAGGTGAGTTCACTTATTCACATATAATCAATTTTATTCCAAGGAAAACTTTCTGATTAGGTGTTTATTTGTAAACATCCATATAAATTTTAGAAAGTCCATTTTACTTCCTTAATAAAATCCATGGACCTTCCGTCGGTTCATCAATCCGACAACTGTAATATATATATTGCCCAGGTTTTGTATATTAAATTATTGCGTCAAATTTTCAGACTCGTATGTTAGCTAGACGATACGGACTATATATTAACCATGCAAGGATAATCAAAGCTAGACAATAAACAAAATTTAAATTCGTCGTTTGACTTGACACGGGGCGATCGGTCACGACGGGGTTGTCAACCCGATAGATCTACCAACAATTCATCGCATGCAATACTTAAATGATTAAACGACATCATGGGCGCAGGGTCCTCTTGAAGGACAATATGATGTCTGCCATACGTACAATATATATCCCCTACTAATATGACAATTTAATACACGACCTTGTACGAATTCCCCTTACTCTCCATCATATGAGACCCAGTCAAGAATTCGTCCTCAACTGTACGGTCATGTTTCACTTAGGAAATACCGTACTTTCAATATTCATTCATCAAAAACGTTTTACTTGAAACGTATGACTTATCAAATCACATATATTTTCAATGAAAATATATATTTTATATTAAAAGGTATGTTTTATTTCGAAAACATTATTAAACCCTTTTATTGACGTGTTCTACCCCCAAAATATATACTGTCACACCCCCAAAAATACCACCCAGGGAGTGTCCCTGATAGGCGTGTGACGGACTGACAATGAGCCACTAATTACATTGAACCCACAAGTTGTTAAACGATGTTCTTAAATTAATAGTAAAATCCCATCGTAAGTTTATACGAAAACCAATATGTCAGCGGAAGCAAATAATAAACCAAAAACTAAGTTGTTCAAAAACCAACGTGTAATAGTAAATAAATAATCACATGAGTCTCTTCAGTCGACCCATGACCACTCCTGCTCCTCCAGACAGCAAGTTTCCAGAGCCAAGATACCTAACGACCTGCGAGCATGTAACAAGTGTATCAGACAAAGCTGGCGAGTCCACAGTTTAAGAAAACGTTTGTTACCAGTTGAATGTAAAACAGTTCAATAACCAATGCAAGTAATATTGTTAATATCTCAATTCCAAACAAGACGGCACCTGAAGTACATGACTGCCCTTTCCCATTTACTCCTATCCAGTACTGGGCCCGACTGGGTCATTAGTTCACATCCGTCCTCTCTAGGAGCGGTGTGAGGGTGCCAAACCTAAGTAGCGCTACCAACTAATACCCGTTACCCTCCAGGTAACAACATAAGGGACTTACAAGAATGATAGGTGAGAATATTAACCAATATACCCGTTTTTACCCAAAAGACTTATCCCTCCACGGGATACCCACTGATTGTCCCCAACCACTGGGACGCATGCTCGAATGTAGTGAACTCACCTTAGGTTTGCTCGGTAAGACTAGATATTCGTTTACAGTTGGTCAATCAAATCCTATTAGAATCACCAGTGACAATCAGTTTCACCATCACGTAAATCACAAACTTATGTGCACAATGTACAGGTCATAACCAATATAGTTCGTACACAAATCGTAGCAAGTATTCATACCGACACGCATTCACATTACAAGTTAACACCCAATAACATCCATCATGTAACACATTGTTTAATCTAATACCAAGACCAACCCTGCCAGCCCAACTTAGTCCCCTGGCCCATTAGAAAATATAATAAGCCGCAAACGTGAACCCTTTACCCGATCCGGCCCAATTACGACAACCCACTAATTAGTGCAGCCACTTTAACTCGTAACCGTGCGGCCCAGCAAGGTGTATGGCTAGGTTCTGCATAGCCCATAAATCCCCAAGCCCATTATCGTGTGTAATCCCATTCCATAAGTGATCCGTTTTCATTTGAGTGTGGCCCAATTACACATGAAATCAAACACTTATGTTCATTTAACCCAACCATTTTGTTTTGTAAAGTCTAGTGCAGCCCAAGTTCGAATTCGATTATGTTGTGGCCCATCTTGGTAGACCGATTGTGTGTGTGACTTATTATTAAAATCATATCATCAGTTTTGCAAATATACTAAACAGTTACATGTCCCATAAATTTATCTCTTAATCCTTTGCAAACAACCACCCTCATCAGATCACAATTTCATTTACATCACATAATAAACATTGAAAATGGAGTTATGGTTATTATATTTTCAACCAACTCATACATATAAATATCATTCATGTTGGCGGCTGCATGCATATATGTAAAGAAAACATGTGGGGACCCCTTCAACCTAGCCTATGTGCCTACACATAGAGATCACATGAAGGTGCCTTTAATTGTCACTTTCATATACCTCAAAAGTCACCTGTACATAACTTTGACTAAATTCAATTCACTTAAATGGATTCTGACATTACATAGGAATTCCCATGCATAGACTTACCATCATCATCGATCATAATAAAAATATAGTCACATGTACATGGTTTTAATTATAACCCTAATCCATATATATGAATGTTAATCATCAGGCTTAACAGCTCGTATTTAAGCATAAGGTCAATTAAATCGGACCAATCATATTATGTTACATAACCATCTGTTACATCAAACCTTTATCATCAACATCATAGATCGAACATTCAAACTCATAAGCCCTAACCTCCTTTCTAACCATTTATATCAGATTCATAACCATTAAACACAACATCAAGTTTACGTATACCTTCAAAAGATCCATGCATACATATTATTATGAACCAGTCAACCCTATATTAATTAATAATAACCATCACCATTACGGCTTACACATACCAGAGACTAGCATCATACAAGAAGCCAACGCCATTTAATCATATGTAACGACGCAACAGAATCATGATCGACTAGACTTGAAATTCTAATAAACAACAAAGGTTGAAAACAACTTAACATACTAACCAAATATTAGTTGTTGCCAGACACGAGACCAATTTCAAGAAGAGTATAACTTCGAACGGATGAGGACTGTCGTCGACTTCAATGCACGCAATAGGGTGTTTAGGGTGTATGAAATACCTATAAGTGTGCGCATATAAACCACTTTAACAGTGGCCGGCCCAAGTCCCAAATTTCCTTCTTGGGCTTCCCTTGATCCATGTATGATTATGATATAACTATGTGTATGCAAGTTTTGGTTGGGCCTCAGTTATGTGAGCTTAAGGATAATTAAGAGGGGTGTGGCCTAGGCCCAAATATACTAGCATGTTAACTAACCGAGTTATCATAAGCGTTTAAGTTTAATATAGCAACACAGAATGTTTAATACATTAGAAAGAAATAACGAGAAGTTACGGTCGCAAGATCAGCGTTACCAACCTTAAAAGTTCGGGTTGTCACATCATCCCCAACTTGAAAGAAATTTCGTCCCGAAATTTGACAAGCAATACAGAGGAGTGAAGCGATAGAAACTCAAATTAAACTATATGCAACACCATACACATAATAATCAAGCATTACACACAATCACCAATCATCCAGATAACTACGCAGACACCACGTAAACCAAATTGTAGAAACAGAATCGCGAAATCAGTCGGGTGTCACATCATCCCCAACTTGAAAGGGAATTTCGTCCCGAAATTCGCAATGATTTCAGAAGTTGCTTCCACCGTTTAAATAAGTTGATGACACCCGAGCTTCCTCTGATCATTGCGTTCAGATAACAAAGTAAACACAAACGTTCCATCGAACAAAAACTGCCTTAAGTTTGAGACATAAACGATATCATGCACGTTACCCAATTCGTCGGGTAACTCGAGTTTGTAAGTCATGTGATCTATTCCTCCCAGAGTGTTGTATGGCTCAAAGTGATGTAGGTTAAGCTCGTCACGCTTCCCAAGCGTACCACACCCTCCCAGGGTGAGACTTTCAATCATGATACGATTGCTTATAGCGATCTTCCTGTGTTTCCTAAGCCTATCAGCTTTCCTGACGGTCACTTGTTGCCGCCAGACGATTTCCGATTGAAACAATCTTCCCAAGAGTTTCAAGTACAAGTCGTGGGCCTGCGATTGCATTGTTAACCACCTTAATCCAATAAAGAGGTTGGTGTCACTATCCATGCAATGCCTCAAACAGAGCTGTCTGAATACTAGAATGGTAATTGTTGCAGTAAATTCAACCAGAGGTAGGTGTCCTTCCAATGTTACTAAGTCAATCACGCACATGCTCACAGCATGTCTTCGTGTGTCAGGATGGTTCTTTTATTCTGACCGCTCATCCTGTGGTGATAAACAATGCTCATGTCTAGACGTGGGCCAAGGGTGTTGTGTATTGCCTAACATAAATCAGGTATAGATTAGAGTCAGAAATAACAGGAGTTGACACCTCGTGCCTAAAAAGCCACCTCTCCCAGAGGAATATTCACAAGCTACGAAGGCTCATCAGTTCCCTCGATTGCAAGAAGGTGTGCTGGCTACATGGGGCAATCAACGATCACCCATGTGTTACTGTTTCGAGTTGTAAGTAGACTAGTGACAAAATTCATGGCAGTCTGCTCCAATTTTCCATATGGGTGTTGCCGGTTTCTGATACTTCGCCTTGACTTTCCCACAAGTCAATCGTCATATACATGCATTGCTAGGTGGGTTTTCATGCCCAATCATTTGTACAAGATTTACAGATCCCAACATCTTTCTTCAAAACCCAGATGACTAGAATTTCGACGCCGGTGTGCTTTGCTCAACACAATTTCCCTACCGTTGCCGTGAAACGAGATTCACATTCGTTACATGTGGTAGTGAATATCTTCCGTCTTGCCAAAATTGCTCCTCCATGCCTCGCATGGACTCAACTTGAAAATTCTCCTCCGTTAGTTCTTCAGTTTGAACAGAACAAGTCTGATCTGGTAGGTTGGAGTTGATAGTGAGTTGCAAAGCTCATACAAGTTCAAGTTCCACAGTCGTAATCCTCCCAAAAGTTCCATCCTGTGATGCCATTAACTGATTTAGCTCTTTCAAAACCAGGGTACACAGGAGGCCCTTGTGATCGGTCTAAGTAACTCGTTCGGTACCGTCCAAGTAATGCCTCCAAGTAAATCCGAAGACCACGGTTTCCACCGCCGGTTGTGTGTCGTGCAGTTCCTCTTTGTAACTCAATTACGTACGTCATCACTCTCTCGTGTTGCGTCGACATGTAACTGGGGCTCTGATTCGAACCATAATGATATACCACTGAATCACCCGCACTCTCGGGTAAAGACGATTCTCAGTGCATTGCAGAGTTGGGATTCGAAAGCTGAAAAGAAGTCCTCCTGTTCTGTCTTTCATGAACACAGCACCCGGCTGTGCTAAAGAGATTTAAGCTGCACGACCTTCGAAAATCCTGTGATTAATCTGCGATAGTATCAAGCGAGACCAAGAAATTGCTGTATCCTCGAAGGACTCTTTGGCGTCGATCAGTTTCCAACCAAAACGGGTCTTAGCGAGATCCACGTGCATTCCCACTTCGTTGATTATATTATATGACCCCAAAAGGGTACCTCCAGAAGTTACATTTATCAAGACTTCGCGCGGTGTGGCTCCTCCCTCAAGAGCTCTCAAATAAGATACAAAGCTGTCCATGATGTCCTTTTCTCCTGGAAAGGATTCAAACGTCATCCAATAGCATGGTCGGTTCACATGATCCATAAAACTGCTAGTGCGATGATTACCCCAAAGGTCATGGAATACAAAGTTGTATGGCCGAATTGCGTCTGATAAGCCGCTTTAAGAACATTCTCCCCATGGGCTTCCATCTGATAGTAGTTCGCTCGTAAATCAATCCTCGAATACATGGTCGAGGCAAACGGTCCTCAACTGGCGCCTTGATGAGTTCTCGATAGTCAATACACACACAAAAAGGCTTATCTTCACGGATATAACTGGGGCTCCCCAAAGCGAAAAACTAGGTCCGATAAAACTCCTGTCCAACAGTTCCTGTGGTTAATTAGACTGTTCTTGCAACCCTCCTGGTGCAAGACGGTAAGAGCACGGGTATTCGGAGCTGCCTCTGGCATGAGATCAATTGAGATTCCGACTAACAGTTGTGAAAGTAAACCTGAAAGTTCCTCGAATAGCACACTGAGATAAATCTCAAACAATTGGTGGATCCTCGATCCTATTTTCCTTAGCCTTATCATCAGAAACGGTTACTAACATAGTGGGATCATCCCTCTGTAGACACTTCTGGGCCCTCATAGCTGGAATGGCGCTAACCCTTGCACCCCTTTGACGCTTTAGAACAGACAACGGTCCTCCGCTAGGGAGAAGGATACGCAAAACTACCTTCTTACAGGGTATATTTGCGCGATATCTGAATAACCAATCCGCCCTATCTACTGCATCAAAACTGTCAAGGGTAGTAGAAGGAAGGTCGATGTCAAACACTTGTCCCACAAGGTCGAGTTTGCATCCCAGCGAACATATAAGGCTTCAATTGACTTGCATCAGCTGACTCCACAACAGGTTCGGTTTCAAGAAGCATCAGGGTTAAATAGAACAGAGACAAAGCGAATAGCTACCCATCCAAGCTATCGTGTTGCTATTACGCCTGGTATAGCCTATGCCAATACTAAATGTCCTTCCATGAGCTTCATTTCCAGTGTTGTTTTCATCACGAGAATTTCCAGTACTGCCGTCGTTCCTTTGGTTGTCGTCACCTTGACTTAACACAGTCAATCCTGGTCGAGATCACCTTCGTTTCCATACTTTAAGCTATGATCATGAGTACCTTGATGTTGTCGCGACTGTTGCCTCTAATATTGTTGCTTATAACGGTGTCCTGCGTCCTTTCACCAACAAGATCCATCTTTTCACATTCCGTGCCACGTCCTAAGGCACTACTCATGGTGCGGACGGTTACACAGTCCGCTCTACAGTCAATCGTCATCGATTTTGTTTCGATTGGTTCGCAAGAGTCGACTCCCATGAGTCGCTGGCTGGGGTTAAGGATTCGATTGGAGTCAAATCGCTGTTGTTCGTTGCCGGTAACTAGGGTCGTTCAAATGCTGAAGTCGGTAAGGTACTACGTTTACCCTCTTGTCCATTGTTCTTGCAAGTTGACTGAGTAATACACGGTATGTCGTGAGAGTGTTGCAGAAGTGATCGCACTTCGGGATCTAAGGCGTCAACACGCTAAGTTCCAACAAACAAAGATAAGTGAGGAAAGTATAGTCCAATCATTTGACGCTGAGCCATTCAACTCAGGGACGTTCGTACTAGTACTTAACATTCTACACAGTTCCCTAGGCGTTCAGATGTGTGATCAGGTGATACTCGATAGCATCGAGATTCGTAAGGATTCAGAAAGGGATGAAAAGATCATGTTCGAGTAGGAGACAATCACTGCTATGACTCCTATAGACTGCTGAGTTCTAACATAACATCAATTAATAGAGTGGGACCCCTCTCACACTCGTTAAGCCTCACTGGGATTCACATGCACCCCACATTATTATTATGTGTGCACCCATAATAATATTGTGATTTGCATGCTCATCTCAGCTCGTCCCAACTCATGTCAAATGGTTCCCCAAGCTCGAGTAGCAAACAAAGACCATCACGAAACGTAAGTCATGAATGTTTAGGGAAATACCACCCAATCAGTCACATAACACATGCAAGTAATACATGAATTCATACTGTTGTGCTAAACGTGCAATCACATGCAATATCATATGTAAGTGTTCACTAGTTGTGCAGTACAATGAGTATACGAGAGACGAACCTTGCAGTCTGGAGCTGAGTGTCATGGTCGTATTCAGAACTTGTTCGGTTATAGTCTGGTTTTATGAAAACGTTTTAAAACCAAGTTCACTATAACCAGTGGCTCTGATACCAAACTGTCACACCCCCAAAAATACCACCCAGGGAGTGTCCCTGATAGGCGTGTGACGGACTGACAATGAGCCACTAATTACATTGAACCCACAAGTTTCTAAACGAAGTTCTTAAATTAATAGTAAAATCCCATCGTAAGTTTATACGAAAACCAATATGTCAGCGGAAGCAAATAATAAACCAAAAACTAAGTTGTTCAAAAACCAACATGTAATAGTAAATAAATAATCACATGAGTCTCTTCAGTCGACCCATGACCACTCCTGCTCCTCCAGACAGCAAGTTTCCAGAGCCAAGATACCTAACGACCTGCGAGCATGTAACAAGTGTATCAGACAAAGCTGGCGAGTCCACAGTTTAAGAAAACGTTTGTTACCAGTTGAATGTAAAACAGTTCAATAACCAATGCAAGTAATATTGTTAATATCTCAATTCCGAACAAGACGGCTCCTGAAGTACATGACTGCCCTTTCCCACGTACTCCTATCCAGTACTGGGCCCGACTGGGTCATTAGTTCACATCCGTCCTCTCTAGGAGCGGTGTGAGGGTGCCAAACCTAAGTAGCGCTACCAACTAATACCCGTTACCCTCCAGGTAACAACATAAGGGACTTACAAGAATGATAGGTGAGAATATTAACCAATAGACCCGTTTTTACCCAAAAGACTTATCCCTCCACGGGATACCCACTAACTGTCCCCAACCACTGGGACGCATGCTCGAATGTAATGAACTCACCTTAGGTTTGCTCGGTAAGACTAGATATTCGTTTACAGTTGGTCAATCAAATCCTATTAGAATCACCAGTGACAATCAGTTTCACCATCACGTAAATCACAAACTTATGTGCACAATGTACAGGTCATAACCAATATAGTTCGTACACAAATCGTAGCAAGTATTCATACCGACACGCATTCACATTACAAGTTAACACCCAATAACATCCATCATGTAACACATTGTTTAATCTAATACCAAGACCAACCCTGCCAGCCCAACTTAGTCCCCTGGCCCATCAGAAAATATAATCAGCCGCAAACGTGAACCCTTTACCCGATCCGGCCCAATTACGACAACCCACTAATTAGTGCAGCCACTTTAACTCGTAACCGTGCGGCCCAGCAAGGTGTATGGCCAGGTTCTGCATAGCCCATAAATCCCCAAGCCCATTATCGTGTGTAATCCCATTCCATAAGTGATCCGTTTTCATTTGAGTGTGGCCCAATTACACATGAAATCAAACACTTATGTTCATTTAACCCAACCATTTTGTTTTGTAAAGTCTAGTGCAGCCCAAGTTCGAATTCGATTATGTTATGGCCCATCTTGGTAGACCGATTGTGTGTGTGACTTATTATTAAAATCATATCATTAGTTTTGAAAATATACTAAACAGTTACATGTCCCATAAATTTATCTCTTAATCCTTTGCAAACAACCACCCTCATCAGATCACAATTTCATTTACATCACATAATAAACATTGAAAATGGAGTTATGATTATTATATTTTCAACCAACTCATACATATAAATATCATTCATGTTGGCGGCTGCATGCATATATGTAAAGAAAACATGTGGGGACCCCTTCAACCTAGCCTATGCGCCTACACATAGAGATCACATGAATGTGCCTTTAATTGTCACTTTCATATACCTCAAAAGTCACCTGTACATAACTTTGACTAAATTCAATTCACTTAAATGGATTCTGACATTACATAGGAATTCCCATGCATAGACTTACCATCATCATCGATCATAATAAAAATATAGTCACGTGTACATGGTTTTAATTATAACCCTAATCCATATATATGAATGTTAATCATCAGGCTTAACAGCTCATATTTAAGCATAAGGTCAATTAAATCGGATCAATCATATTATGTTACATAACCATCTGTTACATCAAACCTTTATCATCAACATCAGAGATCGAACATTCAAACTCATAAGCCCTAACCTCCTTTCTAACCATTTATATCAGATTCATAACCATTAAACACAACATCAAGTTTACATATACCTTCAAAAGATCCATGCATACATATTATTATGAACCAGTCAACCCTATATTAATTAATAATAACCAACACCATTACGGCTTACACATACCAGAGACTAGCATCATACAAGAAGCCAACGCCATTTAATCATATGTAACGACGCAACAGAATCATGATCGACTAGACTTGAAATTCTAATAAACAACAAAGGTTGAAAACAACTTAACATACTAACCGAATATTAGTTGTTGCCAGACACGAGACCAATTTCAAGAAGAGTATAACTTCGAACGGATGAGGACTGATGTCGACTTCAATGCACGCAATAGGGTGTTTAGGGTGTATGAAATACCTATAAGTGTGCGCATATAAACCACTTTAACAGTGGCCGGCCCAAGTCCCAAATTTCCTTCTTGGGCTTCCCTTGATCCATGTATGATTATGATATAACTATGTGTATGCAAGTTTGGGTTGGGCCTCAGTTATGTGAGCTTAAGGATAATTAAGAGGGGTGTGGCCTAGGCCCAAATATACTAGCATGTTAACTAACCGAGTTATCATAAGCGTTTAAGTTTAATATAGCAACACAGAATGTTTAATACATTAGAAAGAAATAACGAGAACTTACGGTCGCAAGATCAGCGTTACCAACCTTAAAAGTTCGGGTTGTCACATATACAAAGCAGTAAAAAGAGGGGTTTAGTGACACTCACCTTTGGGTGCTTATTTTAAATAGCGCAATCCCATAGATTGATTTCTACACGTCCTATTATATATACAGGAACGATTTTAAATCAATATACATAACACAAAAATTCTAAGTTTCTCCGTTTTCTTAGGATTATCACATAACTTTGAGATTTTCTCGAAAAGTTATCATTTTTTATTATGTTGGCACGTTAATATATATATATATATATATATATATATATATATATATATATGAGTCCATATATATTTTTATGATTTTGTGACTTGAACGATTTTATTGGTGACTATTATTGTGTAAATCCGTTAACTCTCCCGTTTATACGCAATATATCTACGATTTGCGCGTCGTAATATATATACATAAACGTTCACATAATTTAACACCGAAACACGTGAAATCTTGTTAACTTATCTATTTTGTAATTTTTAAAGCCAATATACATAAAATATCTCATACATATCAAATTTCATGCTGGACAAATAAGTTACACATTTAACGCAATTTTTACCGTTTCTACCGCACAAAACGTACAAGCATACATGCAAAGTCTAAACTTCCAACAACATATTAAAACTTAACATAATTTTACATTCTCATGTTTGAATCACATAACACATTTTAACACATAAGGTTTACCCAAAATTTTACCCATACTTGTGTGTACTAAAAAATGCGTATTTTAGCGATTCGGTAACGTTTACGGGCGTCGGAAGTCACGTATGACCAACCAAACACCAAGTAAACTTAAAATTAGTTAAAATAATCATTTTAAACTAAAAATATCAGTTTATTTACAGATCTAAATCAGTTTTATAAAAATCACTCAAAAAGCCGATTTTTTACCGTTTTAACGCATAGTTTTGCGTTAAACGTTACTATAATCATCCCAACTCGAAACGACTTGATATTTTAACACAATACACGTTATTTCCTGATTAAAATAGTGGTTATAATTAGATTAGTTCAGTTTTTGTGTAAGTCACATAAATCATGCGATTTCATGTATTTTATAACTTTTAATGCACCAAGTACAACATGCAAAGCTAGCAAACATTATGACAAAGTTATATGTCACTAAATACTTTTAAAATAACTTTATTTTAGTGTTAATAATCTGATTAAAAATCATTTTCATCATACCATACATAAATCATCATTTCATGACCATTCATTTACATGCATGTTTAAGTACACGCAGCTAATGCATACAATTCATATCATCATCAACATGCATGAATTAAATTATATCTATCATGCATTTAGTTTATGTTTATATATTCAAGAACATCATCATTTTCATGTGATCATCATCTAATCTTTTAACATAAATACAAGTATCTTTCATTTACACACTAACTAACAAAACCCACTTGTGTGCACACACATATGTACATACACGACACACACACATGTGTGCTCATCCATCCAAAATTTATTTTAACATATTCATCTTTTAATCATATGAGCTTTTATAAAACCACATTTGATCATGCATGCATTTATCTTTTCAAGAATCCTTTCATTCAAAACTCAACATATTAACAAAACACAAACTCTGACATACACTCACACATACTCATGGCGTCACACACACACACACACATATACACTTCCATTTTTTTTTTATTACCATTTCCTTGTTTAAAATCCAAGTATGTGAAGAAACCAAGATTTTTGAGAAACAATCTTTTATCACCATCATCAAAAACAAAAAAAAAGAATTTGAAGATAGGTTTATACCTTTCAAGAACAAATAGGGGTTTTGATGAAATTTTGATGAAAAGGAGCTTGCACTTTCTTGAAAACATCTTAGATTTGGCTCCAAATCACCAAATTTACATGAAGAGAGCTTGGAATACATTTGAATCTCCATGGAAGGTTAAAAGAAAATGAATATGAAAGAATGGTGGTGGTGGACGGTTTGTGTAGAGAAGAAAGAGTGAGATTTGTCATAATTCTCATGCATGGTTGCCAAGTGTTGAGCTCTAGAGTGTAGGTTATGATGGAAGCTAGACATAGATGTTGTTGGATTATCTTTGGGCCGCCACATGTTCCCACATGCATCCATATGTCATATATATTTTTTATTTATTTGTGTAGGTTAAATCTTGTATAATACAGGTATTATACTAATAATCGGGTATTTTGTCTAGCGTTTTAATCCCGTTTTAGTGCGTTTAAAATTATTTTTAACACTCTAAAAAAATAAACTCACCAAATTATTATTGAACAATATTTTGTTTGCCTGGACTGACTATGTTGCCGGTATTTAGCAGTATGCGCGTTGTGCTGCGCGGTATGCGCTTAAAATCGCAAAAATAGGGATTTAAGCGTTTTTATTTATTTTTATCATTCTATAGTAATAAACTCATCAAATTATTATTAAAATGATTATCAGTTGCCTTGACAGGCTGTGTTGACAGTATTTTGTTAGTACACGCGCTGCATCACGTGGTACGCGCTTAAACTCGAAAAAATAGAGTTTCTTAGCGTTTTAATTTATTTTTCCTCATGAATATGATTAAAATTATTATTCTAATCATAACAGACTATTTTTAGGATTTTAACACTAATTGGGTGGTCACCGACGTTCGTTTCGCATTTTAACCGTTAAGCGATAAGCGTTTATCTTACCGTTGCCAACATAATTGTTACCAACTCATTAAATTTCACATATAAACATCATATTCAGTCAAATACAGCCTCTTATCTATTCACAACACGTGTTACAATTGTACTGTACGGCCTGAAAAGCCGGGTGTCACACATATAGACACGAAAAGTTTACATAGCATATGAGATTAACAAGCATCAAATTGTTTCATGTTTAAACGTGGATAGAGTGTGCATATAACAAGTTTCAACCATTGCGTGTTTTTGTATAGAATATATGTTGCACCCAAAAGTGTTAAACAAAATGGGATCGAGTATACTCACATTGGTTGCGTTGCGATTTCTTGTAGGTAACGCACGAGTAAGATTTAGAATACAAGAGAATGAACGGAAATGATTATCCTAGATATGGAATACCACACATGAACGATTTAATTATTTATTTGTAGGATAATAAAATTCCAAGTCTTGAATTATTTCCCCAACTTAATTACATCTTTATCTATATCTATAATACTATATTAAGAGAACTGAGTTTTCTACCCTTTTCATAATTTTGCCATATGTATAAATCTTGAAGCACCGTGTACAAATGAAGCAAGCCATTTTAGAGGGGGAAAACTTGGACATTGTCCAAATTTTTAAGACACTTTGAGGGCAATCTAGACATTTCATCCATGGAATTCATGCCCACTTATGTCTTCCATTAATTGAATTAAATTAAGGAATTAAATAAAAGTTTTTAAATAATTAAAGGAATTAATTGATTAAATTAAAGGTCAGACATGCAACCTTTGAGATTTTTACACATTTTGAAGCAACATGTACAAGAGAGCCAAGTTATTTTAGAGTGGGTAAACTTGCGCATTGTCCAAAAATTTAAGACACTTTAGGAGCATTTTAGGGATTCCGACACCTTTATAACCCTTTATCAATTAAAAATTCAATGGCACCTGTGTAACCCTTTATCAATTAAAAATTGAATGTCATCGTACATAACCCCTCAATAGAAATCTTGAAGCAATCACTAGTTACAAATTAATCAATTCATTGCGATTCAAATCAATTCTTTAATTCCTTTACTTTGTCTTTTAAGTTTCCACTCACCCCTTTTAACATCTGCGCAATGGAAATCAAACACTCATAAATCGGTCCACATATCAGGTTCATTTCTTGTTCCCCCTGTAATTTGGTTTTCAATTTGTTTGTTGTTTAATGATGTGTGTTGATGTTAATTGACCTGGTTTTTCTTTTCTACTCACTATTGATTTGGATGTTGGTGTAAAATGCGTACCAAGTGCTTGATGAAATGCTTAAACCTTCAACTCATTCTGCATGTACATTTTTCTTTTGTTTAATTTTACTTTAAAAGTCTTTTAATTTTAATTTTCTTATTACATTTTTCTGTAAACCCATCAGTTGCATTTGTATGGATGTTCGATTTATGGCAAAATATTTGTTTCACCATCTACTGATGTGTGTAAAATGCAACATATAAATTACATCAAATGAGGCATGAAACTAACCCTTTTTTAGTACTAATGTTGGAAAAAGTGTGTTTTTCTTTTCCTTTTGTATTTTCAGGGTTAAATGAGCTTAAATGAACAAAAGGAGCAAATATGCAGCCAAATCTAACATAATTACAAGAAAAGGAATAAACGTGGCATGCCCGACCCCTCGATAGCATCTTCCCAAGCAAAAATAAGAGATCAGAAGGCTGAACACGCCCCGTGCCCAGCGGACACGGGGGCGTGCCTAAGTGTCTGCAGAAAAGACAAAGTTGTAGAAGCTTCTATTTCCCAACACGGGGGCGTGCCCAGCGGACACTGGGCCGTGGTCAACACTAAGATTCACAGAATCCAAGCACATCTTGATAGTACAGATACGCTTCTGCACACGGGGCCGTGCCCAGCAGACACAGGGGTGTGGTCAACTAATGCAGACAAACTGCAATTAATGAAGAAAGAGAAAGTGGATGGACACGGGGCCGTGCCCACTGGACACGGGGCCGTGTCCGGGCTTCTGTGCAGGCTATAAATAGAGGTGCTTGGTTCACTTCAAAGGCATCCCTTGGCAAACCACCTCTCTCACACTTCACCCACACTCTACACTCCACCACCATCACAACCCACATCCACCACCATCACCCATCATCCTTCATAGAGTGTGTGTAGTAGTCTCGGGATCCAATATTGATAGTAAGAGTTCTTGACAATCAAAGGCCATGTTTGCCTAAGTCTCTTACATCACTTGGTGAAGACAAGCAATTAGTGTAATACTTTTTTTTTAATCTTTTCGCACTTTTTATTTGGTTTTGTATTAATGACTTTAATAACTAGTTTCTTATGTTGAAGGTGAAACTTCCTTATCATTTGTCCGTGGTGTCTTGGAGTTATTTTACTGTCTATATAAAATAAAAGATTTACACCGTTCATATCTCTACGGTCTATATAGAGATATGTTGGCTACCTGGTCGGCGGTTAAGGGAATGGTTTGGTAAGGTTCTTGCCTTGTTCAGTGTATAGATCCTGCAAGGACCTGGGTCAAGCTTACTAGGACCTCCTTCAATACCCACTGGTATTGGATGGCGGGGGTGCGTGCGAATGGCTTGATCCCCTCATATGTAAACTACTATTAATACATTAACCTGACTACTTAGGATTATATCCCTGCTGACTCAAACTACTTAGCCGAGGGTAACGTCACCTTCAAAAGAGGGGCCTACCACATTACGCATTAATAACTTAATTAATTATCTTTCAATAATCCAACCCTTTAGGATTGTATCCTTGCTGACTCAAGCTACTGGGTTGAGGGTAACGTCACCTTCAAAAGAGGGGCCTACTACTATAACTAAGATAATCTCTTAAAAAGTGCAAAAGTGCGAAATTCATCAAAGGTTACACTAAGGGCGAGTCGGATCCAAGTGATTCATCTTGTCTATCTGTTCTATTTTTATTTTTATTTTTATTTTCAGCATTTTTAGTTTTTATTTTCATGTTTAAAACCTTTTTCTAAATTTTTGATTTGATTAGACGTTGAGGATAAACCGGTACTAAAAGCTCTTGTGTCCTTGGACGATCTCGGTATCTTACCAACGCTATACTACATTCACGATGGGTGCACTTGCCCATATGTGTGTTTAGTGTTAGTAAAATATCATGTTTTATAAATTTAAAACTTGACTAAAGTGTTAAAAAGAGCTTAAAATATAACTTAAAAACATATTCACACCGACACACATCAAGTTTTTGGCGCCGTTGCCGGGGACTCAAGGATTTTAAGGAAGTTAAGATTCAGCGGCCTAATCGTTTTTCCTATTTTTCTGTTTTTTAGGATTTTTTTCTTAAATTCTTAGTTTTCTGCAGAGCTCAGCACGGGTCGTGCCCGCTGAACACGCCCCATGCCCAATCTTTGGTACTGGTAATCCTGTTTCAAGTCAGACAGTAGCTGAACACGGGGACGTGCCCAAGCTTCAGATACTGAAAACAGAGCCGTAAGATCCCGAGGGCTGGTAATTTCTGACACAATCATGAGTGATACTGATAATTTTTACTTTTGCTCTTCTTATGGTGTCACGGCCCCCGACCCAGTTTCCTGGTTCGATTGCTGCGAGACAGAAAACCCGTGGTATTTTCTTTTGGCAGCGGAAATTTTAACAGGATCGTTTAACTGAAAATGCCCAATTATTTTATTTCACATTTTGGGACAAACCCCGTAGTTTATAATAAAGGAATTTCACAGGGAAATTCCCTGTTTTCATAAAAAAACATGTTTGTTTATTTACTGGCCATTCATCCAAGCTGGTAGTGCTACATGGCACATTTTCCTGGTTCACAGTAAATCACCTGAAACATGTTTAAAAAGATTTTATCAGCGGGGAAATACTGGCGAGTCATTCAATTTGTACAAAACGACACATTGTTATAAATTACAGTATTAAGGGCGATTACATTGTTTATATATCAACCAATTACCCAACGGTATTTGTCACTCGACCTGTCTCTGTGACTATGGTCATATCACTCATTGGCTAACCCGTTGTCCAATGGTGATGCTTATCAAGTAATGTATACAAAACCCCATATACCGGCTGTAATTGAAGACTACTAAGACTTAATCCCTGTAATTATAACTTTGAAAATAAATAGGGTTTTGGAAACAGTTTTGTAAAAAGAGAATGACTCACATTGTGAGTTTAGACAGGCAGAGTAAGCCCGGTAACCTAGTTTAATAACAATGCACACGAAACTAGGTTAGTAACTTAATACAACATTTACGATAACCTCACGAAATCAAAACCCTCACGACGAATGACAAAGTATAGCCCGAATTCGTGCAGCACTTAAACATCCATCGGATCGGTTTCAATCGATCGGACATTGTATCACAGCAGAGATGGAGTTACTACCCTGTAATCGTAGCAGCGTATCGACCCTAAAACGCTCGTTTATAAGCATAATGTTTGCTGTTTTGAAAGATATTTCGAACACAGTTGAATGCCCCATGCACGCCCAATTTATAGTTGAAAAATGAGTCTCTCGCGGCCCGCGTAAACCTTAGGGAATTTTTACGCGGCCCGTGAGGGCCACCCTAGCTACGGCTAGGGCTGTCGTGCCATGGTGTAGGTCTGGTACGTGTCAGACACGTGGCCTAAAGCTTATCCGGTGACTTTCCGAGCTGTCGCGCCCCACGTAAGCTTCCTTTAAGGCTTACGCGGCCCGCGAGCGACCAGAAAATTTGAATTTCTTGGTTTTTCATGAGGATTAGGGTTTTGGGGGGTCCGGGTTCCTACTTACGGAGTGTTGTGGGACATTTTTACAGGTCCTTACATATGGTACGTGGTGTCAAATATGTGGTTGCTGTCACACCCCGAAATATCAGAGCATTGGCGTGACTGGACTGGTATCTTCATTGCACAGCGGAAGCAAATAAACTATGTCTTTTAGAAAATGAACGCCACTAAGTACTCGACTCCACATGGTTCTCCTATTCCAACCGTGCCATAATTTCTGAAATGCAACCTGAGAAAGAAACATGCGAAAAATCAACATAAAGTTGAGCGAGTTCATAGTTTGTTTGTAAAAGATTTGAAATAAATCTTTTTGAATAACCGGTTTTTGAAGTATTGTTGAGAAAAAGAATTTAAAATCATTTTCTTGTCATGTTATATGGAACTTTGTATGAAAACATGGTATGTATCTTGTATAAATCAAGTCTTTCTGTATGTATCTTGTATAAATCAAGTATTTCTGTATGTATCTTATTGTTAATGGGATGCAAGGCCATTAACATGTGACACGACATAGGAAGCAACCAAACCATAGGCATTTTTCTAGTTGTCGATTCACGACTGAGACACAAAAGCACTACTCGGTACTAGTTTTCACCAAGAGTGTGGCTGCCCGGACACCCTTTAGATCTAACCTTTTGTTCTGCGGTCTAGTTATGTTGTTGATTAATGGTGCTTATGGTACCCTATTCGTGACACGATTTCTCGTATCATTCCTTAAAACGCATCATACTTGGTACTAGTTATCACCAAGAGTGCTTCTTGTTTTTGTATCATACCATTTATAAACATTGTAACATTTGTAACATGTATTTCACCCCCGAAGTTATAAAACTGAAAACAATTAAAAGAAAAGGGGGAGCATGAACTCACTGGGTTGTCTCGTTTTACGTACACAGACCAACCTAGTCTCAATATTATTACTAGACAATCCCATTTGTTTTGTAAAAACCGGTATATTTAGTATGATCCGTTCGTAAACCATTTGAGTTCCTTGAAATCCATTTGTAACATGATTTAGAAGTATGAGTTTTCGTTTGTTCAAACAATTTGTATGTTCTTGTAAAACGTGCATGTCTTTCCACCCGAAAACATTTATAGAAATGTAAAACCGTAAAAAGGTGGGGTTATGAACTCACCTGAATATTACTGTGCAAAGCTAGCTAATTACGACTTCATGATGTCGTTTCCAAGAGTTGACTCGCTAGCGTGCATTCTACAATATTCCTAACACGGAATATCTTATAAGTTTTTAAATAAACGTAGTAACTAAACTACGTGTCATCGAGCTCTACCGAATCGTTAATCGAACGATTCGACGATAAGTTGTTAAGTTAATGGAACTGACTAAGTTAAACTTTGTCGCCCCGAGAAGTCGTTTGTGTATATAGGAATATTCGTATGAAAGTAATACATAATAAACTTGTATTATATATGTTGCGTCTTGTATATATTTGCCAAAATATACGTATACGCCGTTTCGGCGTTTGTATAAAAAGTTATATTTATTTTGCGAAAGTATCAACGAGTTGTTTGAAGTTTGAAATAAATATAAAACTATATTTATTTTTATAAAGGAATTCGTGTGGTATGATATTTGAAATAAATTTAAAAACTACATTTATTTTTATAAAACGAATTCGTGTTACGCGATGTTTGAAATAAATATATATACTATATTTATTTATAAAAAGGATTCGAGTTTACGTTTGAAATAAATATATAAATTATATTTATTTTTATAAAAAGGATTCGTCGAATTTCCGAAGTTCAAAACAACTATGTTTGTTGTTGTAAATAGTTTCCGAATCGTTGTTTTCGCAAGTTGTAAAGTGCCGTTGTAAAACAAATATTCATTTGTATTTGTGTTTATTAAAGTTTCTCGGATTCTATAGGTTTCGTCCTTTAATAAAACGCGTTGTATGTTACGGGTTTTCTCGAAAAACGGGCAGAGTTTCCTCTGTTTTTCGACGTCCCCGACAACACCAGTTGTCGTTATCAAATTGGTTCGAGCTCGTTTGTCACGTAAGTAATAAAATTATAGAAATAACATAAATAGTCGCGCCGTAAATCTTTACTAAAGCTCTCGCGTCAAGACATTGACTGAATTGTCCTAGTCACTAGGTTGACTCGGTTGGACCGAGTCTGACCGGGTTGACTCCTTTGACCAGTGTTGACCGTTCCTACTGACTTGTTGACCGAACATGACCCGAACTGAGTTGACTCGTTGACTGAGTTGACTCGCTGACTGAGTCAACTGAACCGCCTGACCAAACCGAACCCGAGACTTCTAAAAACTGAATCGAACATTTACAAGATATTATCATCATCAAACATGAACCAGTCGGTAACTTAAGGTCACCGCCGCCGTCTCAGAGCACCGGTTGCCGTGCCGTTGCCGGCCACCACCGTCTTCATCATCATTATCTCGTTAACAGGAAACAACCATCATCATCCGTTTAAAAAAAACCAAAGAAAATGAAAAGAAAGAAGAGGGGTTTACACTTAATATGTCGGCCAAAGACAACCGTCGCCGTTCCGCCTCCACTGCCGCCGTTCGACCGCACCGCCGCTGCCGTGAGCGGCAGCGCTGCACCTCCGTCTTCGATTCTCCGATCTGCTCTCTCTCTCCTCCTCCGTGATAACTCTCTTCGTCTCTCTCTCCGCCCGTCGCCATGCCACCACGCGCCGCCACCACCAACTGTGGTGGTCGGCCGACTACCTTAGAGAGGGGGAGGTGACATGGGTGCTTGATTGTGTATGTGTTCTGGGTAGGAGGGAGATGCCCCAACTTTTGTGGGTTTGCAGTGGGTATCGAAAGGGGGTGGGGGTAAACAGTAGTTGTGTGTTTGTGTGGGTAGAAGACGAGAGGGTGTTTGGCTGGTGTTATTTATGCATATTTGAGAGAGTGAAGTTTTATGTGTGTGTGTGTATATCAGATACATGAAAAAGGAAGGTGCTCTATTTTTTTCTTTTGTGTGCAGTAGAATTTCGAGGGAGAGAGAGAGTATTAAAAAGATGAGTTTATAATTTGAGATGGGTTTTGTGTGGGTGGGTATAGGTTTTTTAGAGATTGGTTGAGATCTTGAAGAAATCTTACAAGATATTGTGAATCTTGTGAAGATTTTATAGGGATTTTGGAAAGATTTTCCAATCTTTGTAGAGATCTTGATAAGATCTTGTACAAATTTTTGTATGAAAACCTCTAATATAATATGTGCAGGTTTAGGCTTGTGGGTTTTGGGCTTGGGCCCAGGGCCCACAAGCCCATCTCATGTGTAAGTGTCCAGTAATTCCTACGAGACCCAATATCGCGACACAAACTTCATAAGCATAAAATATTCGTGTATCATCCATATTTGTCGGCGTCGTCTGTATTTCGTACGGTTTGAGTTTATCACCGTTTATCGTTTGCAGGTTCTCTGTGGACCGTCATGCGCGTACTGTAATGTCGATCAGGCATTCCTAGGCACTCCAAAGGCCAAATTAATTTAATTTGCGTCGTAAACACCATTTATTGTCACGTTAATCACCTGTTAATTACGTAATTAAGGGCGTAAACTACCGGTTGTCACATTCTCCCCCTGTTAATAAAATTTCGTCCTCGAAATTTAGACTACGTTAACTCCTTAGACTTACGTTATGCGTAAGTAAATATGAATAATGTCAAAGGAAACGAGATATACTGATACAGTCACCAATGTGACCAAGTTAACAGGGGTCCAATAAAAGAGGAATTTCAACCAATAGAATTCCAAGTAGACGTTTACAATATGCAAATGAATATTAGAAACAATAACATTCGCTAGGAGAAGCTTAGAATCAACAAGCCTAAACGAAATAGTTTTGCATGAAACGCTCGATCATGATCAGCCCAAGCTGCAAGTTCTACCGATGCCACAAGGTGTCGTAGTGAATGAAACAATTCAATAATAGCGGGGATTGAACAAGTATCACCTGTGTTTTGTATCAAATGCTCAATCATATTTAGCCAAAGCTACAAGATTATATTGACACCACAAGGTGTCGGAATCAACAAACAATTTTATGGAGTCCAATGTCAAACAAGTTTACTACGACTCGAAACAAATGAAGTGCTCGTTAAAATCGATTTGAATATGATGCTCCCAATACATCATATGATGCTTTGAATTGAATATGTGTAATGGACAAGTTCAAACAATTGAATTTGATTTCGGCGCAAGCCGACAATAAGTACATGTATCGTCAAGAAAACTTTCGGCATGGTTACAACGAAAAACCATGTATGTCACTTGAAAAGAAAAGAAATTTCAAGAAAATGTGTTGAGTTGATAACAAAGAAGCCAACAATTCTAATAATGCGGGTCATTTGAATCACAATTCAATAATTAGATTTAGCGAAATAATATTTAAACTTTGATGAAACGCTTATTCGAAACGAAACCACATGCGTAACAAACGATGCATGCATAACATATGGATATTCAAGAAATCAAGCAATGTGTGTTCGCTATAACGAAAGAAATTATCGTGATGCAATGACCAATTAGAAGAGTAGAGATGTAAAAATCTACTCGCTTGATGTGAAAGTCGAAATTTCAATAAAAGAAATTTAAGGACTTTACCTGGGGTTGCATGTGATAACCGGTTGTTAGGTGACATTACCATGGAATGTCGAACATGGCGTATTCGTCGTTAATGCGATAGGGGGAATGCGGAGACATACGTCTTCTCCTTGGAGTGATTCGTGTCATTGCAGGACCACGTGCCAAATCGCCACTTCCTGATTGATAGTTTTCGTACTGACAGAATTTGTATCGGCGCTGAAATGCTCCATCTTGTCTTCTCAAAGACCGTGCCTCGTAAGTCGTATGTAACATACTTCAACCTCCGTTGATGTATAGTTGCGTTTCGTGAAGTTTGCACGCCTGTGCTAGGTTTTGCGTAGGTTACCTGCTCGGTTAACTAAAATAGAAAAGACGACATAATAATGGCGTTTGTCCGAGTTAATAAACGAGGTTCCTACGTGATGACCTTTAATGAACTTCAACATGAGTTTCCGAAGGTCTTAAATGCATGTTTCCTAAACTTTCAGGGTTTTATGTACTGTATGTAATTGTTTTTGTGTACCACGTGTATAACACCACAATAGCGTATGTTTTAAAATAAAATCTTGACTGTTTGTTTTTCGGCAACGATTGGAGACCATATTCGAGTACTATGCGTTCTGTATGCATTCAGGTTTTAATATTCTAAGTTCCCAGAGGATAGTGAGGTTAGAGCCTAGGTATCTCTACAGAAACCTAATTCGCTGTAACCTATAGATCTGATACCAATCTGTCACACCCCGAAATATCAGAGCATTGGCGTGACTAGACTGGTATCTTTATTGCACAGCAGAAGCAAATAAGCTATGTCTTTTAGAAAATGAACGCCACTAAGTACTCGACTCCACATGGTTCTCCTATTACAACCGTGCCATAATTTCTGAAATGCAACCTGAGAAAGAAACATGCGAAAAATCAACATAAAGTTGAGCGAGTTCATAGTTTGTTTGTAAAAGATTTGAAATAAATCTTTTTGAATAACCGGTTTTTGAAGTATTGCTGAGAAAACGGATTTAAAATCATTTTCTTGTCATGTTATACGGAACTTTGTATGAAAACATGGTATGTATCTTGTATAAATCAAGTCTTTCTGTATGTATCTTGTATAAATCAAGTATTTCTGTATGTATCTTGTTGTTAATGGGTTGCAAGGCCATTAACATGTGACACGACATAGGAAGCAACCAAACCATAGGCATTTTTCTAATTGTCGATTCACGACTGAGACACAAAAGCACTACTCGGTACTAGTTTTCACCAAGAGTGTGGCTGCTCAGACACCCGTTAGATCTAACCTTTTGTTCTGTGGTCTAGGTATATTGTTGGTTAATGGTGCCTATGGTACCCTATTCGTGACACGATTTCTCGTATCATTTCTCGTATCATTCCTTAAAACGCATCATACTTGGTACTAGTTATCACCAAGAGTGCTTCTTGTTTTTGTATCATACCATTTATAAACATTGTAACATTTGTAACATGTATTTCACCCCCGAAGTTATAAAACTGAAAACAGTTAAAAGAAAAGGGTTGTCTCGTTTTACGTACGCAGACCAACCTAGTCTCAATATTATTACTAGACGATCCCATTTGTTTTGTAAAAACCGGAATATTTAGTATGATCCATTCGTAAACCATTTGAGTTCCTTGAAATCCATTTGTAACATGATTTAGAAGTATGAGTTTTCGTTTGTTCAAAAACTTTGTATGTTCTTGTAAAACGTGTATGTCTTTCCACCCCGAAAACATTTATAGAAATGTAAAACCGTAAAAAGGTGGGGTTATGAACTCACCTGAATATTCCTGTGCAAAGCTAGCTAATTACGACTTCGTGATGTCGTTTCCAAGAGTTGACTCGCTAGCGTGCATTCTACAATATTCCTAACACGGAATATCTTATAAGTTTCTAAATAAACGTAGTAACTAAACTACGTGTCATCGAGCTCTACCGAATCGCTAATCGAACGATTCGACGATAAGTTGTTAAGTTAATGGAAATGACTAAGTTAAACTTTATCGCCCCGAGAAGTCGTTTGTGTATATAGGAATATTCGTATGAAAGTAATATATAATAAACTTGTATTATATATGTTGCGTCTTGTATACATTTGCCAAAATATACGTATACGCCGTTTCGGCGTTTGTATAAAAAGTTATATTTATTTTGCGAAAGTATCAACGAGTTGTTTGAAGTTTGAAATAAATATAAAACTATATTTATTTTTATAAAGGAATTCGTGTGGTAGATATTTGAAATAAATATAAAAACTATATTTATTTTTATAAAACGAATTCGTGTTACGCGATGTTTGAAATAAATATATATACTATATTTATTTATTAAAGGATTCGAGTTTACGTTTGAAATAAATATATAAATTATATTTATTTTTATAAAAAGGATTCGTCGAATTTCCGAAGTTCAAAACAACTATGTTTGTTGTTGTAAATAGTTTCCGAATCGTTGTTTTCGCAAGTTGTAAAGTTCCGTTGTAAAACAAATATTCATTTGTATTTGTGTTTATTAAAGTTTCTCGGATTCTATAGGTTTCGTCCTTTAATAAAACGCGTTGTATATTACGGGTTTTCTCGAAAAAGGGGCAGAGTTTCCTCTGTTTTTGGACGTCCCCGACAACACCAGTTGTCGTTATTTTTTTTCAAAATCCAACAACTATGTAAATATTAACATCAAAAGTATCAAAATGGAAGCTATAATCAAATTGGTTCGAGCTCGTTTGTCACGTAAGTAATAAAATTATAGAAATAACATAAATAGTCGCGCCGTAAATCTTTACCAAAGCTCTCGCGTCAAGACATTGACTGAATTGTCCGAGTCACTAGGTTGACTCGGTTGGACCGAGTCTGACCGGGTTGACTCCTTTGACCAGTGTTGTCCGTTCCTGCTGACTTGTTGACCGAACTTGACCCGAACTGAGTTGACTCGTTGACTGAGTTGACTCGCTGACTGAGTCAACTGAACTGCCTGACCAAACCGAACCCGAGACTTCTAAAAACTGAATCGAACATTTACAGCATATTATCATCGTCAAACGTGAACCAGTCGGTAACTCAAGGTCACCGCCGCCGTCTCGGAGCACCGGTGGCCGTGCCGTTGCCGGTCACCACCGTCTTCATCATCGTTATCTCGTCAACAGGAAACAAACATCATGATCCGTTAAAAAAAAACTAAATAAAATTAAAAGAAAGAAGAGGGGTTTACACTTAATCTGTCGGCCAAAGACAACCGTCGCCGTTCCGCCTCAACTGCCGCCGTTCGACCCCACCGCCGCCGCCGTGAGCCACAGCGCTGCACCTCCGTCTCCGATTCTCCGATCTCCTCTCTCTCTCTCCTCCTCCTCCGTGATAACTCTCTTCGTCTCTCTCTCCGAACGTCGCCATGCCACCACGCGCCGCCACCACCAACTGTGGTGGTCGGCCGACTACCTTAGAGAGGGGGAGGAGACATGGGTGCTTGATTGTGTATGTGTTCTGGGTAGGAGGGAGATGCCCCAACTTTTGTGGGTTTGCAGTGGGTATCGAAAGGGGGTGGGGGTAAACAGTAGTTGTGTGTTTGTGTGGGTAGAAGACGAGAGGGTGTTTGGCTGGTGTTATTTATGCATATTTGAGAGAGTGAGGTTTTATGTGTGTGTGTGTCTGTATATCAGATGCATTAAAAAGGAAGGTGCTCTATTTTTTTCTTTTGTGTGCGGTAGAATTTCGAGGGAGAGAGAGAGTATTAAAAAGATGAGTTTATAATTTGAGATGGGTTTTGTGTGGGTGGGTATAGGTTTTATAGAGATTGGATGAGATCTTGAAGAAATCTTACAGGATATTGTGAAGCTTGTGAAGATTTTATAGGGATTTGGAAAGATTTTCCAATTTTTGTAGAGATCTTGATAAGATCTTGTACAGATTTTTGTATGAAAACCTCTAATATAATATGTGCAGGTTTAGGCTTGTGGGTTTTGGGCTTGAGCCCAGGGCCCACAAGCCCATTTCATGTGTAAGTGCCCCATAATTCCTATGAGACCCAATATCGCGACCCAAACTTCATAAGCATAAAATATTCGTGTATCATCCATATTTGTCGGTGTTGTCAGTATTTCGTACGGTTTCAGTTTATCACCGTTTATCGTTTGCAGGTTCTCTGTGGACCGTCATGTGCGTACTGTAAACTCGATCAGGCGTTCCTAGGCACTCTAAAGGCCTAATTAATTTAATTTGCATCGTAAACACCATTTATTGTCGCGTTAATCACCTGTTAATTACGTAATTAAGGGCGTAAACTACCGGTTGTCACAGTTGCCCTCATGAGGATTTAAAATGTCACTTTTTATTACAAGCCCCACTATATAGACCCATTGTTTTCTTGTAGCTTTAAGATGGGCGAAAGTAAAAATAATCTCTATCTCTCCCTTGAATGCTCTCAATCGTCCCTTCTAGATGAAATGCTTCTTGAAGAATTATTTCAAATGGAATATCTAATTCTTAATTGGAAAAAAAAGAGCTTGAGATGGACATGACCAATTCATCTCAAGACAACACCCAAGAAGAATTATTGAGATCGCATTCGGATAAAAACAACATCGTCGCTCCTGAAATCACCTCCAACCCTCGTGAAGACTTGAGCGATAGTCGTCCCTGTGTCGATTGTGCCGTGAAGGACTCCCCATCGACTCCCGTCGATGTATACATAGACCTGAGCGATTCGACATACACCTTCTTTAACAAGAGCCCGGAAAAGGGTTGGACTTGTCCACCTACATTTAGCATAGGAATCACCCTTACCGATAACCTCTTGCGTTCTCGTCTAAATCTAGGGCAACTAAGGTATCTCAGGCACTTCGGTGTTGTTCCGTCCAGTAAGGAACCACCCGATCCGAATACAATTCCTTAAAATAGACAAACTTCATAAACAGCTTCTAGACACGGGGCCGTGTCCAGGTCTGCACGCACCCGTGTCCACAAAAAGATTCTCGTCTGACTTTCGGTCAGAATAGGACAAAAAGTGTCAGAATCTTGTCTGCACATGGGGCTGTGTCCAGCCGACACGAGCCATGTCCAGCGTGCTGTCATTTTCTATAAATGCAGCAAGATTCCTGCACATTTGGACCATTCCAAAGACAAAGATCTGGTGGGATCTTCACACATACCATACTAGGTATATTCTAAAGAAGGTTCTCAACAACCATCTTGTCTTTTCTACTTTTTTCCATTGCCTTCTTCTTCATTTTTCCTCATCATCTCCATTAAAGCTTAAAACCTCCGCGTTTTTAAGCTTTATTGTGATACTTGTTAGGTTTTTTTTTTCAAGGAATCTTGTTAAAAATTAAGTTTTACAACACTGTTTTAAGTTATTTCTGCTTAAAAATGCTTCAAAAGTCAGAAAAATAATTTAAGGCTCCAAGATTCATTGTTCCAAAAATCTGCAGAGAGGTGAACACGGGGTCGTGCTCAGTGAGCATGGGGCCGTGTCTGAGGTACTGTTTCGTTAAAATGAACTCTTTTCGGTTTATTTTCTTAGAATGGCGAGCAGAAATAGCGGAACATCTTCTTCGCACTCCAGAAACAACCGACAAGGAAGAAGGTCATCATCGGTAGAAGACTCTCTTGTAAGCTACGTGTACGCTTTAAGGGAGGCTATCGATGAGATGACGGGGGTAGAAGAAGCTTTGGTCGACCGTATCAATCATTTGACGATGGGGCTAGAAGGATTTCTTCAAGAGGTCAACCTTTTGCACCGAAGGTTGGATATTCTCGCTTCTCCTCCTTTGGTATCAATCATTACCCAAAGGGCATGGAATGTGGTACTGGAAGTCATCATACCAGCCGAGTGGTACAACATACACCCGAAACCCCCTTGAGACATATTACAAGGGGTTCCGGTTGGCGTCACTCCTCCTCCACAAGATGTTGTGGAAAATGAGCCCGCCTTCTTCCTCCCGAGAGAGATAGAAGAATGGCTCAACGGCATCTAGATGACACCCCTCGGTTCCAAGTTCAACGAAGCCTTTAAATACCGCAAAACTAGTTCCGGGCTTTTGATATTTCTACAATAAGGGTAGAACTCCTAGGAATGATTTCATGTATCACTTGACCTAGCTTAGGAACTTTCTTTTTAGCTTTCTGTTTTTCTTTATTTTTCTAGGACCTTATGTAACTCTCTATTTAATGAATGATGGTTTTCAAAATTATTTGGTGTTTGGATGATCTTGTAATGGGTAAAACACACTCGGGATGGGGAAGGATACTAAGGGTAGCTTAAACCAACACCCCATGCACAAAACAGAGCCTCTCAAAAAATTTTCTTCATTACAACAAGTTCGACACGGCCGTGCTCAGCCAACACGCCCTGTGCTCAATGATCTGCAGAAAAACGCCCAGTTTAGGTAACTGGACACGGGGCGTGTTCATTGAACACGCCCCCGTGCCCAACCTTCTGTTACTTTCTGTTACTGGCAACCTGAACACGGGGCCGTGTCCAGATGCCCAGTAACATAAATTTTTGTTTTTAACACACCTTTTACACATTCAATCAACCTAAAAATTATTTTTGGGGCACATTGAGGACAATGTGTAATTTAAGTGTGTGTGTGTGGGGGGGGGGGGTGCTAAAACCTTGAATTTTGCAAGTGCTAATCACAAGCCTTACACAAAACTCTATTAGAACTGCTAAACACCCCAAATTTTTTCAAAAATTTTTCATTTTTTACTTGTCTTGGTTTAACTTGGGAATAACAAGTTCTAAAAAGGCAATATTTTTACGAATTTACAACCGATAGCATCGTGATAAAAAGAACTAACATAAGAAAATTATGAAACGGCATGACAAATCTAGTTAAAATTTTATTATATATACTTGATCACATTAAAAACCCATTCCCACAAAAAGTGAGTTTTGAGCCTTTAATTAAGCATATAAATACACATCTTTAAACTAAATGCTCATTTTTTGTTTCTTGTGTGAATAGCCGCTTGGTTTCTTACGACTCTAGAACTTGCCATGACAATACATTCCCAGTCCTTAACAACTTAAACCCAAGTAAGTAAATGATGGAGGCATTAGGACTAACCCTTTTTTTCTTTTTAACACCATTATTTTTTTTAACCACCTACCCAAAATCCCCCTAGTTAACCCCTTTGAGCCTAAACCTTTTCATTTCTAAACCCACAAAACAAACACCCTTTACCCACCAAAAACCCTTTTTCATTTTAAACCCTTTATTTTAGTAACAAGCTCGGTTTTCATGTGACATCTTTTATCAAAAAAAAAAAATTAAATAAATAAAAATATTTTGAATGAAGTCTTGCAATAAACAAACAAGTTCATCAAAAGGAACTTTGTTTGAAAAATGCTTTGTCTGAATAAAAAGTCCCAAAAACAAAAAGTTTTACGAAAACCGACGCTTTTTACGCCTTTCGCCCTTTTCTACTAACCACTAACCCAAAACCACCTACCTTTAACCCAAGCCTAACCCTTCCCCAAGTCCTCTTGATATTTACAAAAGTTTATAGTTAAAAAGGAGGAGGATTTATTGTTTGGCAAGCATATGGTAGAAGTAAGTTCCATGCCGGTCTCGAGCGTTTCACAAAAATACATCTTCGGCCGAGTGTTGAGTGATCTCCCATGAGGTATGTGAACTTGTATATAAATGGAATTTTAAGGAGGCATGTTATGCTCAAATAAGTAATTTATCTTATGAAACGTTCTAAATAAATCATAACGAATAGGATTGTTAATAACATAAAAATAAAGCCTAATAAAGATCTTGGAATCCCGACACTCAAGATAATCCCAAAGCTTCTCTTCTACCCATTCCATTTGGGTGTGTAAGCCACATTATAAAGACTTTTGCTTAAGGACAAGCAAAGATTCAAGTGTGGGGGTATTTGATGTGTGTAAAATGCAACATATAAATTACATCAAAAGAGGCATGAAACTAACCCCTTTTTAGTACTAATGTTGGAAAAAATGTGTTTTTGTCTTCCTTTTGTATTTTCAGGGTTAAATGAGCTTAAATGAACAAAAGGAGCAAATATGCAGCCAAATCTAACATAATTACAAGAAAAGGAATAAACGTGGCATGCCCGGCCCCTTGTAAACATCTTCCCAAGCAAAAATAAGAGATTAGAAGACGGAACACGCCCCGTGCCCAGTGGACACGGGGGCGTGCCCAAGTGTCTGCAGAAAAGACAAAGTTGTAGAAGCTTCTATTTCCCAACACGGGGGCGTGCCCAGCGGACACGGGGCCGTGGTCAACGCTAAGATTCGCAGAATCCAAGCAAATCTTGATAGTACAGATACGCTTCTGCACACGTGGCCGTGCCCATCAAATCTTGATACCAAGCAAATCTTGATAGTACATTTACGATTCATGTGACGGTATTGATACTTCTGAAAGGTGTTCTATTTGGTCGTAGCTCCCGTTTGATACCGGATAAAGCAAATCTTGGGTTTCGTTTTCCTTGTGATGGGCCTGGAAGGGGGGGGGGGGCATGTCAAGTATCAGCTTGGGACCATGTCTTCTTAGGACTATTCTGGATGTACAATTCAATTTCAGTAGTCATTTTTCATTTCAGTTGGAAAATGCAGTCAGATGTTTGGGGCAGTATAAGCGATCAAGGAGTCGTAACTCATATCACGGGAAGAAACTTTGCGCATAGTTCTATTACTATTAATGGGTGGCTCAACGATTTCTTATGGGCACAGGCATCCCAGGTAATTCAGTCTTATGGTTCTTCATTATCCGCATATGGCCTTTTTTCCTAGGTGCTCATTTTGTATGGGCTTTTAGTTTAATGTTTTTATTTAGTGGACGTGGTTATTGGCAAGAACTTATTGAATCCATCGTTTAGGCTCATAATAAATTAAAAGTTGCTCCTGCTACCCAGCCGAGAGCCTTAAGCATTGTACAAGGACGTGCTGTAGGAGTAACCCATTACCTTCTGGGTGGAATTGCGACAACATGGGCGTTCTTCTTAGCAAGAATTATTGCAGTAGGATAATGGCTAGGAGGATTTGAAAGGCATTCATTGCCTTAGGTTAAACTAAAAAAAAGACTATTTAGAAAACTAGTCAATGGTGGCCCTCCATGGATTCTCCTATATAAGACGCGGCTAAAGTTGCAAAAATAAGAGCTTGAATTTCATTGTTGGAATTGAGACTTTAGATTCAGATAGAGCATATCTTGTCATTTTTTCGACGCTTCTTTTTGTGCTCCTTAATGACCAAAAAAATTGGATCTCTTATAATGATAACTAGAATGATAATTGATACAACAGAACTACAAGCTATCAATTCTTTTTCTAGATTGGAATCCTTAAAAGAGGTAGCCCGTTGATTTCATTTAAGACCTAAAAATAGAATACTTTTCATTTCATTTCTTCAACTATTGATAAGAATTCAGAAGTCAAGTTGTGCACTTACCCATATGTGTGTTTAGTGTTAGTAAAATATCGTGTTTTATAAATTTAAAACTTGACTAAAGTGTTAAAAAGGGCTTAGAATGTAACTTAAAAACATATTCACACCGACACACATCATCTACTTATCTATGAAGTTTTGTTATTCAAGTAGAACGAAGACCAGAAGATTATGAAGACATCAAAGACCACCAATCACCAATTGAAGCCATGCTAATGCTCATAAAACATAAGGTAGGTCATTACCCAAATCGATTTAGCGTGTCTTGACTATTTATTATTCTTAAATTTGGCATTATTTTGTTATATCAATTGCTTAAGTGCTTATACGTTAATTCTACAAGTTTATGTTTTGTTTAGTAATGGTATAATTTATATTCTATGTCAAGTCATTCCTATTGGTAAGTAGGGTTATAATTATATATGCTCCTCTCTAAACTAGATGGTCAAATATTATTTGTTTATGTTTTTACAGTTTGTACAAATGCAAGTCTATATTGGAGATATATAATGATGCTCAGACTGTTAGGTTAATCGGGTTTTGTTTACGGGTCACGGGTCGGCACGTTATCGGGTCATGGTTCAAATGGTTATTCGTTTACAGTTCACGGGTATGGGTCAGCCGGTCACAAGTCAAGTAGCTAAATGATCTAAGGGTAAATGGGTCTTTTGACCATGTAAATGGAGGTGACTTCGTGAGATTGTTGAAGCCTTTTGCAACAATTTTTGACCAAGTTATGTGGACGTGATACAAATCTTGAAGCATAATGTACAAATGAAGCAAGCCATTTTAGAGGGGGGAAAGTTGGACATTGTCCAAAGTTTTAAGACACTTTGAGGGCAATCTAGACATTTCATCCATAGAATTCATGCCCACTTATGTCTTCCATTAATTGAATTAAATTAAGGAATTAGATAAAAAATTTATAATAATTAAAGGTATTAATTGATAAAATTAAAGGTTAGACGTGCAACCTTTGGGATTTTCATGATTTAATAGTATGTATAAATATAAATAATCTATACTACCTTATTAAGAGAACAAGGATTTTTACCCTTTTATTAATTTTACATTGTGTACACATTTTGAAGCAACATGTACAAGAGAGCCAAACTATTTTAGAGGGGGTAAACTTGCGCATTTCCCAAAAAAATAAGACACTTTAGGGGCATTTTAGTGACTTAGGCATCTTTGTAACCTATAATTAAGATAAATGTATAAAATTTTTCGTAAGCACTACTCATCAATATTTTATGATTATCAGATAAATGTATAAAATTAATAATATTTCAAACATATATTTATATAACAAGTGATCCAAACCAAACTCTTCGTGGAGTTGAAAACTTTAAAAGATAAACCAGGTGAAACAAACCATGCAAACTGCAGGCCAACAACGATTACACCTTAACTTTAGGTTTCATTTATGATACTGATTTTTAGTTAATTTTATTCAGTCCTAGGTGATATGTTATATTTGTTCTTTCATCCAACCATTGTTACGCATTTCAAGTTAATTTATCATAACGCACATGTTTCGTTTTGTAAGATAAGAGTGACATGTTGGGTTTTGTAACTAACAAACTTCATACTCAAAAGTCAACATTTATAATACATATTATAAATGAATATGATATCAGTCGGGATACCCGCCGCAACGCGCATGCTTTCCCACTAGTTTATAAACTAAACTTATTAACATTTTATGATATATAAAAATAATTAAATTAAACCATTAAATTACTAGTTATTTGAGTTAACTAATTCTAAATTTTAAATAATAACACATCATTAATTAATTAGGTTTTGTAAATGAAACAAAATCTTATATTATATAAATCAACATTAATCACTAATTGGGTTACTAAATATTTGAGTCAAACCTTAATGGTTATATTTGTGAAGGTATAAAACAAAATGAAAATAAAAGAAAAGAATAAAAAAATATATATATGAAATGGTCAGTGATTTGATAGGGACGGGTCTTAAATTTAGTGATAATATATATAATAGTCCATGATATCGTCTAAAGCATACATATATACTTATAGTCCAATTTGTGTCAAAAATATATTTATGTCTAAATGAATTATCTTAACCAATTAGTTTAAGGTTAACATGTCTAAACTGTTTACAATTAAAGGCACAAATTTTAGATTAAAACAATATAGATTTCTAGCATAATATATAGTTTGCATAAAAATACAATTTAATATAATGAATTATATAAAAATTGTAACCAATAATTTCATACTTCATATTTTGAAAATTCATACTTCTACTAATTCAATTTCATTAACAATAATTTCTAGTATGATTAATCTAACAAAAATATATGAATAAATATCTAGAGTATGACAAAATAACTACTAGAAAAATAGGAAAACATGACTAGTATGATTACTACTAAAGCTTACATCATAACATAAGTCTAGAATCATTATGGAACAAATTAATTCGTTTAATTTCAGAAAATATAAAAATCCCCAATTGCCTATGAACCCTAGAATTCATGGTATCTAATTGAAGAAAAAAATAAGATTAGGCTTAATAATTACCTAACACGGAGTTGAATTGAGATTAGAATCGAAGAAGAAAGTTCAAAATCTCTAGCTTTCTGAATTCTTGAATTATAGAGTATTTTGTTAAATTGATGGAATCACCAAACAAGCCTTTCTTTCAGAGATAGTAGTTTGTTTGGGATTTTGAAAATGATTATTTTTTTCTAATCAAGGTGAATAGAAGGATTTATAATATCAATATTATGAATGCATTTACTTGCAAACTAAAGAGGAAAGTTACACAATTTATTGAAAGATGAATAGAATATTAATCAATACAAGCCAATAACTTCAAATTCCTAATTAATTTCTAGAGTTAATTGCAAAAATCGTCCCTGAGGTTTGGGCACATTTGCCATTTTCGTCCAAAATGACACTTTTGTACCATTTTGCCCCCACGTTTGTAACTTTTTGCCATTTTCATCCAAACCACTAACTTAGTTTCTTTTTCTGTTAAGTTGAATGATATTTGGATGAAACTGACAAATATAAACCACAGGGACAATTTTGGCAATTTACTCAAACTCTTTGTAATTTATTTTATTTAATTAATTTTGTCACATATATAATAAAAAAGAATATACATGCAATTTGAAATTAATTTCCAATTTCTTTATGTAAATCAGTTTAATTAAGAGAAAAACTGGTATATACTTTTCAATATTTTCGCTCTTAAACTTTTAATAAATATATGCAGTTTGAAATATAAGAAGAACAATTATTTCAAACTGCATATATTTATTAAAAGTTTAAGAGCGAAAATATTGAAAAGTATATACCAGTTTTTCTCTTAATTAAACTGATTTACATAAAGAAATTGGAAATTAATTTCAAATTGCATGTATATTCTTTTTTATTATATATGTGACAAAATTAATTAAATAAAATAAATTACAAAGAGTTTGAGTAAATTGCCAAAATTGTCCCTGTGGTTTATATTTGTCAGTTTCATCCAAATATCATTCAACTTAAAAGAAAAAATAAACTAAGTTAGTGGTTTGGATGAAAATGGCAAATAGTTACAAACGTGGAGGGCAAAATGGTACAAAAGTGTCATTTTAGACGAAAATGGCAAATGTGCCCAAACCTCAGGGACGATTTTAGCAATTAACTCTAATTTCTATTTAAGATGAGTAACCAAAAATTAACTTCGTAGTTAATATCATAGTTAATATACTTAAATGAAATTGTATAAATTTTATGTTACAAAACATTGAACTCCATTTTAAAAATCAATTTTACAAAACACTAGTTAACTAAATTAAGCGACATATAACATATCTCAACATTAGTTTTATAATATTATTTTGAGTAAACTGCCATTTTGGTCCCTGTGGTTTGGGCACTTTTGCCATTTTAGTCCAAATTTCAAACTTTTTAAATCTGGGTCCTTGTGGTTTCACTTTTATTGCCATTTTAGTCCAAAATTAAGAGTAAACTGCCATTTTGGTCCCTGTGGTTTCACTTTTATTGCCATTTTAGTCCAAATCTCAAACTTTTTGGAACAGTAAAAAAATAGGGGATTTTGAATTTTGGAATAAAATGGCAATAAAGATGAAACCACAGGGACCCAGATTTAAAAAGTTTGAAATTTGGACTAAAATGGCAAAAATGCCCAAACCACAAGGACCAAAATGGCAGTTTACTCTATTATTTTTTATAACTTTTAAACAGTCATAAAAAACACATTAGATTTATATGGGATTATCGAATGAGATAGATAAGTAGATAATAAAAGAAAATATTTTGATTTCGTCTTTATTTAATACGCGAAAATTTTCGGTTTACAATGGTTCGGATCTGATTTTCAAAACGGGTTGGATTTTTGGATATCCGTTTTTGACAGATGTTACAAGGGTATCCGTGATCGATGTTATAAGGTCGGTCGAAACTAGTTAAAACTGTCCTATTCACCTTTCACTAGTAAAGGGCAAGTAGGGTGTTGAATCCACGGGGAATCAGCGGAAGTATGAAAGCTCGTTGTTTATGACTATTATCTAACTAAAAACCTAATTGCTTTTTGTAGTTGTGAGAATGATTGTTAAAACAAATGTAAATTAGAGTTGTAAACAATGATGAGAAAAGGACCAATCTTAAACTTTTCAGATTATGCAGAAAATTAGGTTACTTAACTAATAATGATTGGAAATCACATAGACATGATCCGTAAAACTTGTTTTGATAAATAATTAACAGATAATATATTTATTTACAATGATCCATGATCGAAACCGAAAGATTGATGAAAAAGAATAGTAATACAATTAATTACTAATTTCAGATTTCATAAACATTAACAGATTCAATGATTAAAGGTTAAAATCAATGACAACTTAGAACATAATCCCAATTGTTGATGACACAAACCAAATAATTGATGAACTTGAATGAATATGATAATCAAATAACTTTTTAATCTAAACAAGAATGATTTAACCCGGATTCATACCCAAGCCCATATGACATCATCTTAATAAGAAGAAAAGGCCGGCCCGCATATATTTAAAAATTATAATTAAAACCCTACTTCTAACATGAAACGTCCCTGACTCTCAGAACTGCCGTCCCTGTTTTTCCCGAAGCGCTGCGTTGCCGTATCCTTATTCCCGGGGTATTTTAAGATAGGAAACTTGCTGGAAACGTATCCAGGCCGTCCCCATAATCCGTCCCCATTTGCAACGCGTATCCAGGGCGTCCCCGGCCTGCCAGAAACGTTTCCACGGCGTCCCCGTGCCGTTTCCATCCCCATGCAGTCCCCGGGACGGGAAACGGCACCTACTAGCCGTTTCCGTGCTTCCGAGAGTTACACTTTGACCCCTCCTCAACCGTAAGCCACATGTTTGATCCGCAATTTGCATGTCAGTGTTGTTGTTTATTCTTGTGAGCACCTGAGAAGTACCGTAAGTCACAGACATTAATCCGTAAGCCACGAGTCCAAGTCCATGTTCCTTTTTTGTGAAGCCATGATGACAATCGTAGGTTACGGTTTCAATTCTGTAAGCCACGGTGTAAGTAACAACCTCCAACCACACTCACATATAAGTTTCGATTAATAACATTTCGCCCCCTCAACTTCATTAATCTTCATTCCCTTTATGTTTTCACTATATTCCTTTTCCATGTAATAACACAAAGGCCCCTCAACTTTAATCTTTTATATTTCTTGCACATCTAAGCTGCATCTTGATTCGAAACACGTCCCAAACATTGCCAATTACCTCACTTATCCATCTCGCGCGTTCCGCTTTCTCTTTAAACTCTGTAACTTTACCAAATTATGCGTTTTACCTACAAACATACAAACACTCGTAATAAACCTATTCCAAGCATATAATCAAGTAAAACGAACTAAACCACGTAAGATAAGCACTTAAACACCCATGTTTCACACTCTCCATCACATCCCCACACTTACCTTTGATTGTCCTCACGCAAACCAATCCGAAACTACTCACCATAGTAACAACACCTTTAAGCCCCTTAACCGATGCAACAATTTAAGTCCCTAGTCATACCCGTCCCATAGACTAACACAATCAAGATTGACAATCCGACAAGCAATTGGTGCAATTTCTAAAACTTAAGACTTATCTATTTAAAACTAAGGGTAAATTACACTTTTCGTCCTTTATGTTTGTATTGGATTGCAATGGATGACCTTTAACTTCAATAATTACAGTCACAATCCTTTATTTATAAAACTCATTACACCATACGTCCTTTAGCACTAACCTGGTTATTTTTCATGGTTAAATCTAGTCATGTGCGTTGCACATGAGGGTATAATCGTCTTTTTACCTATATATTAAAAATATAATAAGAAATAAACACACACTCTACTTTATTCTCTCTCAGGCCACCACCACTGCCGATCAAACACTGTCACCACAAGCCTCCACCAAACCACCATTAACAACCATCAACTGATGAGATAAACTATGGATTTTATACACAGATGAACCAATTTAAATCTAAATAATGAATGGATTTTAAACACAGATAAACCAATTTAAAGCTAAATAATGAAATTACATGATCGGATTCCTGAAACAAAAACATGATAGTTGACTCTCCAAAGTCATACAAACAACTATCCTACATCTATAGCATACCAAACTCAATCTAAAGCACACAAAAACCAAATCTATACAAAACAATCGATCAATATGCATATCTGGAACACAAAACCAAAAGGAGAAATAATACCGGAGTCATCTAGGGTTTCGTGACGGAACCATAGATCGATTAGAGATATGATGCGTAGACATCGTTGAACCATACAAACTGCTGCCATGAGGGGTACATTGGCCACTTTTGTAACTTATTCACTAACAAAATCAATGATACCTGAGAACTAATTGGTGGATTAAGCTCAGTACTGAACAAAATTCATGAAAATCTTCCAACGAGAGAGATCTCCTGCTAATCGACCTTTGTAGATGCTTCAGCGTCTGAAATCAAAACAAGGTCGTCTCCACAGTGAAACTCCTCCAGAAACCGCCAGAGCTGATCTGCCGTCAAGTGGATCTGTCGCTGGAATACTTGCTAATCGCTGATATGACGTCCACCGGTGGTTCAGGCTCCATTGTTTAACTTAGTTATTCGATGATTTGGTCCTTACGTTCAAAGATTTGAGCAAAAAATTTCACCAATGTCCGCCGGATGAGTTTGGGGATTTGTTGAAGCATAGTTCAATACCGGAGTTTGTTGCTGAGTTGCTGATGTTGGAAGTGTTACAGTTATAAATTTACTGGAAGTATACCGAAAGGTTTGGGGAAGAATGGGGAGTTGCAGGTTCTTGATTTAGAGAGAAATGATTGACACAGAGGGGGGAGCTGAGATAAAGATGGAATTATGTTTTTGTTTTTGTTTTATCTATAATTTTTTTAGGATAATGAGTAAAATTACAACATTATGTGCCTTGCACATGTTATATGTAAATGAAAATTTTAACAAGGTTATGGGTAAAGGACGTAGAGTGTAATGTTTTTTATAAAAAAAGGACTGCGATTGTAATTATTGAAGTTAAAGGTTATCTATTGCAATTCGATACAAACATAAAGGACGAAAAATGTAATTTACCCTAAAACTAAAATGGTTAGGATTTTAATACATGCTACACACCCCTCACAATAAACTCTCCTCTCGGTTTAATATCTGAACTAGCGTGTAATGTGCTAGTATGTATAACACTCAAAACCAAACATGAAATTCTGTAATCATATGCTTGTATAACAATCATACCTCCACTGTATCATATAAAACAACAAATATCAAAAGGACTTTTGGTTTTGGGCTTAGGCTAAGGGTAGGAAGATTTTTGGCTCATATTTATATTTTTATGTGGCGACAAACAAACGACCAAACCGTGAAAACTTATTTGCAAAACATAACATACTTTTGGGTTTGTTTCTACCCAAGAACATAACGATATTCACAACACGTCTATATATATATATTTTATCTTTTCTTTGTTTCTTTTTTTCACTTATTCATAATCTGTCGTTCACGTCGGTATCAAACAATTCACATTAGGTGGACAAACGAAAGGGTAAATAGGCTCAACAATGCTACTAAGGGTGATAACTAGGTAAACAAAAAAACAAACAAACAGGTATATGGGATATCCTAATGCCTTTATCATTTACGTGCACATATTAAACCACAGTCTCATCATGCATCAAATCATACAAGTTCTAACACAGAATCATGTGACATGCTCTCAACAAATGAAGTCATAATGTAAATCATTCTACAGGCTCAAAATTCACACCAAGAAAGGGTAAAAAGGCTGCCGACACATAGCATATGCAATCTAAAGCATGTTACTCCTAAATAAACATCTCTTCTCAATTCTTTTATCCTAAAAACACATGTCGGACCTACTCTCATGAAACTGAAAGGAACAACCATGAAAAGGGACTATGTTAGCTTACTACCAGCAAGGAACCCATTAGTGATTGAAACATTCGGTTTTCGTATCCATTTAGTTCACTTAAGGTGATGAAATTCTTTAAAATTTTCAATTTTTTTCGCTTTTAATCATTTTCAATCACTTTCAACCTCTTTCAAACTCTTGTCCCAACTTTTCCCTTCACGGGTTTCCATATCCCCACACTTGGGCGACATTGTCCCCAATGTATCATGATTTTTAAAACAAAACCCGGGGATACCAACAAACTAACCCCATGAGCGACCGTTCCTAACACAATTAGCAAAAACACATTCCCTAAACACAACATAGTTTAACACCACCAAGAACACAAATAAAAATGCAATAATAAAAGTGGAACAGACCCCCCTAGTTAAAAGCGTAGAATCCTCATGCGTCATGTTCCACCATGACCATATAGAATTTCATTCCGGCCGTGTCCAACAAGTACCCGGGTCAATCTCTACAATTAGTGTTCAGATCATCCCTGTCCAAATGGAGATTGAGTATGGATAGTTTTGACTGAACTCTAATCCGTGCATTGTCTGCAACCGCAACTAGAACATAATTGGACTTCACCAACCATCCCCACACTTGGACCATTGCATCCATAGAGATCAATAACCTGATCACCTACAAAAGTACTCATGCAAAAACAAAATAAATATACGCTACTCTACATCCTCGGGCTGCCTCCCGAGAGCACTAAGTTTAAAGGTCTTTAGCCAGACCGTACCTGATATGCCCTTATGGTGGTTGAGTGGGATGTTTGCGTCCCATAGCCTCTAAGTATGTACTCTGCCAATGCTCCAGTAAGTCGTCTACTGTCTTCCACACTAGACCGAATAACTTTAACCTCCGTTTTGCATTGTCACATTCAAGCAATTTCTTTTCCTTCTTCTTCCCTCGTGGCTTCCCTTTATCCGTTTTAAACTCCTCATGCTCCACACTTTCCTTTTTCCTTACTGCTTCTCTTCCTGCCACTTCAAACCTGTCAACCAACAAATACTCCTGTTTGGTTTCAATCTCCTTTTCAGGAGAGACATTTTCATCACCATTTTCAGCTTTTGAGCGTTCACCTAAAATGGGAGGATTATTCGCATCCGAAAACACATTTAACCGCAATTCATGGTCACCAAATGTAACATCTATGCTTGTAATCATTATGAACAGTTCTGTTATCAATAAAACAATGTTATTTGATCCCAATGTTTGTTTGGTTGTGTTTTACATTTTTCATGTTTTGACTTTTATCCAATTTCAAACTCTATATCGCTTTCTGGAGAGTTATACGCAAACTGGTGCGAAAATGTAATCAGTTTAATGCGAAAAATACTCCGGAACATCAACATATACTTAACATACCTTAAATAACCTTTACATAACTTAGAAATAAGTTTTAAAGGCTTTGGTATGGCAAAAACAAGTTAATTCGCTTATAGGGACTAAACTTGACAAACTGCGAAAGTATGCCAATTTGAACTGTAACAGACATACCGGAACATGACCATAAGTTAAACACACCTTAAATATCCTTTACATAGCTTAGAAATAGGCTTTGAGAGGTTCGGTGTGCTAAAATATACTTTTGGGACATTCTGGGACTAAAAGGGTCAAAAAGTGCACAAGTTTGCACTTTCGCGCATAACTCACGTTCTGAATACATCCGGACATCCAAAAATTTATGTAAGCATGACTATATTATGCTTTAGTGTTTGGCATGAGAAAAATCCAATCGTTGCGTCATTTGGATCGTTTTTCTCGCTTATGCGCATTCCGTCGTAATTAACCGAACAACGCAACCGTACGGCCAAACGAACCGACATCCGAGATATTTTTGGGCACATTTTAAGTTCCCTATACTTTAACTTCATTTTAGAGCTTTGAAATGGGGTTAACGGGCCTTAAACGCGTCAGAAATGACCTTATAGCACAACAGGGACCAAAAGTGTAAATATGCCAAACTTGCACCTTGCGCACCGTAACGGTTTATTTGTTACGGTGCGCAAGCAGTGTCCAGATGCAGCAAATCGTTTTTGGCTGCTATTATCTGCCCCTAAACATTCTCCAAAGGTCAAGTGCCACTTGTTAAACTCTTGTGGTGGCCAAAATCAGTCACCACAACATTCCGACAAGTGTACGGGCTAGATCATTCCCTCTTCTCCAAGAAACGATCCTAACGGTGAACCGAAAACTATAAATACCCAACCCATTTCACTTCATTTCTCACAGGAATCTGATCATTTGTGCTCTAAGTTGAAACCTTTGTTTCATACCTGAGCTATTTTGATCTAGATTAGCATTCGGGGACCCTTCGTAAGTATTCTTTCGTTCTTTTATTGCTTTTCGAGTCTTTTCGAGTCTGAAAGTCAAAATTTGTTTGACTTTCTGCGTTGACCAGTTTATGGTCAATGCGAAGTTCGTTTGAACTTCGCAACGTGTGTGTAATCACGTTGGTTATAGTCCCTTGGGACTATGCCTACTGATTACCACGTTGTCTAGGGTCGTAGGGTAAGCGATCTAATAAATCGCTTATACCTTCGAATCCGACCCATTTGTTCGATCATTAGGATCCGACCAAATACATTAGGTGACCATAGTAGGTAGGGAATAACCTTCCGAGGTTATACCCTATGGTCGTTTCGTTAAGTAGTTGTATGATAGGTAGTTTATATGCCTTAGGTAAGTTACCAGAATACCCTTTTCATGTATAATTGGTAATTAAGCATATGTAACCTAAACTTTTGTCACATAACTGATTATGTAACATGTTTAGGCATATAACACTTGTCATAGGACTAGTTAGACGTTCCGAACGCGTTTCACGCGAACAACGCGTTAAAGTAGCATAAGCTACCTAAACGGGTCGTAATGGGTCGTAAACAATTATGTTAGGTTTCATTTAGTATGTAGGCTTTGTTAAACCAAATGACACAAGTCTCTACACTCGTTTGGTTTACGAACCCTCATTCTATCCGATCCTCCGATTAAGGTCCGGTTTATTAACATAGTTACCTATATTAGGTGCCGTTTGATTCCGTGATCTCTATCATTGTTTGGTTGTCACTCCAGGACTACTGAGTAATCTCAAGTGAGTACATAGAACCCCTCTTTTACTGTTTTCCAAACTGTTTTGGGGTGAAACACATGTGCCTACTTGTTACTTTCATGCTTTCCTGTTTACACATCATATACCGGCTATGTTTGTTAGTACATTATAGTACATGATTTCATTACATTTCATGCTATGTATGCCCATTGTGTGCGTACTTAGTACATTGTTTTACATTACATTTCTGCTATGTATGTTGACTGATAGCATGCTAGCACATTGATTTACAAGACTTTTCTGCTTTGTATGTAAACTTAGCATACTTAGTACATTGTTTTCATATGACATGTATACAACTGCTATGACATTTGGTTTGCACAAATGGGTCTTTATAACGTTCATTAACATTTGCTACGCCGCTCGGTAGTAAGTAGTGGTACCATAGGACTTGACAAATCCCATTCCTAACATCTCGGGTTTGTTTGGATGTAAGGAATGACTGGATCCGAAAACATTTCTTTTGATAACCTTGACTGAAAGGGTTATCCGACTATCTCAAGGCTTGAATGTATGCGTTAACATACCACATAAATGTTTGTATCAATGTAACATGCATTACTTTACAAAACATAACTTTTTGATATATTCAAAATACTTTGTTTTGTACATTTCTACATTTGGATTATGTGACAATACTTTACTTACAATACATAAACAGTTATTACACATTACTTGACTACTTTTGGACTATCAACATTTGACATGGTTTATACAAGGACTTTTGACTATTGGTTTAAATATAGACTTTATACATTGGTGGTTTGTTTAAGTGACTTAAGTAACGAGATGTGAGTAATATGATATAAGCATGGTGGATACGTCGCTGGTACTTCCTATATATAAGTGTTTGTATTATATTACATATCATAGCGTTATTTAAGTCATTCATTTTGGACTTATACATTTTATACAAGTAACATGTTTTCACAAGACTTTGGTTTACAATACGGTTTATTTTATACAACTCATTTTACATGGTTATTCATTTAACCATACATTATTCACTTATTTATACATATCACCTGAACTTATTGTTTTTCAAGCAATTTACAAAACAAAACAAATAACAAGGTTCATGACTAAACTTTTTTCTTAAACTTAAGTCATGAATCCTATTTTCACAAAACCTATGTATCTCATAGGCATTTTTATGCTGACGTACCTATTTTCACATGTGTTTTCAGGAGCTTTTCCATAAGATGATGATCGTGACACTAGGGCGGACCTGTGCCTTAGAGACATAAAACGAAGATAGACTTATTTTAATTATGTTTTGTACTCTTGTTCTTGTTTAATACAATGTAACTCTTATGTTGATAAATAAAAATACAACTTTGAATACCATGGTTATGAAACAATTAATTCTGTTACAACACTCCCCGACGTTTCCGCCACGTTTTGTATGTTATACGTGGTCGGGGTGTGGCAGAAGAGTTGGTATCAGAGCCAATGGTTATAGGGAATTAGGTTATTAGTAATGCTTTGACCTAGACTATAACCTTTCTAGGACCCTAACACGAGTTACCTTGTGTTTAGATCTTAAAACATGTACATCACCTATCCTTAGGTGATTATCAAAACAAGAACCAAATTTTCCGAAACGATTTTTGAAAAACAATCATCTGTTTTTGAATGATTTATTACATGGTTTTGAACCCTCTTTTGTAAGGTTTTGAACCCTTCCTGTTTAACTAAAATTTTTTGTCTTGTGCCTTCAAATTTTCAAAATCTCGTCAAGGTTTTGGGTTTTAAATAATGTGAACACGTGCAAACTGGAAGGGTGAATGCCTGTATTCTGGGTTTTCTGTCTAGGCAAGCACTTCGTATATATCTCATCAGACGCGAGACCAGTTGTGCTTACCTGGGAATTCTTGGGATGAGTGTTCACTTATAGGCGAGCATGTCTTCGCGATACATTATTTTTGACCCATTTACTTTGATTAGTCACTGTGTGTCATTTGTTTGCTTGGTAATGCGGACAAATGACCACCATCTTTTCTTTTGTTGATTTTGTTTCATCTCATTCTCTTCATCCAATCATCTCACTCGTTTCCTTTCATGTTTTCCTCTTTTAGAATGCCTCCTCGACGCGACAATCTGATTGCGACTGCCGAACTGGCAGAAATAATTGCGCAGCAGATGGCTGCTCAATTCCCAAATCTCTTTGCTCAATGGAACCAGGCCAACAACAACAACAATGGTCCATGCAATTTCAAGACTTTTAACTCGGCTAAACCACTCAAGTTTAGTGGTTCTGAAGGGGCGACTGGGCTTCTTCAATGGTTCGAGAGCATTGAGAATACTTTCCGTCATGTTCAGTGTCCGGATAATCGCAAGGTCGAGTTTTCTTCGAGCGTGTTTCAGAAGAGGGTTCTTACATGGTGGAATGGGGTAATGAGAGACCGAGGTGCAGAAGTTGCTCTCGCACAGACATGGGCTGAACTTAGAGCCCTTATGATGAGGGAATTCTGTCCTCGTCATGAGCAGCGAGCTTTGGAGAAGGAATTTGATAATTTGAAGCAAGATAGTGGTGAGCATCGGGCGTATACTGATAGGTTTGAGGAGTTGAGTCTGCTTTGCCCGACTATGGTTACCCCACTCGACAAGGCTATCGAAAGGTACATCGACGGCCTACCTGACTCAGTGCAAGACATCATTACTGGTAGTAACCCTGCCACACTACGTCAGGCGATCGAGTTATCAGCGACATTGACTGAGTCGCAGGTTCGTAAGGGAAAGCTGCATAAAAAGGGTGACAAGGGCAAGAAGCAGTCGGCTGATAATGAGGATAGCAAGAAAGGTCAAAACAAGAAGGGAAAGAATTCTGGAGGGTCTAGGAAGCGGAAGGCTTCCCAAAACTATGCCGTTACTGCTCAGGCTCAAGCTGCACCAAATCAGCCTGCGCAGCCACTAGCCAAGAAGCCTTATTTTGGCAATGCACCTTTGTGCAACAGGTGTAACGGCCATCATCAACCACACCTCCAGTGTCGTCAGTGCACCAACTGCGGGAGAAATGGTCATCTTGCTGCCACCTGCCGCAACCCTGTTAACCAGAACCAGGCAGTTCTGAACCAAGCTCAACAAGTTGCTCAGCCTCTTGCTCAGCAACAAGGTCAAGCTGCACGACCTCATTTTCCTCCTGGTTCATGCTACAATTGTGGGGATCTGACCCACTACAGGAACCGGTGCCCAAGACTAGCTAACCAGAATCAGAATCAGGCTCCGGCTCGAGGTCGAGTCTTCAACATGAATGCCCAAGAGGCGCAGGCAGACAATGAAGTGGTGAACGGTACGTTCTTTATTAATAATCAGCCTGCATCTGTTCTTTTTGATTCGGGTGCCGACAAGAGTTTTGTGTCATTGTCTTTTGAGCAAATGCTTCACGTGTCTAGAACGAAACTAGGTAAACCTTTGACAGTAGAAGTTGCTAGCGGTGAACCCATTGTTCTTGATTCTGTTCTTCACAACTGCCAGTTAAACCTTAACGACCATCTTTTCCCTATTGACCTCACGCCAATGCAACTTGGAAGCTTCGACGTTATAGAGGGTATGGATTGGTTATCTAAGCATCGCGCAGAGATAGTTTGTTCTGAGAAGATCGTTCGGGTGCCACTTTCGACAGGCGGGATCCTACAGGTTCAAGGTGAGAAACCGTCTGGTGGTCTCAAGCTCATGTCTTGTTTTAAAGCTCGGAAATATCTGCGGAAGAACTATGTGGCTTTCTTAGCACATGTTACAGAAGATAAAGGCAAGGGTAAGTCTATTTCAGATATTCCTGTCGTTCGGGATTATTCTGAAGTATTCCCTGAAGACTTACCTGGTCTACCTCCAGCACGCCAAGTCGAGTTCCATATTGATCTCGTACCTGGAGCAAATCCCATTGCCAGAGCTCCATATCGTCTTGCACCGTCTGAGATGCAAGAGTTGTCTAATCAGCTTCAGGAACTCTCTGACAAAGGTTTTATCCGTCCTAGCTTTTCACCCTGGGGTGCTCCCGTTCTTTTTGTCAAGAAGAATGATGGATCCTTTAGGATGTGTATCGATTATGGTGAGCTTAACAAGCTTACCATCAAAAATCGATATCCCCTACCGCGCATAGACGACCTCTTTGATCAGCTACAGGGCGCTTCTTATTTTTCGAAGATTGATCTACGTTCTGGGTATCATCAACTTCGGGTGCATGAAGAAGATATTCCCAAGACAGCGTTCCGTACTCGTTATGGGCATTATGAATTCACAGTCATGCCATTCGGTTTGACTAATGCTCCTGCTGTTTTCATGGACTTAATGAATAGGGTCTGCAAACCTTATTTGGATCAGTTCGTCATTGTTTTTATTGACGACATGTTGATTTACTCTAAGACGCGAGCTGATCATGAGCAACATCTTCGTCTTACTCTGGAACTCCTAAAGAAAGAGCAACTTTTCGCCAAATTCTCCAAGTGTGAATTCTGGCTTAAAGAAGTTCAATTCTTAGGACACATCATCAACGAACAAGGTATTCATGTAGATCCCTCCAAGATCAGTGCGATTAAGGATTGGGATACGCCTACTACTCCTACTGAAGTTCGTTCTTTTCTTGGTCTAGCGGGTTATTATCGCCGCTTCATTGAGAACTTCTCAAAGATTGCAGTTCCTCTAACTGATCTGACTCAGAAGAACAAGGCCTTTGATTGGGGATACAAACAAGAAGAAGCTTTTCAACACTTGAAGCAGAAACTTTGTGATGCGCCTGTTCTGACTTTGCCTGAGGGCAATGATGATTTCGTCGTTTATTGCGATGCATCGAAATTGGGTCTTGGTTGTGTTCTGATGCAACGGAACAAAGTCATAGCATATGCATCAAGACAGTTGAAGATACATGAGAAGAACTACACCACTCATGATCTTGAGTTGGGTGCGGTTGTTTTCGCTCTCAAGATCTGGAGACACTATTTGTACGGTACAAAATGTGTGGTTTTCACAGATCACAAAAGTCTTCAGCATATCTTCAACCAGAAGGAACTCAACATGAGGCAACGACGTTGGGTTGAGCTTCTAAACGACTATGACTGCGAAATTCGCTACCATCCTGGTAAGGCGAATGTCGTAGCTGATGCATTGAGTCGTAAGGAACGTACTAAGCTTCATTGTGTACGTGTTCAATCTGTTATTCAAGCTCGATCCGATATCCAAGCCCGCATTTCTCAGGCTCAACAATCCTGTGTTTCACAAGGATTGATGGATAGGGAATTTCCCTATCACATAACACCTGATCTAGAACTGAAGGACAATGGATCGTATTACTTCATGGACCGTTTGTGGGTCCCAAGTCAGGATGATCTTCGTACCTTGCTTATGGATGAAGCCCATAAGTCTCGTTATTCTATTCATCTGGGCTCAGATAAGATGTATAAGGATCTTCGTATTCACTATTGGTGGCCTGGTATGAAGAAAGACATTGCCTTATACGTATCAAAATGCCTTACTTGTCTTAAGGTTAAGGCTGAACATCAGCGTCCTTCGGGTTTATTGGTGCAACCAGAGATCCCAGTTTGGAAATGGGAAAACATTACTATGGATCTTGTTACTATACTTCCGCGCACCAAGAAAGGTCATGATGCCATCTGGGTAGTCGTTGATCGTCTTACTAAGTCAGCACATTTCTTGCCAATCCGTGAGGATTTTCCTGCTGACAGACTTGCTAAAATCTATGTGGATGAAATTGTAGCTCGACATGGTGTTCCTTTGAACATCATCTCTGACAGAGATGCTCGTTTCACTTCTCATTTTTGGAGAACCATGCAATCTGCTATGGGGACCCAACTTAATCTGAGCACAGCTTATCATCCGCAAACGGATGGTCAATCTGAAAGAACAATCCAGACTCTGGAGGATATGCTAAGAGCTTGTGTGATCGATTTTGGTGGTAGTTAGGATTCACATCTTAAGTTGATTGAATTCTCCTACAACAACAGTTATCACACCAGCATCAAAATGGCTCCTTTCGAGGCTCTCTATGGTCGGAAATGTCGTTCACCAGTCTGCTGGAATGAGATTGGCGAGGCTCAACTTACTGGACCTGCCCTCATTTTAGAGACAACTGACAAGATCAAGAAAGTTCGTGATAACCTTCAGACAGCTAGAAGCCGTCAGAAGAGTTACGCGGACCCAAAACGCAAGGCCTTGGAATTTCAAGTCGGTGATCGTGTATTACTTAAGGTCTCACCTTGGAAAGGTGTGATCAGATTTGGAAAGAAGGGAAAACTTGCACCTAGATACGTTGGACCATTCAAGATCGTCGAAAGAATCGGCAAGGTAGCCTACAGACTTGAGTTACCTCCTGAACTTGGAAATGTTCATCCAACTTTTCACGGGTCCAATCTCAAGAGGTGTTTAGCTGATGAGAACCTCCACATACCACTTGACGAAATTCGTGTTGGTAAAACACTAAAATTTGTTGAGAAACCTGTGGAAATCATGGAACGTGAAGTCAAGTGGCTTAAACGCAAGCGCATTCCTTTGGTCAAAGTTCGTTGGGAAGCTAAACGTGGACCCGAGTTTACTTGGGAACGCGAAGATCAAATGAAGGCGAAATATCCGCATCTTTTCCCACGAGTTTCCTCTAAATAAATTTCGGGACGAAATTTCCACAAGTAGGGGAGACTGTAACATCTGTGCTTGTAATCATTATGAACAGTTCTGTTATCAATAAAACAATGTTATTTGATCCCAATGTTTGTTTGGTTGTGTTTTACATTTTTCAAGTTTTAACTTTTATCCAATTTCAAACTCTATATCGCTTTCTCGAGAGTTATACGCAAACTGGTGCGAAAACGTAATCAGTTTAATGCGAAAAATACTCCGGAACATCAACATATACTTAACATACCTTAAATAACCTTTACATAACTTAGAAATAAGTTTTAAAGGCTTTGGTATGGCAAAAAAAAGTTAATTCGCTTACAGGGACTAAACTTGACAAACTGCGAAAGTATGCCAATTTGAACTGTAACAGACATACCGGAACATGAACATAAGTTAAACACACCTTAAATATCCTTTACATAGCTTAGAAATAGGCTTTGAGAGGTTCGATGTGCTAAAATATACTTTTGGGACATTCAGGGACTAAAAGCGTCAAAAAGTGCACAAGTTTGCACTTTCGCGCATAACTCACGTTCTGAATACATCCGTACATCCAAAAATTTATGTAAGCATGACTATATTATGCTTTAGTGTTTGGCATAAGAAAAATCCATTCGTTGCGTCATTTGGATCGTTTTTCGCGCTTATGCGCATTCCGTCGTAATTAACCGAACAACGCAACCGTATGGCCAAACGAACAGACATCCGAGATATTTTTGGGCACATTTTAAGTTCCTTATACTTTAACTTCATTTTAGAGCTTTGAAATGGGGTTAACGGGCCTTAAACGCGTCAGAAATGACCTTATAGCACAACAGGGACCAAAAGTGTAAATCTGCCAAACTTGGCCCTTGCGCACCGTAAGGGTTCATTTGTTACGGTGCGCAAGAAGTGTCCAGATGCAGCAAATCATTTTTTGCTGCTGTTATCTGCCCCTAAACATTCTCCAAAGGTCAAGTGCCACTTGTTAAACTCTTGTGGTGGCCAAAATCAGTCACCACAACATTCCGACAAGTGTACGGGCTAGATTATTCCCTCTTCTCCAAGAAACGATCCTAACGGTGAACCGAAAACTATAAATACCCAACCCATTTCACTTCATTTCTCACAAGAATCTGATCATTTGTGCTCTAAGTTGAAACCTTTGTTTCATACCTGAGCTATTTTGATCTAGATTAGCATTCGGGGACCCTTCGTAAGTATTCTTTCGTTCTTTTATTGCTTTTCGAGTCTTTTCGAGTCTGAAAGTCAAACTTTGTTTGACTTTCTGCGTTGACCAGTTTATGGTCAATGCGAAGTTCGTTTGAACTTCGCAACGTGAGTGTAATCACGTTGGTTATAGTCCCTTGGGACTATGCCTACTGATTACCACGTTGTCTAGGGTCGTAGGGTAAGCGATCTAATAAATCGCTTATACCTTCGAATCCGACCCAATTGGTCGATCATTAGGATCCGACCAAATACATTAGGTGACCATAGTAGGTAGGGAATAACCTTCCGAGGTTATACCCTATGGTCGCTTCGTTAAGTAGTTGTATGATAGGTAGTTTATATGCCTTAGGTAAATTACCAGAATACCCTTTTCATGTATAATTGGTAATTAAGCATATGTAACCTAAACTTTTGTTACATAACTGATTATGTAACATGTTTAGGCATATAACACTTGTCATAGGACTAGTTAGACGTTCCGAACGCGTTTCACGCGAACGACGCGTTAAAGTAGCATAAGCTACCTAAACGGGTCGTAATGGGTCGTAAACAATTATGTTAGGTTTCATTTAGTATGTAGGCTTTGTTAAACCAAATGACACGAGTCTCTACACTCGTTTGGTTTACGAACCCTCATTCTATCCGATCCTCCGATTAAGGTCCGGTTTATTAACATATATTAGGTGCCGTTTGATTCCATGATCTCTATCATTGTTTGGTTGTCACTCCAGGACTACTGACTAATCTCAAGTGAGTACATAGAACCCCTCTTTTACTGTTTTCCAAACTGTTTTGGGGTGAAACACATGTGCCTACTTGTTACTTTCATGCTTTCCTGTTTACACATCATATACCGGCTATGTTTGTTAGTACATTATAGTACATAATTTCATTACATTTCATGCTATGTATGCCCATTGTGTGCGTACTTAGTACATTGTTTTACATTACATTTCTGCTATGTATGTTGACTGATAGCATGCTAGCACATTGATTTACAAGACTTTTCTGCTTTGTATGTAAACTTAGCATACTTAGTACATTGTTTTCATATGACATGTATACAACTGCTACGACATTTGGTTTGCACAAACGGGTCTTTATAACGTTCATTAACATTTGCTACGCCGCTCGGTAGTAAGTAGTGGTACCATAGGACTTGACAAATCCCATTCCTAACATCTCGGGTTTGTTTGGATGTAAGGAATGACTGAATCCGAAAACATTTCTTTTGATAACCTTGACTGAAAGGGTTATCCGACTGTCTCAAGGCTTGAATGTATGCGTTAACTTACCACATAAATGTTTGTATCAATGTAACATGCATTACTTTACAAAACATAACTTTTTGATATATTCAAAATACTTTGTTTTGTACATTTCTACATTTGGATTATGTGACAATACTTTACTTACAATACATAAACAGTTATTACACATTACTTGACTACTTTTGGACTATCAACATTTGACATGGTTTATACAAGGACTTTTGACTATTGGTTTAAACATAGACTTTATACATTGGTGGTTTGTTTAAATGACTTAAGTAACGAGATGTGAGTAATATGATACAAGCATGGTGGATACGTCGCTGGTACTTCCTATATATAAGTGTTTGTATTATATTACATATCATAGCGTTATTTAAATCATTCATTTTGGACTTATACATTTTATACAAGTAACATGTTTTCACAAGACTTTGGTTTACAATACGGTTTATTTTATACAACTCATTTTACATGGTTATTCATTTAACCATACATTATTCACTTATTTATACATATCACCTGAACTTATTGTTTTTCAAGCGATTTACAAAACAAAACAAATAACAAGGTTCATGACTAAACTTTTTTCTTAAACTTAAGTCATGAATCCTATTTTCACAAAACCTATGTATCTCACAGGCATTTTTATGCTGACGTACCTATTTTCACATGTGTTTTCAGGAGCTTTTCCATAAGATGATGATCGTGACACTAGGGCGGACCTGTGCCTTAGAGACATAAAACGAAGATAGACTTATTTTAATTATGTTTTGTACTCTTGTTCTTGTTTAATACAATGTAACTCTTATGTTGATAAATAAAAATACAACTTTGAATACCATGGTTATGAAACAATTAATTCTGTTACAACACTCCCCGCCGTTTCCGCCACGTTTTGTATGTTATACGTGGTCGGGGTGTGACACCAAACCTCATAGTTACCGTTCCATCAACACAATTGATAATTCCATGAGCCGTCGCTAAGAACGGTCTACCCAAAATGATTGGAGGGTGCGTGTTCGTTGAACTTGTGGCACAATTAAGCACTAAGAAGTCAACTGGGTAGTAATACTCTTCTACCTTCACAATTACATCCGTTACAATCCCCCTCGGACACATGGTAGTCTGATCAGCCAACACCACGGTGGTGTTGACCTTTTGTAGCGGACCAAAATCATTTTGGTCATACAGACTCCCTGGTAGAATACTAACACACGCTCCAAGATCCAATAGTGCCCTTTCTATCTTAAATTCCCCCACTTGTACAGAAATAATGGGTGCTCCTGGATCTTGGAGTTTCGGGGGGAGGTACCCTACAAAACGACATTCACATTTGCAGTCAAATCAAGTTTTTTAAGAAACTTATGAAGTCGTTTTTGGGTACTTAACTCTTTCAGACACTCAACTTGATCGGGACTCTCTTTAATCGCATCGAGTAAGGGTAGATTAATTTTAGCTTGTTTAAAACTTTCCCACCTTTCATCCTTTGGTGGGTCCCGATCATGTTGAAAATCCAATCCATTACCAACATCCTCCACCACCTCCTCAACTAATTGTGATGGTGGAGTAATTGTGACACTACAAATTTCTAAAGTTGGAATAATACTTACCGCGTTGATGTGCACATTTCTTCAATTTTTCAAGCTAGATGACTGATGTGCTGGATTAACTGTGGTAGTGCTCGGCAACTTACCTGGATCCCTTTTGAGCTGAGCTAGATCTTCTACTAGCTGCAACTGCTTCTGCATTGCTTCAGAAGTTTTGTCTCGAACTTCGTTATCCTTCTAGATGTCCTTCATAAATTTCATAATAGCATCCAATTTGTCAACACTCATTCCACCACTAGCACTTGAGGAGTTCCCTTGCTGATTACCTTGATTATATTGGCCCTGATTTTGATAATTACCTTGCGAGTCATTACCTAGATGACTCTGATACTGCTGGCCTCCTTGCATGGGTACCTAAAAATTAGGGTTCATTTGATTAGCAGAATTACCGTAACTAAAATTGGGGTGGTTTCGCAAACCTGGATGATATGTATTCGATTTCATATCATACTGCTTTCGTTCACTAAATACTTGGTTCACTTCTTCATTCGGACCCATCCTTGCGAGACACTCTCCAACCTGGTGTCCTAACTCACCACATTCTGTACATACTGCGAATGCATTAGCTACCCTAACTTTATCTCCCTTTCCCAACTTCATCTGAGCTACCTGTCACTCTAACAGTAGATTCTGTTTTTTCAGTTTCTCAACCCGTTCTTCACCTTCATAATCAACTGATCTCGCCGATGCTGATCTCGCTCTCCTGCTAGATTGTGGCTGTCTCTTAGAAGTAGCACTCTGTCTTTCCAAGTATGCCCAATCTGCAGCTTCTGTATTCGTGAGAAACGTACCATTACTGATGGCTATGAGATCTCTTGCATCATCAGGAAGTAACCCATCGTAGAACACTTTCATCAATTCTCATGTCTGAATGCCATGATGAGGATATTTTCTTAACAACTCCTTGAACCTTGTGAACACCTCATGGAACGCTTCCCCTGAATGTTGATGGAATGCTCTGATTGCATCCTGAGCTTTACTGGCTCTATTCATGGTGTAGTATTCTTCCAAGAATACCTGCTGCATCTCTTGCCAAGTGTAGATACTACCTGGAGGTAATGTCGCGAACCACTATCGAGCTTTGTCTTACAGGGTAAATTGAAACAACATTAGCTTCACCTCATCCTTTGTAAACCCTAACCCTCCAATAGTCTGGCAAATTGAATCAAAACTTGCAATATGCAAGTATGGTTCTTCGGTTCTTTTTCCATAGAATTCTGACAAATGGCCTAAGTATTGAGGCCTCACCTCAAAGGGTCGATTATTGTTCCCCACCGGTGTAACTATAGCTGATGAGTTGGGTACTACAACGGGTCGACAATGACCTCCAATGCCTTGAATTGGTGCCCTTTGAACGACTTGTGGGACACCATCTATAAACTGTATCTGCTCGCCCCTAAATCGATTATTAGCTCTTTGATTTCCGCATTAAACTGTGAGACTCCATGTTGAACTTGATTTTGTGGAATCGGGCGCGAGATGTGATTTCTTTGGTTGACCTGTTGTTGTACCAGGTGTCCTTGATTCACATTATACCTTTCGTCGTATCTGTAATCAACATATCTCCCATCATACTGGTTTTGATAATCATCATCTTCCCAACCGGATTCCCAAGTATGAACACTACCTTTTCTGTGTTGGGAACCCTCATCATACCCGTGTTGATGTTGTGGTTAGTTGTGACGAACAATTTCCCCATGTCGAAGATTTAGATTTGCCGGTTGGTTTTGTGGGCCTCGGTTAAATTGTGGAAATGGTTGTGGTGGTGGTTGATTCTGGTTTTGGTTATTAGGCTGGTTTTGATTTTGGTTTTGGTTTTGGTTTTGCTTTTGGTTTTGAGGGATTGGTGGATCTGTAATAGGAGGGATTGGTTCGTTTTGTGCTTGGTTTTGTGGCTCTTTATCAGCCATCTCGTGAGCTGCTAGTTCAAGATCTTGAGCAACTATTGATGACTGAGCATTAGCTTTCACTGCGGAACGTAAGAGAATGAGATTCTGTCATGCAGTCTTTTCGATCTCTGGATCAACAAAAGGGGTGAGGATTTCTTTGAAAACCTGGTATGCATGCAACACGAGAATCACCTGCACATAGACAAATAAGAAACCAAGCGTAATACGAAACGAAACAAATAGAAGACAAACAAAAGGAAATATTTTTGGATTTTTGTTTTTTCTAATTTTTTGATTTTTTTAATTTTTAAGAAAAGCAACTAACTAAACTAAGCAAACCGACTCCCAGGAAACGACGCCATTTTGATCGATGTCGTAAGGTCGGTCAAAAATAAAGTTAAAAGAGTCCTACTCACCTTTTACTAGTAAAGGGCAAGTAGGGTGTCGAATCCATGGGGGAATCAGTGGAAGTATGAAAGCTCGTTGTTTATGACTATTATCTAAATTAAAACCTAATTACTTTTTGCAGTTATGAGAATGATTGTGAAAACAAATGAAAATTAGAGTTGTAAACAATGATGAGAAAATGACCAATCTTCGGGTTTTCAGGTTTTGCAGAAAATCAGGTTACTTAACTAATACTGATTGGAAATCACATAGACATGATCCGTAAAACTTGTTTTGATAAATAATTAACGGATATTATATTTGATTGCAATGATCCACGATCGAAACCGAAAGATTGATGCAAGCGAATAGAAATCCAATTAATTACTAATTTTAGATTTCATAAACATTAACAGATTCAATGATTAAAGGTTAAAATCAATGACAACTTAGAACTTAATCCCAATTGTTGATGACACAAACCAAATAATTGATGAACTTGAATGAATATGATAATCAAATAACTGTTTAATCTAAACATACGCAAACCTAATGTTTCAAGCACTAACCATATTCCCGGAGATGGTCACGGGAAGACTAGCCGCTCATGATGTTCGTACGATCTTCAAAAGCTTGGTTGAAAGTTGAGTTCATGATTCGGTATGTGCGGAAAGTAATGATGAATGATGATGATGTTCTGATGATTTGAGAATTGAAAATAGTGGTATGCGGCTGCTAATTTGTCTTCGAGAAGTCCCCCCCCCTCATAAAATAATAGTGCCCCGTCAATCTCCAAAGAAGTCCACCTTTATCCAATATGGCTGCGTAGATATCCCTTGTTGTTGAGATGTGGATCGAAAATAATCCCTCTCACCTCTCTCTATTCGGCCCAAAAGGGAAGTCCACATGCAGCATGTGTTTTTGCAGCCCACTCTTCTTTTCTTTAATATGTATGTTGATGTGATTTCTCAACAAAGCCTCCAAACAATTGCCTCACATGTGTATATATTAAATTCCTTGAAAGAAAAGGAATCTCTTATCTCAGCTCCCCTGTTCACGTGAATGGCTGCAAAAAGTGATTTGAATTTAATGTATTCACACTTGTTCACATTTGAAGTTACACTTTGACCCTCCTCAACCGTAAGCCACATGTTTGATCCGTAAGCTGCATGTCAGTGTTGCTGTTTCTTCTTGTGAGCACCTGAGAAGAACCGTAAGTCACAGACATTAATCCGTAAGCCACGAGTCCAAGTCCAAGTCCAAGTCCAAGTCCAAGTCCAAGTCCAAGTCCATGTTCCTTTTTTGTGAAGCCATGATGACAACCGTAGGTTAGTGTTTCAATTTCGTAAGCCACGACGTAAGCAACAACCTCCAACCACACTCACATATAAGTTTCGATTAATAACATTTCACCCCCTCAACTTCATTAATCTTCATTCCCTTTATGTTTTCACTATATTCCTCTTCCATGTATTTCTCGCACATCTAAGCTGCATCTTGATTCGAAACACGTCCTGAACATCGCCAATTAACTCACTTATCCATCTCACATGTTCCGCTTTCTCTTTAAACTCCGTAACTTCACCAAATTACAGGTTTTACTTGCAAACATACAAACACTCATAAGAAACCTATTCCAAGTATATAATCAAGTAAAACGAACTAAACCACGTAAGATAACATGTTTCACACTCTCCATCAATCCGTAACAAGTAATCATTAATCACAGCAGGTTGTACGTCATTTATATCAGATTTAACATGTTCAAACATCAAAACCATCATGCATCTCAACCCTAATCGAGATATATCTATCCATACATGCCTAAAATATTTCTAAGCATAACACTTGATTTTTATGAACCCTAGCACCATAAGTTATCATCATAACATCGATCATCACCACAAATCAGAAAACATAGCCAAGTTGACCTGATTTTGCAACCAATTAACATGTATAAATATCTAGAACTATAAAAGAATAACAAGACGTGATACTTAGTGCAATAAAAAGAATCCGATTCACCTAGAACCGAAAATCTTGGAAGCTTGAGCCTGATGTTCTTCGTCCACAGCAGCGAGAGAGGGAAAGAAAGAATGAACGCAGGATAGGGTTTAAGTTTGGGATATTATCACAATATCATCCGGTACGTGATTAATATAATTAAGGGGGTGTGGGGCGGTTTCGGCAATTAGGGGGGGGGGTTGGGCTGGGCTGATTGCAACAATATATGGCATAAAGTACTGTTGGACCGAGAACTCAAGTTATCGTCCGGACGGTGGGACAAGAGTGGGCCAAGCCCAAAATCACAAGAAAGGAAAAGGTAGTCATGATTTCTGTTGCCAATTTTCGTTTTATATATATATATATATATATATATATATATATATATATATATATATATATATATATATATATATGGGACCCCTAAAATAAAAATCACCTTCAGTTATAGGAACCATGAGAACTTTTTGATCCGGGGGGAGTTGGACTAAATTTTTTTTCATAAACATAGATGCTTGTATTATAAACACAATTGCAAAAAAAAAAAAAAATTCAAAAAAAAATGTCGTGTGTGTAGTTTTGAGCACCACAAGTTTGTGTTTACGGGTACCGTAAAAAAATCATAAAATTTACGGTACCCATAAACACAAAGTTGTGGTGCTCAAAACTACACACACGACATTTTTTTTGAATTTTTTTTACAAATGTGTTTATAATACACGCATCTACGTTTATGAAAAAAATTACGGTACCCGTAAACACAAACTTGTGGTGCTCAAAACTACACACACGACATTTTTTCTTTGAATTTTTTTTTACAAATGTGTTTATAATACACGCATCTACGTTTATGAAAATTTTTTTTGGTCCAACTCGCCCCGTACGGTGTAGTTCTCATGGTTCTTACAACTGGAGGTGGTTTTCATTTTAGCATCCCCCTATATATATTATATCAACTAATAATAATAAAAGTATAATGATCATGCCAACATAAGTTTCGGGTCACGCAAGTGGGTCGAATCGACAAGCGAGGCGTGTGGTCTGGTTTAACGGTTCGGATCAGTTCAACATGATATGGATAAAATTATAATTTGGTAAGAATATAGTTAATTCATCAAATAACATAAGCATAAGATTTGATTTATAAAAGCGAAACAAAGGTTTTTACCTTGAAGTTATGGGTTGTCAAAAACACCAATACAAGTATGTACAAAATAACAACTAAACTAAGAACCTGTATTGTGCTATATAACGAGCCTGTGCACTAAAATTGAGGCTAAACTAAGAGCATATTGTTGAGTATGACGTGGTCATGTGACTGAAACATGGTGGCTATGGGTATTACATGGCTAAACCATGATGGCCAAAGTAAGAGCACATGTTGCGGTATGTGACGTGACAGTATCCTTGAACCATAATAACTAAAATGAGAAGTGTTGTTATTGTGTATAACGAGGTCATTCCATACAAAAAAAGTAACTTATGTACTAACTTATAAAAGATATCATAAAAAAGCACTTTGTGTGAAAATCGAACACTCTATTAATAATAGAAGCAATGGTACTTCTAGAACCAAAACTTCATTCCAAAATGTCTGGACACGGGGAAGCGCAAAAGTATAATTAAATTGGGAAGCAATTCAGAGAATAACATTCGAAGTAGCCAACATTATGGATCTCACACAACCAAGAACTAACCCGGAGAACCAGATAATAAACTAAAGGGAAGCTTTTCATTATTTATAACTAAATTTATAGATAAAGAAACTAGGAAAAATAAAGGTAAGTACAATGAGTGTATTTATAAGTTAAGCATGTTTTGGTAACCCTCCAACCGTTGATGTCAATATAGGTGCTATATAGGCACACGGGTTGTTATGTCCAATGGAATATGTCATAGACATATGCGACTGTACGAAAAGCAAGATAGTTTAATTCATAGTGCATTGGTTTCAGTCAAAAGCACTGCATTATTGGAATAGTATACTACGTACCAAATGAAAAGGCATCGCCAAGCAAATGAGTTGGGAAGAATTCACCCAAAATTGTCCTAAGAAATCATGTACCCTAAGTGAGATAGAACAACTAGAAATAAAATTCTTTAAATTAGAATTGGGGTAATCAGATATACAGAGAATATGTCATGAAGTCTAACGAAATAACTAGGTTATTCCCTCATGTGATGGTAACATGGAAACAAATAATGAATCAAGTCATGCTGGATTTATTATTAGAAATCTGAACATTCATTTAAGCTAAAGCCCGAAGCTGGTGTGAATAGAAGCTTAGTATCAACCATATTTAAACCCTATTTAGATTAATAATCCTAGAATTTTAGCTGTTCCTTTATAGTCAAATGACCAATGAGTTTCGAAAGGCGATAGTTGAAATCATTTAGAATTGATCGATAAGCTTGAACAACCCGGTACCTATAGACTTGATGCCTATGAAATTGGGAGAATTTAATGTAGTCATAGAAATAGATTACTTAGCTCTTTATTAAACAGAATCCGTGTTCACCAGAAAGATACCACAACTGAGATTGCTTAACAACAAGAAACTTGTTATATTTAGAAACGAATGGAAAAGAAAAAGAACATTATCATAACCTAAACCCTCAAGCTTAGATTCCTTATTAAGAAGAAAGATATGAGATGTGTAAGTGAAATTATTATCGAGATTTGAATACAATCACCGTGAGTTCTTAGTGGTGCCATTAGTATATGAACAATACACTTGTAATATTCATGGATCTCATGAACCTAGTTTGTAAAGCAAATAAGGTCGTAGATGCACTCAATAGAAAAGAAAGAACCTAATTAATAAGAATATGTACATCTAGAATTGATGTTACGATAAACCTCTTAGACCAAATGAATAATATACAGAACAAGAAGCCTTGATGGAAAACCACATTAAGAAGGAAATGGATTATTGGTACATAAAACCTATTAAGATCTGGAAATGAGAGTTTTTTTAAGATTCAACAATCGAATATGGATTCCAAGTATTGATGGATTAAAAGATACGATGCTGAAGGAAGCCCGTATGTTTAATACAATGCTTCTTGGTAGCGCTAAAATGCATAAAGATTAAAAAAACAAATACTGGTGGCCAGGAATGAAGGTATCTATAAATAAGTATGTGGACAAATGCCCGACTTCCTTACAAATCAAAATAGAACATCAGAATCCTACAGGATGTTTATTATAACCTGAGATCCCTATATGGAAATAGGATGTGATGACAATGGATTTCATTACCAAACTTGCACGAACCAAGTACGGAAATGATACTATTTGGGTAATTATAGATCACTTAACCAGGTCTACCAATTTCCTATCGATACGATAAGATTATAAGATGAATAATTTTGCAAAGATTTATGTTAAGGAAATAGTCAACCATGATGGGGTACCTATCTCCATTATATTAGATAAAGATAGTTGATTTACGTCTAGATTTTAGCAAAGTTTCAAGAAAGAGCTAGGAACCAAGGTAAATTTATTTGCGGTGTATCACCCACAGACATATAACCAAAGTTAAATGATCGTACAATGTAACAACCTCACAAATTTTCCATTATCTATTCCTAAAAGGCACACTAAGAAACCCTAATTGGAAACCCAAAAGTAGTACGGTACGACCCGAAATTGTAAAACGGACGAAACCAGAAAAAGGGCCCCCTAAAACTCAAGGGGGGGGGGGGGATCCCCTAAATGATTTGTGCCTCGCGAAACTGATTTAAAACACCTATTTTTCGAGTTTGACAACTTTCAAGGCTATAATCGACACCAGGCTACCCTACCCTAAAAGGTCGTCGTCGTGCCACGCGAGGGGACCATATGGGTCTGGCGCGACATGCGAGGGAGCCAAAATCTGGCTATAAAACCCAGGGGTTAGCACTTGATTAGATTTCACTTTACACTACGTTCGTTACACTGCTCAACCTCCTGTTTCTTTCAAATTACAATCAAAACCTCGAAACTCTGCAGCAATATCAGGGTAATAACTCAATCACTACTACGGTACTATATCCGATCGATTAAAACCGATCCGATGGATGTTTAAGTGTTGCCTATATTTGTATATACTTTGTCATTCATCGTGAGGGTTTCGATCTCACTATTATTGTAAATGTTGTATTAAGTTACTAACCTAATTTTGTTTGCATTACATATTTAATTAGGTTACCAGCTTAACCAGTAGGCAAACTTTGACAGTTTAAACCTGCAATGTGAGTCATTCTATTTTTATTAAATTTCTTTCAAAACATTAAATGTTTTCTAGTTATACTTACAGTGATTAAGTCTTTGTAATCTACAATTACTGCCGGTATGTGGGGTTTTGTATACACTACTTGATAAGCTTCACCATTGGACAACGGGTTAGCCAATGTGTGATATGACCATAGTCACAGATCCGGTCAAGTGACAGATACCGATTTGGGTAATTGGTTGATATAAAAACATTGTAATCGCTCTTGATACTGTATATTAGAACAATGTGTCTTTTGTACAAATTGAATGCACTCGCCAGTATTTTTTGCTGATTAAATCTTTTTAAAACATGTTTCAGGTAATTTACTGTGAAGAAAGGAAAAGTGTTGTGAAGCACTTCAGCTTAAATAAAGTGGCTCAGTAAATTTGAAATAAACATTTTTTTCTGTAAACTAAAGGATTTCCCCAGTGAAATTCCTTTCCTGTAAATACGGGGTATTACCCCTCGGTAATTCGGTGTTTTTAAAACTCTGATATTATTTATCTGATACCCAGTCCTGATGAATTTTCTGCTGCCAATTAATAAACACCAGTACCACGGTTTTCTGTCTCACGGCACCCGAACTAGGGATACGGATCGGGGCCGGACAGAAAAAGTGGTATCAGAGCCACTGGTTTAAGCTAATTAAGTATTTTTGAAAATACTTAAATTTATAGTTAGGAATTCGATGCTTCGTGAAAAAATTATGCTACTAATCAATATTATATTCAATTTTTGTAGTTCGTGTTTTCATTGTTTTTAACTAACAGTATAAGGGACAAAAGGGTGACCGATGCTTTCCAACATATGCCTGATTCGAAGATGGACGAAGGACCATCCAGAGCCATACCAGGATATGAAATGGATGCGAAAGGATCTTTCATTCCTAAAGCCAAATCTACTGAACTGATACCACCTAAGAAGAAAAGGAAAACCACAGTAGCTACCCTAACCTTATCTGAAGGAACCACTCAAATCCCAGTAACCAAACGACAGTGGGAGGAACTCGACCGTAGATTAGCAAACTGTGATATGTTTCAACCTATAACCGAAGAAACAAACCCAAACCTACATGTTTATCCAGAACCTATTCAAATGAATTCTCCACCAATACCCGTATCTAACTTTGGAGAAACCTCAAGGATACCTGCACCAATACAAAATCCAATGGAACAATGGCAAGCCGATAACAGGGAATTTCTAAGCCTCATACGAGACTCCTATTTCCATCCACCACCACAATTTCCACCATACATTCCAAATGCTTTTCCACCCATGAATCCCGATAATATGGCTGAGTTGCACCATTATGGCGAAGAGTTGATAAATGCAGGGAATAGAATTAAGTCAGTAGGCGAGAGCCTCGGCTGGAAGTATGACGAGCGAGAGTTCGACTTTTGAGGCGGGCTAACTATAGAATAAATGTTTGTATAATATTTAATAGTTTGTGGAGATAATATATATATATATATATATATATAGAGTAAATTAAAAAGTTCGTCCTTTATGTATGTCATTTATTACAAAGTATGTCCTTTATCTTTAATAAGCTCAGAAAACATACTTAATGTTTGAAAAACCATTCAGGTTATGTCCTTTACCCTAAACCTAGTTTGTTTTCCCAGTTAAGTCAGGTCACGTGAGAAGCACACGAGGGCATTAATGTCATTCTACCTACCAATTAATGTGCCCTGTTATAAAAACCCTAAACCCCACCATCATCTTCTCCATCTTTCAATTAGCTGCACATACTTAACCCTAATCCCCAATTCGTCCCCCCGTAAGTTACCCTCAAATACGCAATTGTTACCACCATCACCACCATAAACAACCTTCCCTCTTCTCCCTCACCACCACTCTAGCCACTGCCACCCGCCCACCGCCACCCAACCCCAACTACCACCCGCCGTCCGCCACCCATCCCTCTAATCTTAGATCTATTACTATGTAAACCCACATAATTTTACAAAACAAACCCACAAAAATTTTACATTACTTGAACAAAAGATTGATACTTTGAGATCATACTCAACGATATATGCATCTAAACACGAAACTAGCAGTTTAATTGCTCCGGATTTGACGATTTGACTCAATTCTCCGGTTCATACTTCGAGAAATCAACGGTTTAGACTTGTTTTTGCAGATCGGAATTCCAGATCGACGGTTTTTGCATATCGAGAAATCAACGGTTTAGACTAGCTTGCTCTGAACCGACGGAACTGGCCGATTTGCAGATCGGGTACTGGCCAAGTTGTAGATCCGGATTAGCTTGCTCAGATTCCAGACCGGGATTAGCTTGCTGCGTTTTAGTTAGCTATGCGTGAAGACTGATGAGGAACACCATGTGTGTGGTGATGTTAGAGAAATCTAGATGAATTATGTGTGTTTTTTTTAGTTTTAAGTTTTAACAGTGGACAACTTCACTTTTGGGTAGTTGACCCAGCGCCCACTACCCATCCCTCTATAAATTCACATAACTTTCAGTTTGTTGAATTAGAGTGTTCATAAGTGTTTGGCTGGATCTGGTTTTTTATCAATTAGGTTAGAGCAGGAATTAAGGTTTTTGTTTGGGTTAGAGTTTGAATTGGTTGCTGCCTGGTGGTGGTTGTGGTTGGGTGGCGGTGATCGGGTGGCAGTGACTAGAGTGGTGGTAAGTGAGAAGAGGGAAGGTTGTTTATGGTGGTGGTGGTGGTGTTAGAGTGATGGTTAGATGAAGGTGGGGTTTAGGTTTTTATAACAGGGCACATTAATTGGTAGGTAGAATGACATTAATGCCCTCATGTGCTTCTCACGTGACCTAACTTAACTGGGAAAATAAACTAGGTTTAGGGTAAAGGACATAACCTGAATGGTTTTTCAAACATTAAGTATGTTTTCTGAGCTTATTAAAGATAAAGGACATACTTTGTAATAAATGACATACATAAAGGACGAACTTTGTAATTTACTCATATATATATATATATATATATATATATATATATATATATATATATATATATATATAGGAAGGTTAACGTACATTACGGCTTAACGTACATCACGTACGCGACCAAATTACGCACGTTCATTTGAAAATCACGCATGTTATAAACTCAAAAAACCAACATGCATGATTATCTCATATAATATGCGTGATTATTTAAAAAAATTTAGACCGCCTGGGTTTGATCAATTTCGTCCAATTTGTTTCAAATTTCTTTTCGTTTCACTTCAAATAGGCTATTTTTCGGTCATTTTCATCGAATTGGGTTCGAATTCATCGTTGATTTTGAAAAGTTTCATCAAAAAATCGACCCTCGAATTCAAACTGTAGAAGAGAGCATGAAGAAAACATGACCAAGCTTTGATTCAGACCGTAGAACAGAGGATGCAGGAACATGACCAAGCTTTGATTCAGACCGTAGAACAGAGGATGCATGAACATGACCAAGCTTTGATTCGATTAGAGTCAGATGACAGTAATAGTGGTTTCAGATCGTAGAACAGGGGATGCGATTTTTGAACTAGGAGGTAGGGCATGCGTGATAACGTGCGTGATTATTTGTTTCAACATGCGTGATTAGGTTTTGTTGAGTTTATAACGTGCGTGATTTTCAACATAACATGCGTAATTTGGTCGCGTACGTGATGTACGTTAAACCGTAATGTACATTACACTTTCTCTCTCTGTATATATATAAATCTAAATGTCGCAATGATCGACAGTTTTGGCTGCTGACTTAATTGTGTTTGTAATTGCCATACTTTGTTTATTTGCTATCTATTTTGTGATATTAATCGATGTATGATGTCTATAATCCAGATGGAAAACGCAGTTAATCAATCGGCAAACGAAGTTAATCAATCAGAACCTAATAACTAGGAAAATTCTCTAAATAAAGAAGATATAGAAAACATAGTTGCTCAGCGTATAGCCAATGCTATCCCAGCAATCATAGCAGCTGTTAAAAACCCAGTCTAACCTTCCAAAGCTGATAATAAAAAACGCACCCGTGATGATAATTTCAGTCATAGCGTAAATGGAGGCAATGCTAATATTAACAAAGCCCCATTTCCTAAAAAGACGAAAGTCATGAAAACCAGATGTATTTATAAGGATTTTTTAGCTTGTAAACCAACCGAATTCACGGGCAGTGAAAGAGCAACTGCTGCACTACATTGGCTAGAAAAGACAGAGGTCGTTATCAAGATAAGTAAGTGCGCAGAATAAGACAAAGTGATGTATGCTTCTAACCTATTCAAGAGGAAGCATTAGAATGGTGGAATACTGTTCTACAAGCTAAAGGAAGCGACATGGCTTATGCCATGAGTTGGGAAGAGTATAAGGAAATGATAGAAAGAAAATTCTGTCCTTCTTATGAAAAAGAACAAATGGCAAATCAGTTCCTGAACCATAGAATGGTGGATGTTAAGTGTCGTGAGTACACGTCAACATGCTTCAAGTATGCAAGTATAGTACCGACTCTGGCTTCGCCAGAATCTGTACTTATTTCTCGATATAATTGGGGACTGATTAGTGAAATCCGTGATATAGTCAAGGATGCTAGACCTCAGACTATCGACGATGCCGTCAAATTGGCCAATACCTTGACTAACGGAATAGTTCGTATGAGGGATGAGAATAGGAAGAAGGAGTTGGCTCAAAAGATTACCCAAGGTTTTCGCTCGGGTAATAATAATAGTAATTACAAGAAGAAGGGAGTCGGGCAATCTTCTACACCGCCTTTTTGCAGAATCTGTAAAAGGAAGCATTCAGGAAAATCTATGGAGTACTGTAATTTCTGAAAATACTAGGGCATAGAGAGGAAGATTGTAGGAAGAAATCCACGATCTGCTTTAATTGCGGGGAGGCAGGGCATTTTAAGCCAAATTGCCCTAAATTAGCCAAGACACATGATAACAGAGCTAAAGCGATATAGGGAACCAACAAAAATAATGCAAGAGCTTTTCAACTAACGACGCAAGAGGCAACCATGATTCCCGACATGATCGCCGGGTACGTTTCTTATCCTTGACGTTTATGCAAAAGTATTATTTGACTCTGGTGCAAACCAAAGTTTTATAAATACTGCATTCTGTCAAGCTCTTAGACAACCTTTAACAAAGTTAAGTCAAGCTTGTACGGTAGAAACGACCAAAGGAAACCCTATCGATATACGCGAAGTACTTCAAGAAGGAAAAATAGAACTATTAGGACATAAGTTCTCTGCAAACCTTCTACCTATGAATCTAGCAGGATTCGACGTAGTGTTAGGAATGGATTGGTTAGTAGCCAACCATGCGCAAATCCTATGTGATCAGAATTCCATTGAAATTTGTGTGCCAACAGGAGAGATGATACTGATCAAAGGAGATAAGCCAAGCAAACCAATGAAATTTATCTAAGTAATGAAAGCTGTTAGTTACATACGGACGCAAGGCTTAGTGTATATGATTTCGTAATCATTAACACTAAGGGTAAGGATCTTAAGGAAATTCCGGTAGTGTCAGAATACTCAGATGTATTCCCAGAAGATCTACCTGGATTACCACCAGATGGGGAAGTAAAATCTAGAATTCATCTAGTACCTGAAACTGCTCTAGTTGCTAAAGCACCTTACCGTTTAGCACCAACCGAGATGTTAGAATTGAAAATGTAATTAGATGAATTTCTAGAAAAAGGATTCACACAACCAAGTTCATCCCCTTGGGGAGCACCTACGTTGTTTGTGAAAAAGAAGGATGGATCGATGCGAATGTGTATCGATTATAGAGAATTAAATAAGGTTACCATTAAGAATCGATACCCATTACCTAGGATTGATGATCTCTTTGATCAACTTCAGGGAGCTAGGTATTTCTCTAAGATAGATTTGCGCTCCGGATACCATCAACTAAAGGTAAAGGAAGAGGATATTCCGAAGACTGCTTTCAGAACTAGGTATGGTCACTACGAGTTTACAGTCATGCCATTCGGGCTAACAAATGCTCCTACAACATTTATGGACATGAAGAATAGGATATGTAAACCGTATTTGGATAAATTCGTAATTGTCTTCATAGACGATATACTTATTTATTCCAAAAGCAAGGATGAGCATTGTGAGCACTTGCATGCACTCTTAACTCTGTTAAAAAAGAAAAGCTTTATGCTAAATTTTCTAAGTGTGAATTTTGGTTAAAAGAAGTGCAATTCCTAGGATACATGGTCAATCATGAAGGAATTCACGTAGATTCTTCGAAGATAGAAGCTATCATAAATTGGGAAGTCCCGAAGTCAGCTACGGAAGTTAGAAATTTTCTAGGATTAGCTGGATACTAAAGACGTTTTATCCAAGACTTCTCAAAGATAGTTATACCATTAACTAAGTTAACATGTAAAGCGGTTAAGTTTGAATGGGGATCTAAGCAAGAAGAAGCCTTCAGGATTTTGAAACAAAGATTAACAAATGCACCAATTCTTGATTTACCAGAAGGAACAGAAGATTTCGTAGTTTACTGTGATGCTTCTAAATTAGGATTAGGATGCGTATTGGTGCAACGTAAGAAAGTGATTGCTTATGCATCAAGGCAATTGAAGAAGCACGTGAAAATTATACAACTCATGATCTAGAATTAGGAGTGATGTGCTGAATGCGGTCTATAAAAACTAACCTAATCTAGACACCCTAGTTTTAAATTTATAAACTAAGACTCTCTAAATGCTAGACTACTGACAGACAAGTGTACCTATCGTACGTAGTAAAGCCTAATGAAGTCCGAGTATCGAACCCACGAGACACTAGCGACGCTAACTAGACTCTGACTTAACTAATTACTTAACTGGTTTTAATTTGTATTTTTAGGATTTTTCTAATTCTACTAAAACAAGTAAACAAGATACCAGGGCAAGAAAGAAATGTGGTGAAGTGACGGGAAGCGGACAATGATGAGAAATAACTACCCAGGCTTCGAATCCTTATGACCAACCCATGACCTCTAGTCCTGACCAATGGCTAAAGCTGCGGATCTACCCAGAAAACCTCCGGCTAAGGATGATCAACCAAAATAGAAGATGGAACAGAGTGATGAAGTGCTAAATTGGAAACGACTCGAGCTATCGACACCGAATCCCACGACTGTCAGAATAAAAACAACTATGGTGCTAAAATCCTCCGGTCATGAAGCTAAACCTGCTAAATAATTGAAAACCTAGGAAACCCTAAACGCGAATAAGTAACCGGATCCGAGCTATCGGTCACCCAAACTACCAAACAACGCCTAGCTAATAACCTAGCAATCCTGACTCGTTGCTAGAGTTGCCAGAGAAGGATGCACACTATACCCAGTTGATTTTAATTAATTTATTTAAACTTGAATTATCTCTAATCTCAAGCTCTAGACCGAAAACCTAATAGATTAACGAACCTAGAATGATCTAAATAGTTCCAGACCAAACTAACAAGATCACCTAACCAAACAATCAATCACAACCAAGACAACACAAATTCATAAACAATCACAAAACAGGAATATGTAAATCATCACAATTTAGTCATTAGTCAAAACCGAATAGTCAAAACATTAAATCATGGCTCATCTAGGCCTAGGTAACATGAAAAGTTTAGCCTAGAATCATATTTGAAACAGAAACAAAGCTAAAAAGCAGTTCGCAAGACATGGTAATAATCAAAGATAACAAGGAATTGATAAACCGGGTGTCGAACACGCAAGCAAACTCGATCCCTTCACTTGAAATCTTTAGCCTTAGCCCTCCAAATTCGTCACTTAAACTGCCCTGTTGCCATCTGCCTTCTTATGCCCACCGTAGGTTTTTTCTCTTTTTTTCGACTGTTGTGTGCGTCCCAAGATATCTATCCTGCTGATGTCCTTCTCTATAATAATAATATATCATAACAATATATTCAAAAGTTGATTTACAAAGCTCAAGATTCGAATCACGTAGACATGATGGACTTTGGCGGCCCATGTGGCAGACTTGGAATCCATTTCACAAACTGCTCTTTCTTTTGATTCTTGTGTCGCCCAACAACCACCAACTATATATATGTAGGCTCTTGTCTTAATAATATAGAGATAAGTGGGTCTGGACCAATCAAGGAAAATAGCTACAAATTTTAATTCTGGTGTTCCACCTTGCCTGACTGGCTGGTTATTTCCATATTACTCGTTTTTGCTCCATTTGCAACAGGACCTGTCCGAACACAAAATAATGTAATATAATACTAAAAACTATAAAAAACAAATAAAAACTATACAATAATTATATATTTTACCCGGGACAAATATGTGTATTTTACCACACATCAAATATCCCCACACTTAAACCTTTTTCGTCCCTGAAAAAGACTTATGCAAACGGAATCAGAATCAGATAATATTCAGGTTCAAAGGTCTAGATTACTTATTAAAATTAACACTTGTGTTAACCGCGATTGCAAGTATATTTGTCCTCTTAAACCCAAACCCGGTTCCAAGCCCTTATCATGTAATTTAAGTTCAAGTTCGGTCTCACTCTAAAAATTGCAGTTTCACCTAATCCCGCCTCAAACTTATAGAACAAAAGGAACGAATCATTCGACCCATTTCCTAACCGTTTTATATCAAAATCAAGAGAATTGAAAATCAAAATTTTCATCTCTTTTTTTTTCTTTTCTATTTCTTTTCTTTTTCTTTTTCTTTTAAGCTTTTAGACTATGCATACCTTATCCCAGAGACATTCTCAGTCAGATTCACCATCCCCAAGAGAGATTACATAGGTATCAGTATTTTTGCATTTTTATTTAACAATCCCAGAGGCATTCTAAGTCAGAGTCACTATCCCCAATAGAGATTACATAGGCATTGTCATTTTTTCCAGTCTAGCTCTTTTTTGTTGCATTTTTTTTTCTTTGATAAAAAATTCTAATAGTTTTAGCTTATAACGGCATTCCTTATACTATTTTTGGCAGTTTCGGCTTCCCTACTTTTCCTAGATGAGAACCCATTAGTAAACTAACAGTTAGGTATATTAATATCAAAGGAAGCTAGAAACCGGGCCGAGCCTACTCACACATCCCAAGCTAGACACAAGCTCAACTTTTTTTTTTCTCATATTATTATTATTTGAAACCCGAACAAATCCAATTTTTCTACCATTTTCCTTATTTATTATGCAAACATCTAAAACAAGAGACATTTTTTGATTTTTCAATTTTTTTTTGAATTTTTCACTTTTCATATATTTTTTTTTTGTATTTTTCAAATGTTAAGAGTAAACGACTCAAAAACTAACTAGACACTAGACGATAGTTTTCCATCCCCATACTTAAACTCTACATTGCCCTCAATGTAGGATGGAAACCGACTCAAAAACTAAAAATAAATAAGAAATAAAAGACAAAGGGCAAATTGGAAAGGACTTAGCTGGTTTTATGACGCGTAAGCTCCAAAATCTCGTCCAATCCAGCTCGATCGCATAGCATTCCATTCGCGATCGGCTATAACTTTGACTGGTATACTTTGAAAATTCCTTGAAATTTGTTGTACAGCTCCGAAATCACCCGAATGGAGATTGAGAACGGGTGGTACATATTCAAACCTGCATAAACAAAAACAAGCAAAAACCCAAGCAGTACCGACTCGACACAAAACACTGACTCATAAACTACTAACTTAGAATCATGATACAAAATAAACGACTCAATATACAAATAAACACGTATCACAAACTCCCGAGAATATACCAAATAAATAAAATTACAAAACTTTACAAAACCTCCCCACACTTGAATTTAATCAGGAGGTTTTTATTTGATTTGGACCTTATCTAACCCGTTTAATTCCACCCGGTCCTCAAAAATAATTAAAAATTTATTGGTGGAATAATAAAATATTTTAAAGTTTTGAAACGGGCCAGACCACCAAAACTTAAACTTACCTGGCATTAACCGGATGCGCGACATGTAATGAGAAGACTGATCTTGTTTCAAAGGCTCCTTCCTCTCCTCCTTGTACCAACTTTCGACCCGCAACCAATCCCGGTTCTTTGTTTTCCTTTTCCTTGCCTTCTCCCGTGATTTTGATTTTTTAGTTTTGTTTGTTATAAGTAACACGGGCCAGCTGTGGTGTTCTTCTTTTTCCACCACCACTTCTTCTTGTTTAATTTCTTGGTCTAGAAAAAGTTCGGTCACCTGGGGTGGGTTACCTTCATGTAAAGCTTTTAAGAGTGCAAGATCACCCTCCGGGTCAAACTCACCTTCTTCCATGTATTCCGGTAAACCTTCTAGCTCCCCACGAAACTCGTCCTCCCAAGACTAGACATTCACTAATTCCTTATCTTCTACCTCTTCAGCAAACATAAACCCTAAGGAATCTCCCAAATCCAACTCCTCGTCAATCACTTCTCTCTTCACCAACGACCTCTAATACGCCACCAATTCTTCTTCGTCTATCTCGTCATCAGAGTCACTCCCGAAATCATATATAGTACCCTTCGGAACCGGAGGTGGGACTTCGTCGTCCATTTTCGTCTCCGTAACTGGAATGATCTCCTCAACTGACTCTTCTTCGTCTTCCTCTGAGTCTTCTCCCTTCCATCTCTTATACGCAACCAGTTGTGCATCTATCTCTTCATTACTACACGAGATATCAATTATGAACTTACCCGTATTCTCTTCTCGTTCTTCCTGCTGAACCGGAGGTGGGACTGAGACATCCATTGTAGTCTCCGGTTCTACCTGTGCTTTTAGGGCGTTCAGTATTTTCCTTATTTTTGCTGATTCAATTGCCATCTCTTCTTGCTGTCGAAGCATTTCCTCAAAAAAAAAATAGGCCCCTTTCTACTTGATGTGACTACTGATACGGGTCATCATACTGATATGTGGAATACCCCTACGAAGGATATGGTTGCGGCTGCACAAGAGGGTTAGCATCGAAATCCATGGAACACCCCGAATCGTTTGGACAATATTTGGTGTAATGGGGCCCTCCACAGATAAAACACATGATAAAAAATATATAAAAAATAACTAATAAAAATATATTTACCAAAACGACTAGACACACTACTACCAGACACAAACCCTAAGACTCAAACTACAAATAAGACTAATTAAACAAATAAGAACCGTCAAAGCTAATAACGCAATCGCCTAAGAGTCCCCGGCAATGGCGCCAAAAACTTGATGTGCTGAATGCGGTCTATAAAAACTAACCTAATCTTGACACCCAAGTTTTAAATTTATAAACTAAGACTCTTTAAATGCTAGACCACTGACAGGTAAGTGTACCTATCATATGTAGTAAAGCCTAATGAAGTCCGAGTATCGAACCCACGAGACACTAGCGACGCTAACTAGATTCTGACTCAACTAATTACTTAACTGGTTTTAATTTGTATTTTTAGGATTTTTATAATTTTACTAAAACGAGTAAACAAGATAACGGGGCAAGAAAGAAATGTGGTGAAGTGACGGGAAGCGGACAATGATGAGAAATAACTACCCAGGCTTCGAATCCCTTCGACCAACCCATGACCTCTAGTCCTGACCAATGGCTAAAGCTCCAGATCTACCCAGAAAACCTCCCGCTAAGGATGATCAACCAAAATAGAAGAGTAACAGAGTGATGAAGTGCTAAATTGGAAACGACTCGAGCTATATACACCGAATCCCACGACTGTCAGATTAAAAACAACTATGGTGCTAAAATCCTCCAGTCATGAAGCTAAACCCGCTAAATAATTAAAAACCTAGGAAACCCTAAACGCGAATAAGTAGCCGGATCCGAGCTATTGGTCAACCAAACTACCAAACAACGCCTAGCTAATAACCTAGCAATCCTGACTCGTCTCTAGAGTTGCCAGAAAAGGATGCACACTATACTCAATTAATTTTAATTAATTTAGTTAAACTTGAATTATCTCTAATCTCAAGCTCTAGACTGAAAACCTAATAGATTAACGAACCTAGAATGATCTAAATAGTTCCAGACCAGACTAACAAGATCACAACCCAGACAAGCACACAAATTCATAAACAATCATAAAACAGGAATATGTAAATCATCACAATTTAGTCATTAGTCAAAACCGAATAGTCAAAACATTAAATCATGGTTCATCTAGGCCTAGGTAGCATGAAAAGTTTAGCCTAGAATCATATTTGAAACAGAAACAAAGCTAAAAAGCAGTTCGCAAGACATGATGATAATCAAAGATAACAAGTAATTGATAAACCGGGTGTCGAACACGCAAGCAAACTCGATCCCTTCTCTTGAAATCTCTAGCCTTAGCCCTCCAAATTCGTCACTTAAACTGCCCTGTTGCCGTCTGTCTTCTTATGCCCACCGTAGGTTTTTTCTCTTTTTTTTTTCGATTGTTGTGTGCGTCCTAAGATATCTATCCTACTGATGTCCTTCTCCATAATAATAATATATCATTGTTTTGGTCAAAAATCACACAAGGATAATGCAACCAAATCTGATTTTGTGAGGTGTGATGCTTAGTTAAATGATCAAATGTATGAACAATGAATGAATGAAATGAATGGTGAACACAAGGATTTATACGAGGAAAAAGACCTTGATCAATGGATGATCTCCGGTATAAAAAACCTCGGGTGATGGAAACTACCGATCACCAACTATATTAAACAAACAAGGTTTACAAATCAGGATGATAACAAGCTTGGTACAAGGATCACTAGTGTGCAAAAAGTGTATAATTGCCAATAACTTGCAGAGAGTTCTCGAGAGTAGTGTGTGTGTTTCTAATAATAATCTATTCAAGCTTGTATCCCCATTAAAAATAGAAACTTAGCTAGCCTAACTAACTATCCAAGAAAGGTGCAAGTCCCCCACGATCACCACAACGGTCGAAGAGCTTATGCATATGCAGAATCATGTGGCATATTCCCCTAGAATCTCAGTTGGACCAAGTCACATTCGAATACTCCTGCAAAAAAGGTTCAAAAATGATGGAAACAATTGTTAGTAATAGGATAATAATGAGGATCCTGGATCCTTAGTCTTGCAACGTCTTCTTAGGATCCTTAATTCAAACTGAACTAAGGATCCGTGATCCTGGCTGCATTTGAGGATCCGTGATCCATATGCTATGAAATTCTATCCCTAACAATTGCCCCCAAACATGACTAGTTGATATCTAATTAGGTAGTCATGTTTGAACGAATTCGGACTAGCCGTTACTTGAAGATATAGCCGTTGCGAGGCTGATGTCAGCGAGGGTCATCCCTGCAACAAACAATGATTATAAATAGGATAGAGCTAGGGATGATATTTTGCATTTAAATTCAAGAGTTTCTCCCTTTAAATCTTCATTCGAAGACCTCCACAGGTATTTCTCTTTCCCTTCTCTCTAATTTTTTTTCTTCCGTTTCTCCGCTTCTTCAAAATCCCATGGCCAAGATGAATCTCCGATCCTCCCCTGCTAAGGATCCTAAGAAGGAGAGCCCCCTGAAGAGCCAGGGCGTAACCAAAAATCCTTCACTAGAACTTTGTCGTTTCACCGATCCCGAGATTGATCGGATGCGTCATTGCTTCCCGGAAGGAACCGTCTTTAGATCATTCGACTCTTCGATGAAGAGTGACTGCGTCTTTGTTGCCTGGATCACTTTCCTGGCAACCCCTTTTGTGATAGGGTTCAATTATCCTTTCCCTGCTCTAACACAAGCATTCTTCACACTCACCAGTATGTGCTATATACAAGCCATGCCTATGATGTGGAGAGTCCTCTACACACTTGAAAACATCATTGAGCAGGAGGGTGTTGAAATAGGTGTTTTGGTAAAAAATCAAGCAATGATAATGCAACCAAACTTTTTGTTGTGAGGTATGATGCTTGAATCGATGAACAATACTAAGGATCACTCAGAAATGAAATGAACAAGTGACACAAAGATTTATACGAGGAAAAAGCCCTTGATCAAGAGTTGATCTCCGGCATAAAAAACCTCGGGTGATGGAAACTACCAATCACCAACTCAAATTAATCAAGAAATGTATTACAACTTCGGATGATAGCGAGCTAGTTACAAGGATCACTATAGTGTAATGTGCAAAAAAGTATGTAATCGCCAAGTGAATTGTCAAGAGCTGGTGAGAGCAGTTGCGAGTGTGTGTGTTAAGCTACAAATAGCCAAGTGTTTCTATTTAGCTCGCTATCCCCTTTAAAAATGGAAAATCTCTAAGCTAACAAACTTTTCGCATTTTGTGCAAGTCCTCCACGAACTCCATAACGTCCACTTTAGTTAAGCACGTGCGGAATAAGTATGGAATATGCTCCAGGAATATCGCCAAGACCAAGTCCAAGCTCGTACTCCTGCAAAACAACTTCATATTCAAAGCAGACAATCGTTAGCATAAGGATCCTTATGATGATCCATGATCCTGATCCCACAATAACTTATGAGGATCACTAATTCAAACAGAATTGAGGATCACTAAGCCCAATAGTAATTGAGGATCACTGATCATTAGAAAATCCTCCCCTAATAATTGCCCCCAAAATATAAGGAGTAATTTGTAAATAAACGAGTTATATTTTCTCGTTCTTGTCCGTAACTAACTAACGGATATATAGCCGTTGAATCCTGACTAGCCGTTGCTAACATGACGTCATTGAGGTGACTATCCTGCAAAATCATCATTATAAATTGAAGTTAGAGATAAGGGTTAGAGGGCATTTAAATTCGTGCGTTTCCTTATTTAAATCTTCATTCGAAGACTTGATCAGGTATTTCTCTTTCCTTTCTCTCTTCATCTTCTAACTCTGTTTCTTCTTCTTCACCACCGTCATAATCGAGATGATGCTAAGATCCTCACCGGCTAAGGATCACAAGAAGGACAGCCCCTTGAAAAGCCAAGGGATCATAAAAGATTCTGCAAAAGAACGATGCTGCTTCACTGATCCACAGATTGACAGAATCCGCCATTGTTTTCCGGCAAACACCGATTTCAAACCATTTGATCCCACTGTTCTAAGTGACTACGTTTCTGAAACCTGGGTAGCTTTTCCGGTTACCCCATTCACAATAGGATATCATATCCTTTTCCAGATTTCACCCAATCCTTCTTCTCTCTCACCGGCATCTCCTACATTCAAGCGATGCCAATGATCTGGAGGGTCTTATATACCCTTGAAAGGATCATTGAACATGAAGGAATTGACATGGGAATGTCGGAGTTTGCAGAGATGTATGACCTCGTAAGCCATGGATCTCATCGGTATCTACTCAAACATAAACCTGGTGAAGAACACCCCATCTTCAAAGCCACTAAGAATGACACCAACTGGAAACGGCGATTCTTTTTTGTCAGAAGGGATTCTATCCCTGATGGAAAGGATCTGCCTAGAAAATGGACAACTCATGGTAGGATAGAGGATCCTGAGAAGGATCACAGGATAACCTTGTCTTTGCTGAGGATCACTAACATCCTTCTGTTTCTATTTTGCAGCTATTACTGTCGCACACCTCATCACAACACCTGCAATAAAGGAAAGGCTTGCTGCTTTCCGGAGACTTGATCCTGTAATAAGATCATTTAAAGCAAACACCCAGGATTCTCAAGAAGTATCCTCAGGTTCTGTCACTATGTCGAGCAAGTATCCATGTTTATATGTAATTAAATGCTTAAATTAAAATGAAATAAGGATACTTATCTGTTTTGGATGTGTAGGTGCTGGAAAATCTTCAAGATCTGCCTCCAAATTCAGTGTCACTGATCTTGACACTGTCTGATCCTGAAAGAAGAAGCTAGCTGCCAGTCCAGCTGTCACGATCCCCAAGGCTACCACTTCTAAGGGCAAGGGTGGCAAGAAAAGAAAGACCTTTGAGGCTGACAATCTAGAAGGCTTGCCTCTGATCCGCCATCAGTTCCTCGAGTACTTCGCTGAGGTAAGGATCACTGACTTAGCTTAATTATCCTGCCCACTTGAGGATCACGTGATCCTGAGCTTTGCATTGTCTTTTTGCAGAAATTTGCTGAAATTGAGGACTGCGTAGGCAATGTTGAAGAAGTTGAGCTAAAGTGCCTGGACCTCCAAAAGATGATGCTAGCCAAGGATAAGACGATTGCAACCCTTGAAAATGATGTCAATCTGGTGAAGAGGGAGCTTGTCCTGGCTCATATCACTGCTGATCAAGAGAAGGCTGAGATCACCAATGATGCCAAAGTTTCCGCTGCCATTGCTATGTACAGAACCAAGCTGCAGATGGCCCAAGAAGCTCAGGATCCTGACTTTGACAAGAGCAGCTGGGACGTAGAGGGCTGGAAGGCAAGGTTAGCTAAGCTGGACGACGAAGAAGAAGCTGATGAGGTCCAAGCAATCGAGGCTGGTGGCAGTGGCAAGGATCAGGCAGGTGATACTGAGCTGGAGGTGATGGTGAAGGTGATGCAGCGAAGGTGTAAGCTGCAAGAATGGGCGATGAAGGACATTTCTAGACGTAGCCGGAGCCCATTTTTTAGAATTTGGTAGTTTTATTTTGGTCATGGTGTTTTAAAACAATCTTGGGTTGTAATAACTTTAGACAATAGTTTCTAGGGTGAAGGATCATGGATCCTTGAACAATAGGCATGATAATGGGTGGTGGATGGATCCTCTGTTTGGGGGATGAAGCCACTTGTTATCCTTCCGTCTTTTATTTCCTGCACCACAAAGACCCGTAAACAATGGACACCCTTTGCCAACCCATGTGGATGGGCCACATTTTGCTGGTAGAAACGTGGGTTGGCAATTTTGACAACCTTAAAGGGTTTAACGTTTTGTGAATAAAATAACTTTAACTTTTTGGCTATCTTCCGTGTTGCTATCCTTGTTAGTGCTTTACTTTTCAATTGTTGTGATATTCATTTTATCTAAACTTATCAAGTAAAGAAAAAATTTAATAAATATCCCCAAAAAGTTTAGGATATGATCAAGGATTACATATCCTATAGTCGACAAGTTCTGAAAAGTAGTGTAGTTTAAGGATCACAAGTTCAGTTGTCAAAGGATAAGGGTAACTTAGATGAATAATGAATAAAATCAAAATAGTTAAGGATCATACCTGAGAATCCAAGTTAGGATCCTAACCTTTAACACTTATAATCAGGATAACCAAAAGACAAACCTTAGTATAAGGTAAGGATCAAGGATCCTTGGTCATTTATCTCCAAAAACCTGAAATAGGATACAACTTGGGACTAAGCCAATATAAGATAAGAGTTAGTTACTGGGGACAATCCCAACAATTCTGGGGACAAGCCCAATATACTGGGGACGAGCCCAAAGGATAACTGGGGACAAGCCCAAAGGATAACTGGGGACAAGCCCAAAGGATCGTGTGTAAACTGGAGTATGGCCCTCACTGGCGACTATCCGAACTTAGTGACATGAAAATGCCAAAAACTTAGCTAACGTGAAAACGTTAGAAACCTTAGGAACGGATGTATGGTACATCTACCATTATACGTAGGATCCTGAATATAGCCAGTACAATGAAATTGTCAGCCCCTAAAGCGAGTACTGGTCCCATTGCCATGAACTATACCAGGATCATCGTGCGCTACTGGCGAAACTGGGGACAGGCCCAAACTAGGGACTAGCCCAAATAACTGGGGTCAAGCCCAAATAACTGCATACTTCTGTGGATACTCAATCCTTAGTTAAGGATACCTGAACCTACAAAACTCATAATCAAGTGAAAGGAGGATAAAGGATACAACATCCTTATCCTTATATAGGATAATTAAAAAATGAAATAGTTTGAGATTAGATCATTACCAAAATGAGGATCCTCTGCCCTGTAAGGATCCTTCAAGGATACTTGTCAGGTAAGGATCATGGATCCTGATCACATGAAATATTTCTTCAAATGGGCAGCATTCCAAGCTCTTGGTAGCAAATCACCTTCCAGTGTTAGCAATCGATATGCCCCCTTTCCTGCTTCAGCTTCAATCAAATAGGGGCCTTCCCACTTTGGTGTTAGCTTTCCATCAGCAGGATTGGTGGTATTTTGAAATGCTTTCCTTAATACCATATCACCAACTTGGAATTTCCTGATCCTGACATTTTTGTTGTAAGCTCCAGCCATCTTTTGTTGATAACTGGCCATCCTTATCCTTGCCAAATCCCTGACTTCTTCTATAGTATCCAAGTCTTGAACCAAGTTTTCAACATTTTCTTCAGGATCACGAATTCTTGTTCTTGTAGTTAGAACCACCATCTCTGTAGGGATCACTGATTCTGCTCCAAATACCAAAGAGAATGGAGTTTGGCCAATAGCATTCTTGGGAGTTGTCCTATCAACCCAAAGCACATAAGGTAGTTCTTCTGCCCATTTTCCTTTCTTGGATCCAAGCTTCTTTTTCAAGTTGTTGATGATGATCTTGTTGGATGATTCTGCCTGACCATTAGCTTGTGGGTGGACTGGTGTTGATGTTATAATCTTAATCCCCCAGCAGTCACAAAAGTTAGTAGTTATTCCCAATAAATTGGGATCCATTATCACAAACAATTTCAGAAGGAATACCAAATCTAGTAATAATGTTCCTTTTAATAAAGGATATAACTTCTTTTTCTCTGACTTGAGCAAAGGCTTCAGCCTCTATCCACTTGGAGAAGTAATCAGTCATAGCAAGCATGAATACTTTTCCACCAGGTGCCTTAGGGAGCTTACCAACTATATCCATTCCCCTTCTCATAAATGGACAAGAAGAGGATATAGGATGCAAAAGTTCTGCTGGTTGGTGAAGGATATTACTGTGTCTCTGACAAGGATCACACTTCTTGGCATATTCCACAGCATCCTTCTTCATAGTAGGCCAATAGTATCCTGTCCTCAGGATCCTTGAGAACAATGCTCTGCCCCCAGTGTTGTTTCCACAATCTCCTTCATGGAAATCCTTTAGGACTTCTTGGATTTCAGGATCCTTAATGCATCTTAGATATGGACATGCAAGAGATCGTTTATACAACAGATTATTCAATATTGTAAATTGAGATACCTTTATTTTGAAAGCCCTGGGGTTTTCTCCTGTAGGAATCTCTCCATGTTGTATGTATCTCATGATTAGGAGGATCCATGATCCTGAATGAGATTGAGTATCATCACTAGGGATGATTGCAGAATCCTCTCCTATCTCCATAGCTACATGATCCTCGATAGCAAGGGTCGGGATATGGATAATAGGGATCTTGATATCCTCCGGGATCTTCAAGGATGATCCGAGATTGGCTAATGCATCAGCCTCTGCATTCTCTTCCCTTGGTACCTGTGTCAAACTAAAGGAAACAAAAGAGAGTGCCAATTCTTCTACTACCTCTAAATATTTGATTAGCTTTTCACCTTTAACAGCATAGAATCCATTAAAGCGATTAGTAATTAATAATGAGTCTACATGTACCTCAAGATACATGATCCTCATATGCTTAGCAATTTGCAAACCAGCTATCAAGGCTTCATACTCAGCCTCATTGTTGGTAGTTTGAAATTCACAAGCTATGGAGTGGGGTATTATGTCCCCCTGTGGCGATTTTAGTAGTATTCCTAGCCCTGTTCCTTTTACATTAGAGGCTCCATCAGTGAAGAGAATCCAAGGATCCTTAGTTTCTTCAAGCTGTTGGACTTCTAACTCAGCTTCCTTTTGCAAATCACTACTAAAATCTGCCACAAAGTCAGCTAAGGCCTGGGATTTTATGGCAGTCCTTGGTTCATATCTTATATCATTTGCACTAAGCTTCACTGCCCACTTAGCCATCCTTCCTGACATTTCAGGTTTCCTGAGAACATTCTTAATTGGAAAATTAGTCTTAACAATAATGGCATGAGTCTCAAAATAATGTCTTAATTAAGTAGATGCCATAATTAATGCAAGGATAAGTTTTTCTAAGTGTGAATACCTGGATTCAGCATCAAGTAAACTCTTACTTACATAATAAACTGGATGTTGTGTACCTTGGTGATCCTTAACAAGGACCGCACTTACTGCTTTTGAGGATACTGCTAAGTATAAGGATAATATATCCCCTTTTTCTGGTTTCATCAGGGCCAGGGCTGAGGATAGGTAATCCTTAAGAGCTTTGAGGGCACTTTCATGCTTCTCAGTCCATTCAAATTTCTTGTTCTTCCTCAGGATGTCATAGAATTCCTTGCACTTTTCTGAGGATTTGGATATGAACCTGTTCAAGGCTGCGATCCTGCCTATCAATCTTTGCACATCCTTAGCATTGGCAGAAGATTTGATATTCACAATAGCCTTGATTTTCTCTGGACTTGCTTCAATGCCCCTCTTTGTCACCATATAGCCTAAGAATTTACCTGCCTTAACACCAAAATGACACTTGGAATGATTTAGTTTCATATTAAATTTATCAAGGATATTGAATGCTTCCTCCAAGTCTTTAAGGTGATCCTCAGCTTTCTTGGACTTAACCACCATGTCATCTATATAGACTTCCATAGTGTGACCAATTTGTTCCTTGAACATCATATTGACTAGCCTTTGATAAGTAGCACCTGCATTCCTTAGTCCAAATGGCATAGCGATATAACAATATATACCAGTTGGGGTCATAAAGGCTGTATCCTCTTGATCAGATGGTTCCATCTGAATTTGTTGAAATCCAGATGAAGCATCCATAAAAGTCAACAACTCATGACCCGCGGTAGCATCCACCATGGAGTCAATGTGGGGTAATGGGAAAGGATCCTTGGGACATGCCTTGTTTAAATCAGTAAAATCGACACATACCCTCCACTTTCCATTTTTCTTTTGAACAACAACCACATTGGCTAACCATCTTGGATACTTAACCTCTCTTATCATACCTGCCCGAAGTAGTTTGTCTACCTCCTCCTGGATAATAGCATTCCTTTCAGGTGCAAACTTCCTCCTCTTTTGATGTATAGGCTTGAATGACCTATTAATGCCAAGCTTATGAGTAATTATATCCTTAGATATACCTGTCATATCCTCATGCTTCCAGGCAAAGGTAGTTTTCCTTCTTTTAAGGAAGGATACTAGATCCTGTTCAATGCTGCTAAGGATCCTTGATCCTATGAAGACTATGGATTCAGGATCATGAGGATCCATGAGGATTTCTTTTACATCCTGCTCTCTTGCCTCTAAGACATCTCTTGAAGGATACTTTAATTGCTATTACTCCCTTGGTCTTGAGTCTGGCTTCATTGATGATGTATAACAATTCTTAGCCTCTTGTTGATCACTCTCAATTTTCACCACTCCCCATGGACTTGGAAGCTTTACACACTGATGATAGGTGGATGGGACTGCCTTCATATCATGTATCCATGGCCTGCCAAGGATAACATTACAACAAGATAAGCAATCTATAACACAAAATTTCTGATAATAATGGAGTCCTTCAATATAAATAGGGAGTTTGATGTCCCCCAATGTGTTTTTGGTTTCCCCACTGAATCCAACAAGGACTGAGGATCTTGGGACAATATCAGACTCCGGGATATTCATTTTCTTGAGGACATCAAGCTGAATGATGTTCACAGAGCTTCTTCCATCGATTAGGATCCTGCGAACAAAGTGGTTAGAAATAAACAATGTAATTACAAGACCATCATGATGAGGATCCTGAACATCAAGACGATCATCCTCATCAAAAGTTATGATCTTATCCTTGGTGACAGTGGACGTCCGAATGGGTCTGTCTCCATTATCCATCTTGGTTTCCTTGGCATGTCTTTTGGCTGCTGAAAAGGAAGTACCACAAATGTCTGATCCGCCGAATATGAAGTTTATAACTTGTGCATCTGCTGGAGGAGCAGGAGCCTTTTCCGGGATCCTGGATCCTTGACTTCTTTCGTCCCAGAAGCTCTTTCAAATGCCCCTTGCTTAACAAGTAACTAATTTCCTTTCTTAGTGCAATACACTCTTCAGTGAGATGCCCGAAATCCTCATGATAGGCACACCACTTGGACTTATCCTTTGTAGCAGCTGGTTTATCACTTTTTCTCGGCCACCTAGCTTTCTCACCTAGATTCTGCATTGCAAGGATTAGTTCATTGTTATCAATAGAAAAATAGTATTCAGAAATAGGAGGATAATCCTCACCATCCTCTTCTTGTTCCAGTGCATGCACGTTCTGGTTATCAGATTTGTTGTAGGATTTTGATTTGTTGTTCCTGAAGTAGGATCCTTGCTTCTCCTGTTTTGAGGATCCTGTCAATCTATCCTGGATCCTTTTGTCATCCTCTAGGCGAATGAACCTAAGGGCCCTGGTTCTTACTTCATCAAGATTCCTGCATGGTGTCATAACAAGTGTTTTGGTCAAAAAATCTGATGAGGATAATGCAACCAAACTCTCTGTTACGGGGTATGATGCTTATAATGTGGAACAATGACAAGGATCACTTTAATGTAAATTGCACAAATGACACAAGGATTTATACGGGGAAAAAGCCCTTGATCTAGAGTTGATCTCCGGCATAAAAAACCCCGGGTGATGGAAACTACCGATCACCAAGCTCAAATAAATCAATAAATGTTTACAACTTCGGATAGTAACGAGCTAGGTACAAGGATCACTATCGTGAAATGTGTAAAAGTGAGTGAAAATTGATGAGTGTTCGTCGAGAGCTTCAAGAGAGCGATTATACGAGAGTGTGTGTAGCTGAAAATGGCTAAGTGTTCTAAATTCTAGCTCGTTACCCCTTTAAAAATAGAAGTTAACTACAATAACTAACTATCCGACTTTTGTGCCAAGCTTCCACGTTCTCCACAACGTCCATTTCCGGTCAATCGTGTGCGAAATACCCGTGGAATATTCCTTAGTACCGTTGCCAAGACCAAGTCATGCTTGCTACTCCTGCGAAGTAATACAAAACACAAACAAACAATCGTCAGTACGAGGATCCTTAAAGTGATCCATGATCCTGATCCTGAAGCTCTTCTGATGATCACTATCTGTCACAGAAGTAAGGATCATTAATTAGGATAACGAATAAGGATCACTAATTGTTAGAAAATCCTCCCCTAACAATTGCCCCCAAAATATAAGGAGTGATATGTAAAATGAGCGAGTTATGTTTTCTTGATCTTATCCGCAACTAACTATCGTAAATATAGCCGTTATTGTTGAACTATCCGTTGCAATCGTGACGTCACAGAAGTGATAACCCTGCATAATCATGATTATAAATAGGAGATAGAGATAGGATCGATTGCATTTAAATTCAAAGAAACTCCCTTTAAATTCTTGGTCGAAGATCTATCAGGTATCTCTTCTCTTTTCTCCCCTTCTCTTACTCTGTTTTTCTTTCTTTCTATCATCTCTTCAAGAATGATGCTCCGGTCCTCCCCCGCCAAGGATCACCAGAAGGATAGTCCCTTGAAGAGTCAAGGGATCATCAAAGACTCGATACATGAGAGGTGTTGTTTCAACGACGCTCAGATAGACAAATTTCATCACTGCTTTCCGGCGAGTGCCTTTTTCAAACCCTTCGATCCTACTATTCTGAGCGACTATGTTTCAGAAACATGGGTTGCCTTTCCAGTTACTCCATTTGCCATTGGGTACACCTATCCTTTCCCAGAATTTACACAATCCTTCTTTTCCCTTACCGGCATTTCTTATATCCAAGCCATGCCGATGATTTGGAGGGTTTTGTATACCCTAGAGAGGATCATCGAACAGGAAGGCATTGATTTAGGAATGTCAGAGATGACACAATTGTATGATCTTACTACCTTTGTTTCTCATCGTTATCTGTTCAAACGAAAATCCGGCGGAGAACACCCCCTTCTTAAAGTTACCAAGAACGACACAAATTGGAAACGTCGCTTCTTCTTTGTCAGGAGGGATACCATTCTGAACGCAAAGGATCTACCAAGGACATGGTCCACCCATGGTAGGCCAGAGGATCCTGAGAAGGATCACCAGGTAGTCTTGTTTTTGTATAAGGATCACTAACCCCTTTTTGTCTTGTGTTATGCAGCTATTTCTGTTTCACACATCATCACCACACCTGCAACCAAGGATAGACTTGCTGCTTTTTGGAAGCTTGATCCTGAAATAAGGACATTTAAGATTGACACCCAAGAATCACAAGAAGTATCCTCAGGTTCCATCACCATGTCAAGTAAGTATCCTGCTTGATGAATATTAAATTAATTAAATTGAAATAGGATTAGGACACTTATCTTGCTCTGAATGTGTAGGTGCCAGAAAATCTGCCAAGCCTGTATCCCAGTTCAACACGGCTGATCTTGATGTTGTTCGATCCAGGAAGAAGAGGGCCACTACCAGTCCTAGCATCTCCATTCCCAAGGCACCCACTAAAGGAAAGGGTGGCAAGAAGAGGAAAACTTCTGACTCTAAGGATCTTCAAGGCCTCCCACTGATCCGCCACCAGTTCCTTGAATACTTCAATGATGTAAGGATCACCAAGTCTGCCTAGGTATCCTACTCGTATGAGGATCACCTGATCTTGAACTGCTTTATCCTTTTCTTTGCAGAAATTTGCTGAGATTGAAGATTATGTGGGGAACGTCGAGGAACAGGACAAGAAGATTGCTGACCTCCAACAGGTTGCAGTGCTCAAGGACCTTGCAATCGCTGACCTTCAAAAGGAACTCCAAGATGCCAAGACTAAGATGGCTAAACTTCTGATTGACCTTGACTATGAGAAGCATGATCTCATAGAAAATGCTAAGGTCTCTGCTGCCATCACAATGTATCAGACAAAATTGAAGATGGCCCAGGAAGCTCAAGATCCTAACTTCGATAGAAGCAGCTGGGATGTTGAGGGCTGGAAAGCAAGGTTGGCCGATCTTGAGGATGACGAGGAGACTGAAGAGGTTTTGGCGATCGAGGCTGGAGGTAGTGGGAAGGATCTGGTGAAGGATACCACAGCTGGAGGGGAAGAGGATGCAGCAAAGGTGTAGGCTGCACAATTGGGCGATGATGGACATTCCTAGACGCAGCCGGAGCCCAATTTTTAAATTTGGTAGTAGTTTTTTGTGGTTGTGATGTTGAACAATTTAATGGTTTGTAATGAATAATAGTTTTTAGGATTAAGGATCATGTATGATCCTTTGGACAATAGGCAGGATTGCAAATGGTGGAGGGATCCTCTATTCGGGGAATGAAGCCATTGTGATCCTGCCGCCTTTATATTCCTGCACTACTCTTGAACTTATTATCATGGACACCCTTTACCTACCCCAGCGGACGGGCCACGTTTTGCTGGTAGATGCTCGGGGTAGGTAATTTTGACAACCTTTTAAGGGTTAATCCTTTGTTAATAAATAAAATCTTAACCTTTTGTCGCTTATCTTGTGTTGTTATCCTTTTGTTTCTTTAATTTTCCTTTGTTTTGATGCATATTTATTGAATAAACAATTTCGAATAAGTCAGATTGAAAATCCTTAGGACATGATCCATGATCAAATATCCTATAGTTAAAGAATCCCAAAAAGCAATATGTTATAAGGATCACAAGTCTAGTTGTCAAATTTTAAGGGTTATTCAAATAAATAATGAATAGGATTAAAAATAGTTAAGGATCATACCTGAGGGTCCAAGTTAGGATCCTAACCATAATAAGGATAACTATAAGATAAACCTTAGAGAGAAGTAAGGATCAAGGATCCCTAGTTGCTTGTCTTCAAGGACCTAAAATAGATCATAACTTGGGACTAAGCCAATATAAGATAAGAGTTAGCAACTGGGGACAAGCCCAAGGATAACTGGGGACAAGCCCAAGGATAACTGGGGACAAGCCCAAGGATCGTATGTAAACTGGAGTATAGCCCTAACTGGCGACTATCCAAACTTAGTGACATGAAAATGCCAAAACCTTAGCTAACGTGAAAACGTTAGAAACCTTAAGAACGGATGTATGGTACGTCTACGATTATACGTAGGATCCTAGGCATAGCCAGTACAATGGAATTATCAGCCCCTAAAGTGAGTACTGGTCCCACTGCCTTGAACTATACCAGGATCATCATGCGCTACAGGCGGAACTGGGGTCAAGCCCAAATAACTGGGGTTAAACCCAAGGAACGGATTGCTTCTGCAGATAACCAATGTTATGCTAAAGATACCTGAACTTTTAAAACTTAAACTCACGTGAGAGATGGATAAAGGACACATGATCCTTATCCTTATATGAGAAAATAAAGAAATGAAATAGTTCAAGATTAGGATATTACCCAAGTAAGGATCACTGATAGTTTAAGGATCCTTTAAGGATACCCCTAACATGAGGATCATCTGTGCCATGAGGATCCTGCTCACATGAACTATTTCTTCAAATGGACAGCATTCCAAGCTCTTGGTAGCAAATCACCTTCCATGGTTAGCAATCTATATGCCCCCTTTCCTGCTTCAGCTTCAATCAAATAAGGGCCTTCCCATTTTGGAGCCAATTTTCCATAAGCAGGATTGGTGGTATTCTGAAATGCTTTCCTCAATACCATATCTCCAACTTGAAACTTCCTGATCCTGACATTTTTGTTGTAAGCACCAGCCATTCTTTGTTGATAACTGGCCATCCTTATCCTAGCCATATCCCTGATTTCTTCAATAGTATCCAGGTCTTGAGCCAAGTTCTCATCATTTTCTTCAGGATCACGAGTACTTGTTCTAGCAGTTGGAACCACCATTTCTGTTGGGATCACTGATTCTGCCCCAAATACCAAAGAGAATGGCGTTTGACCAGTAGCATTCTTAGGGGTTGTCCTATCAGCCCAAAGCACATAGGGTAGTTCTTCTGCCCATTTCCCTTTCTTGGATCCAAGCTTCTTCTTCAAATTGTTGATGATGATCTTGTTGGATGATTCTGCTTGACCATTAGCTTGTGGATGGACTGGTGTTGAAGTTATCATCTTAATCCCCCAGCTGTCACAAAAGTTAGTGGTTCTGCCCCCAATAAATTGGGAACCATTATCACATATAATTTCAGAAGGAATTCCAAATCTAGTTATAATATTTCTTTTAATGAAGGATATGACTTCCTTTTCTCTGACTTCGGCAAAAGCTTCAGCCTCTATCCACTTGGAAAAGTAATCAGTCATAGCTAGCATGAATACTTTTCCACCAGGTGCCTTAGGGAGCTTGCCAACTATATCTATACCCCATCTCATAAATGGCCAAGAGGAGGATATAGGATGCAATAATTCAGCCGGTTGATGAAGGATAATGCTGTGTCTCTGACAAGGATCACATCTCTTAGCATACTCCACAGCATCTCTCTTCATGGTTGGCCTGTAGTATCCTGTCCTCAGGATCCTTGAGAATAATGCCCTGCCCCCAGTGTGGTTTCCACAATCTCCTTCATGGAAGTCTTTTAAAACTTCTTGGATTTCAGGATCCTCAATGCATCTCAAGTATGGTCCTGCAAGAGATCGTCTATACAACATATTATTTAAAATTGTGAATTGAGATACCTTAGATTTGAAAGCCCTAGGGTTTTCTCCTGTAGGAATCTCTCCATATTGTAAGTATCTCATAATTGGTGAGATCCATGATCCTGATTCTGAATGGGATTGAGTACCCTCACTAGGGATAATTGCAGAATCTTTTCCTATCTCCATAGCCGCATGATCCTCGATAGCCGGGGTCAGGATATGGATAATAGGGATCCTGATATCCTCAGGGATCTTCAAAGATGATCCTAAGTTAGCCAGTGCATCAGCTTCTGTATTCTCTTCCCTTGGTACCTGTGTCAAACTAAAGGAAACAAAGGAGAGTGCCAATTTTTTGACTATCTCTAAATATTTGGTTAGCTTTTCACCTTTAACAGCATAGGATCCATTAAAGTGGTTTGTAATTAACAATGAATCTAAATGTACCTCAAGATACCTGATCCCCATATGCTTTGCAATCTGCAAACCAGCAATTAAGGCTTCATATTCAGCCTCGTTGTTAGTGGTTTGGAACTCGCAAGCTATAGAGTGGGGTATTATGTCCCCCTGTGGCGATTTTAGTAGTATTCCAAGCCCTGTGCCTTTGACATTTGAGGATCCATCAGTATAGAGTATCCAAGGATCCTTGGTCTCCTCTAGCTGCTTTTTGTAAATCACTACTGAAATCAGCCACAAAGTCAGCTAATGCTTGGGATTTGATGGCTGTCCTAGGCTCATATCTTATATCATATGCACTTAGCTTCACTGCCCACTTAGCCATCCTTCCTGACATCTCTGGTTTCCTGAGGACATTCTTAATTGGAAAATTAGTTTTAACAACAATAACATGAGTTTCAAAATAATGTCTCAACTTAGTAGATGCCATAATTAATGCAAGAATAAGCTTTTCAAGGTGTGAATACCTGGATTCGGCATCAAGTAAACTTTTACTTACATAATAGACAGGATGTTGTATACCTTCATGATCCTTAACAAGGACCGCACTTACTGCTTTTGAGGATACTGCAAGATACAAGGATAGCACATCGCCTTTTTCTGGTTTCATCAAGGCCGGGGCTGAGGATATGTAATCTTTGAGGGCTATTAAAGCATTTTCATGCTTCTCAGTCCACTCAAATTTCTTGTTGTTCCTTAGGATATCATAGAATTCTTTGCACTTCTCTGAGGATTTGGATATAAATCTGTTCAAAGCTGCTATCCTGCCTGTTAGCCTTTGAACATCCTTAGCATTGGCCGGAGATTTGATGTTCACGATTGCTTTGATTTGTTCCGGGCTAGCCTCAATGCCTCTCTTTGTCACCATATATCCTAAGAATTTACCTGCTTTAACACCAAAGTGACATTTTGAAGGATTAAGTTTCATGTTATATTTATCAAGGATATCGAATGCTTCCTCCAAGTCCCTTAGGTGATCCTCAGCTTTTATGGATTTTACCACCATATCGTCTATGTAAACCTCCATAGTTTGTCCAATCTGATCCTTGAACATCATATTCACCAGCCTTTGATATGTTGCACCTGCATTTCTTAGTCCGAACGGCATAGCAATATAGCAGTATATACCAGTTGGAGTCATGAAGGCTGTATCCTCTTGATCGGATGGTTCCATTTGGATTTGTTGAAATCCAGATGAAGCATCCATAAAAGTTAACAGTTCATGACCCGCAGTTGCATCCACCATGGAGTCAATGTGGGGTAATGGGAAAGGATCCTTGGGACATGCCTTATTTAAATCGGTAAAATCGACACATACCCTCCACTTTCCGTTTTTCTTTTGAACAACAACCACATTGGCCAACCATATTGGATACTTGAGCTCTCTAATCATACCTTCCCGGAGCAATTTCTCTACCTCTTCTTGGATAATGGCATTCCTTTCTGGTGCAAATTTTCTTCTCCTTTGATGAATTGGTTTGAAGGATCTATCAATGCCAAGTTTGTGAGTGATTACATCTTTAGATATACCAGTCATGTCTTCGTGTTTCCATGCAAAGGTAGTCTTTCTCCTTTTGAGGAAGGATATAAGGTCTTCCTTCATATTGCCAAGGATCCGTGATCCGATATAGATTTTGGATTCAGGATCATCAGGATCCATGAGGACTTCTACCACATCCTACTCTCTTGCCTCCAAGACATCCCTTGGAGGGTACTTTGATTGCTATTGCTCCCTTGACTTCGAGGCTGGTTTCATCGATGAAGTATAGCAATTCTTGGCCTCCTGCTGATCACTACCAATCTTTACTATTCCCCAAGGACTAGGGAGCTTCACACATTGATGGTAGGTAGATGGGACTGCTTTCATATCGTGTATCCAGGGCCTGCCAAGGATAACATTACAACAAGATAAACAGTCAATAACACAAAATTTTTGATATGAGTGTAGGCCTTCGATGTATATTGGGAGTTTAATGTCCCCCAGGGTATTCTTAGTTTCGCCACTAAATCCCACGAGCACAGAGGATCTTGGTATGATATCTGATTCAGGAATACCCATCTTCTTTAGAACATCAAGCTGGATAATGTTCACTGAACTTCCTCCGTCTATAAGGATCCTGCGGACAAAATGATTAGAAATGAAAAGAGTAATAACTAAACCATCGTGATGAGGATCCTGGATATCAACACGATCATCCTCATCAAAGGTTATGACTTTTCCTTCAGAGACACTTGATGTTCGAACAGGTCTTTCTCCATTATCCATTTTAGTTTCCTTTGCATGCCTTTTAGCTGCCGAGAAGGATGTGCCACAAATGTCTGATCCTCCGGAAATAAAGTTTATCACTTGTGCATCTGCTGGAGGGGCTGGAGCCTTCTCAGGGATCCTTTCAGGATCCTGAATCCTTGACTTTTTTCTTCCCAACAATTCTTTTAGATGCCCCTTGCTCAACAAGTATCCAATTTCCTTTCTTAGCGCAATGCATTCTTCTGTGAGATGCCCAAAATCTTCATGGTATGCACACCACTTTGATTTATCCTTAGTTGCAGCTGGCCTATCATTTTTTCTGGGCCATCTTGCTTTATCACCTAGATTCTGCATCGCAAGGATTAGTTCATTATTATCAACAGAAAAACAATATTCAGAAATTGGAGGATAATCCTCATCATCCTCTTCTTGATCAACAGAATGCACGTTCTGGTTATCAGATCTGTTGTAGGATCTGAACTTGTTGTTCCTGAATGAGGATCCTTGCTTATCTTGCTTTGAGGATCCTGCTAACATCTCCTGGATCCTCTTGTCATCCTCTAGCCGAATGAACCTAAGTGCTCGGGTTCTTACCTCATCTAAGTTCCTGCATGGTGTCATAACAAGATCATCATAGAACGACGAATCCCTAAGCAATCCCATTTTAAAGGCCTCAACAGCCGTGGCTATATCTAAGTTGGAAATGTCTAAGGATTCTTTACTGAATTTGGTAATGTAATCCTTTAATGATTCATTATAACCCTGGGTTATCCTATATAGATCACTAGTTAATCGTTCAAATTTTCTACTACAAGAAAACTGATTATTAAACAGGTTAACTAGATTAGCAAATGAGGTAATAGAGTAGGGGGAAGACTTAGCAGCCATTTGAGAGCTGATCCAGTAAGAGTGGATCCGAATCCCTTGCACAGGCATGCTTCCTTTAACCTTTCTGGGATTGGATTGATCTCCATCCTCTCCCTGTATTGTGCTATGTGTTCTTCAGGATCCGTCGAACCATCATACAGCTTCATTGTTGGCACATGGAATCTCTTGGGTATCTCAGCATCACAGATCGGTGGTGCAAAGCGAGATATCTTGTGGCTCCCATCTGCAATCTCTGGAATAGGTTTGACTACTCCTAGAACACTTGATATCATATCCTTTAGCTTTTGCAATTCTCTAGCCATGGCATGATTGATACCTGGATCCTGCATAAGACCATGGTTAGTAGTATAAGAATTATTAAAAGTGTTACCTCCCATTGGATTCAAATTAGGAAGAAGGGATGTTAATCCATATTGTTGGTGCTCTGGAATGATCGAGGGACTAGTAGAAGCATTGGTCTGCATTGGAATAAAATCTCCCTGATGGACATCTGAACTTCCTGTTTGCAAACTCCTCAAGGATCCTGGCATCTGGAAGGATCCCTGAAACTGGGACGATCCTGGGACAAAGGAGGATCCTTGAACCTAGGATGATCCTGGAACAAAGGAGGATCCTTGAACCTGGGATGATCCTGGAACAAAGGAGGATCCTTGAACCTGGGATGATCCTGGAACAAAGGAGGATCCTTGAACCTGTGATGATCCTGGAACAAAGGAGGATCCTTGAACCTGGGATGATCCTGGAACAAAGGAAGATCCTTGAATCTGCTGCGCTCCTGAATATCCTCCTGAATTCGTGAGGGATCCCATATGCTGAGGATAGGATCCCGCTGGCTGGAAATAGGAACCTGTTGCCTGGGTCACTGTTGTTGTTCCATAGTGCACTCCTTTCGGTCCACCCACATATTGAACATCTGGAACCACTGATGGCTGAGAAGTAATCACCGGAGTATCAAAATTCAAAGATTTTGGCACCAGTGGGGAATGATCCTCTGCCGTATTCTTTTGCTTCTTGAGATCTCCGATTTCTTTGAGAATCCTTTCATTGGTCTTATCCTGTTGCCGTATCTGATCCTTCATCTGCAAAATCAAAGTAAACATGTCACTAGTAGTGGGAGTGTAAGAAGCAGAAGAAGTTGGAGGTTTTGAGAAAATAGGAGTTGGTTTCTTCGCAGCATTCTCAGCATTCTTCTGGGATCCAGAAGGTGGTGGAGGCAAAGGGGGAACGCCTTGTGAAGAAGTGAATGAGGGCATCAAATTTGAAGCATTCTTCGCTGAGGAAGCCATTTGCTTGGTTGTAGTGAACTGAAATGAACACAGAAATACGAATTTTTCTAAGGATGAAGCACCAATTGCCCCACGGTGGGCGCCAAACTGTTTTGGTCAAAAAATCTGATGAGGATAATGCAACCAAACTCTCTGTTACGGGGTATGATGCTTATAATGTGGAACAATGACAAGGATCACTTTAATGTAAATTGCACAAATGACACAAGGATTTATACGGGGAAAAAGCCCTTGATCAAGAGTTGATCTCCGGCACAAAAAACCCCGGGTGATGGAAACTACCGATCACCAAGCTCAAATAAATCAATAAATGTTTACAACTTCGGATAGTAATGAGCTAGGTACAAGGATCACTATCGTGAAATGTGTAAAAGTGAGAGAAAACTGATGAGTGTTCATCGAGAGCTTCAAGAGAGCGATTATACGAGAGTGTGTGTAGCTGAAAATGGCTAAGTGTTCTAAATTCTAGCTCGTTACCCCTTTAAAAATAGAAGTTAACTACAATAACTAACTATCCGACTTTTGTGCCAAGCTTCCACGTTCTCCACAACGTCCATTTCCGGTCAATCGTGTGCGAAATACCCGTGGAATATTCCTTAGTACCGTTGCCAAGACCAAGTCATGCTTGCTACTCCTGCGAAGTAATACAAAACACAAACAAACAATCGTCAGTACGAGGATCCTTAAAGTGATCCATGATCCTGATCCTGAAGCTCTTCTGATGATCACTATCTGTCACAGAAGTAAGGATCATTAATTAGGATAACGAATAAGGATCACTAATTGTTAGAAAATCCTCCCCTAACAACAAGATCATCATAGAACAATAAATCCCTAAGCAATCCCATTTTGAAGGCTTCTACAGCGGTAGCTATATCTAAGTTAGGAATATGTAAGGATTCTTTACTAAACTTAGTGATATAATCTCTAAGTGATTCATTTTGACCTTGTGTTACCCTATATAGATCACTAGTTAATCGTTCAAATTTTCTACTACAAGAGAATTGACTACTAAACAAATTAACCAGATTAGCAAATGAAGTAATAGAGTAAGGGGGAAGACTTAGCAACCATTTAAGAGCAGATCCTGTAAGTGTGGATCCAAACCCCTTGAATAGACATGTTTCTTTTAACCTCTCCGTAATTGGATTGATCTCCATCCTCTCCCTGTATTGAGCTACATGCTCCTCTGGATCCGTTGAACCATCATATAGCTTCATGGATGGTATCTGGAATCTTTTGGGTATCTCAGCATCACATAAGGGTGGTGCAAAGCGAGATATCCTATGGCTACCATCTGCGATCTCAGGAATGGGCTTGACCACTCCTGGAACACTGGATATCATATCCTTAAACTTCTGTAATTCCCGAGCCATGGCTTGATTGATACCTGTATCCTGTATAGGGCCATAGTTAGTATTACAAGAATTATTGAAAGTGTTACCTCCCAAAGGATTCATGTTCGGAATTCCAGATGTGAATCCATGTTGGTGGAATTCTGGTATGATTGAAGGACCAGATGAAGCAATGGTCTGCATTGGTATGAAGTCTCCTTGTTGAACATCCGAACTTGGAGGCTGCATACTTCTTAAGGATCCTTGATCCTGAAAGATGTTGGATCCTTGATTCTAGGAGGATCCTTGAACCTGAAAGGATCCTTGAGGCCGAGAGGAGGATCCTTGAACCATGGAGGATCCTTGAACCTGAGAGGAGGATCCTTGAACCATGGAGGATCCTTGGACCTGGTGCATTCCCAAATATCCTCCTGAGCTGACGAAGGATCCCTGATGCTGGACAGAGGCTCCGGAAGGCTGAAGGTAAGATCCTAGAGCCTGAGTCATTGTTGTTGTTCCATAACGTCTTCCTGGTAATTCACCCAAGTATTGCACGTCCGGAGCTGCTGAGTGCTGGGAGGTTATGAATGGAGTTTCGAAGTTCAGCGACCTGGGCATCAATGGGGAATGATCCTCCACCGATTTCTTCTGTTTCTTGATATCACCTATCTCCCTGAGGATCATTTCGTTGGTTTTATCCTGCTCTTGCATACGATCCCTTATCTGCAAAATCAAAGTAAAGAGATCACTATTAATAGGGTTATTGGAAACAAAAGAAGTTGGAGGTTTTGGAAAAATGGGGGTTTGTCTCTTCGCAGGATTATCAGCATTCTTCTGGGATCCAGAAGGTGGTGGAGGTAAAGGAGGAACGCCTTGTGAAGAACTGAATGAAGGCATTAAACTTGAAGTGTTCTTCGCTGAGGAAGCCATCTGCTTGGTTGTAACGAACTAAAATGACCACAAAAATATGAATCTTCTTAGGAATGAAGCACCAATTGCCCCACGGTGGGCGCCAAACTGTTTTGGTCAAAAATCAAGCAATGATAATGCAACCAAACTTTCTATTGTGAGGTATGATGCTTGAATCGATGAACAATACTAAGGATCACTCAGAAATGAAATGAACAAGTGACACAAAGATTTATACGAGGAAAAAGCCCTTGATCAAGAGTTGATCTCCGGCATAAAAAACCTCGGGTGATGGAAACTACCAATCACCAACTCAAATTAAACAAGAAATGTATTACAACTTCGGATGATAGCGAGCTAGTTACAAGGATCACTATAGTGTAATGTGCAAAAAAGTATGTAATCGCCAAGTGAATTGTCAAGAGCTGGTGAGAGCAGTTGCGAGTGTGTGTGTTAAGCTAAAAATAGCCAAGTGTTTCTATTTAGCTCGCTATCCCCTTTAAAAATGGAAAATCTCTAAGCAAACAAACTTTCTGCATTTTGTGCAAGTCCTCCACGAACTCCATAACGTCCACTTTAGTTAAGCACGTGCGGAATAAGTATGGAATATGCTCCAGGAATATCGCCAAGACCAAGTCCAAGCTCGTACTCCTGCAAAACAACTTCATATTCAAAGCAGACAATCGTTAGCATAAGGATCCTTATGATGATCCTTGATCCTGATCCCATAATAACTTCTGAGGATCACTAATTCAAACAGAATTGAGGATCACTAAGCCCAACAGTAATTGAGGATCACTGATCATTAGAAAATCCTCCCCTAACAATAGGGATGTATGAATTGAGTCAATTGTACAATCTTGTCAGCCATGGTCCTCATCGTTTTCTTTTCAAGCACAAACCTGGTCAGGCTCATCCAATTCTGAAAACTACCAAAAATGATTCCAACTGGAGAAACCAGTTCTTCTTTGTAAGGAGGGACTCTATTCCGAATGGGAATGAACTCCCCAAAAAGTGGATCACCCAGGGTAGGATATGGGATCCTTGGACCAGGACCATACTAGGATTCTTTTTCTGTTAAGGATAACTGATCCTTCTTTTTGTTTCTGTTGTGCAACTATTTCACTCTCTCACATTCAAGAATCTCATGTTACAAAAGAAAGGATTGCTGCTTACTGGAAGCTTGATCCTTCTATAAGAACATTTCAAGCCAAAACAAAGGATTCTCAAGAAATCTGTTCCGGTTCCTACACAATGTCAAGTAAGTATCCATATCTATGTGTAAATAAATGTTTAATGGAATATAAAGTATGAATACTTATCTGTGTTTTGTATTTATAGGCGCTGGCAAATCCTCAACGTCTGCTTCCAGGTTCAGTGTGAGCGATCTTCAAGAGTATGTTTCCTCAAGGTCCATCAAAAAAGAGCTGGCTGCTAGCCCAAGCGTCCCGGAGCCTAAAGACACGAGCACCAGGGGCATGGGTGCGAAGAAGAGAAAGACTGCTAGGCCTACTGAAGGACTCCCTCTCATTCAGCATCAGTTTGAGGAATACATCTCTGAGGTAAGTATCCTGTATCCTTAAGTCTGAACTTTCCTTTTTGAGGATATTGGATCCTGATCGTCAACTTTCTTTGTGCAGAAATTTGCCAAGGTCCAAATGCTCCTTGATCAACACGTGGCTGAAGCCGAGCAGCAAAAGCTGGACTTCCAGCAGATGTTCCTTGCTAAAGACAAGAAGATTTCTTCCCTTGATAAGGATATCAACCTGTTGCAGAAGGAACTGGTCCTGACCCAGATCACAGCCCAGCAGGAGAAGGCAGAGGTCATGGATGGGGCTAAGCTTTCTACCACTATTGCGATGCTGAAGATCAAGCTACAAATGGCTAAGGAGGTTAAGGATCCTGCTTTTGATAGGTCTGCCTGGGACCAGGAAGCTTGGAGGCAGAGGTTGGCTGAGCTGGATGATGAGGATGAAGTTGAGGAGGCAGCAGCTGATGGAGCTGGGAGCAGTGGGCTGAAGGATCCTGAGGTGGCAGCAGGTGGTGATGGTGAAAAGGTGGTGGAAGCAGCGAAGGTTTAGGCTGCATCAATGGGTGATGAAGGACATTTCTAGACGCAGCCGAAGCCCATTTTTTTAAGGTTTTGTGGTTTTATTTGATGGTGTTTTGGTGGTGAACAATTATGGTCTGTAATAACTAAACAATAGCTATTAGGGTTAAGGATCAGTGATCCTTGGAACAATAGGTAGGATGATAGTTGGTGGAGGGATCCTCTGTTTGGGAGATGAAGCCACTATTATCCTGCCGTCTTTACTTTCCTGCACTTTAAGACTTGTTAATATAGACACCCTTTACCTACCCCAGCGGACGGGCCACGTATTGCTGGTAGATGCTCGGGGTAGGTAATTTTGACAACCTTTAAAAGGGTTTAACTTTGATAAATAAATATAACCTCTAACTTTTGGCTATCTTGGTGTTGTTCATTTTGTGTATATTTACCATTCAGTTGTTATTGTACAACTTTTTAGATTTACAAGTTATTAGTGAAGGTAAAAAATCAGTTTATGTCAATAAATTCAGGATATGATCAAAGATCAAATATCCTATAATCGAAAAGTTTAAAAAGTGAGACTATTTTAGGATCATATATCCTGTTGTCAAAGAATATGGTATGATTGATAAACCGAGAATAAAATTAAAGTAAATAAGGATCATACCAGAGAATCCAAGTTAGGATCCTATATCCTTAATGCATACAATTGTAACAATCATAAGACAAACCCTTGTAGAAAGTTAGGATCCAGGATCCTTAACTATTTAGCTTTGGAAACCTAAAATGAGACATAACTTGGGACTAAGCCAATCTGTAAAAGAAAGAGTTAGTATCTGGGGACAAGCCCAACAATCAGGAGACAAGCCCAAAAAACTGGGGACAAGCCCAAAGGATCTTGTGTAAACTGGAGTATGGCCCTTACTGGCGACTATCCAAACTTAGTGACATGAAGATGTCAAAACCTTAGCTAACGTGAAAACATTAGAAACCTTAGGAATGGATGTATGGTACGTCTACCATTATACTTAGGATCTTAAATACAGCCAGTACAATGAAATTTTCAGCCCTTAAAGCGAGTACTGGTCCCATTACCTTTAACTGCACTAGGATAATCGTGCGCAACTGGCGAAGGTGTAAGAACCTGATTCGTAGAAGGTAGTAGATACCTTAAACTAGGGACAAGCCCAAAACTAGGGATAAACCCATAAAAATGGGGACAAGCCCATAAAAATTTAGGAGACTTCTGTGGATACTTGATCCTTTGTGAAGGATGCACCAACTTCAGCAAAACTCAGAATTTAGTGAAGAAGGATAAAGGATCCTGGATCCTTCTCCTTGTAATCAAATAAATTAAACGATTAGATAAATTAAAATCAAATCATTACCAGAATGAGGATCATATATCCTCTAAGGATCCTTAGTGTGTAGTAGATGTGAAGATGGTCAAGGATCCTGGATCCTTCTTACATGAAGTATCTCTTCAAATGGACAGCATTCCAAGCTCTTGGTAGCAAATCACCTTCCATTGTTAATAACCGATATGCCCCCTTTCCTGCCTCGGCTTCAATAAGACGGGGGCCTTCCCACTTTGGTGCTAACTTGCCATCAACAGGATTTGTGGTATTTTGGAATGCTTTCCTCAACACCATGTCGCCAACTTGAAACTTTCTGATCCTAACATTCTTGTTATAAGCTCCAGCCATCCTTTGTTGATAGCTAGCCAATCTTATCCTTGCCAATTCCCTGAGTTCTTCTATGGTATCCAAGTCTTGAACTAAGTTTTCAGCATTTCCTTCAGGATCACGGATGCTTGTTCTTGCAGTAGGGACTACCATCTCTGTAGGGATCACTGATTCAGCTCCAAATACTAAAGAAAATGGAGTTTGACCAGTAGCATTCTTGGGAGTTGTTCTATCAGCCATAGTACATATGGTAGCTCTTCTGCCCATTTCCCCTTTTTGGATCCAAGCTTCTTCTTCAAGTTGTTGATGATGATCTTGTTAGATGATTCTGCTTGACCATTAGCTTGTGGATGGACTGGTGTTGAAGTTATCATCTTAATCCCCCAACTGTCACAAAAGTTAGTAGTTCTACTCCCAATAAATTGGGATCCATTATCACAAATAATTTCAGAAGGGATACCAAATCTGGTAATAATGTTTCTTTTGATAAAGGTTATAACTTCATTTTCTCTGACTTGTGCAAAGGCTTCAGCTTCTATCCACTTGGAAAAGTAACCAGTCATAGCAAGCATAAACACTTTTACTCCTGGTGCTTTTGGAAGTTTGCCAACTATATCCATTCCCCATCTCATGAATGGCCAAGAAGAGGATATAGGATGCAGGAGCTCCACTGGTTGATGAAGGATATAGCAATGTCTTTGACAAGCATCACATTTCTTTGCATAATCCACAACATCCTTCTTCATGGTAGGCCAATAGTATCCTGTTCTAAGGATCCTTGAGAACAGTGCTCTGCCCCTAGTGTGGTTTCCACAATCTCCTTCATGAAAATCCTTAAGAACTTCCTGGATTTCTGGATCCTCGATGCACCTTAGATATGGACCTTCAAGAGATCATTTATATAACATGTTATTTAGTATTGTAAATTGAGATACCTTAACTTTGAAAGCTCTAGGATTTTCTCCGGTAGGGATCTCTCCATGTTGTATATATCTTAGGATTGGAAGGATCCAGGATCCTGACTGTGACTGTGCACCATCACTAGGTATGATTGCAGAATCCTCCACTACTTCCATAGCTGTATGATCCTCAATAGCAGGAACTAGTATATGGATAATGGGAATTTTAATATCCTCTGGAATCTTCAATGATGATCCAAGGTTGGCTAAAGCATCAGCTTCTGCATTTTCTTCCCTGGGTATGTGTGTCAAACTAAAAGCAGCAAAAGAGTCTGCCAATTTCTTAACTATATCTAGATATTTGATTAGTCTTTCACCTTTAACAGCATAAGAACCATTAAAGTGGTTAGTGATTAATAAAGAATCTACATGTACCTCAAGATACCTGATCCTCATATGCTTGGCAATTTGCAAACCAGCTATTAAGGCTTCATATTCAGCCTCATTGTTCGTAGTTTGAAACTCACAAACAATTGAGTGGGGTATTATGTCCCCCTGTGGCGATTTTAGTAGTATGCCTAGTCCAGTTCCTTTGACATTAGAGGCTCCATCTGTGAAGAGTATCCAAGGATCCTTAGTCACTTCAAGCTGTTGAACTTCCAATTCAGCTTCCCTTTGTAGATCACTACTGAAATCTGCCACAAAGTTAGCCAAGGCCTGAGATTTAATGGCAGTTCTTGGTTCATATCTGATATCATAAGCGCTAAGCTTGACTGCCCACTTTGCCATTCTTCCTGACATTTCAGGTTTCCTCAGAACATTCTTGATTGGAAAGTTAGTTCTAACAATAATAGTATGAGTTTCAAAATAATGGCGTAGTTTAGTAGATGCCATAATTAAAGCAAGGATAAGTTTTTCTAAATGAGAATACCTGGATTCAGCATCAAGCAAACGTTTACTTACATAATATACAGGATGTTGTGTACCCTCATGATCATTAACAAGGACTGCACTTACTGCATTAGAGGAGACTGCCAAATATAAGGATAATATATCCCCATTTTCTAGTTTCATTAATGCTGGAACTGAGGATAGTTAATCCTTAAGGGCCTTGAGAGCATTCTCATGCTTTTAAGTCCACTCAAACTTCTTGTTCTTTCTCAGAATGTCATAGAACTCCTTGCAATTCTCTGATGACTTTCAGATGAACCTGTTCAAGGCTGCGATCCTCCCTGTCAATCTTTGCACATCCATGGCATTGGCAGGGGATTTGATGTTCACTATCGCCTTGATTTGCTCTGGACTTGCCTCTATCCCTCTTTTCGTCACTGTTTTGGTCAAAAATTTTGTTTATGATATGCAACCAAACTCTTTGTTTCGGGGAATGATGCTTAGAATATGTAATAGCGATGAGGATCACTTCAATATAGATTTGCACAAACAACACTAGGATTTATACGGGGAAAAAGCCCTTGATCAAGAGTTGATCTCCGGCACAAAAAACCCCGGGTGATGGAAACTACCGATCACCAAGCTCAAATAAATGATTAAATGTTTACAACTTCGGATAGTAACGAGCTAGGTACAAGGATCTCTATCATGAAATGTGTATAAGTGAGTGAAAATGAATGTGTGTTCGTCGAGAGCTTCAAGTGTGCGAGTATAAGAGTGTGTGTAGCTGCAAAAATGGCAAAGTGTTTCTCTACTAGCTCGTTACCCCTTTTAAAATAGAAATCTAAATACCAAACTAACTATCCGACTTTCGTGCCATGCCTCCACGTTCTCCACAACGTCTATTTTTGGTCAAGCACGTGCAGAATAGTTTGGGAATATTCTCCAAGAATGTCGCCAAGACTTGGTCAAGCTTGTTATACCTGCGAGATGCTACAAAACATAAGTAAACAATCGTCTGTACGAGGATCCTTAAAGTGATCCATGATCCTGATCCTGAAGCTCTTCTGAGGATCACCACCTGTCACAGAAGTAAGGATCACTAATTAGGATAACGAATAAGGATCACTAATTGTTAGAAAATCCTCCCCTAACAATTGCCCCCAAAATATAAGGAGTAAATTGTAAAATTAGCGAGTTATATTTTCTTGATTTTATCCGCAACTAACTAACGGATAAATAGCCGTTAAAATAGAACTAGCCGTTGCGATGATGATGTCACGGAAGTGACAATCCTGCAGAATCATAATTATAAATAGAGATATAGATATGATCATTATGCATTCAAATTCGAAAGAAACTCCCTTTAAATTCTCAGTCGACGATCAACCAGGTATTTCTTTCTCCTCTTTCTTCCTCTCTTACTCTGTTTTTCTTTCTTTATCTCCGTCACTTCGAAAATGTTGCTCCGAAGTTCTCCGGCCAAGGATCACCCAAAGAACAGTCCTCCGAAAAGCCAGGGGATTATTGAAGACTCCATTAAAGAACGCTGTTTCTTCAATGATGCTCAGATAGATAGGATCCGCCACTGTTTCCCGGCGAACACCGAGTTTAGGCCTTATGACCCCAATGCCCTGAGTGATCATATTTCCGACACATGGGTTGCTTTCCCCGTCACTCCGTTCACCATAGGCTATTCCTATCCTTTTCCAACCTTCACCCAATCTTTCTTTTCACTAACCGGCATCTCTTATGTTCAAGCCATGCCGATGATTTGGAGGGTTTTATACACCCTTGAAAGGATCATCGATCAGGAGGGAATAGATCTAGGAATGGCAGAGCTGGGAGAACTGTATGATCTTACCACCTTTGGCTCTCACCGTTATTTGTTCAAACGTAATCCCGGTGAGGAACACCCGATCTTCAAAGCCACCAAGAATGATGCTAATTGGAAACGGCGCTTCTTTTTTGTCAAGAGAGATTCCATCCAGGATGGAAAGGATCTTCCTAAAAAATGGGCTACCCATGGTAGGATGGAGGATCCTGAGAAGGATCACTAGGCACTTCCTTTCGATGTAAGGATAACTTATATTTTTGCTTTCTTGTTATGCAGCTATCACTGTCTCACACCTCAAATTGTCCCCTGCTGCTAAGGAAAGGCTCCTTGCTTTCAAGAAACTTGATCCTGAAACAAGAACTTTCAAGACAACAACCCAAGATTCACAGGAGGTATCCTCAGGCTCTGTCACAATGTCAAGTAAGTATCATTGTTTAAAAAATAAATAGTGAAATATGAACTATGAAAAGATACTTATCTTGTTTTGATTGTGTAGGTGCTGGAAAATCCACCAAGTCTGCTTCCAAGTTCAATGTTGCTGATCTCACCACTGTCAGATCTTCCAAGAGGAAAGCTCCCACTAGTCCGACAGCTTCTGTCCCCAAAGCACCCCTCAAAGGGAAGGCAATCAAGAAGAGAAAAGCCTCTGAAGCTGGGGATCTGCAGGGTCTGCCTCTGATCCGTCATCAATTCCTTGAGTACTTTAATGAGGTGAGGATCAATGTCTTTGCTCGTATATCATGTTGACATATCCTGCTGGTATATCCTGCCGGTATATCCTGCTTATTTCTTGATCCTGACCCTATCCTTTTTACAGAAATTCGCCGAGATTGAGGACTATGTAGGCCACGTTGAGGATCAGGATAGGAAGATTGCTGATCTTCAGCGGGTTGCGGTGTTGAAGGATCTCACAATTGCCGATCTTCAGAAGGAAGTCCGGGATACCAAACAGCAGATGGCCAAGGTGCTGGTTATTGTTGACTATGAGAAGAGTGAGATCACTGAAGATGCCAAAATTTCTGCCGCCATTACAATGTACAAGACGAAGCTTCAAATGGCCTTGGAAGCTCAGGATCCTGCTTTTGACAAGAGCACATGGGATATTGAAGGTTGGAAGGCAAGGCTTGCTGAACTGGACGATGAAGAGGCTGAGGAGGTTGAAGAGATCCTGACAATCGAAGCTGGAGGCAAAGGTGAAGGTGGTGAAACGAGTGGAGCTGGAGGTGACAATGCAGCGAAGGCTTAGGCTGCATGATTGGGCGATGAAGGACATTTCTAGACGTAGCCGGAGCCCAATTTTTAAATCTGGTGGTAGCTTGTTTCTTGTGGTTGTGATGTTTAAAACAATTTCATGGTTTGTACTTTGAACAATAGGTTTTAGGATTAAGGATCATGTATGATCCTGTGGACAATAGGCAGGATAATGGGTGGTGGATGGATCCTCTGTTTGGGGGATGAAGCCACTTGTTATCCTTCCGTCTTTTATTTTCTACACTACAAAGACCCGTAAACAATGGACACCCTTTGCCAACCCATGTGGACGGGCCACATTTTGCTGGTAGAAATGTGGGTTGGCAATTTTGACAACCTTAAGGGGTTAGTCTTTTGTTAATAAATAAAAATTTAACCTTTTGTCGCTTATCTTGTGTTGTTATCCTTTATAAAGTCTTACTTTCCAACTGTTGTAATATTCGTTTTGTTTATACTTATCAAGCCTTAAAAAATCAGAAAAGATATACGGAAAGTTTAGGACATGATCAAGGATCACATATCCCATAACCGATAAGTTCTAAAAAGTGATATGGTTTAAAAATCATAAGTTCAGTTGTTAAATATAAGGGTTATTCAAATAAATAACGAATAGAATTAAAAATAGTTAAGGATCATACCTGAGGATCCAAGTTAGGATCCTAACCTTAATAAGGATAACTATAAGATAAATCTTAGAATAAAGTAAGGATCAAGGATCCCTAGTTGCCTATCTTCAAGAACCTGAAATAGAGCATAACTTGGGACTAAGCCAATATAATATAAGAGTTAGTAACTGGGGACAAGCCCAAGGATAACTGGGGACAAGCCCAAGGATAAATGGGGACAAGCCCAAGGATAACTGGGGACAAGCCCAAGGATAACTGGGGACAAGCCCAAGGATCGTATGTAAACTGGAGTATGGCCCTAACTGGCGACTATCCAAACTTAGTGGCATGAAAATGCCAAAACCTTAGCTAACGTGAAAACGTTAGAAACCTTAGCTAACGTGAAAACGTTAGAAACCTTGTGAACGGATGTATGGTACGTCTACCATTATACGTAGGATCCTAAGCATAGCCAGAACAATGGAATTATCAGCCCCTAAAACGAGTACTGGTCCCAAAGCCTTGAACTACACCAGGATCATCGTGCGCTACAGGCGGAACTGGGGTCAAGCCCAAATAACTGAGGTTAAACCCAAGGAACGGATTGCTTCAGTGGATAACCAATGTTATGCTAAGGATACCTGAACTTTCAAAACTTAAACTCACGTGAGAGACGGATAAAGGATACATGATCCTTATCCTTATGAGGAAATAAAGAAATAAAATAGTTTAAGTTTAGGATATTACCTACGTAAGGATCACCAATACTTTGAGGATCCTTTAAGGATATCCCTTTCGCTAGGATCACCTCTGCCATGAGGATCCTGCTCACATGAAATATTTATTCAAGTGGACAGCATTCCAAGCTCTTGGTAGCAAATCACCTTCCATGGTTAGCAATCTATATGCCCCCTTTCCTGCTTCAGCTTCAATCAAATAAGGCCCTTCCCATTTTGGAGCTAACTTTCCATCAGCAGGATTGGTGGTATTCTGAAATGCTTTCCTTAATACCATGTCTCCAACTTGAAACCTCCTGATCCTGACATTTTTGTTGTAAGCACCAGCCATTCTTTGCTGATAACTGGCCATCCTTATCCTAGCCATATCCCTGATTTCTTCAATAGTATCCAGGTCTTGAGCCAAGTTTTCATTATTTTCCTCAGGATCACGAGTACTTGTTCTAGCAGTTGGGACCACCATTTCTGTTGGGATCACCGATTCTGCCCCAAACACTAAAGAGAATGGTGTTTGACCAGTAGCATTCTTAGGGGTTGTCCTGTCAGCCCAGAGCACATAGGGTAGTTCTTCTGCCCATTTCCCTTTCTTGGATCCAAGCTTCTTCTTCAAATTGTTGATGATGATCTTGTTAGATGATTCTGCTTGGCCATTAGCTTGTGGGTGGACTGGTGTTGATGTTATCATCTTAATCCCCCAGCTGTCACAAAAGTTAGTGGTTCTGCCCCCAATAAATTGGGAACCATTATCACATATAATCTCAGAAGGAATTCCAAATCTAGTTATAATATTTCTTTTAATGAAGGATATAACTTCCTTTTCTCTGACTTGGGCAAAAGCTTCAGCCTCTATCCACTTGGAGAAGTAATCAGTCATAGCTAGCATGAATACTTTTCCACCAGGTGCCTTAGGGAGCTTACCAACTATATCCACACCCCATCTCATAAACGGCCAAGAGGAGGATATAGGATGCAATAATTCAGCTGGTTGATGAAGGATATTGCTGTGTCTCTGGCAAGGATCACATCTTCTGGCATACTCCACAGCATCCTTCTTCATGGTTGGCCAGTAGTATCCTGTCCTCAGGATCCTTGAGAATAATGCCCTGCCCCCAGTGTGGTTTCCACAATCTCCTTCATGGAAGTCCTTTAAAACTTCCTGAACTTCAGGATCCTCAATGCATCTCAAGTATGGTCCTGCAAGAGATCGTCTATACAACACATTATTCATAATTGTGAATTGAGATACCTTAGATTTGAAAGCCCTAGGGTTTTCTCCTGTAGGAATCTCTCCATGTTGTAAGTATCTCATAATTGGTGAGATCCATGATCCTGATCCTGAATGGGATTGAGTATCCTCACAAGGGATAATTGCAGAATCATTTCCTATCTCCATAGCCTCGTGATCCTCGATAGCCGGGGTCAGGATATGGATAATAGGAATCTTGACATCCTCCGGGATCTTCAAGGATGATCCTAAGTTAGCCAATGCATCAGCTTCTGTATTTTCTTCCCTTGGTACCTGTGACAAACTAAAGGAAACAAAAGAGAGTGCCAAACTTTTGACTATCTCCAAATACTTGGTTAGCTTTTCACCTTTAACAGAATATGATCCATTAAAGTGGTTTGTAATCAACAAAGAATCTACGTGTACCTCAAGATACCTGATCCCCATATGCTTTGCAATTTGCAAACCAGCAATTAAGGCTTCATATTCAGCCTCATTGTTAGTGGTTTGGAACTCACAAGCTATAGAATGGGGTATTATGTCCCCCTGTGGCGATTTTAGTAGTATTCCAAGCCCTGTGCCTTTGACATTTGAGGATCCATCAGTATAAAGTATCCAAGGATCCTTGGTCTCTTCTAGCTGCTGGACTTCTAGCTCAGCTTCTTCTTGTAAATCACTACTGAAATCAGCCACAAAGTCAGCTAATGCTTGGGATTTGATGGCTGTCCTAGGCTCATATCTTATATCATATGCACTCAGCTTCACTGCCCACTTAGCCATCCTTCCTGACATCTCTGGTTTCCTTTTTCTGGTTTCATCAAAGCCGGGGCCGAGGATAGGTAATCTTTGAGGGCTTTTAAAGCATTTTCATGCTTCTCCGTCCACTCAAATTTCTTGTTCTTCCTTAGGATATCATTGAATTCTTTACACTTCTCGGAGGACTTGGATATAAATCTGTTCAAGGCTGCTATCCTTCCTGTTAGCCTTTGAACATCCTTAGCATTGGCCGGAGATTTGATGTTCACTATTGCTTTGATTTGTTCCGGGCTAGCTTCAATGCCTCTCTTTGTCACCATATATCCTAAGAATTTACCTGCTTTAACACCAAAGTGACATTTTGAAGGATTAAGTTTCATGTTATATTTGTCAAGGATATCGAATGCTTCCTCCAAGTCTCTTAGGTGATCCTCAGCTTTTAAGGATTTTACCACCATATCATCTATGTAAACCTCCATAGTTTGTCCAATCTGATCCTTGAACATCATATTCACCAGCCTTTGATATGTTGCACCTGCATTTCTCAATCCGAACGGCATAGCAATATAGCAGTATATACCAGTTGGAGTCATGAAGGCTGTATCCTCTTGGTCGGATGGTTCCATTTGGATTTGTTGGAATCCAGATGAAGCATCCATAAAAGTTAACAGTTCATGACCCGCAGTTGCATCCACCATGGAGTCAATGTGGGGCAAAGGGAAAGGATCCTTGGGACATGCCTTATTTAAATCGGTAAAATCGACACATACCCTCCACTTTCCGTTTTTCTTTTGAACAACAACCACATTGGCCAACCATCTTGGATACTTGACCTCTCTAATCATACCTGCCCGGAGCAATTTCTCTACCTCTTCTTGGATAATGGCATTCCTTTCCGGTGCAAACTTTCTTCTCCTTTGATGGATTGGTTTGAAGGATCTGTCAATGCCGAGTTTATGAGTGATAACATCTTTGGATATACCAGTCATGTCTTCGTGTTTCCATGCAAAGGTAGTCTTTCTCTTTTTGAGGAAGGATACGAGGTCTTCTTTCATTTCGCCAAGGATCCCTGATCCGATATAGATTTTGGATTCAGGATCATCAGGATCCATGAGGATTTCTACCACATCCTGCTCTCTGGCCTCCAAGACATTCCTCGGAGGATACCTTGATTGCTATTGCTCCCTTGACTTCGAAGCTGGTTTCATCGATGAAGTGTAACAATTCTTAGCCTCCTGCTGATCACTATCAATCTTCACTATTCCCCAAGGACTAGGGAGCTTCACACATTGATGGTAAGTAGATGGGACTGCTTTCATATCGTGTATCCAGGGCCTGCCAAGGATAACGTTACAACAAGATAAACAGTCAATAACACAAAATTTTTTATAAGAGTGTAAGCCTTCAATATATATCGGGAGTTTAATGTCCCCCAGGGTGTTCTTAGTTTCACCACTAAATCCCACGAGCACGGAGGATCTTGGTATGATCTCTGATTCAGGGATACCCATCTTCTTTAGAACATCAAGCTGGATAATGTTCACTGAACTTCCTCCGTCTATAAGGATCCTGCGGATAAAATGGTTGGATATGAAAAGAGTAATAACCAAACCATCGTGATGAGGATCCTGGATATCAACACGATCCTCTTCATCAAAGGTTATGACTTTTCCTTCGGAGACACTTGATGTTCGAACTGGTCTTTCTCCATTATCCATTTTAGTTTCCTTTGCATGCCTTTTAGCTGCTGAGAAGGATGTGCCACAAATGTCGGATCCTCCAGAAATAAAGTTTATCACTTGTGCATCTGCTGGAGGAGCTGGAGCCTTCTCAGGGATCCTTTCAGGATCCTGAGTCCTTGACTTTTTTCTTCCCAACAACTCTTTTAGATGCCCCTTGCTCAACAAGTATCCAATTTCCTTTCTTAATGCAATGCATTCTTCTGTGAGGTGCCCAAAATCTTCATGATATGCACACCACTTTGACTTATCCTTAGTTGCAGCCGGCCTATCATTCTTTCTCGGCCATCTAGCTTTATCACCTAGGTTCTGCATAGCAAGGATTAGTTCATTGTTATCAACACTAAAGCAATATTCAGAAATTGGAGGATAATCCTCATCATCCTCTTCTTGATCAACAGAGTGCACGTTCTGATTATCAGATCTGTTGTAGGATCTGAATTTGTTGTTCCTGAATGAGGATCCTTGCTTATCCTGCTTTGAGGATCCTGCTAACCTCTCCTGGATCCTCTTGTCATCCTCTAGCCAAATGAACCTAAGTGCTCGGGTTCTTACCTCATCTAAGTTCCTGCATGGTGTCATAACAAGATCATCATAGAAAGACGAATCCCTAAGCAATCCCATTTTGAAGGCCTCAACAGCCGTAGCTATATCTAAGTTGGGAATGTCTAAGGATTCTTTACTGAATTTGGTAATGTAATCCCTTAATGATTCATTATGACCCTGGGTTATCCTATATAAGTCACTAGTTAATCGTTCAAATTTCCTACTACAAGAAAACTGATTATTAAACAAGTTAACTAGGTTAGCAAATGAGGTAATAGAATAGGGAGGAAGACTTAGCAGCCATTTGAGAGCTGATCCAGTAAGAGTGGATCCGAATCCTTTGCACAGGCATGCTTCCTTTAACCTTTCTGGAATTGGATTGATTTCCATCCTCTCCCTGTATTGTGCTATGTGTTCTTCAGGATCCGTTGAACCATCATACAACTTCATTGTTGGCACATGGAATCTCTTGGGTATCTCAGCATCACAGATTGGTGGTGCAAAACGAGATATCTTGTGGCTCCCATCTGCAATCTCTGGGATAGGTTTAACTACTCCCGGAACACTTGATATCATATCCTTTAGCTTTTGCAATTCTCTAGCCATGGCATGATTGATACCTGGATCCTGCATAAGACCATGGTTAGTAGTATGAGAATTATTAAAAGTGTTACCTCCCATTGGATTCAAATTAGGAAGAATGGATGTTAATCCATATTGTTGAGGCTCTGGAATGATCGAGGGACCAGTAGAGGCATTGGTCTGCATCGGAATAAAATCTCCCTGATGGACATCTGAACTTCCTGTTTGCAAATTCCTCAAGGATCCTGGCATCTGGAAGGATCCCTGAAACTGGGACGATCCTGGAACAAAGGAGGATCCTTGAACCTGGGATGATCCTGGAACAAAGGAGGATCCTTGAACCTGGGATGATCCTGGAACGAAGGAGGATCCTTGCAACTGCTGCATTCCTGAATATCCTCCTGAATTTGTGAGGGATCCCATATGCTGAGGATAGGATCCCGCTGGCTGGAAATATGAGCCTGATGCCTGGGTCATTGTTGTTGTTCCATAGTGCACTCCTTTTGGTCCACCCACATATTGAATGTCTGGAACCACTGATGGCTGAGAAGTAATCACCGGAGTATCAAAATTCAAAGATCTGGGCATCAGTGGGGAACGATCCTCTGCCGTTTTCTTCTGTTTCTTAATTTCGTCAATCTCCCGGAGGATCCTTTCGTTGGTCTTATCCTGCTCTTGTGCGTGGTTCCTCATCTGCAAAATCAAGGCATAGAGATCATTAGTAGTAGGATTAGTTGAAACAGAAGAAGTAGGTGGTTTTGAGAAAATGGGAGTTGGTTTCTTCGCGGCATTCTCAGTGTTCTACATGTACCTCAAGATACCTGATCCTCATATGCTTGGCAATTTGCAAACCAGCTATTAAGGCTTCATATTCAGCCTCATTGTTAGTAGTTTGAAACTCACAAACAATTGAGTGGGGTATTATGTCCCCCTGTGGCGATTTTAGTAGTATGCCTAGTCCAGTTCCTTTGACATTAGAGGCTCCATCTGTGAAGAGTATCCAAGGATCCTTAGTCACTTCAAGCTGTTGAACTTCCAATTCAGCTTCCCTTTGTAGATCACTACTGAAATCTGCCACAAAGTTAGCCAAGGCCTGAGATTTAATGGCAGTTCTTGGTTCATATCTGATATCATAAGCGCTAAGCTTGACTGCCCACTTTGCCATTCTTCCTGACATTTCAGGTTTCCTCAGAACATTCTTGATTGGAAAGTTAGTTCTAACAATAATAGTATGAGTTTCAAAATAATGGCGTAGTTTAGTAGATGCCATAATTAAAGCAAGGATAAGTTTTTCTAAATGAGAATACCTGGATTCAGCATCAAGCAAACGTTTACTTACATAATATACAGGATGTTGTGTACCCTCATGATCATTAACAAGGACTGCACTTACTGCGTTAGAGGAGACTGCCAAATATAAGGATAATATATCCCCATTTTCTAGTTTCATTAATGCTGGAACTGAGGATAGTTAATCCTTAAGGGCCTTGAGAGCATTCTCATGCTTTTAAGTCCACTCAAACTTCTAGTTCTTTCTCAGAATGTCATAGAACTCCTTGCAATTCTCTGATGACTTTCAGATGAACCTGTTCAAGGCTGCGATCCTCCCTGTCAATCTTTGCACATCCATGGCATTGGCAGGGGATTTGATGTTCACTATCGCCTTGATTTGCTCTGGACTTGCCTCTATCCCTCTTTTCGTCACTGTTTTGGTCAAAAATTCTGTTTATGATATGCAACCAAACTCTTTGTTTCGGGGAATGATGCTTAGAATATGTAATAGCGATGAGGATCACTTCAATATAGATTTGCACAAACAACACTAGGATTTATACGGGGAAAAAGCCCTTGATCAAGAGTTGATCTCCGGCACAAAAAACCCCGGGTGATGGAAACTACCGATCACCAAGCTCAAATAAATGATTAAATGTTTACAACTTCGGATAGTAACGAGCTAGGTACAAGGATCTCTATCATGAAATGTGTATAAGTGAGTGAAAATGAATGTGTGTTCGTCGAGAGCTTCAAGTGTGCGAGTATAAGAGTGTGTGTAGCTGCAAAAATGGCTAAGTGTTTCTCTACTAGCTCGTTACCCCTTTTAAAATAGAAATCTAACTACCAAACTAACTATCCGACTTTCGTGCCATGCCTCCACGTTCTCCACAACGTCTATTTTTGGTCAAGCACGTGCAGAATAGTTTGGGAATATTCTCCAGGAATGTCGCCAAGACTTGGTCAAGCTTGTTATACCTGCGAGATGCTACAAAACATAAGTAAACAATCGTCAGTACGAGGATCCTTAAAGTGATCCATGATCCTGATCCTGAAGCTCCTCTTTGACCTTCCCATAAAGAAACGCCGATTTTACATCTAGCTAATATACTTTGAAGTTCTTCCAAGACGCAAATGCAAGGAAAATTCTGATTGCCTCTAGTCGTGCTACAGGAGCATAGACTTCTGTAAAATCAATCCCCTCCTGTTGACTAAAGCCCTGAACAACGAGTCGAGCTTTGTTCCTGACAACAACTCCTCTGTCGTCTCTCTTACACTTAAATACCCATTTCGTATTGATTTTTCTATGACCATCCGGCAAATCCAGTAACTTCCACACTCCCAACTTTTCAAACTGACTTAACTCTTCTTGCATCGCAATGATCCAAGAGTCTTCAGTAAGCGTCTCTTTGTAAGTTCGCGGTTCGATCTGCGAAATGAAACAACTTAGTGAAAATTCAGTTTGTAAAGGTGCTACTGTAGAATAAAAACATGTAAAGCCCTGGTCAATTTGACGTCTCGTGCGAACGCCTGCTTGCAATTCTCCTATGATCAACTCCTCTGGATGATATGAAAGAGTTCGCGGCATCACTTCGCTTAGAACATCTACATTGCCCTCCAGATTAGTAACATTCTGATCTGCATCTTGTTCACTAACTTGATTTGTTTGACTTGAAATCTGAATTTGCTCCCCCTCAGAATCTGAATCACCATGATCAAATACTGGCATGTTCTCAGCTTCTTGATCATCATTTTCTGCCGACTGATTACCAGGAGCATTTTCTTCATCATCATGTTCACCAGCATTACTAGAACCTGCTTCATCATCATTTGAAGTTTCCCGAGGTCTTCTAGAATACTCAGCTGGAAACCTTTGTTGCGACTCATATTCACGCAAAATATCCAGCTCATCAAAGAAATCTTCATCTTCCTCTGATTCTTCTCTCATGTCAAACGAATCCCACAGTTTGTCATAATGATAATGCCATGAATCTCCAGGATTCTGCGGCGGCATAGTATAACCTTGACATTCAACATTTCCAGCTTCAATAATCCGCTTCTCACTTGGAACGAAGACACGTCGCATCGGATTTGCATAACCAACAAATATTCCCTCAATGCACTTCGGACCAAACTTTCCATAAGGCTCTATAACAGTACAGGGTGACCCGAACGGTTCTAGATACTTCAAATTCGGTTTACGGTTATTGATTAGCTCAAAGCATGTTTTGTTGAACTTCTTGACAGTGAGAACTCTGTTGAGTGTATAGCATGCGGCGGAAACAGCTTCAGCCCAAAAATTTATCGGTAACTTTGAATCTGCGAGCATAGTTCTAGCCGTCTTGATTAGTGTCCGGTTTTTGCATTCTGCGACTCCATTCTGCTGCGGAGTGTACGGAGCACTAAATTCATGCAATATACCTCTTTCATCACAAAATTCTTCCATCTTGCTATTCTTGAATTCAGTACCATTATCACATCGAATTCTTTTGATACGCCGTTGGTACAGATTCTCAATCTTTTTGAACAACGCCATCAAACTGTCAAACGTTTCGTCTTTTGTTTTCAAGAAAGAAACCCACGAAAATCTGGAATAATCATCAGTAACGACCAAACAGTAGTAATCTCCTGTAATACTTTTGACATTCACAGGACCAAATAAATCCATGTGAAGTCTTTCCAGAGGTCTCGAAACTGAATTGACTTGCTTTGTAGGGTGTGACTTTTTCTTCTGCTTGCCTTTAACATAGCTAATGCACTCCCTTTCCAGATGAAAACCTTTGACATGAACTCCAAGAACCAAATCATTGTGCACCAAGTGATTCATCTTCCTTAGGTGAATATGCCCCATCTTGCGGTGCCACAATCTTGATTCTTTCTCAGTTGCTCTGGACACAAAACAATGAGCCTGACCCGTGGTTGTAGTAGCTACGCTCATGTCAACACATACAGATCATTAACTCTCGGTGCCCTCATGATAATCCATTCCTCAGGTATTACAAATCCCGGTTTCAAGATCAAACATTCTTTATCAATGAAGTGAGTAGTATACATCCTGTCACAGATCTGGGTGATACTCAGCAGATTGTTCTCCAGCTCAGCAATGTAATTAACTCTTTCAAACGTCACAATCCAATTGGATAACGTTCCTTCACCTATAATCCTTCCTCCTTGATTACCCGCAAAACCTACGTAACCACCATTGATATTTCTCACATCATACAGCAACGCAGTCTTCCCTGTCATATGTCTTGAAGCTCCACTATCCATGATCCATCTGGATACAAGTTTTGGAAGTTCCTGCACATAACAAACTTTGACTTAAACTTTAATAAAGATGCCGATTCATGCTTCGCGATCAAGGAAGCTCCGGCAATTCAAACTGCTTAGTCGAACATGGTGTCCACCCAGGCCTCATCAGCCTTAGGTGTAACCTTGACTCTCGCAATTTGAATTTTGAAGTTTTCAGCCTTAAGAGGTGGAAAATTTGCATCATAATCAATTGGAATTGAATCCTCAGAAGGTGAAATCTTTTTCTCACTTTTTGGTTTCCAAACTTGTTGAGATAATGCAACCCGCTTGTAAAATTTGTCATTTTTAGTTACCACTTTCTTTACGGGTTCATTTTTCACTTTGGTGTTGTCATTTTTCACACTCTTTTTCTCAACAACCATTGGTGCTTTACCCTTTTCGTCAACTTTCTTCTTTTGAATCTTCACAGTTTCAGTCTTAGGCTTCACATTGGTACACTTTCGTGCAATGTGACCAACTTGATTACATCTGAAACATGTTTGACTATCAACAACTCGACTTGTGCCTTCAGACTGAGACTGTGAAGCTCTTTTCTCAAAGAACTCTTCATTCGATTTTGAAAAAATCTCTTTCTCTTCATCAGCAAGTGAACTCGAACTGTTCACAAACTTTTTGTTTTCAGCAAACCTCTTGTTTGGAACATTTCTTTTCTGATAATTCCTACCACCCTGATAACCACCCGACCAGTTATTTTGATTGTTATTATAAAAACGTGATGGATTAACAGATTTCTTGTAGTATGATTTATCTTTCTCAAAACTCATTTTTCTCTTTGTTTGACTCAGATTGTTTATTTCTGACAACTCAACTTCGACCAACTTGAAAACATTTGTCAATTTGTTCATATTAACATTCTCAATCGGAAACTCAGAATCCGAAAACAACTTATCTGAACCCAACATCTTGTACATGACAAGATTTGATTCTTCATTTAAGTTGTTCTTGGACTTTTGTTTCGGAATGTAGTTGTCCAAGAAACACCCATCTTCCTCAGTAGTGTCACTATCCGTTTTTAGCACATTTTCAACAACACCTTTTACAATATCATTTTGGACACTATCGTCATTGGAAGATGTGAACGTGACATCAATTGAATCTGGAATATTCATTTCACTTTCTTCTTCAATTTCAATCAACCCTGATTGCTTTTTCGTGTAATTATCCAAAATCGGCGGTGGAACTCTATGAAAACCCACCCCGGTTCCATCAGAATAAACATCTTCGCCAGCTTTGTTTTTCCCGATGGGTTTGGGAACAATGTGTTGCAAAACAAAGCTTGCGGAGCTGTAACTGTTAAGCTTCAACTGGATTCGCTCGTTTTCAATTTCAGCCTCTTGAAATTTAAGTTTCAGTTTAGCGATTTCATCCAGTTGTTGGTTGATTGATTCTTCTTTTACTCTAAGCACTGCTTTTAGTTGAACGTTTTCTTTATAAGTTTTACCATTTCGATCATCATTATCTTTCATTGTGCTTTTGAGTTTTTCAAACTTCTCAGAAATCTGACGGTTTTCAAGAATTAACTTTTCATTTTCCTTTTTAACTCTTTCATGATTAATTTTATCATTTTCAATTTGGTTAGTTAATTCTTTTATCCGTTCAGTTGAAGCTTTAACTCTTTTGTCACGATCAAGAATTTGATTCTCAACACTTCTGACTTTTGCTGTCAGATCTTCAACTTTCTTACCGTTGAGATACGTGACTGTATTACAAAATTTGTACTCTTTGATGCAATTTTTGCAATCAACATTTCCATCAATTTTCTTACCTGACACATTTGTTGACAAGTTTGAACTGACCTGGCTTTTTGACTCAGACACGGAGTTAGAGTCTACCTCAAGTGCCTTAGCAGCCAGCACTTTGTCAGCCATTTTTCTAAGGTTTTCAGCAGTTAACTCCTGCGTTGTGTCAATAACCCCAGTATCAATTTTCTTTGACTTCTCATTCTCTTCTTTCTCCTTCTTCTCTTTCTCTTCCTCGTCTCCAGTTCCCCACCATTTATTCTGCCAATAATCATCCTTATCTTTGAACTCCTTGATTATGGCTTCCAGATCAAGAGTTTTGTCATCGATCGCAATATTTCCATTTTGATCAAGATAACACTCCCTATCCGGATCCCATCTTCTCGCTCTCTTCGCTTCCAGATAGATACCGGATATTCTAATTATTCTGTTTTCTGCCAACATTTTTCTGTATTTATACTTCTGCTCTTCAGTTCTATTGTCTTTCCACGGAATAGGTTCGTTCTTTGCCATGAAAGCGTAACCAACCGCATCTTCCTCCGGTAGAACCTCTTCACTCCAATCGTAACCCTCATCATCATAAATCACCGCAAGAGCTCTAGATTTCTCTTTGTTGTCTTCAACCTGCTTCAATCTAGGCGGCTCGGATTTATTCTGATGATATATTGCCTTCTTGTAGTAATCCTCTCTGAAAGGGTTCTCCGACTCATCAGCATATGCATTTCTGCATTCTCGTTTGAAGTGACCTTTCTGCTTACACTTGAAGCACGTCACCTTGGACTTATCAAAATCTAACTTGGTAGATGGACCACCAATTGTCTTCCTGCCGGTTATTTCCATGAAACGCTGTGCTCGACGAACAGCACTGGCCATGCACCAACGAATGTCGATTAATTCCATTTCTTCAGGATCTATTTGATCATAGTCCTCTTTCGTTAGGTTGGTGTTTCCTATCTTCCCTGCTACTAACCCTTCATACGATTCCAACACAGATGCTAGAAAGATCATCTGCTGTTTAGCCGACTCCTCATCAAAATTCTGAGCATTCTTTAAGTCTATTGCGATGTTGCATTGAAAACAATTCTTTGCATCAGAATGACTTGTAGATGATGAAGATCCACTGTGATAACCACTGTGATTTCCACTGCTTTGATTGCTTTGACTTTCTTTGCTAGTTGTGGACACATTCTCAGCAGAAAACGCAGTCTTGGGAGAAGTTGCTTTTGGCATCATGCTTTTTGGATAATACAAATCCAAATTCTGCTGGTAGGATGAGTGATTGACTTTGTATGTCTTCTTCAGTTCCAGCTCGTGACTTTCAAGTCTCTTAATCAACAAATCCACTGTCAACTTTTCAGGCTCGGTATTGTTCTTCAGCATCAGCGCATAATATCTCCAATCCATCTCATCTGGCAATGAATCGAACAACTTGTCTACTAGCTCATCGTTAGAATACATAATTTCATGTCTAGCTTGCTCCAGTTTCAAATGCCCAAACCTCTCGATCATCTTTGATACTGACTCATTCTTTAAACAGCCAAATAAATCGAATTCTTTCCTAAGAAGTTTCTTTTTACTTTTCACGATTTCAGCACTTCCTAGACATTTAGTTTCTAGCTTTTTCCAGAGATCTTTTGCATTTGAATAATCAATCAATGAAATTATGTCCTCCCGGACGGACTGAAATAACAATGCCACACATTTTTGCTCAGCCACAAATGATTCAATCTCCTCAGCTGATGTTAAAGTTTCACCATTTTTGTTTCCATCTTGATAACCATTTTTCAGACTCCTCCAGCTGGGAAATGCAAATGCCATCAACCAATCTTCAAACTTTCTTGACCACCAACTCTATTCCTCGATAGCCATTAGCTTTGGAGGTTTATTGAAGGTTCTAAAGGCACTTTCAGATTCCCAAGCTTCCTTTTTCTTCGTATTCGGCGGATTCTCACTGTTGTTGCTTGACGAAGAATCATCGTTTCTGGAATTTCCAGCGAATGCGTACATGTCGCTAAACGGGTTCAAGAATATGTCATCCATCTTGAATGTACCTGTAAAAATCAGCAAACAGTTAGAAATTTTTTTTGAAATTTTGAAAAATGATGACTAATAAGCGAAATCAGCTTCTTGATGACACAAAAGCGAAATCACCAGTATGACAAATAAGCAAAATCAGTATATGTGACTGATAAGCGAAATCAGTCTGAAAGTGATAGATAAGCAAAATATCAGTGTCACAAAAACAAAATCAGGTGTGTCTATGAGCGAAATTAGGTCTTTTCAAGGCCTTATGAGCGAAATCTCTTCGAATACCGAATAAGCGAAACCTAGTTTTTAGTTGATTTTTACCATTTTTAATCTGTATTTTAATCTGATTCTTTCTAGGGTTTGTTAATTGTATGTTTTACACGTTATACTCGAAATTCAGGCCATTTCAACCGTAGGAACCAGTTCAAATCGAAAAAGTATGAGAGAAAGTGAGTAGAAGTAAGAGAATCTGGTAGAATCAAGATGTAGTAGTATGAACTCCTCGTCCTGAGCTCTGATACCACTTGTTGGACTGGTTTAGACCCTAAATAGTCAGTAGAGAACGTTCATCTTTGCGTATAAAGGCGGAATCAATGTACACAAAGTAACAACTTTTCCTCTTTAATTCCTTCTCTATTGATGCTTTCTGAAATGATTTTGACAGAGTTTCGTTATACAGCATAAGACTAGGTTTCGCTCCAAGTTGCAAATGAGGTTCACACATATGGTATTTATAGGCATGGACGTATAAGCGAAATCACCTGGTGACACATAAGCGAAACCCCATGAGCGAAACCTATATACATAAAAGCGAAATCCCAACTACTGATTTCGCTTTTAATGACCAACATGTCATTATGAGCGAAATTAACATATTAAACCCTATTTTGACTTCCAAACTCCAATCTAACCTATCTAGACCTAAGACTCGATACAAACGTAGTCAACAGACATTTCTTGCACCAACAGACTTAACCACCATGTCATCTATATAGACTTCCATTGTGTGTCCAATTTGTTCTTTAAACATCATATTAACTAGCCTTTGGTATGTAGCACCTGCATTTCTTAGTCCAAAGGGCATATCAATATAACAATAGATACCAGTAGGGGTCATAAAGGCTGTATCCTCTTGATCAGATGGTTCCATCTGAATTTGTTGGAATCCAGATGAAGCATCCATGAAAGTCAACAACTCATGACCCGCAGTATCATCCACCATGGAGTCAATGTCGGGTAATGGGAAAGGATCATTGGGACATGCCTTATTTAAATCAGTAAAATCGACACATACCCTCCACTTTCCATTTTTCTTTTGAACAACAACCACATTGGCTAACCATCTTGGATACTTAACCTCTCTAATCATAGCTGCTTTGAGCAGTTTATCTACCTCCTCCTGGATGATGTCATTCCTCTCAGGTGCAAACTTTCTCCTTTTTTGATGTATGGGTTTGAATGACCTATCAATGCCAAGTTTATGAGTAATAATATCTTTAGAAATACCTGTCATGTCTTCGTGCTTCCAGGAAAAGGTAGCTTTTCTTCTCTTTAGGAAGGATACTAGATCCTGCTCAATGTTGTTGAGGATCCCGGATCCTATAAAAAATTTGGATTCAGGATCCTGAGGATCCATCAGGATATCTTTGACATCTTCTTCTCTTGCCTCCAGGACAACTCTTGGAGGATACTTTAATTGCTATTGCTCCCTAGGACTTGAGGCTGGTTTCATTGATGAAGTGTAACAATTTTTAGCTTCTTGTTGGTCACTTTCTATCTTCACCAGACCCCATGGAGTAGGGAGTTTGACACACTGATGATATGTAGATGGAACTACTTTCATGTCACGTATCCATGGCTTGCCAAAGATAACATTGCTACTGGATAAGCAATCTATAACACAAAATTTTTGAAAAGAATTAACTCCCTCTATGTAAATGATAAGTGTAATGTCCCCCAATGTGTTCTTGGTTTCTCCACTGAATCCCACAAGAACTGATGATCTTGGGATAATTTCTGATTCAGGGATGTTCATCTTTTTGAGGACATCAAGTTGAATGATGTTCACTGAACTTCTTCCATCTATGAGAATCCTGCGAACAAAATGGTTAGATATAAACTGTTTTGGTCAAAAATCAAGCAATGACAATGTAACCAAACTTTCTGTTGTGAGGTATGATGCTTGAATTGATGGACAACGATAAGGATCACCATGAAGTGTAATGAACAAATGACAAGAAGATTTATACGGGGAAAAAGCCCTTGATCAAGAGTTGATCTCCGGCACAAAAAACCCCGGGTGATGGAAACTACCGATCACCAACTCAAATTAAACAAACAATCTGTTACAACTTCGGATGATAGCGAGCTAAGTACAAGGATCACTATAGTGTATCGTGTAGAAATGTGTAAAAAATGCGAAGTGTTTTGTCGAGAGCTGGTGAGAGCGGTTGTATGAGTGTGTGTGTAGCCAAAAATAGCTAAGTGTCTCTAAAATAGCTCGCTACCCCTTTAAAAATAGAAAATATCAAGCCTAACTAATATTCCGCAAATGGTGCAAGTCCTCCACGACTCCACAACGTCCATTTCTGACCAAGCACGTGCGGAATAGACTGAGAATATTCTCCAGGAATGTCGCCAAGACTAAGTCCAAGTTGATATTCCTGCAAAACATTTACGAATTCAAAGTAGACAATCGTTAGTGCAGGGATCCTTATAGTGATCCATGATCCTGATCCTGCAACACTTCTGAGGATCACTACTTCAGAAAGAATTGAGGATCACTAAATCCAACAGTAAACAAGGATCACTGGTCATTTAGAAATCCACCCCTAACAATTGCCCCCAAAATATAAGGAGTAAATATGTAAATAAATGAGTTATATTTTGTCGATCTTATCCGCATTTAACGAACGGATAACTAGCCGTTATAAGCGGACTAGCCGTTACGATCATGACGTCAGTGAGGTGATTATCCTGCAGAATCATCATTATAAATAGGAGTTAGAGATAGGGATCATTTCACATTTAAGTTCAAGAGAACTCCCTTTAAATTCTGCTTCGACAATCAAACAGGTAACTCTTTTCCTTTCTCCTTTCTCATATTCTGCTCTTCTTTCTTTACCATCATCTCGTTCAAAAATGATGCTCCAAAGCTCACCGGGCAAGGATCACAAGAAGAACAGCCCCTTAAAAAGTCAAGGGATCATCAAAGATTCCGGAAAAGAACGTTGTTGTTTCACCGATGCACAAATTGATAGAATCCGCCACTGTTTTCCAGCAAATACTGTTATCAAATCCTTTGATCCCACTGCTCTTAGTGACAACATCTCTGAAACTTGGGTAGCTTTCCCGGTTACACCTTTCACCATAGGATACACCTATCCTTTTCCAAACTTTACCCAATCCTTTTTCTCCCTTACCGGCATCTGCTACATCCAAGCTATGCCGATGATCTGGAGGGTCCTATATACCCTTGAAAGGATCATCGAGCAGGAAGGAATTGACCTAGGAATGTCAGAGTTGGCGGAGATGTATGATCTCACAACGTTTGGATCCCATCGATATTTGTTCAAACGTAAACCCGGAGAAGAACATCCCATCTTTAAGGCTACTAAAAACGATACCAACTGGAAACGGCGGTTCTTCTTCGTCAGAAGGGATTCTATCCCGGATGGAAAGGATTTGCCGAAGAAATGGAGCACTGATGGTATGATAGGAGGATCCTTAGAAGGATCACTAAGTAAGCTCATTCTGATAATGATTTCTAATATGCTTTTGTTTCTTTTTGTACAGCTATCACATTCTCGCATATTATTCCTTCAGCTGCCACCAAGGGGAGACTTACTGCCTTTAGAAAGCTTGATCCTGAAACAAGATCATTCAAGACAATCACCCAGGATTCACAGGAGGTATCCTCAGGCTCTGTCACCATGTCAAGTAAGTATCCTGTTCTTTTTATATTTAAATGTTTAAATAAATAGTTATATATGAATAGAATTAGGACACTTATCTGTTTTGGGTGTGTAGGCGCTGGAAAATCATCAAGATCCGCTTCCAAATTTAGTGTCACTGAGCTTGACACCGTCTGATCCTCCAAGAAGAAGCTTCCTGCCAGCCCAACTGCTTCGATCCCCAAGGCACCCGCTAAAGGAAGGGGTGGCAAGAAAAGAAAAGCCTCCGAAGCTGAGGATCTGCAAGGTCTGCCCCTGATCCGCCACCAGTTCCTTGAATACTTCAACGAGGTAAGGATCCTTGTCCCTGCTTTAGGTATCCAGCTTATTTGAGGATCACTTGTTCTTAAACTGTTCTTTTATCTCCTTTGCAGAAATTTGCTGAGATTGAAGACTATGTTGGGCATGTCAAAGAGCAGGACAAGAAGATTGCCGACCTCCAACAAGTCACATTGCTTAAGGATCTCAAGATTGCTGACCTCCAAAAAGATCTCAAAGATGCCAAAGCTTAGACAGCTACAATCCTGATTAACTTCGATTATGAAAAGCACGAAATCACAGAGGATGCCAAGGTCTCCGCTGCCATAGCCATGTACAAGACCAAGCTACAAATGGCTCAAGAAGCCCATGATCCTGCCTTTGACAGGAGCAACTGGGATGTGGAAGACTGGAAGGCAAGGCTGGCTGAACTGGATGACGAGGAGGAGGCTGAAGAGGTTCTGGCAATTGAGGCTAGCGGTAGTGGCAAGGATCATGGTGGTGAAGCTAGTGGAGCTGGAGGTGGTGATGCAGCGAAGGTATAGGCTGCAACAATGGGCGATGATGGACATTTCTAGACGTAGCCGAGCCCATTTTTTTTTAGTTTGGTTATGGTTTTTTTGTTTTGATGATGATTTGATAAACAATGGTTGGTCTGTACTTGAACAATAGTGATTAGGGTTAAGGATCATGGATGATCCTTTGAACAATAGGTAGGATTACAAATGGTGGAGGGATCCTCTGTTTGGGGGATGAAGCCATTGTGATCCTGCCGTCTTTAATTTCCTGCACTTGTTAGACCTACAAACAATGGACACCTTTTGCCAACCCATGTGGACGGGCCACGTTTTGCTGGTAGAAACGTGGGTTGGCAATTTTGACAACCTTAAAAGGGTTTAAGCTTTTGTGAATAAAATGACTTTAACTTTTTGGCTATATCCTGTGTTGATATCCTTATTGATATTTTACTTTTCAATCTATTGTGATGTTCATGTCGTTTAAACTTATCAAATAAGGAAAAAATTTAAAAAATATCCCTTAAGAGTTAAGGATATGATCAAGGATCACATAAAATAATTTAAGGATCATAATTTCAGTTGTCAAAGGATAAGTGTCACTTAAATACATAATGAATAAAATCAAAACAGTTTAGGATCATACCTGAGAACCCAAGTTAGGATCCTATCCTTCAACACTTAAAATTAGGATAACCCAAGATACAAACCTTAGTTGAAAGTAAGGGTCAAGAATCTTTGGCCATTTATCTTCACAAACCTGAAATAAGATATTACTTGGAACTGAGCCAATATAAGATGAATGTTAGTGACTGGGGACAAGCCCAACAATTCTGGGGACAAGCCCAATATACTGGGGACAAGCCCAAAGGATAACTGGGGACAAGCCCAAAGGATAACTGGGGACGAGCCCAAAGGATCGTATGTAAACTGGAGTATGGCCCTTACTGGCGACTATCCAAACTTAGTGACATGAAAATGCCAAAACCTTAGCTAACGTGAAAACGTTAGAAACCTTAGGAACGGATGTATGGTACGTCTACCATTATACGTAGGATCCTGAATATAGCCAGTACAACGAAATTGTCAGCCCCTAAAGCGGGTACTGGTCCCATTGCCATGAACTATACCAGGATCATCGTGCACTACTGGCGAAACTGGGGACAGGCCCAAACTGGGGACTAGCCCAAACAACTGGATACTTCTGTGGATACTCAACGCTTAGTTAAAGATACCTGAACCTTCAAAACTCAGAATCAAGTAAAAGGAGGATAAAGGACGCAGGATCCTTATCCTTGTAAGAATAAAAAGAATGAAATAGTTTAAGATTGTAATGTTACCAGAAAGAGGATAATCTGTCAGCGGGGATCCTTCAAGGATACTTGTCAGAAAGAGGATCATCTGACAGCGAGGATCCTTCAAGGATACTTTTCTGGTAAGGATCATGGATCATGATCACATTAAATATTTCTTCAAATGGACAGCATTCCACGCTCTAGGTAGCAAATCACCCTCCATTGTTAGCAATCGATATGCCCCCTTTCCTGCTTCAGCTTCAATCAAATAAGGTCCTTCCCACTTTGGTGCTAGCTTTCCATTAGCAGGATTGGTGGTGTTTTGAAATGCTTTCCTTAATACCATATCGCCAACTTGGAATTTCCTGAGCCTGACATTTTTGTTGTAAGCTCCAGCCATCCTTTGTTGATAACTGGCCATCCTTATCCTTGCTAAATCCCTGATTTCTTCTATAGTATCCAAGTCTTGAATCAAGTTTTCAGCATTTTCTTCAGGATCACGAATGCTTGTTCTTGCAGTTGGAACCACCATCTCTGTAGGGATCACTGACTCTGCCCCAAATACCAAAGAAAATGGAGTTTGGCCAGTAGCTTTCTTGGGAGTTGTTCTATCAGCCCACAGCACATAAGGTAGTTCTTCTGCCCATTTTCCTTTCTTGGATCTAAGCTTCTTCTTCAAATTGTTGATGATGATCTTGTTGGATGATTCTGCCTGACCATTAGCTTGTGGATGGACTGGTGTTGATGTTATCATCTTAATTCCCCAACTGTCATAAAAGTTAGTGGTTCTACTCCCAATAAATTGGGATCCATTATCACAAATAATTTTAGAAGGGATGCCAAATCTAGTAATAATATTTCTTTTAATAAAGGATATAACTTCCTTTTCTCTGACTTGAGCAAAGGCTTCAGCTTCTATCCATTTAGAGAAGTAATCAGTCATAGCAAGCATGAATACTTTTCCACCTGGTGCCTTAGGAAGCTTTCCAACTATATCCATTCCCCATCTCATGAATGGCCAAGAAGAAGATATAGGATGCAAGAGCTCTGCTGGTTGGTGAAGGATATTACTATGCCTCTGACAAGGATCACACTTCTTGGCATATTCCATAGCGTCCTTCTTCATAGTGGGCCAATAGTATCCTGTTCTCAGGATCCTTGAGAATAATGCCCTGCCCCCAGTGTGGTTTCCACAATCTCCTTCATGGAAATCCTTTAGGACTTCTTGAATTTCAGGATCCTCAATGCATCTCAAATATGGTCCTGCAAGAGATCGTTTATACAACATATTATTTAATATTTTAAATTGAGATACCTTAATTTTAAAAGCCCTTGGGTTTTCTCCTGTAGGAATTTCTCCATGTTGTATGTATCTCATGATTGGGAGTATCCATGATCCTGAATGAGATTGGGTATCATCACTAGGGATGATTGCAGAATCTTCTCCTATCTCCATAGCTACATGATCCTTGATAGCAGGGGTCAGGATATGGATAATAGGGATCTTAGTATCCTCAGGAATCTTCAAAGATGATCCTAGATTGGCTAATGCATCAGCTTCTGCATTCTCTTCCCTTGGTACCTGTGTCAAACTAAAGGATACAAAAGAGAGTGCCAATTCTTTGACTATCTCCAAATATTTGATTAGCTCAAGATACCTGATGCTCATATGCTTTGCAATTTGCAAACCAGCTATCAAGGCTTCATATTCAGCCTCATTGTTGGTAGTTTGAAATTCACAAGCTATGGAGTGGGGTATTATGTCCCCCTGTGGTGATTTTAGTAGTATTCCAAGTCCTGTTCCATTCACATTGGAGGATCCATTAGTAAACAGTATCCAAGGATCCTTGGTTTCTTCAAGCTGTTGGACTTCTAGTTCAGCTTCCTTTTGCAAATCACTACTGAAATCTGCCACAAAGTCAGCTAATGCTTGGGATTTAATGGCTGTCCTAGGCTCATATCTTATATCATATGCACTCAACTTCACTGCCCATTTAGCCATTCTTCCTGACATTTCAGGTTTCCTGAGAACATTCTTAATTGGGAAATTAGTTTTAACAATAATGGCATGAGTCTCAAAATAATGTCTTAATTTAGTAGATGCCATAATTAATGCAAGGATAAGTTTTTCTAAATGTGAATACCTGGATTCAGCATCAAGTAAGCTCTTACTTACATAATAAACAGGATGTTGTGTACCTTGGTGATCCTTAACAAGGACCGCACTTACTACTTTTGAGGATACCACCAAATATAAGGATAACACATCTCCCTTTTCTGGTTTCATTAAAGCTGGGGCTGAGGATAGGTAATCTTTAAGAGCTTTAAGGGCACTTTCATGCTTCTCAGTCCATTCAAATTTCTTGTTTTTCCTCAGGATGTCATAGAACTCCTTGCACTTTTCTGAGGATTTGGATATGAATCTGTTCAAGGCTGCGATCCTGCCAGTCAACCTTTGCACATCCTTAGCATTGGCAGGAGATTTTATATTCACGATAGGCTTAATTTGCTCTGGACTTGCTTCAATGCCCCTCTTTGTTACCATATATCCTAAGAATTTACCTGCCTTTACACCAAAATGACACTTAGAAGGATTTAGTTTCATATTAAATTTATCAAGGATATTGAATGCTTCCTCCAAGTCTTTCAGGTGATCCTCAGCTCTTTTGGACTTAACCACCATGTCATCAATATAGACTTCCATAGTGTATCCAATTTGTTCCTTGAACATCATATTGACAAGCCTTTGGTAAGTAGCACCTGCATTCCTTAATCCAAATGGCATAGCAATATAACAGTATATACCAGTTGGGGTCATAAAGGCTGTATCCTCTTGATCGGATGGTTCCATCTGAATTTGTTGAAATCCAGATGAAGCATCCATAAAAGTTAACAACTCATGACCCGCGGTAGCATCCACCATGGAGTCAATGTGGGGCAATGGGAAAGGATCCTTGGGACATGCCTTATTTAAATCTGTAAATACGACACATACCCTCCACTTTCCATGATTCTTTTGAACAACAACCACATTGGCTAACCATCTTGGATACTTAACCTCTCTAATCATACCTGCTCGAAGTAGCTTATCTACCTCTTCCTGGATAATAGCATTTCTTTCAGGTGCAAACTTCCTCTTCTTTTGATGAATTGGCTTGAATGACCTGTCAATGCCAAGTTTGTGAGTAATTATATCCTTAGATATACCTGTCATGTCTTCATGTTTCCAGGCAAAGGTGGTGTTCCTTCTTTTGAGAAAGGATACTAGCTCTTGTTCAATATCGCTAAGGATCCCTGACCCTATGAAGATCTTGGATTCAGGATCATCAGGATCCATGAGGATTTCTTTCAAATCCTGTTCTCTTGCCTCCAAGACGTCTCTTGAAGGATACTTTAATTGCTATTGCTCCCTTGGTCTTGAGGCTGGTTTCATTGATGAGGTATAGCAATTCTTAGCCTCCTGTTGGTCACTCTCAATTTTCACCACTCCCCATGGACTTGGAAGCTTTACACACTGATGATAGGTGGATGGAACTGCCTTCATATCATGTATCCATGGCCTGCCAAGGATAACGTTACAACACGATAAGCAATCAATAACACAAAACTTTTGATAAGAATGCAATCCTTCAATATAGATTGGGAGTTTGATGTCCCCCAATGTATTCTTTGTTTCTCCACTGAATCCCACAAGTACTGAGGATCTTGGGATAATATTGGACTCTGGGATATTCATTTTCTTGAGAACATCCAGCTGAATGATGTTCACAGAGCTTCCTCCATCTATAAGGATCCTGCGAACAAAGTGGTTAGAAATAAACAATGTAATTACGAGACCGTCATGGTGAGGATCCTGGATATCAACACGATCATCCTCATCAAAAGTAATGACTTTATCCTGGGTGACAACGGAGGTCCTGACGGGTCTGTCTCCATTATCCATCTTGGTTTCCTTAGCGTGTCTTTTTGCTGCTGAGAAGGATGTACCACAGATGTCTGATCCACCGGATATGAAATTTATGACTTGTGCATCTGCCGGAGGAGCAGGAGCCCTTTCCGGGATCCTTTCAGGATCCTGGGTTCTTGACTTCTTTCGCCCCAAGAGTTCCTTTAAATGCCCCTTGCTCAACAAATAACCAATTTCATTTCTAAGTGCAATACATTCTTCAGTGAGATGCCCAAAATCCTCATGATATGCACACCACTTGGATTTATCCTCTGTAGCGGCTGGTTTATCACTTTTCCTTGGCCACCTAGCTTTCTCACCTAGATTCTGCGTTGCAAGGATTAGTTCATTGTTATCAACAGAGAAACAATATTCAGAAATAGGAGGATAATTCTCATCATCCTCTTCTTGTTCCACTGCGTGCACATTCTGGTTATCAGATCTGTTATAGGACTTGGATTTGTTGTTCCTGAAGTAGGATCCTTGCTTATCCTGTTTTGAGGATCCTGTCAATCTGTCCTGGATCCTTTTGTCATCCTCTAGGCGGATGAACCTAAGGGCCCTAGTCCTTACTTCATCAAGATTCCTGCAAGGTGTCATAACAAGATCATCATAGAATAATGAATCCCTAAGCAATCCCATTTTAAAGGCTTCAACAGCCGTAGCTATATCCAAATTGGGAATATCTAAGGATTCTTTACTAAACTTAGTAATATAATCTCTAAGTGATTCATTTTGACCTTGTGTTACCCTATATAGATCACTAGTTAATCGTTCAAACTTTCTGCTACAAGAGAATTGACTATTGAACAAGTTAACTAAATTAGCTAATGAAGTAATAGAGTAAGGGGGAAGACTTAGCAGCTATTTAAGAGCAGATCCTGTAAGTGTGGATCCAAATCCCTTGCATAGACATGCTTCTTTCAACCTTTCCGGAATTGGATTGATCTCCATCCTCTCCCTGTATTGAGCTACATGCTCTTCTGGATCCGTTGAACCATCATATAGCTTCATTGATGGTATCTGGAATCTTTTAGGTATCTCAGCATCACACAAAGGTGGTGCAAAACGAGATATCCTATGGCTACCATCCGCAATCTCAGGAATGGGTTTAACCACTCCTCGTACACTGGATATCATATCCTTAAGCTTCTGCAGTTCCCTAGCCATGGCCTGATTGATACCTGTATCCTGCATAAAGCCATGGTTAGTGTTATATAAATTATTAAAAGTGTTACCTCCCACAGGATTCGAGTTTGGGATTGTGGATGTGAATCCATCTTGTCGAGACTCTGGCATGATTGAAGGACCAGAGGAGGCAATGGTCTGCATTGGTATGAAGTCTCCTTGATGGACGTCTAAGTTCTGAGGTTGCATATTTCTCGAGGATCCTTGATTTTGAAGGGGGTTGGATCCTTGGAATTGTGATGATCCTTGAACCTGAAAGGATCCTGGGACCAGGGGGTCCTTGGACCTGGGAGGATCCTTGGACCTGGGAGAATCCTTGGACCTGGGAGGATCCTTGGACCTGGGAGGATCCTTGTACCGCATGCATTCCCACATATCCTCCTGATGTGAAGTATCCCTGATGCTGAGAAGAGGATCCTAACGGTTGAGAAGAGGATCCCTGAGGCTGGAAGCAAGAGCCAAATGCCTGACTCATTGTTGTTGTCCCATAACGCCTTCCTGATAGTTCACCCAAGTATTGCACGTCCGAAACTGCTGAGTATTGTGAGGTTATGACCGGAGTGTCGAAGTTCAGCGATCTTGGCATCAGAGGGGAGTGATCCTCCACTGATTTCTTCTGTTTCTTGATTTCATCGATCTCCCGGAGGATCCTTTCGTTAGTCTTATCCTGCTCTTGTGCATGATTCCTCATCTACAAAATCAAGGCATAGAGATCATTAGTAGTAGGATTAGTTGAAACAGAAGAAGTAGGTGGTTTTTGGAAAATAGGAGTTGGTTTCTTCACAGCATTTTCAGCATTCTTCTGGGATCCAGAAGGTGGTGGAGGCAAAGGAGGAACGCCTTGCGAGGAACTGAATGAAGGCATCAAACTTGAAGTATTCTTCACTGAGGAAGCCATCTGTTTGGTTGTAGCGAACCGAAATAACCACGAAAACACGAATCTTTCTAAGAATGAAGCACCAATTGCCCCACGGTGGGCGCCAAACTGTTTTGGTCAAAAATCAAGCAATGACAATGTAACCAAACTTTCTGTTGTGAGGTATGATGCTTGAATTGATGGACAACGATAAGGATCACTATGAAGTGTAATGAACAAATGACACGAAGATTTATACGGGGAAAAAGCCCTTGATCAAGAGTTGATCTCCGGCACAAAAAACCCCGGGTGATGGAAACTACCGATCACCAACTCAAATTAAACAAACAATCTGTTACAACTTCGGATGATAGCGAGCTAAGTACAAGGATCACTATATTGTATCGTGTAGAAATGTGTAAAAAATGCTAAGTGTTTTGTCGAGAGCTGGTGAGAGCGGTTGTATGAGTGTGTGTGTAGCCAAAAATAGCTAAGTGTCTCTAAAATAGCTCGCTACCCCTTTAAAAATAGAAAATATCAAGCCTAACTAATATTCCGCAAATGGTGCAAGTCCTCCACGACTCCACAACGTCCATTTCTGACCAAGCACGTGCGGAATAGACTGAGAATATTCTCCAGGAATGTCGCCAAGACTAAGTCCAAGTTGATATTCCTGCAAAACATTTACGAATTCAAAGTAGACAATCGTTAGTACAGGGATCCTTATAGTGATCCATGATCCTGATCCTGCAACACTTCTAAGGATCACTACTTCAGAAAGAATTGAGGATCACTAAATCCAACAGTAAACAAGGATCACTGGTCATTTAGAAATCCACCCCTAACATAAACAATGTTATAACAAGACGATCATGATGAGGATCCTGAAAATCCACACGATCATCCTCATCAAAGGATATCACTTTCTCCTGTGTAAGGATTGGGGTTTGAATGGGCCTATCCCCATTATCCATCTTTGTTTCTTTAGCATGCCTCTTAGCTGCTGAAAAAGAAGTGCCACATATGTCTGATCCACCAGATATGAAGTTGATTATTTGTGCATCAGCAGGAGGAGCAGGAGCTCTTTCTGGAACCTTTTCAGGATCCTGGATCCATGACTTTTTCCTTCCAAACAGCTCCTTCAAATGCCCTTTTGCTCAACAAATAACCAATCTCTTTCCTGAGTGTTATGCATTCATAAGTGAGATGACTAAAATCTTCATGATATGCACACCATTTGGATTTGTCTTTTGTAGCAGCTGGCTTATCACTCTTTCTGGGCCATCTTGCTTTTTCACCTAGATTCTGCATTGCAAGGATTAGTTCATTATTATCAACAGCAAAGCAATTTTCAAAAATGGGTGGATAATCTTCATCATCCTCTTCTTGCTCCACTGCATGCACATTTTGATTATCAGACTTTTTGTATGATTTGGACTTGTTGTTCTTAAAATAGGATCCTTGCTTTTCCTGCTTTGAGGATCCTGACAGTCTTTCTTGGATCCTTTTATCATCCTCTAATCGGATGAATATAAGGGCCCTGGTTCTTACTTCATCAAGTTTCCTGTAAGGGGTCATGACAAGATCATCATAGAACTATGAATCCTTAAGTAAACCCATTTTGAAAGCTTCTACAGCCGTAGCAATATCCAAATTAGGAATTTCTAAGGATTCTCTACTGAATTTGGTTATATAATCCCTAAGTGATTCATTTTGACCTTGTGTTACCCTATATAGATCACTAGTTAAACGTTCAAATCTCCTACTACATGAGAATTAGCTATTAAACAAATTAACTAGATTAGCAAATGAAGTAATAGAGTAGGGAGGAAGACTTAGCAGCCATTTAAGAGATGATACTGTCAGTGTAGATCCAAAACCCTTGCACAGACATGCTTCTTTTAACCTTTCAGGAATGGGATTGATCTCCATTCTCTCCCTGTATTGAGCTACATGCTCTTCTGGATCAGTTGAGCCATCATACAACTTCATGTTCGGTGTTTGAAACCTCTTTGGTATCTCTGAATCATAAATAGGTGGTGCAAAATGAGATATCCTGTGACTTCCATCCGGAATTTCAGGAATGGGTTTAACTACTCCTGGAACACTAGATATCATATCCTTGAGTTTTTGTAAGTCTCTAGCCATAGCTTGTTTGATCCCTGGTTCCCGCACAAAGCCATGGTTAGTATTATAAGAAGTATTTAAAGTGTTACCACCTGATGGATTTGAAGTTGGGATTCCCGATGTGAATCCATATTGGTGTGATTCTGGCATGATTGAGGGACCAGATGATGCAATAGTTTGCATGGGTATTGTTTTGGTAAAAAATCAAGCACTGATAATGCAACCAAACTTTTTGTTGTGAGGTATGATGCTTGAATCAATGAACAACACTAAGGATCACTCAGAAATGAAATGAATAAGTGACACAAAGATTTATACGAGGAAAAAGCCCTTGATCAATGAATGATCTCCGGCATAAAAAACCTCGGGTGATGGAAACTACCGATCACCAACTCAAATTAAACAAGAAATGTATTACAACTTCGGATTATAGCGAGCTAATTACAAGGATCACTATAGTGTATTGTGTAAAAAAGTGTGTAATCGCCAAGTGAATTGTCAAGAGCTGGTGAGAGCAGTTGCGAGAGTGTGTGTTAAGCTAAAAATAGCCAAGTGTCACTATTTAGCTCGCTATCCCGTTTAAAAATGGAAAATATCTAAGCTAACAAACATTCCGCATTTGGTGCAAGTCTTCCACGACCTCCATAACGTCTACTTTAGCCGTGCACGTGCGGAATAAATATGGAATATGCTCCAGGAATATCGCCAAGACCAAGTCCAAGCTTGTACTCCTGCAAAACAACATCATATTCAAAGTAGACAATCGTTAGTATAAGGATCCTTAAGATGATCCATGATCCTGATACTGCAATACTTCTGAGGATCACCAATTCAATCAGAAGTGAGGATCACTAAGCCCAACAGTAATTGAGGATCACTGATCTTTGGAAAATCCTCCCCTAACAATTGCCCCCAAAATATAAGGAGTAATTATGTAAATAATTGAGTTATATTTTCTGTTCTTATCCGTAATGAATCAACGGATAACTAGCTGTTGTAATCGGGCTAGCCGTTACCATCCTGACGTCACTGAAGTGACTATCCTACAAGACCATCATTATAAATTGAAGTTAGAGATAGGGATCAATTCGCATTTAAATTCAAGAGAAACTCCCTTTAAATCCACATCCGAAGATCAAGCAGGTATCTCTCTTCCTCTTCTCCCTTTACGTTTTCTTTCTCTGTTCATCTTCTTCTCTGCCCTCATCACCAAGATGATGCTAAGATCCTCTCCGGCTAAGGATCACACAAAAGACAGTCCTCTTAAGAGCCAGGGGATCATCAAAGATTCAGCGAAAGAAAGATGCTGCTTCACTGATCCATAAATAGACAGAATCCGCCATTGTTTTTCGGCAAACACCGACTTCAAACCATTTGATCCCACCGTTCTAAGTGATTATGTTTCTGAAACCTGGGTAGCTTTTCCGGTTACACCATTCACAATAGGATACTCATATCCTTTTCCAAATTTCACCCAATCCTTCTTCTCTCTCACCGGCATCTCCTACATTCAAGCGATGCCAATGGTCTGGAGGGTCTTATATACCCTTGAAAGGATCATTGAACATGAAGGAATTGATCTAGGAATGTCGGAGTTTGCAGAGATGTATGACCTCGTTAGCCATGGATCCCATCGGTATCTACTCAAACATAAACCTGGTGAAGAACACCCCATCTTTAAAGCTACTAAGAATGACACCAACTGGAAGCGGTGATTCTTCTTTGTCAGAAGGGATTCTATCCCTGATGGAAAGGATCTGCCAAGGAAGTGGAGCACCCATGGTAGGATAGAGGATCCTTAGAAGGATCACCAGATGACCTTGTTTTTGTTTTAGGATTACTAACGTCCTTTTGTTTCTATTTTGCAGCTATTACTGTTGCACATCTCATCACAACATCTGCAATAAAGGAAAGGCTTGCCGCTTTCCGAAGACTTGATCCTGCAAGAAGATCATTTAAAACAAATACCCAGTATTCTCAAGAAGTATCCTCAGGTTCTGTCACTATGTCAAGTAAGTATCCTGTTTTTTGCATAATTAAATGTTTAAATAAATAGTTAAATAGAAATAGGATAAGGATACTTATCTGTTTTGAGTGTGTAGGCGCTGGAAAACCTTCAAGATCTGCCTCCAAATTCAGTGTCACTGATCTTGACACTGTCCGATCCTCAAAGAAAAAGTCTGCTGCTAGCCCCTCCGTCATAGTCCCCAAGGCAACCACTTCAAAGGGAAGAGGTGGAAAGAAAAGGAAGACCTCTGAAGCAGACAACCTAGAAGGCTTGCCTCTGATCCGCCATCAGTTCCTCGAGTACTTTGTTGATGTAAGGATCACTGACTTAGCTTAGTTTTCCTACCCACTTGAGGATCATGTGATCCTAAACTTTACATTGTCTTCTTTGCATAAATTTGCTGAAATCGAGGACTATGTTGGGAACGTCGAAGAGCTTGAGGAGAAATACTCTGATATCCAAAAAGTGGCGGTGCTCAAGGATCACAAGATTGCTTCCCTCGAAAAGGACCTCAATGAAGCCAAATCTCAGGCGGTTGCAGCTCAGATCAATGCTGACTATGAGAAGCACGAGATCATGGAGGATGCTAAAGTCTCCGCTGCCATTGCCATGTACAAGACCAAGTTGCAGATGGCCCAAGAAGCTCAGGATCCTAATTTTGACAGGAGCAACTGGGACATGGAGGGCTGGAAGGCTAGGCTGGCTGAGTTGGAGGACGAAGAAGAGGCTGATGAGGTTCTGGCAATCGAGGCTGGTGGCAGTGGCAAGGATCATGTGAAGGATACTGGAGCTGGAGGATATGGTGATGCAACGAAGGTGTAAGCTGCAGGAATGGGCGATGAAGGACATTTCTAGACGTAGCCGGAGCCCATTTTTTTTAGAATTTGGTATTTTGGTTATGATGTTTTTGTTGAACAATGATGGGTTATAATAACTTTAGACAATAGTTTCTAGGGTGAAGGATCATGGATCCTTGAACAATAGGCAGGATAATGGGTGGTGGATGGATCCTCTGTTTGGGGGATGAAGCCACTCCTTATCCTTCCGTCTTTTATTTCCTGCACTGCAAAGACCCGTAAACAATGGACACCCTTTGCCAACCCATGTGGACGGGCCACGTTTTGCTGGTAGAAACGTGGGTTGGCAATTTTGACAACCTTAAAGGGTTTAATCTTTTGTGAATAAAATAACTTTAACATTTTGGCTATCTCCCGTGTTACTATCCTTGTTAGTACTTTACTTTTCAATAGTTGTGATATTCATTTTGTCTAAACTTATCAAGTAAAGAAAAAATTTAACAAATATCCTCAAAGAGTTTAGGATATGATCAAGGATCACATGCCCTTTAGTTGGTAATTTCTGAAAAGTAACATAGTTTAAGGATCATAAATTCGGTTGTCAAAGGATAAGGGTAACTCAGATGAATAATGAATAAAATCGATATAGTTAAGGATCATACCTGAGAATCCAAATTAGGATCCTAACCTTTAACACTGATAATCAGGATAACTGTCACACCCCGACCACGTAAAAACAACAAATCGTGGCGGAAACGTCGAGGAGTGTTGTAACAGAATCATTGTTTCATAACACATGGAAGATTGAAATTTTGTTTTATTGTTTAAGAGAGTTACATGCTTAACAAAATAGGAAATATAACATAATTAACTAGTCTTGCATCTTTTATTGTTGCTAAAGTCCAAGTCAGCCTAGGTGTATCTTGATAAATCCTACGCATCATATCCTGAAACACATGTGAAAATAGGTACGTCAGCATAAAAATGCCTGTGAGATACATAGGTTTTATGACAATAGGATTCATGACTTGAGTTTAAAGAAATGTTTAGTAAAAGTTAGTCATGAACCTTGTAAATTGTTAAAAGTCCCAATGTAATCAAGTAATATGTAACAATTGTTATGTATAGTAATTAAAGTGTAGTCACATAAATCAAATGTAAATATGTACAAAACAAGGTATTTTGAATATATCAAAAAGTTATGTTTTGCAAAGTAAATGCATGTTTTGTTGGTACAACACTTATGTGGTAAGTTAACGCATACATTCAAGCCTTGTGACAGTCGGATAACCCTTTCAGTCAAGGTTATCAAAATAAATGTTTTCGGATTCAGTCATTCCATCCATCCAAACAAACCTAGGATTTTAGGAACGGGATTTGTCAAGTCCTATGGTACCATTACTTACTACCGAGCGGCGTAGCTAATGTTAATGAACGTATATAAGTCCCGTTTGTACAAACCAAATGTTATACCGATTGTAAACATGTTAAATGAAAACAATGTGCTAAATATGCTAAGTTAACTTACAAAGCAGAAAAGTCATGTAAATCAATGTGCTAGCATGCTATCAGTCAACATACACAGCAGAAATGTAAAGTAAAACCATGTACTAAGTATGCTATCAGTCAACATATATAGCAAAACAATGTAATGTAAATCATGTACTATAAGTGTACTAATAAACATAGCAAGTATGTGAAAAACAGGAAAGCATGAAAGTAAATAAGCATATGTGTTTAACCCCAAAACAGTTTGAAAACAGTAAAAGAGGGGTCTATGTACTCACCTTGATTTCGGGTAAGTCCAAACAACTATGCAAAGTGTGAGAGTTTTGGCGGGAACAAGGTTTTTCCACGTTACTCTAATGGTGTGAACATGCACATAATATTGCAAATTTGTGTCAATAATTATTGTTAATTGTAAACTGGAAACTAAGTCCATGGTGTTTGGTATGGTTTGACATAAACTGTAACTATGGGTTTGAACAACTTGATTTGGGGAAACGGGGGATAAGTATGCATGGATTATTTAAGAACAGTGTATTTTGTATAAATAACTAAGTTATACAATTACTGGATATAGAATTAATAATTGTATAGTTAAAACAGCAAATAAATATGTATTTAACTCAAATCTGTAATTCTATAATTAATTATCTAAATAATTAATTTAAATCAGAAAATTGAAAATAACATTTTTAATTATTAACATGTAATATTACTGATTTACAGTAATTATTAGGGTTCTGGGAAAATTGTATATAAATAAATGGAGTTAAAATAGTTAAAATATCAGTATTTGAGTTTATCAGTTTAATTACTAAAAATAATATGAAAATAAACAAATTAGTTTCTGAATTTTTTATAAACTCAGAAAAATAGGTACTTTGTTATAAAAATATTTTTGGGCAGAATTTGTATAATTATATAAATAAAACAGTTTAGGTTTAAATAAGTAATTTAACTGATTTAATTATGTAAAATAAACTGTAAATAACCAAACAGTAACCTAATTTATATAAACTCGGAATAAAGTGTGTAATATCATAAAAAATAATTTTGAACACCAATTAAATAGCTATTTAATTTAAATAAATAAGATTTAGTCATATTTTTAAGGTGTAAACACTGTTTAATTTATAACCAAACTGTAAATAACCAAACAGTAACCTAATTTATATAAACTCAGAATAAAGTGTGTAATATCATAAAAAATAATTTTGAACACCAATTAAATAGCTATTTAATTTAAATAAATAAGATTTAGTCATATTTTTAAGGTGTAAACACTGTTTAATTTATAAAAATATCAATGTTTCATGAAATATTAACAACAACGTTATTTCTGTAAAGTTTATTATCTTAAGTAATTATCCTAAAAATTTCAGAAATTAACTCATAAAGACCGATTTATTATAAATTTGTAAAGTTTAAACTGTTTTTAATTAAATAAAACAGTTTTATAAAATTTTTGGCTAACATAATATTTTTAATAAATACATCAGTATATAAAGTAAATATGGTAAAATTTCCAGATTCTAACTGTTTAACATCGATTTGTTTTGAATTTTATAAATAAACTGCATTTAATGGAAAATAAATAAATAATCTAAATCATCATCATCTTCCCCAAACTGGTCAACAGAAAGTCAACCGAACAAATTACCCGACCAAATCACGTTTGTTTTCAAATTAAACTTTACAGAACAAAGTGTGAACGATAATATACCGAATGGTGATCGTAAACAGGTCCGGTGTCGGTCAGATGGGTACGTCGACTAACTCCGGCGAGCTTGGTTCCGGCGAGAAAACACAGAGACGAACAGACGGATTTTACGAAGTGTTTGCGTGTTTTGAATGGTGTAATGGGTTCGTGAAGGTTGCAGGAAGTTTATAATATAATCAATTGATCCTCAAACAACCGAATTTAGACAAAACAGATTCCACTTAAAATTTTAAAAACGATTTCCGTTTTGAGGACAGGTTTACATGGTTTGGTGCAATTAAGGTGTTTGGACGATTCTAAATGTCGAGGAGAACAAGCAGTGTGCATGTTCGATCAGTGAGCTTTGTCTGTTTGCATTTTGGACCGATTTCCGGCGATTCCAATGGTAATAACCGGTTTGAATCGAAGTTATAAGATCAGTCTCTGGTGTTTCTGAGTTAGTTAAAACAGGTCCCTCACTAATTAACCAAAATAACTAGGTTAGCTTTAATACATGTCTCCTTTATAAAATAACTAACTGGTTTGGTTAAACCGGTTAAATTAATTTCGAAAATGTCAAGAAGGGTCCCTGGACTTGCTAACTGAAAATGTTAACTGAGTTAAATTTCTAAACATTGATTCCCTTTATAAAGTTTAACCCGGTTAGGGTTTTTAACTGAAAATCAGTTTCAAAAAGGCAAGAATGGTCCTTAGACTTCAAGTTTGTTAAAATGACCCATTGGTCCTTGGACTTTAAAGTTTAAAATATATGTATTTTATTTTGTAAAAATATAAGTTTCAAAAATTGCATTTTAGACCCTAAACTTTTAAAAGTTTTTAAAAACTTATATTTTATTTATAAAACAAGTTTCAAAAATGACAATTTAGTCCCCGGACTTATGTTTTGCAAAATAGTGCCGGTTTTAAAATACGGATTAAATATCAAACATTTTAAACAAGTTTCAGGAAATGACAAAAGGAGTCCTTTAACTTATACTTCCACAAAATGACATGCTAGGCCCTTGTAATTAATATTGTCTTGTTTATGAGTATGAAACTAGAACAAATTGAAATTATTCACGTGTTTGGGTCTGGTAAACCATGTAAAGAGCAACAAGTAAACATGTATCAAACAGATTGCATCTCAAATATGATATGTGTACCAAACAAGTACATGTTTAAAAATCAAGGTTGTTACAGTCTCCCCTACTTTAGAAAATTTCGTCCCGAAATTTATTCGAAAGAGACTGTAGAATGTAATTGCAATGATGATCAAGTCATTGTTTGGTGCTGCAAATTCCGAGGAATTTACGAGGATCATTGTATAGACATTGTTTTGCATGGCACTATGCCACGTTGTATATGTAATATAAATAGTATGCAAACAAATGTGTGTACAAATAAGCAAATAATAGGTGATCACATAACCACATGATGTTTTTTATATACCACCTTACTTAACAAGGCTTGCTATGATTCTCATGCATCGAACCTCGTAATTAAGTGTGCACCCAAAATTACGCGTTTCGTTGCATGGTCCACATAGCACTTCTAGTTAAGTGAGGAAAACAATTAAGATTGAGGTATTGTTTAAATCAGACAAGCATCAATATAACACAACATCAATTGAATCAAAACATAGATAGCATTGTTTGTTTGATGGTCTAGTATGCTGTAAACAAATTATATTTGAAATAAGTCATGTAATGGATCAATTTCAGGCTCAAAACTATCAGGTAGTGGAGGTAGTGGATCCAGTTGCATACGAGCATTTAGCATGCTTTCCAACCATTGATTCCTTTCTGTCAGCCATTGTACTTGCCGTGACAAATCTTGGACCTGATTGCTTAACCTAGCTATTTCAACTACCATTTGATCTGGATGTAGATCCATTTGAGGCACCGTACTTGGGCCGGCTATATTAGTTGTTGGCAGTTGTTCTACTTCGTCCAACAGTGACTGGAAAGAATGTGACAGTAATGGTGCTTGCAAAAAGGGTTCTGATGCTAACTGTTCTTGTGTCATCATGTTTTCATCAAACCAAGTTCCTTGCATTGTTGAATTCTCCTCGAAAAATGACGGTGGGAAGCTTGGTAAGACGTTCGGTGTTAAAGGTTGGGATAGGTTAGGTGTAATAGGTTCTTGTATGTATGGCAGCGGTGGTTGCATATCAAACCGATAAAAAGATGGTTGAGGAAACTGCAAAAATGATTGTTGTAAATCTTGTGGGAAGGTATTCTCTAAGATAACTGGAGCTCGCTCCGACTGTGATGATTGTGTTAGTGTACCAATATGAACAGGGGTTAGCCTCATGGTGTAAGGATTTACAATCCCAGGTGTCTTCGGTGGAGATAATCCCTGGATAAACTGATCGCTTAAGACACCTAATGATTGTGCTATTTTTGTAATGCAAGACCCTCCCATGAGAATTTTCAGAGGATGTGATTGTTGATTAGAAAAATATACAGCAAGCTCGTGGGCAATATTACAAGGAACTTGCTTAAAAATACTATACAGATAGAAAAGTTCAGTTGTTTTAACCCTTTGATGATGCCTGCGCCCCGTGATAGTGTTGGCTACAACACGGTGCATATATTGACAACAAGGGTCTATGAAGTCCGCAACATTATTGTGGCTACACCATTCTTTTAATGAATGGCATTGCCAAAAATCTACCAAATCCGCGGAGGAATAAGTGGTTGATGCCTCCGTAAAAATGGGTTGTTTAACTTCTTCATCTGTATATATGCCCAGATGAACTGCGAATTCGGTTAATGACATAACATGAGTTTGCCCACAAAGTTGAAAGTGAATGGATTTATTGGTAAGATTTTCATTATTTTTGTAATAGAAAGTGGACTAGAACTCATACACCAATTCATCGTATGATGGTTCTAGGATGTCGAAGAAACGGCGCCAAGGCGTATTAGGTAGTAGTAATCTTGCCAGTAAACCACTGGAATCAAACGTTCATATTCGTTGCCAATAAATACTGCTAATAGTAAGAACTTCATGATGCTCGAGTTTTTGATACCTCTCTTGATAGTGTAATTTAGTAAACTGAAGGAAGGGATGAATTTTTGCTGCATTTGAAAGTTCAGCATAGGCTGCTGGGAGATTTGCCATTGGGATATGGGGTTTTGTTGAACTAAGAAAAGTTTGGGTATGGGGTATTGAATTATATCAGAAATTGTAGTTCTTGTGTAGATTAGCTCGAGTAGTGAGTCTCTTATATAGATAAGGAGATTCCGGATTACACCATGTGATCGGTTAGAGCTTCCATGCTACGTTCTGCAGCTAGTTTGAAAATTGAATCTGACATGTATGGTCTCGAGAAAATTTTGAACTTTGAAAAAGGGGGAATCGTATCATAATAAATTGATAATGGTACAACGTAGATTGATTTGAGCTTGGATTGTTCTGAAACGGAGGAAAGGGAAAAAAAATCCTTTTGAATTAGGGTAACATGCCTTGAGCCTGTAGGCATACTGTACATTCATTAGTAGTTCCCAGGTAGGCAAACGTGGGTCTTGTCGTAGAGGCATCTTACAAAAGAAAGATCAGGAGCCGGAAAGAAAATTGGTGATAATAAGTTTGAAAAAAAAAGAGACGGTGTAGGGATAAGTGAAATGCATATGAATATATGTGTAAAACATGTTTAAGTATAAAAAGCATATAAGTGTGAGTACGTATGGGAATATTTGTGCAAACGAGGGGAAGTGTATATAAGTGTGAATTCGTAATGCATGATTGTATATGGACTAAATGGTTTTATTCACAACACAACACACTTTGAAAACATTAATATTTTATTTCTAAAATGAATACACTAAACAGGACATTCATAGACTCATCATGATACAAATATAATACAATGGTACAATAACGAAACAGTATACGAAATAAAAGTGACCCATTTCTTCTGGTGGAAGGCTAAGAATTAAAAACAGCAATACTCCAAGCATCACACCAGCAAACACCAGAACCAGGCGACTCGGATGCATCTTTGAAGAGAGTGAGAGGAAAGAGTGTTTTGTTGCGAATAAAATGAGATTGTTGATTGGTTATTTATAGGGGTGGAATATAGCCGTTTTACAACGGTTATGTAACCATTGTATGTGACCGTTATACAACGGTCGTATATACTTACGGGTTGTAAACTCCTAAGCCTTGAGGTTCTGATACGTAACCCTTGTTAACTTGGGAGTATGAGTGTAGGTACAAGCGTAAAGTATAAGTGTGAATATAAACGTAAAATGCATGAATGTGAGTATGAATATTAATATCGTGTGATGTAATGGTATCATTGTGAGTATGGGTATAAACGTACAATGTATAAACTTTGGACTATAAATGTATGGATATAAGTATAAGTGTGACTAATAACACTTATGAGTATAACAACATGGATATGAGTATGAGGTTAAGCTTAAAAACGTATGGTTATGGATATGACTATGAGTGTAAATACGAATAAAAATGATTGTGTATATAGTATAAAACAAATTTAGGCATATAAAACGATCGAGAGATTGAGGATGTAAAACGGATGGCATAGGTGAAATCTTCGCGAGATATCGACTAAAACGTGCACGATTATATGCGCGTGTAAAACGTTGATCCTTGAGAGGAAATTTAGCATGATGAACTTAGTGATCATTGAAAAGTAAATGATTTATTGATTTTGAAAAGAATTTTAGTAAAACGATGTTATAATATCTATAGGTATGAGAAAAATTGGTTTGGTTTCTGTTTGAGAACAAATGTCTTTGGTAAAATGATGAAGTGTGATTGTGTTTTAATGGCTAGGAAAATCATGGGCAAGAGAGTCATTGGACCAGCTACGTGTCTACAAGCAGTAGGGGAAAACATAAGGTCATAGGAGTCGGAATGAAATGTTTTTGGTGGAATAGTTTCATAAAGTCAATGAAGACGAGAGAGAAAACACAACAAGATGGATATCGTTTATTTCACGAATAAACAATATCAGTGACTAATCAAAATGGTTGGGTCCTTATAACTTAGTGAAGTCATGCTTTAGCCTATAAGTGGACACTCATCCCGAGAATTCCCAGGTAAGCACAACTGGTCTCGCGTCTGATGAGATTTATACGAAGTGCTTGCCTAGACAGAAAACTCAGAATACAGGCACCCACCCTTCCAGATTGCACGAGTTCGTTATTAGGGCCCAAGACTTTGACGAGAGTAAAAATCAGAGGAGGTTTTGAAAATAATCACCTAAGGATAGGTGATAGTATTGTTTTAAGATCTAAACACAAGGTAACTTGTGTTAGGGTCCTAGGAAGGTTATAGTCTAGGTCAAGATTTTACTAATAACCTAATTCCCTATAACCATGAGCTCTGATACCAACTTTTCTGTCACACCCCGACCACGTAAAAACAACAAATCGTGGCGGAAACGTCGGGGAGTGTTGTAACAGAATCATTGTTTCATAACACATGGAAGATTGAAATTTTGTTTTATTGTTTAAGAGAGTTACATGCCTAACAAAACAGGAAATATAACATAATTAACTAGTCTTGCATCTTTTATTGTTGCTAAAGTCCAAGTCAGCCTAGGTGTATCTTGATAAATCCTACGCATCATATCCTGAAACACATGTGAAAATAGGTACGTCAGCATAAAAATGTCTGTGAGATACATAGGTTTTTTGACAATAGGATTCATGACTTGAGTTTAAAGAAATGTTTAGTAAAAGTTAGTCATGAACCTTGTAAATTGTTAAAAGTCTCAATGTAATCAAGTAATATGTAACAATTGTTATGTATAGTAATTAAAGTGTAGTCACATAAATCAAATGTAAATATGTACAAAACAAGGTATTTTGAATATATCAAAAAGTTATGTTTTGCAAAGTAAATGCATGTTTTGTTGGTACAACACTTATGTGGTAAGTTAACGCATATATTCAAGCCTTGTGACAGTCGGATAACCCTTTCAGTCAAGGTTATCAAAATAAATGTTTTCGGATTCAGTCATTCCATCCATCCAAACAAACCTAGGATTTTAGGAACGGGATTTGTCAAGTCCTATGGTACCATTACTTACTACCGAGCGGCGTAGCTAATGTTAATGAACGTATATAAGTCCCGTTTGTACAAACCAAATGTTATACCGATTGTAAACATGTTAAATGAAAATAATGTGCTAAATATGCTAAGTTAACATACAAAGCAGAAAAGTCATGTAAATCAATGTGCTAGCATGCTATCAGTCAACATACACAGCAGAAATGTAAAGTAAAACCATGTACTAAGTATGCTATCAGTCAACATACATAGCAAAACAATGTAATGTAAATCATGTACTATAAGTGTACTAATAAACATAGGAAGTATGTGAAAAACAGGAAAGCATGAAAGTAAATAAGCACATGTGTTTCACCCCAAAACAGTTTGAAAACAGTAAAAGAGGGGTCTATGTACTCACCTTGATTTCGGGTAAGTCCAAACAACTATGCAAAGTGTGAGAGTTTTAGCGGGAACAAGGTTTTTCCACGTTACTCTAATGGTGTGAACATGCACATAATATTGCAAATTTGTGTCCATAATTATTGTTAATTGTAAACTGGAAACTAAGTCCATGGTGTTTGGTATGGTTTGACATAAACTGTAACTATGGGTTTGAACAACTTAATTTGGGGAAACGGGGGATAAGTATGCATGGATTATTTAAGAACAGTGTATTTTGTATAAATAACTAAGTTATACAATTACTGGATATAGAATTAATAATTGTATAGTTAAAACAGCAAATAAATATGTATTTAACTCAAATCTGTAATTCTATAATTAATTATCTAAATAATTAATTTAAATCAGAAAATTGAAAATAACATTTTTAATTATTAACATGTAATATTACTGATTTACAGTAATTATTAGGGTTCTGGGAAAATTGTATATAAATAAATGGAGTTAAAATAGTTAAAATATCAGTATTTGAGTTTATCAGTTTAATTACTAAAAATAATCTGAAAATAAACAAATTAGTTTCTGAATTTTTTATAAACTCAGAAAAATAGGTACTTTGTTATAAAAATATTTTTGGGCGGAATTTGTATAATTATATAAATAAAACAGTTTAGGTTTAAATAAGTAATTTAACTGATTTAATTATGTAAAATAAACTGTAAATAACCAAACAGTAACCTAATTTATATAAACTCAGAATAAAGTGTGTTATATCATAAAAAATAATTTTGAACACCAATTAAATAGCTATTTAATTTAAATAAATAAGATTTAGTCATATTTTTAAGGTGTAAACACTGTTTAATTTATAAAAATATCAAAGTTTCATGAAATATTAACAACAACGTTATTTCTGTAAAGTTAATCATCTTAAGTAATTATCCTAAAAATTTCAGAAATTAACTCATAAAGACCGATTTATTATAAATTTGTAAAGTTTAAATTGTTTTTAATTAAATAAAACAGTTTTATAAAATTTTTGGCTAACATAATATTTTTAATAAATACATCAGTATATAAAGTAAATATTGTAAAATTTACAGATTCTAACTGTTTAACATCGATTTGTTATGAATTTTATAAATAAACTGCATTTAATGGAAAATAAATGAATAATCTAAATCATCATCATCTTCCCCAAACTGGTCAACAGAAAGTCAACCGAACAAATTACCCGACCAAATCACGTTTGTTTTCAAATTAAACTTTACAGAACAAAGTGTGAACGATAATATACCGAATGGTGATCGTAAACAGGTCCGGTCTCGATCAGATGGGTACGTCGACTAACTCCGGCGAGCTTGGTTCCGGCGAGAAAACACAGAGACGAACAGACGGATTTTACGAAGTGTTTGCGTGTTTTGAATGGTGTAGTGGGTTCGTGAAGGTTGCAGGAAGTTTATAACATAATCAATTGATCCTCAAACAACCGAATTTAGACAAAACAGATTCCACTTAAGATTTTAAAAACGATTTCCGTTTTGAGGACAGGTTTACATGGTTTGGTGCAATTAAGGTGTTTGGACGATTCTAAATGTCGAGGAGAACAAGCAGTGTGCATGTTCGATCAGTGAGCTTTGTCTGTTTGCGTTTTGGACCGATTTCCGGCGATACAAACGGTAATAACCGGTTTGAATCGAAGTTATAAGATCAGTCCCTGGTGTTTCTGAGTTAGTTAAAACAGGTCCCTCACTAATTAACCAAAATGCCTAACTAGGTTAGCTTTAATACATGTCTCCTTTATAAAATAACTAACTGGGTTGGTTAATCCGGTTAAATTAATTTCGAAAATGTCAAGAAGGGTCCCTGGACTTGCTAACTGAAAATGTTAACTGAGTTAAATTTCTAAACATTGATTCCCTTTATAAAATTTAACCCGGTTAGGGTTTTTAACTGAAAATCAGTTTCAAAAAGGCAAGAATGGTCCTTAGACTTCAAGTTTGTTAAAATGACCCATTGGTCCTTGGACTTTAAAGTTTAAAATATATGTATTTTATTTTGTAAAAATATAAGTTTCAAAAATTGCATTTTAGACCCTAAACTTTTAAAAGTTTTTAAAAACTTATATTTTATTTATAAAACAAGTTTCAAAAATGACAATTTAGTCCCCGGACTTATGTTTTGCAAAATAGTGTCGGTTTTAAAATACGGATTAAATATCAAACATTTTAAACAAGTTTCAGGAAATGACAAAAGGAGTCCTTTAACTTATACTTCCACAAAATGACATGCTAGGCCCTTGTAATTAATATTGTCTTGTTTATGTGTATGAAACTAGAACAAATTGAAATTATTCACGTGTTTGGGTCTGGTAAACCATGTAAAGAGCAACAAGTAAACATGTATCAAACAGATTGCATCTCAAATATGATATGTGTACCAAACAAGTACATGTTTAAAAATCAAGGTTGTTACAATAACCAAAAGACAAACCTTAGTAGAAGGTAAGGATCAAGGATCCTTGGTCATTTATCTCCAAAAACTTAGTGACATGAAAATGCCAAAACCTTAGCTAACGTGAAAACGTTAGAAACCTTAGGAACGGATGTATGGTACGTCTACCATTATACGTAGGATCCTGAATATAGCCAGTACAATGAAATTGTCAGCCCCTAAAGCGAGTACTGGTCCCATTGCCATGAACTATACCAGGATCATCGTGCGCTACTGGTGAAACTGGGGACAGGCCCAAACTGGGGTCAAGCCCAAATAACTGGGGTCAAGCCCAAATAACTGGATACTTCTGTGGATAATCATTCCTTTGTTAAGGATAACTAAACCTTCAAAACTCAGAATCAAGTGAAAAGAGGATAAAGGATACAGGATCCTTACCCTTAGATAAGATAATTAAAAAAAATGAAATAGTTTGGGATTAGATCATTACCAAAAGGAGAATCATCTGTCTTGTAAGGATCATTCAAGGATACTTGTCATGTAAGGATCATGGATCCTCTTCACATAAAATATTTCTTCAAATGGACAGCATTCCAAGCTCTTGGTAGCAAATCACCTTCCATTGTTAGCAATCGATATGCCCCCTTTCCTGCCTCAGCTTCAATCAAGTAGGGGCCTTCCCACTTTGGTGCTAGCTTTCCATCAGCAGGATTGGTGGTATTTTGAAATGCTTTCCTTAATACCATATCACCAACTTGGAATTTCCTGATCCTGACATTTTTGTTGTAGGCTCCAGCCATCCTTTGTTGATAACTAGCCATCCTTATCCTTGCCAAATCCCTGATTTCTTCTATAGTATCCAGTTCTTGAACCAAGTTTTCAGCATTTTCTTCAGGATCACGAATGCTTGTTCTTGCAGTTGGAACCACCATCTCTGTAGGGATCACTGATTCTGCCCCAAATACCAAAGAAAATGGAGTTTGGCCAGTAGCATTCTTGGGAGTTGTCCAATCGGCCCAAAGCACATAAGGTAGTTCTTCTGCCCATTTTCCTTTCTTGGATCCAAGATTCTTCTTCAATTTGTTGATGATGATCTTGTTGGATGATTCTGCCTAACCATTAGCTTGTGGGTGGACTGGTGTTGATGTTATCATCTTAATCCCCCAGCTGTCACAAAAGTTAGTAGTTCTATTCCCAATAAATTGGGATCCATTATCACAAACAATTTCAGAAGTGATACCAAATCTAGTAATAATGTTTCTTTTAATAAATGATATAACTTCGTTTTCTCTGACTTGAGCAAAGGCTTCAGCCTCTATCCACTTGGAGAAGTAATCAGTCATAGCAAGCATGAATACTTTTCCTCCAGGTGCCTTAGGAAGCTTACCAACTATATCCATTCCCCATCTCATAAATGGCCAAGAAGAGGATATAGGATGCAAAAGCTTTGCTGGTTGGTGAAGGATATTACTATGTCTCTTGTAAGTGCAGTTCCTGCCGGGTAACTGTCGCTTATCAGTTCCGTATTAATCAAAACAGAAGTCCAAGTTAAAGTCAACAATAATGAAGAATTCAAGACCACATGAAGACCAAGGGGAGTTTGTTAGGGCACTTTAGGTGATAAGTGCATGTCTCCCATTCTTTAGGGTCTTTATTGTACTTTTGTTGAAAGTTAGTCCCAACTTTATCCTAGGGACATTTTGTCCAAGTTTTATTTCTAGGAAAAAGGTCAGGGGTTTATGTTAGGGACAAAAGTCAGGGTTTTGGTGTAGATTGTTTTTCCGAGTATAGTCCTAGTCTATATATATGTGTTGTATAGGATTAGGGCATCATCCATGGATGGGCAAATCGATCAAGAAGCTTTGTGCACCTCTCACAAGATCGATTCTCAATCACTGTGTGTATTCTAGAGAGGGAGGGAGACTATGTGTTAGTGAGAGAAAGCTAGGTTTAGATCTTTGTGATCTAAACCAGCTTGTAGATGATGTATACTCCTTTGGTTTGTGTAATCTGTGATGACTGATTCATCAATAAAGAGATTCATCTTCTACATATTTCTATCTTGTTCATATAATTGTTCTTCATGTCTTGAATCAAGTGCAATGTTTGATGTTCGTTATCGATCCCCTGCTTTAACAGTGGTATCAGAGCATGGTTACCGATTCGGAATGGTCTAACCGCCTTCCGAATCACCATTGTTCTTGATTTGATGTTTGTTTCCGCCAAACATCCTGAAGACTTGAAGATTCTGGAGAAAACTTGAAGAAAATGAAGCTGTTCGTCGACTGTGTTGTTTTGGAGATCTAGGGTTTTGATCCAAAAAGGTTTGTCTGAGTTTAAAACTCTGTGTTTGTGTTTCTGGGGTTTTGGTGAACCAGTGTGAAGTCACACTGGGGAGAGTCCGGAGATTGGTTATTGAAACTTGTCTGAGTTTTACACTCTCATCAACCTACTCCGAATATTTGGATCCTCTAGTATTCCGAGTTTTTAATATTCCGAATTTGTGAATCCTCTCAAGTTCCGAGTTTTTAATCAAACTAGAGTTCTGAGTTTTGGTTTCATATTTGGTTTTAATGTTAACAGTCTGAGTTTTTGAACCGTCTATTTGAGTCCGAGTTTTGCAGGTTTAAATCAACATATTTCCGAGTTTTACATTTTCAAACAGTGTCTGAGGTTTTTCCTTTTAAACTGTGAAACATATTCCGAGTTTTGAAATGTGATGATCCGAGTTTTGAAACAAGGTTTCTGTCTGAGTTTTTCAAGTTCTGAGGTTTGCCATGGTCCGAGTTTTCTTCTTGTCTACCAGTGTCCGAGTTTTATTGATAATGTGAAGTCACACTAGTCCGAGTTTTAGTTCCTACCGAGTTTCAGTCTTTGAAAACATTTCAGTTGTATTCCGAGTTTCAAACTGTTATGCCTTGTTCCGAATTTCAACTTTACACATAGTTGTATAGTTTTGTTGGTTTAGTTCTGAGTTTTCTGTTCCGTGTTTCGTCCACGTATTAGCAGGTTCAAAATGTTTTCGACTTATTGTGTTGGTTATATGATTTAACAGTCCTTTAACCGTCCGAGTCTACACAGTTATGAGTCACTGGTTCCGAGTATTCAATTCAGTTCCGAGTTTTACTCAGCTCCGAGTTGTATCAGTTCCGAGTTTTGGACATTTCCGAACTTTAGTCACATTTTTAAACTGCAGGTCCGAGTTTTTGGTTCTGTTAAACTGTCCGAGGCTTAGTGGGTTCCGAGTTTTGTCCATATATTACTGTACAAATTCTAATATGTCCGAGTTTTTAAGAGTTTTGCTACAGTCCGAGTTTTGCATCAGTCTGAGTTTCAATGTTACCAAGTTTTAATCCACAATACAGTTAAGTTGTCACTCCGATATTTAGTTAAGTATCCGAGTTTTAGTGTGTTCAAATGTGCTTTCAATTGACTGTCCGGGTTCAGGATTTGATTCTAAATTTGATTAACTATGTGTTCAAGTTATGATCAGTCATTTTTCCGAGGTACAACAGACCGGTTATATCTGTGTTCAATGGTTCAAATCTGTAAATCTTGTTCAGTTTTTTTAAATCATTTGTTGGGTTAGGATTCAATGTTTTAATCCATCTGGTGTGTGTGATAATCTTTTCATCTTTGGTTCAGTACCGAGGTTTGATTCAGTTCCGAGTTCAATATTGATTCAGTTGCGAGTTCAATATTGATTCGCTTAACTAGTTCCGAGTTTCTTCAGAGTTTCCTTTATTTCCTTGCTTGTTTCGAATTTCTTTGTACTCTAAATACTGCTCAGATGATCTAATTCGAGGTTTCAAGAGCTTTCGGGTTTTACGGGTTCCGAATTTGCTAAGAATTCCGGGTTACCTGGGGTACCGGATTGTAACACCTGTGCCTTCACGGCCATCAAACAAATACCGAACCAATGAAATATTATATTTCATACTTGGGATTTGTAAAAATATGTGTATCATTTGCACATATCAATTTTTGTTCAATTCCAAACTCTAAATCGCTTTCTGGAAGGTTATACGCGCACTGATGCGTAAATATAACCAGTTTAATGCAACAAACACTCCAGAATAGTGACATAGGCTTAACATACCTTAAATAACCTTTACATAACTTAGAAATAAGTTTTGAAGGCTTTGGTATGGCAAAATCAAGTTAAATCGCTTACAGGGACTAAAGTTGACAAACTGCGAAAGTATGCCAATTTGAACTGTAACAGACATTCCGGAACATGACCATAAGTTAAACACACCATAAATATCCTTTACATAGCTTAGAAATAGGCTTTAAGGGGTTCGGTGTGCTAAAATAAACTTTTGGGTCATTCAGGGACTAAAAGTGTCAAAAAGTGCACAAGTTTGCATTTTCGCGCATAACTTACGTTCTGAATACATCCGGACATCCAAAAATTTATCTAAGCATGACTATATTATGCTTTAGTGTTTGGCTTGCCAAAAATCCATTCGTCGCGTCATTTGGATCGTTTTTCGTGCTTATGCGCATTCCGTCGTAATTAACCGAACAACGCAACCGTACGGCTAAACGACCCGACATCCGAGATATTTTTTAGCACATTTTAAGTTCCCTATACTTTAACTTCATTTTAGAGCTTTGAAATGGGGTTAACGGGCCTTAAACGTGTCGAAAATGGGCTGAATGCATGACAGGGACCAAAAGTGTAAATCTGCCAAACTAAGGCCTAGCGCACCTCTACACTTTTAATGTAACGGTGCGCTAGCCTGGGACAGACCAGATTCAGTGTTTTTAACAGCAGGTTGCAGCTGTTTGATTCTCACCCACACATTCTCAATTGTCTAGTCAGATGATAAGGATCCTTCTTAGCTACCATGAGTTTCCAACAAGTGTACGCACATGATTCAATCACGTTATTCCATGAAACGATCTTAACGGTGGACCGAAAACTAGATATACCCATCCAACCCCATTGCTAAACTCACTAGAATTCTGATTTGAGGAGCTCTAAGTTGAAACCATTGTTTCATACCTGAGCTACTTGGATCGGGATTAGCATTCGGGGACCCTTCGTAAGTATTCTTTCGTTCTTTTATTGCTTTTCGAGTCAGAAAGTCAAACTTTGTTTGACTTTCAGCGTTGACCAGTTTATGGTCAATGCGAAGTTCGTTTGAACTTCACAACGTGAGTGTAATCACGTTGGTTATAGTCCCTTGGGACTATGCCTACTGATTACCACGTTGTCTAGGGTCGTAGGGTAAGCGATCTAATAAATCGCTTATACCTTCGAATCCGACCCAATTGGTCGATCATTAGGATCCGACCAAATACATTAGGTGACCATAGTAGGTAGGGAATAACCTTCCGAGGTTATACCCTATGGTCGCTTCGTTAAGTAGTTGTATGATAGGTAGTTTATATGCCTTAGGTAAATTACCAGAATACCCTTTTCATGTATAATTGGTAATTAAGCATATGTAACCTAAACTTTTGTCACATAACTGATTATGTAACATGTTTAGGCATATAACACTTGTCATAGGACTAGTTAAGCGGTCCGAACGCGTTTCACGCGAACGACGCGTTAAAGTAGCATAGGCTACCTAAACGGGTCGTAATGGGTCGTAAGCTTTTAGGTTAGGTTTCTTTTAGTATGTAGGCTTTGTTAAACCATATGACACGAGTCTCTATACTCGTTTGGTTTACGAACCCTCATTCTATCAGATCTTCCGATTTAGGTCCGGTTTATTAACATAGTTACCTATATTAGGTGCCGTTTGATATCCGCGATCTCTAGCATTGTTTGGTTGTTACTCAAGGACTACTGAGCAATCTCAAGTGAGTACATAGACCCCTCTTTTACTGTTTTTCCAAACTGTTTTGGGGTGAAACATATGTGCCTACTTGTTACTTTCATGTTTTCCTGTTTTCACATCATATACTTCCTATGTTCATTAGTACATTTATAGTACATGATTTCATTACATTTTATGCTATGTATGCCCATTGCGTGCGTACTTAGTACATTGTTTTACATTTACATTTTATGCTATGTATGTCCGTTGGTTACATACTTAGTACAGTGTTTTCATCACACGCTTACATTTTCTTATGACATTTGGGTTGTTTAAAATGGAACAATACATTCATTAACATTAGGTACGCCGTTCGTTAGTAGGTAGTGGTACCATAGGAATTGACAACTCCCGTTCCTGAAATCCTGGGTTGGTGTGGATTGGAAGGAATGACCGAATTCGATATACATAAGTTAGATAAACCTTTAAGTTGTTTAAGGGTTTATCGCCACAGTCTCAAGGCTTGGATGTATGCATTTTCACAATACCGCATAGATGTTCGTATCAGTATAGCATGCATTTCCATAAAACATAGCTTTGATTTAAACCCTGTTTTACTTCAATACTTTGTTTTTGTGCATATGGTTTAGTTGATACATTTCACTAGCCATACAGATCATTTTGGTTACATATTACATGGTTTACATTGATCATGCATTTCCACAGGACATAACTTTGATTTAAACCAAGTTTTACTTCAATACTATGTTCTTGTGCATATGGTTTAGTTGATACAATTTCACTAGCCATACATATCATTTTGGTTACATATTACATGGTTTACATTTGACACATAAACATTTTTGACATTGGTTACACATTACATGATTTACATATTGACATAAACATTCTTGACATATTATTCAATACGTTTGGCAATTGGTTTAAACATAGACATCTTACATTGGTGGTTTGTTTGGGTAAGTGATTTGAGTAACGGTGCGTGTGTAATATGATACAAGCATGGTGGATACGCCGCTGGTACTTCCTATATATATGTGTTTGTATGGTATTACATATCGTAGCGTTATTTGAATCATTTCAATTTAAGATATATAACATTTTATACAAATAACATACTTTCCACAATACATTGTTTTACAAATAACTAAACTTATACAAACTCATTTCACATGGTTATCCACTTAACCATGTGTTATTCTTTTATACATATATATCATTTGGTTTATTTATCACTTTTCAAATGATTTACAAAACAAAGCAAATTACAGGGTTCATGACTAAACATTTTCTTAAACAATAAGTCATGAATCCTATTTTCATAAACCTATGTATCTCACAGGCATTTTTATGCTGACGTACCTATTTTCACATGTGTTTTCAGGATATGATGCATAGGGCTTGTCAAGATACACTTAGGCGGACATGGGCCTTAGTGACAATAAAAGATGCAAGACTAGTTATTTATGTTATGTTTCTTTGTTTGTCAAGACATTGTAACTACTTTAATCAATAAAACAATATTTCAATTTCCATGTGTTATGAAACAATGATTCTGTTACAACACTCCCCGACGTTTTCCGCCACGTTTGGTTGTCCTACGTGGTCGGGGTGTGACAGAAAAGTTGGTATCAGAGCTCATGGTTATAGGGAATTAGGTTATTAGTAATACTTTGACCTAGTCTATAACCTTCTTAGGACCCTAACGCGAGTTTACTTGCGTTTAGTCATAAAACGATACCGTCACCTATCCTTAGGCGACGACCTCAACAAGAACATAAATTGCAAAACCGCTTTGAAAACTAATCATCTGTTCTAGGATGATTAATTACTAGGTTTTGAACCCTCAGTTATAAGGTTTTGAACCCCTTTGAATTTTCAAAATCTCGTCAAGGTTTTGGGTTTTAAATAATGTGAACACGTGCAAACTGGAAAGGTGAATGCCTGTATTCTGGGTTTTCTGTCTAGGTAAGCACTTCGTATACATCTCATCAGACGCGAGACCAGTTGTGCTTACCTGGGAATTCTTGGGATGAGTGTTCACTTATAGGCGAGCATGTCTTCGCGATACATTATTTTTGACCCATTTACTTTGATTTGTCACCATCTCATTTGTTTGCCTTAGGTAACAAACAAATGATCACAATTTCCATTCGTTACCATTCTGTATTGATTATCCAATAAACCTTTCGCTTGTTTCTTCCTATGTCTTTCATTTTCTTCTAGAATGTCTATTCCTCTCAGCACTGGTCAAATGTCCGAGCGAACAGCCAAATTTGCCCAGCAAATAGGCGAAGTGATTCAGAAGACTGTGGATTTAGGCATTGCCATGGCTCGTCTCAACAATGAAGCCTCCCGTCTCGACAATGAAGCCACTCAAGAGCCACCAAAGGAAGCAGAAGTCAAGCCAGCACCAAAATCAAGGAAGCGTAAGGCTTCAAGGAAACCCGCAACAGTTACACCTAATCAAGCGGGACCTAGCCAAGTGACTGCACTACCAGTCAGGAAGCCATACAACGGAATTGAACCCTTGTGCAACCAATGTACCCTTCATCATCACCCTAGTGTGAAGTGCCGCAAATGCCAAATTTGTGGACTTAAAGGTCATACGGCAAAAGTTTGCGTAGCAGCAGTACCAAAACAAATAGGACCCAATCGGGCGGCAACACCACCTGTTAAGAAGCGATACAAGGGAACAGCCCCAATATGCGACAAATGTAATGCACACCACTTAGCTCACCTACAGTGTCGTTTGTGTGCATCATGTGGGCGACTCGGTCACCTGGCAAATGTTTGTCGATTTATCCCAAACCAAAGTGGTCTAAACCAACCACAAGTCAACCCAACTCAAGCTTGTTTTCCGCGTGGTGCTTGCTACAACTGTGGCGAGACGAGCCATTACAGGAACAACTGCCCGAAGATTGTCAGTGCAAATCCAACCCGTGGATGAGTAATTTGCTGAACAAAGGATGTTGCTGTCTTATGCTTTTGTTCTTTTGTTATCCTTGTAATGTGAAACAATCTGTTTGTTTATAAATAAAAGTTGTTGTTCGCAATTCTGATATACAAGTATAATTACAGGTGTTTATGGCATTTCCTATAATACCTACATTAAGGAACTATGTTCCTTACAAACTACTCTTGTGATTTCTCTCTTTCAAATGATCGCTCATGATTCCCTCAAAAATTTTAAGTACTCGTTTCATTCTAAGAAACATAGTACAGAAAATAAAGTGACATTATGAGTGATCATGCTTCTGCACATCTGTGCCTTTGAATCCTTGGTTAGATAACTAAGGATATTTTCAAATCTCATACCCATTACGTTTTGATTTTTCAACATACCCAGTACAAGTATTTCAAAACAATCTTCATGATCTCAAAACATTTCATATAATTTGAAAACAATTTTTCTAGATACATTGTCTATGTTATTTCAAAAACATTGGCCATGTTATCAAAACCAACCTTTCAAATTTCAAAATATTTCATATAGTCTGAAGACAATATTAACACAATACATTTTCTTATCAAGTGCATGATTTCGAAAAGCATCATTCATGTCTTTCAAAAACCTTATACATAATTTCAAAATTCATCTCGCATGATTTTAAAACATTTTTGTAAATATATCTATCTAATACACCTACTTTATGATTTCAAAAGTATTATATATAAGGTTTCAAAAACGTTAAACACATTTTTTCTTAAAAGAACCCCATGCATAGTTTTCAAAAATATTTTTCCACATACATTGACTTAACCTTCAAATTCTGCTTCATATGTCGCCTTGACATAACAAGCATCTCAACTTCATAAGCATTTTTTCATGTTTTGACATAAGCACGTCCAGTGCAAGGTTTCAAAACATCTTCAACTTCTAAAATCCATATGGGATCTTTTTATCTTCACATTTAGACCCTTGTGGATGATCATCATTAAAATCAGAGTCCTTAATTGGATTCCTTATGTACCTAAATTCGAACATTTCGGTGCCTTATAATCGAAATCGAATTTTTCTTTTAAAAATCTTTCTATCGTCATAGTTAGATTCTTGAAAATGTTTAAAGTACCAAATGAAATCCACAAGATGGATTCCTAGTGTGCTTTAAATACATGTGCTCTGTTAACAAAACAAATTAACAAATAAACAATCTTTGTGGTTATATGACTATGTGTTTATGCATCTTATGTTTTCTTTTATGCATTTTGTGTTTTTGTATACTCTGGATATTCGTTATCCAAATTCTCATAGAATCTTTCATATCTTCATATGATGGGTTCGTAGTATGGATATTCAAAAAGGTACTACCTTAAATCCTTATTGGGCTTCTATGTAATAGTTAAGACCCTTGGATTATATAGTACCACTCCATGATTCATAAGAGACCCTCTTTGGGGTCAAGTCAAAAAGATTGATTCAAAAATCTGGTTAAGAATGACATGCGATGATATAAGCTGAAAAGACTCCTTGGTTGTCTATTAAAATCATTTATTGATTTAATAAAAGGGACCCTATGGTGGTCTAGTCACACTCATCACCGGTTTGTTCATTTGGTTTTCCCCTACACATTATAAAATAGACTGTGTGAACTGTGCAAGGAATTGTCTGATTATGGACGCGTACATAATTATGAAATTTAGTGCACAGAAACCCAGTAAGGTTTATTATGTGTAAGAACCGATAGTGACAACAATAACAAAATGAGAACGATGTAACGGAGGTATGGTGGACGCACCAATGACGCTTCATATACTTGTATATAAGTATCCCTCTTACATTGCAATCAGGATGTTATTAAAGTTACTAGAAGTTCAGAACCCTAACCAATATTGTTCGATCTTTTCAACTTCATGTTTTCAAGCTCTCACAAGTTTCCTCTAAATAAATTTCGGGACGAAATTTCCTAAAGTAGGGGAGACTGTAACACCTATGCCTTCACGGCCATCAAACAAATACCGAACCAATGAAATATTATATTTCATACTTGGGATTTGTAAAAATATGTGTATCATTTGCACATATCAATTTTTGTTCAATTCCAAACTCTAAATCGCTTTCTGGAAGGTTATACGCGCACTGATGCGTAAATATAACCAGTTTAATGCAACAAACACTCCGGAATAGTGACATAGGCTTAACATACCTTAAATAACCTTTACATAACTTAGAAATAAGTTTTGAAGGCTTTGGTATGGCAAAATCAAGTTAAATCGCTTACAGGGACTAAAGTTGACAAACTGCGAAAGTATGCCAATTTGAACTGTAACAGACATTCCGGAACATGACCATAAGTTAAACACACCATAAATATCCTTTACATAGCTTAGAAATAGGCTTTAAGGGGTTCGGTGTGCTAAAATAAACTTTTGGGTCATTCAGGGACTAAAAGTGTCAAAAAGTGCACAAGTTTGCATTTTCTCGCATAACTTACGTTCTGAATACATCCGGACATCCAAAAATTTATGTAAGCATGACTATATTATGCTTTAGTGTTTGGCTTGCCAAAAATCCATTCGTCGCGTCATTTGGATCGTTTTTCGCGCTTATGCGCATTCCGTCGTAATTAACCGAACAAAGCAACCGTACGGCTAAAAGAACCGACATCCGAGATATTTTTGAGCACATTTTAAGTTCCCTATACTTTAACTTCATTTTAGAGCTTTGAAATGGGGTTAACGGGCCTTAAACGTGTCGAAAATGGGCTGAATGCATGACAGGGACCAAAAGTGTAAATCTGCCAAACTAAGGCCTAGCGCACCTCTACACTTTTAATGTAACGGTGCGCTAGCCTGGGACAGACCAGATTCAGTGTTTTTAACAGAAGGTTGCAGCTGTTTGATTCTCACCCACACATTCTCAATTGTCTAGTCAGATGATAAGGATCGTTCTTAGCTACCATGAGTTTCCAACAAGTGTACGCACATGATTCAATCACGTTATTCCATGAAACGATCTTAACGGTGGACCGAAAACTATATATACCCATCCAACCCCATTGCTAAACTCACTAGAATTCTGATTTGAGGAGCTCTAAGTTGAAACCATTGTTTCATACCTGAGCTACTTGGATCGGGATTAGCATTCGGGGACCCTTCGTAAGTATTCTTTCGTTCTTTTATTGCTTTTCGAGTCAGAAAGTCAAACTTTGTTTGACTTTCAGCATTGACCAGCTTATGGTCAATGCGACGTTCATTTGAACTTCACAACGTGATTGTAATCACGATGGTTATAGTCCCTTGGGACATATGCCTACTGATTACCTCGTTGTCTAGGGTCGTAGGGTAAGCGATCTAATAAATCGCTTATACCTTCGAACCCGACCAATTTGGTCGATCATTAGGATCCGACCAAATACATTAGGTGACCATAGTAGGTAGGGAATAACCTTCCGAGGTTATACCCTATGGTCGCTTCGTTAAGTAGTTGTATGATAGGTAGTTTATATGCCTTAGGTAAATTACCAGAATACCCTTTTCATGTATAATTGGTAATTAAGCATATGTAACCTAAACTTTTGTCACATAACTGATTATGTAACATGTTTAGGCATATAACACTTGTCATAGGACTAGTTAAGCGGTCCGAACGCGTTTCACGCGAACGACGCGTTAAAGTAGCATAGGCTACCTAAACGGGTCGTAATGGGTCGTAAGCTTTTAGGTTAGGTTTCTTTTAGTATGTAGGCTTTGTTAAACCATATGACACGAGTCTCTATACTCGTTTGGTTTACGAACCCTCATTCTATCAGATCTTCCGATTTAGGTCCGGTTTATTAACATAGTTACCTATATTAGGTGCCGTTTGATATCCGCGATCTCTAGCATTGTTTGGTTGTTACTCAAGGACTACGGAGCAATCTCAAGTGAGTACATAGACCCCTCTTTTACTGTTTTTCCAAACTGTTTTGGGGTGAAACACATGTGCCTACTTGTTACTTTCATGCTTTCCTGTTTTCACATCATATACTTCCTATGTTCATTAGTACATTTATAGTACATGATTTCATTACATTTTATGCTATGTATGCCCATTGCGTGCGTACTTAGTACATTGTTTTACATTTACATTTTATGCTATGTATGTCCGTTGGTTACATACTTAGTACAGTGTTTTCATCACATGCTTACATTTTGTTATGACATTTGGGTTGTTTACAATGGAACAATACATTCATTAACATTAGCTACGCCATTCGTTAGTAGGTAGTGGTACCATAGGAATTGACAACTCCCGTTCCTGAAATCCTGGGTTGGTGTGGATTGGAAGGAATGACCGAATTCGATATACATAAGTTTGATAAACCTTTAAGTTGTTTAAGGGTTTATCGCCACAGTCTCAAGGCTTGGATGTATGCATTTTCACAATACCGCATAGATGTTCGTATCAGTATAGCATGCATTTCCATAAAACATAGCTTTGATTTAAACCCTGTTTTACTTCAATACTTTGTTTTTGTGCATATGGTTTAGTTGATACATTTCACTAGCCATACAGATCATTTTGGTTACATATTACATGGTTTACATTGATCATGCATTTCCACAGGACATAACTTTGATTTAAACCAAGTTTTACTTCAATACTATGTTCTTGTGCATATGGTTTAGTTGATACAATTTCACTAGCCATACATATCATTTTGGTTACATATTACATGGTTTACATTTGACACATAAACATTTTTGACATTGGTTACACATTACATGATTTACATATTGACATAAACATTCTTGACATATTATTCAATACGTTTGGCAATTGGTTTAAACATAGACATCTTACATTGGTGGTTTGTTTGGGTAAGTGATTTGAGTAACGGTGCGTGTGTAATATGATACAAGCATGGTGGATACGCCGCTGGTACTTCCTATATATATGTGTTTGTATGGTATTACATATCGTAGCGTTATTTGAATCATTTCAATTTAAGATATATAACATTTTATACAAATAACATACTTTTCACAATACATTGTTTTACAAATAACTAAACTTATACAAACTCATTTCACATGGTTATCCACTTAACCATGTGTTATTCTTTTATACATATATATCATTTGGTTTATTTATCACTTTTCAAATGATTTACAAAACAAAGCAAATTACAGGGTTCATGACTAAACATTTTCTTAAACAATAAGTCATGAATCCTATTTTCATAAACCTATGTATCTCACAGGCATTTTTATGCTGACGTACCTATTTTCACATGTGTTTTCAGGATATGATGCATAGGGCTTGTCAAGATACACTTAGGCGGACATGGGCCTTAGTGACAATAAAAGATGCAAGACTAGTTATTTATGTTATGTTTCTTTGTTTGTCAAGACATTGTAACTACTTTAATCAATAAAACAATATTTCAATTTCCATGTGTTATGAAACAATGATTCTGTTACAACACTCCCCGACGTTTTCCGCCACGTTTGGTTGTCCTACGTGGTCGGGGTGTGACACGGATTTTTAGCTAAATTTAGAAGTTTGTGTTGTTCGGAAGTTTCGAGTTGTGCATGTTCCGAGTTTTTCTAGTTATTCCGGGTTACCTGGGGTACCGGATAACTAACTAAGAGTCAGAATTATGCGTAGTTTGGAAACTTGAAGTCGGTTTCGGATTATCGAAAAGTTTTATGGTACCTATGTTGTTCGGATCAAGTGAGGAGGTGAAGAGAATACGACATGCTTGGATTGTTGTATTGTTTACAAAGAAATAGGGGGAGTAAATATTTTTGAAATTCCTGTTTTCTTTGTAAACCAAAAGCTCGTGGTGCTACATCGAAACAAGTTCATGTTTACTATCTTTGAGAATAACTTAGTGTTAATCTTACCGGTGGCGATGTGTTTATAACATGAAGCAAGTTAGAGCTAGTGTATGATTGAGTTTTGTCAAGTTTGTTCGAGGTTTAATCAAGTGTTGACGTGATGAAGCAAATTGTTCTTTTGGCAACTAGTTGAAGGTAAAGCCTTTATCGTATGCCGGTTAAAGTAGAGAAGATTAGTCTTCTTGATCTCTCTTCCAAGTTGGTGACTGATCGGATTCTCGAAATAGGGGTTCTTACATTGAGGGGGAGATTGGAGACGAAAGTCATCGGGTAATTGGTGGATTCGTGAAGATACAAGATTGGATCTTGAAAATTCGAGATGAAATGATTTCAGACACTCGGTTGAAGACTTTGATCAAGATGGTGGATGTACTTTTACAAAGTTCAGTTTGTTATTAACTTATCGAACTGAGCTTCATGTCTTTGCGAAATTTGAAGTGTTTGATGTTAGGCATTGGAAATCCGACGTTTCGTTCTTCTACCGGTTAAGTTTGAAGATTAATGTATCGAGCGATATTCTCACATGTTGTTGTAAGACGGTTCGCGTTAATTTGATTCGGGAGAAGTTTGAGGGGGAGGATCTACAGTGTTTGATGTTGGATTCTTCGGGTTTCTCAAAGCGGCCTTAAGTGATCGTCTGCAAGTCTTTAATTAGAAGGGTTGAAGATCGCTGTGCTCTGCCAGAAAGATCAAGTCTCAGCCAAAGTTGATAGCAGCCATGATATCATCAGTCAAGGGGGAGACTGTAAGTGCAGTATTCGGTGACTGAAGATATCAATGTTAGACAGAACTGATTGCAACAGTTAAGGGGGAGACTGTAAGTGCAGTTCCTGCCGGGTAACTGTCGCTTATCAGTTCCATATTAATCAAAACAGAAGTCCAAGTTAAAGTCAACAATAATGAAGAATTCAAGACCACATGAAGACCAAGGGGAGTTTGTTAGGGAACTTTAGGTGATAAGTGCATGTCTCCCATTCTTTAGGGTCTTTATTGTACTTTTGTTGAAAGTTAGTCCCAACTTTATCCTAGGGACATTTTGTCCAAGTTTTATGTCTAAGAAAAAGGTCAGGGGTTTATGTTAGGGACAAAAGTCAGGGTTTTGGTGTAGATTGTTTGTCCGAGTATAGTCCTAGTCTATATATATGTGTTGTATAGGATTAGGGCATCATCCATGGATGGGCAAATCGATCATGAAGCTTTGTGCACCTCTCACAAGATCGATTCTCAATCACTGTGTGTATTCTAGAGAGAGAGGGAGACTATGTGTTAGTGAGAGAAAGCTAGGTTTAGATCTTTGTGATCTAAACCAGCTTGTAGATGATGTATACTCCTTTGGTTTGTGTAATCTGTGTTGACTGATTCATCAATAAAGAGATTCATCTTCTACATATTTCTATCTTGTTCATATGATTGTTCTTCATGTCTTGAATCAAGTGCAATGTTTGATGTTCGTCATCGATCCCCTGCTTTAACATGACAAGGATCACACTTCTTGGCATACTCCACAACATCCTTTTTCATAGTTGGCCAATAGTATCCTGTCCTCAGGATCCTTGAGAATAATGCCCTGCCCCCCGTGTGGTTTCCACAATCTCCTTCATGGAAATCCTTTAGGACTTCTTGGATTTCAGGATCCTCAATGCATCTTAGATATGGTTCTGCAAGAGATCGTTTATACAACATATTATTCAATATTGTAAATTGAGATACCTTAATTTTGAAAGCCCTAGGGTTTTCTCCTGTAGGAATCTCTCCATGTTTTATGTATCTCATGATTGGGAGGATCCATGATCCTGAATGAGATTGGGTATCATCACTAGGGATGATTGCAGAATCTTCTCCTATCTCCATAGCTACGTGATCCTCAATAGCAGGGGTCAGGATTTGGATAATAGGGATCCTTATATCCTCCGGGATCTTCAAGAATGATCCTAGATTGGCTAATGCATTAGCCTCTGCATTATCTTCCCTTAGTACATGTGTCAAACTAAAGGAAACAAAAGAGAGTGCCAATTCTTTGACTATCTCTAAATATTTGATTAGCTTTTCACCTTTAACAGCATAGGATCCATTAAAGTTGTTAGGGGAGGATTTTCCAGTGATCAGTGATCCTCAATTACTGTTGGGCTTAGTGATCCTCACTTCTGATTGAATTGGTGATCCTCAGAAGTATCGCAGGATCAGGATCATGGATCATCTTAAGGATCCTTATACTAACGATTGTCTACTTTGAAAATGATATTGTTTTGCAGGAATACGAGCTTGGACTTGGTCTTGGCGATATTCCTGGAGCATATTCCATCTTTATTCCGCACGTGCATGGCTGAAATGGACGTTATGGAGGTCGTGGTGGACTTGCACAAAATGCGGAATGTTTGTTAGCTTATATATATTTCTATTTTTAAACAGGATAGCGAGCTAAATAGAGACACTTGGCTAAACACACACTCTTGCAACTGCTCTCACCATCTCTCGATAATTCACTTGGCGATTACACACTATTTTACACAATACACTATAGTGATCCTTGTAATTAGCTCGCTATCATCCGAAGTTGTAATACGTTTCTTGTTTAATTTGAGTTGGTGATCGGTAGTTTCCATCACCCGAGGTTTTTTATGCCGGAGATCATTCATTGATCAAGGGCTTTTTCCTCGTATAAATCTTTGTGTCACTTATTCATTTCATTTCTGAGTGATCCTTAGTGTTGTTCATTGATTCAAGCATCGTACCTCACAACAGAAAGTTTGGTTGCATTATCATTGCTTGATTTTTGACCAAAACAGTTTAGCGCCTACCGTGGGGCAATTGGTGCTTCATTCCCAAGAAGATTCATACCTTTTTGGTCATTTCGGTTCATAACAACCAAGCAGATGGCTTCCTCAGCGAAGAACACTTCAAGCTTAATGCCGTCATTCAGTTCTTCACAAGGCGTTCCTCCTTTGCCTCCACCACCTTTTGGATCCCAGAAGAATGCTGAGAATGCTGCGAAGAAACAAACCCCCATTTTCCAAAAACCACTAACTTCTTCTGTTTCAACTAATCCTACTACTAATGATCTTTACGCCCTGATTTTGCAGATGAGGAACCACGCACAAGAGCAGGACAAAACCAACGAAAGGATCCTCCGGGAGATCGCTGAGATCAAGAAACAGAAGACATCAGTGGAGGATCACTCCCCTCTGATGCCAAGGTCACTGAATTTCGACACTCCAGTCATAACTTCCCAGCACTCAGCAGCTCCAGATGTGCAATACTTGGGTGAATTACCAGGAAGACGTCATGAAACAACAACAATGAGTCAGGCATTTGGCTCTCACTACCAGCCTCAGGGATCCTATGTTCAGCCATCAGGATCCTCTACTCAGCATCAAGGATCCTTCAGCTCAGGAGGATATGTAGGATCCTCCCAGGCCCAAGGATCCTCCCTGGTCCAAGGATCCTCCCAGGTCCAAGGATCCTCCCAGGTCCAAGGATCACTACAAAAAAAATGACATTTAGTGGCACACGTTTTTTGTGGCATTTAGCCTTTGTGCCACTAATTTAGGCTTTAACGGTACTTTATGTATGCCATTTTTGCTTAGCATACATTTTTAATGTCATTTATTTTTTATGCCACTAATTTAGTATTTTAATGACACTTTGTATGTGCCACTGAAGCTTGTATGAATTTTTAATGGCACTTTATATATACCACTTAAATTTATGTGCCACCGAAGCTTATATGAATTTTTAATGTCACTTTATATACCATATAAAGTAATTTTAAAAACTTAAATTTTCAAGTTATTCCTTTTCCTTCCTAAAAACCCTTAAATAAAATTTATTCCAAATGTTTTCCCTCTCATATTTTTAGTTTCCCTCTGAAATTAAACCATCTCCCCCAAAATTTCACAAATTTCTCTCAACACTCCAATCCAATTTCACCCTAAACTCACTTCAACCATCCTTTAACATCTAAATTCTCTAATCGGATCATTGATGAACGACGATAGCAGTGGTGTTGTTAGCGGCATCGGTGGTGCGGCGCCACCGTCGTCGTCGACATTATTAAACGGCAGAGGACGACAGCGGTTCGAGGTGGAGCTGTGGCCCGGAGAGACGACAATTGTGTCGTGGAAGAAGCTTATGAAAGACGCTAATAAAGCGGCGAAGAAGAATGGCAATAGCGAACGAGTTGTTGTTGTATCTTATTCTGCTCAAAAGGCTCCGGCTCCGGTTGCAGTTGCGGTTAATTCGGCGCTTGATTCTCGCCTTACGCCTGTTTCGGTAATGTTTATGTGAATTTTGTTGAGTTTTGGATTGAAATGTTGTGTGATTTTGTTGTTGTGTAACTTAGGGTTTTGATGAGTTGTTGCAAGGATCTTGCAGTAGGCAGCTTATGTTTTTATTAACTGAGATTGGTTAACTGATTTGATTATTAAAGTTCTAGGTCTGTTTGTTAAGTGTGGTGGGAATTGTTGTTGTGTAACCTAGGGTTTTGGTGAGTGCTTATTATTGTTGAAGGGATCTCACAGTAGGTAGGTCGCTGGTATGATTATTAAGCTTCTTGTTTTGTTTGTCTAATAATCTATGTTAAATAAGTGCTCTGTGTCCACTATTAGGCTAGAGTTTAACAACACATCTAATTTCTTGGAGATTGCTCTCATATTTTCAACCTTCCAAACTTCCCCACATCTAGTTACGCCATTAAACATCCTAATTACTGGTGCAAGTGATACCCTATTGTTTTATTTCATTCTTTCTTTTAGCTATCCTTGTTACACCTTACGGAAACTTTCGCATATGAAGGTTTGGCTGGTCTATCCACTACAAATTATTTGGCTGATGCAGGTCACAAGATTTCTTTTGGTGTTGAAGCTATGGCAGCTCGAAGCTTTCTCTTCGGTGGATCTATGATGCCGACGAACAAAAGGGTTCATTCTTCATCTTCTGTTGCCCCTGTTGCTGATCCCTTGTTTGTACCCTGATCGTCTGCTTTTCAGGGTAATTGACTTTTTGTGTTTGACTTTGTGATTTATCATTTATGTTTGTAGATGTAATTAGGTGTTAGAAAGGTCTTTGATTGCATCATGATGGGTTCTTAGTTGTCCTCGTTTCCTAAACTTTTTAATCTTTTTTATGTTTCCAGACCATAATTGAGTTACCTGCTAGATTTACATTTGACTTTTTTTTATTGTGTAAATCTTGATCGTTGACTTTTGTGATTAATGTGTAATTTGACATGAAAACTGTGTTAATCTTCTTGTTTTTTATAACATTTAGAACCCTTATTACTGTTTTTGATATAATGAGGTGTAAAAAAGAACAATCACTTTCATTAAATTGTATAGATTTTATCAAAAGATGATGAATGTGTTGGTAATCGAACATGCGAATCACAGGTATGAATATAAAAGAATTGAGAATCAAGAATAATAAACTTGCTTGTATTGAATGAAAAAGTGATGAATACAATTGACATACATGAACCCTATATATACTATATGAATAGGTGCGATTGAACAGTTGCGTCTCCTCTTGAATCGATGTGTCTGATACTTGAAACATCGTGTCTGTTGCTTCCTGTTTTGTTGGCGCCGATCTTAAGAGGTGCGTCTCCAGGAGAGGCGTCCCTTGATTAAGTTTGTAGGTTACAAACTTTCAACTTGTCGCTTCCAGTCCTCGCACTTACTAACTAATCTAATTACATCATAAACTAACTAATTTACTAATTACAAAATGACCCCTATACCTATATTTAGTTTAAAACACCAATACTCCCCCGTAAACTAAATATAGTTTAACAAAGGTCTTCAACTTGCTTGACTTGCAGTAGCATTGGTTCCTCTTCCAATGCGAGATTGGCTTCTTGTTGCGTTTCTTTCTTCTTTTCCTTCCACTTGGCGCAATCTCTTGCTAAATGACCAAGTTCTCCACAATCATAAAATCTGAACTTGCTTTTGTCTTGGTTTCTTGGACCCATATCTTGCTTGTGATCGGATGGTCCCTTTCTTAACCGTGTAGATCAAATTTCTTACTTAATACTTGCGTCTGGCCAACTTGCTAACCAGGTTCTTGCGTTTCTGACCGACTTGCTAATCAGATTTTTTATGTACCCTGACCCACTTGCTAATCAGGTTCTTGCGTTTCTGACCGACTTGCTAATCAGATTCTTGTTAACTTGCTATTGCGAGTGATAAAAAATATCCAACCAACTTGCTAATTGGACTTAATTTGATCGACCCGCTGTACTTGCTTTTTCTTGCTTTGACCAAGAATGGTCGTTTCTTGCTAGACTGAATCGTGATGATTCGACGTGCTACTTGCTATTTTGAACCAAACGATCCAGAACTTGCTATTTGAACCAAGAATCGGTTTGACTTGCTAGAACCGATACGGGTTCGATTTCTTGCTATACGTATCGTTTATGATTCAAAATTGACTTGCTTTATTTTAAAAACATGCTAATGATCCCCTTTTCAACATACAAAAAAAAACTTGATATCCTTTTTTGAACACTAGTTCCACCCACAATTATTTTGCCTTATAATTTCCTTTAAGAAAACATGTGCATGCCCTTTTTTAATTGACTTCAAACATGCAGTATTGTATTAATTATCCATGTTCTTTACTCTTCCCAAGGCAAAAATAAAACAGATTCCTTTTCTTGTGGATTGACTAAATTGAAAAAAAGAAAAAAAAAACCGCACTTACGAAATTGAAAAACACGTCGTCCGGTTCTCTGATTCAAACGGCAAACCCCGATTATCGTTTCTTGCTCGTAATCTTGCACTGAGATTTTCCTTTCTTGCTTCCTGGATCGATTAACGTGGTGCTCTGATACCACTGTTGGTAATCGAACATGCGAATCACAGGTATGAATATAAAAGAATTGAGAATCAAGAATAATAAACTTGCTTGTATTGAATGAAAAAGTGATGAATACAATTGACATACATGAACCCTATATATACTATATGAATAGGTGCGATTGAACAGTTGCGTCTCCTCTTGAATCGATGTGTCTGATACTTGAAACATCGTGTCTGTTGCTTCCTGTTTTGTTGGCGCCGATCTGAAGAGGTGCGTCTCCAGGAGAGGCGTCCCTTGATTAAGTTTGTAGGTTACAAACTTTCAACTTGTCGCTTCCAGTCCTCGCACTTACTAACTAATCTAATTACATCATAAACTAACTAGTTTACTAATTACAAAACGACCCCTATACCTATATTTAGTTTAAAACACCAATAGAATGCTTGTGTTAACTTTTCAAGAACATGTCTTGTTTTGGATCCTTTCAGGTATGCTTAGTTTCGAAGATCGAGGGAATGGATCCGGGGGACAATTTTGGCAAAATGAAGACAATGGAGATGATGAATATGATGAGTACTTTCACCAGCTTGAGAAGAAACAGCGGCTCACGGGTAATCAAGTTTGGTTCTTGGAGAAAAGTTTGAGTCCGATAACAAGCTCGAGCCAGAACGGAAAATTCAGCCGGGACAGGTCGCGATCTGGTTTCAGAACCGACGAGCCCGTTGGCAGAATAAACAGCTAGAGAAGGACTATGATGATCTGCAAGAAAGTTACAATAAACTCAGAGCCAACTATGAGAACCTTGTTAAAGAGGAGAAACTAAAATCTGAGGTAATATCGATTCTGTGATCTTATCCTTACAAAGAAACATACCCAGTAATTTAATGAAAGTGAAACTGAAGATAATCTTTATAATCACAGATAAATCAGGTCATGAAAGAAATCACATGTAACATCCTAAAAATTATTTTTTATTTATAATTTTAATTGAAATAATGCAGATTATTAGGTCCCAAACGATATATTACTATACTTTTATAGCAGAAGAAAATTTTCATTTATGCTAATCACATTAGCAACATCATTTACAAAAGATCGTATTTGGTTGAGTTTTTATTTTACAAACATCTTAGATTTATAAACTAGATACAAAAGATTAGAATTTATATAAACGTTATGTCCAACCCGAGACTTGCAATGATCATACATCTTGGGGAGCTTTACCTGAAATAAAACACGTACTTAACCCATTAGTAATATATACACACACACTATATCGCATACATTTTTTTTGTTGCTTTCCAATTATGGCGGGGTCTATGGATCGGAGTTCCATTTACACGTTTGTGTTTGATATTAACATCACTATTATTATTACTATTATTATCAAGTAACTAGTAATAAAAAATAAGCATACAAATCTATAATTTCTCATAACTTGAATTTCTTTCTAAGACTTTGTTAACATACCTGGTAACTTCATATTTCCATTATGTATTTGATAAACCATTGAGAAGTAAATTCTCATTTTCGTATATTACTAAAGGTTCATGCGCCCTTTTTTTTTGAGATTCAAGTCCTTGACATACTTACTTCATCTATTCGAGCACTTACCCATAACGGGTCATACATTCTAAAATACTTCCAACAACGAACATAACTATAAATCGGATAATAATTAAGACGCTCAATATAAAATAGACATTGAAACGTACCTTGGCTAGATGATGATGTTCCCGCTCGAAGATTCTCCTTCTTTACTCTTTGACTTCCTAAAGTCAATTCTTTTGTTAGTTTCGAGCAATACTATAGGTACATCCTTCTACGTTTTGTATTTTTTCTTTCATACATAACCGCTACTCAATAATCCACACTAATTATGATAATTTCATTTCTTTTTAATCAAAGGAATTCGTACCGGTATTATATAAAAATATAGAAAACAGTCATATTTCGACCCGTTAACAATACTGACAAACGTATTTATATTCAGTGATAAACATGTAATATAAAGAACATTCATTCATATCAAATGTCAAATGGTGAGGTTCCCGTTCTCTAGTAATACATTTTAATCAGCTATTATATGAATATATCTTAACATTCATGAGATTTAGATAAATTTGAAGGCACCATCATAGATGACAGTCGTTTACCCAGGTGATTCACCCAGTTCAAGAGCATGTGAAATTTATATAAATGTAGGTATGACCTTAGGTATATATATCAACATCTATTTAACTTGTTCTCTTTTTTTTATACATTAATTGAATTAAAACAAACCCCACTTCAGATTCAAGAACCTTAATTCAGTATTCATCCCCAATTCAGACATGCAATCAATTTATGATGATCTACTGGATAATATAACATGAATGAGCTCATGCTCATGAATGCACATAAATTTTCTGATTTTACAAATTCTACACATACACACGAAATCATGAAGAAAAAGGATAAGTTTTAAGAAGCTTTAGTACTTACAATGACTAGATGATTATAGATATAAGAGAAGATAACTCAGAATATATCTCTTTAATTTCTCCAAATTGTGACCTAATAATGAGAAGCCCCCCCCCCCCCCCTCTGTCGAATGCAATTTCACACACAAACACCCACTAGGTCTCTTATCTCTTTTCACTCTTTAAATTATTTTTTTATTGAGTGAGTGTTAACTATTTTGGTAGGTTACTTTCCCATTATAAATTTGGGTTTTTTTACATAACAGGTCATTATCATTTATATTTCATCTTAGTCATTATATTTTATAATAAGTTATTGTACTTTATAACTCTTAGAAAATGGTTCAAATATATAATTCACTACATTACAGAAAAATAGGGTGTTACATCACAGATAATCTTTGCGATTGCAGCACAAGAAACAGACCATGTTCAAGTTTCAGAGTGCCCGTCCTTTGTGACATCAGGAGATTTACAGGGCTTCACAGCTAAAGACGTGTCGAAAAATTAAAAAGGTTTGTTTAACATTGTTCCCTGCATCACTTGTTTGCTACATAGATAGTGACTGCATGGTATTTGCTTCATTAATCATAATTCCTATTAGATCCTACTTTCTCTATATAATAACTGAATTATATTTGGTTTAATTGTGATTTATATAATCATCTTACAGGAAAGAATATATTGGCCGGGCTCATTTAAGCTCAACTCTATTCGCTATTAGCGAGCTGATTTCAAGAAACTCACGAGTGGTTTGGTTGGCTCGTTTACAATACCCTTAACTATATCATATGTAGTATAATAAATGAAGTTTCCATTTCAAATTACTGTTTTTGGATCTAATGTATTTTTACACATTAAACTTTTTTCAAACAATTGCGAAAGCCGTTGGAGACTAGTACTCTGGGCGGGCTACGTTAGCCGCAACCCGTGAACTTGCACAAAAGATTGAGAAAGTCATGTGCACCCTTGGTGGCTACCTTGGTATGAAGGTTTCGAAACCGCTGATTGCAACCAAGGTTACTCATTTTATATCACATGAGGTACGAATATGCTACCGTTTTAGTATTTTCTTTTGTGGGTCTTATTGATATCACGTGAGATACGAAGATGCTACTGTCGGTTCTGTTAGTCAATAAAGGGATAGATATAGATGGGTCCCTCAAAATAATAAGATTTACTTATATATTTACCGGAGAAACTTTCAGTCACGGATTTCATTGATAAGACGGTAAGTGATGTAGAGCCTGTGAAACCACCTCCGGTTGAAAGTACTTCTTTTAATCTCGTACAAGATGTTAAAGATTTGAAGGAATTAGCTGCTAAATTGCGTGATGCCAATGAATTTGCGGTAATCTTTTATATTACATTATTTTATTTGAAATACACCTAGTAATAATATTGATCAGTACTCACTATTATGATTTTGGTGTTGTTTAGGTTGATTTAGAACACAATCATTATCGATCTTTTCAAGGTTTGACTTGCTTGGTGCAAAATCTTTAAACATTTTAAACCATTTTGACACTACAACATATCAGGTTATGCATGGAGCTGATCGGGATATTATATGGCTGCAACGTGACTTTGGTATATATGTCTGCAAAATATTTGATACTGGACAGGTTATCTTTAATTCATTTTAAGTATATTTTATTCATTTTATATTTAGTGTTATGATTTCGAAAATAATTATTTTTGTTTTTATTTTATTGAGTTTAATTTGAGCATGAATTTGAAATCGTATAGGCCTCAAAGGTGTTAAATTTGGAGACTCCCTAGAGTATCTATTGAAACACTTTTGCGACGTTGCTGCAAATAAAGTGTACGTCTCTTTTGCACACATGACACAGCACATAACATGTAATTTACATTTTGTTTTTTTATTAACAGATACCAAAATGCGGACTGGCGGTTGCGACCGTTGACTGGTGAAATGCTGAGGTAGTTGTTGCTTGTTACAAATTTACTCTATTTTTTTCCTTTTTATTACATGTTTCTTCATGCTTATGTGTGCCTTTTACTTTTATCTTCGATAGATATGCTAGAGAAGACACACATTATCTTCTGTACATATACGATCTTATGAAAAGAAAGTTGCTTTCATCATCAACAGATCCAAACTGCCCCGAAGCATCTCTTGTTGAGGTAATAAATTAATCGTTCTTTTTTTTTCTGTATAATATTTGAAAAATATTTGTCTTATAATTTCAGTTAAAACTGTTGGTTTCAGGTATACCAACGCAGTTATAATCTATGTATGCAGCTCTATCAGAAAGAGATTCCAATTTTGAAATTGTTTTACGACGTCACTTATTTTTGCTGATTCAGGTTGTATGATGCTGATCTCAACGGCCAGCAACTTGTGATTGTTGCAGTAAGTCACTGCTTTTCTATTTTCTCTGTTAAGGACATAATAAATAATATATTCGAGGCCTTTTTCTTGTGGAATATAGGGACTTTGTGAGTGGAGAGATGTTATTGCTCGTTCAGAAGATGAAAGTACCTGTTATATATTGCCAAACAAAGTTCTTATTGAAATTGGTAATGCAGTAGATCTTTCATAATTTCATTCCTCTTTTTTTTTTAATTTTGATATTAACTTATTATTTTTGTCTGTTCTATTTCTAAAGAAAAGCAAATGCCGGTGACAACTGGAAAATTGCGACACTTATTGAAATCGAGACACCCATATATTGAGCGAAATCTTGGTTCAATCGTTGGCATCATTAATCATTCCATGCAGAATGGCGCTGCATTTGAACCTGTTGCCAAGAAAATTGTTGAAAATGATTATTTAACTCGCATGAAGATTGTGAAAGAGATTCATGAACACAAATAAGTTTTGAGTTTTTATTCATACACTTGTTAGTTTATTTGGGTTATATGTTTGATCATTAGACTTAGATCGACACTTATTAGACATTTGGAATCTTTGGAAGATTGATTGAACTTTTAATTGAAGTGACTATTTTATGATTTCTACATTTTTTAATTTTGTTTTTATTTTTTAATGTAAATAAATGATTATTGTAATTAATTAAAATTAATGTGATAAATGTCAATGGCATTTAATTTGATGAGATTTTTGTGGCAAAAAATATGTGCCACTAAAAGCTCAAAAGTTTGTACTGGCAGATAAAAAACTGCCACTAAAAGCCTAAATACTTTGTGCGACACATTGAAAAAGTGCCACTAAAAGGCTTTAGCGTCAGCGCTTCTTGTGGCACTTTTTTGTGTGCCGCCCATTCTTACAAGGTTCTTTAGTGGCACTTTCTTGTTTTTCTGTGGCACTTTTTGCATGCCACTAGATGGCATTTTTTTTGTAGTGGATTCTCTATTGTCCCAGGATCCTTTCAGGTTCAAGGATCCTCTCATCCTCAAGGATCCAACGTCTTTCAGGATCAAGGATTCTTGAGAAGTAGGCAGCCTCAGAGCTCGGACGTTCGTCAAGGAGACTTCATGCCAATGCAGACCATTGCTTCCTCTGGTCCTTCAATCATACCAGAGTCTCGTCAATATGGATTCACATCCACGATTCCAAACATGAATCCTCCGGGAGGTAACACTTTTAATAATTCATATAACACTAACCATGGCTCTATGCAGGATACAGGTATCAATCAGGCTATGGCTAGGGAGCTACAGAAGCTTAAGGATATGATATCCAGTGTACCAGGAGTGGTTAAACACATTCCTGAAATTGCAGATGGTAGCCATAGGATATCTCGTTTTGCACCACCCTTATGTGATGCTGAGATACCTAAAAGGTTCCAGATACCATCTATGAAGCTATATGATGGTTCAACGGATCCAGAAGAGCATGTAGCTCAGTACAGGGAGAGGATGGAGATCAATCCAGTTCCTGAAAGGTTAAAAAAGGCATGTCTATGCAAGGGATTTGGATCCACACTTACAGGATCTGCTCTTAAATGGCTGCTAAGTCTTCCCCCTTACTCTATTACTTCATTTGCTAATCTAGTTAATTTGTTTAATAGTCAATTCTCTTGTAGTAGAAAATTTGAACGATTAACTAGTGATCTATATAGGGTAACACAGGGTCAAAGTGAATCACTTAGAGATTATATCACTAAGTTTAGTAAAGAATCCTTAGATATTCCTAATTTGGATATTGCTACGGCTGTGGAAGCCTTTAAAATGGGATTGCTTAGAGATTCACTGTTCTATGATGATCTTGTTATGACACCTTGAAGGAATCTTGATGAAGTAAGAACCAGTGCCCTTAGGTTCATCCGCCAAGAGGATGACAAAAGGATCCAGGATAGATTGACAGGAACAAAACAGGAGAAGCAAGGATCCTACTTCAGGAACAACAAATCAAAGTCTTACAACAGATCTGATAACCAGAACGTGCATGCAGTGGAACAAGAAGAGGATGATGAGGATTATCCTCCTATTTCTGAATACTGTTTTTCTGTTGATAACAATGAACTAATCCTTGCAATGCAGAATCTAGGTGAGAAAGCTAGGTGGCCCAGAAAAAGTGATAAACCAGCTGCTACAAAGGATAAGTCCAAGTGGTATGCATATCATGAGGATTTGGGGCATCTCACTGAAGAGTGTATTGCACTAAGAAAGGAAATTGGTTACTTGTTGAGCAAGGGGCATTTGAAGGAACTCTTGGGACGAAAGAAGTCAAGGATCCAGGATCCTGAAAGGATCCCAGAAAAGGCTCCTGCTCCTCCAGCAGATGCACAAGTTATAAACTTCATATCCGGTGGATCAGACATTTGTGGTACTTCTTTTTCAGCAGCCAAGAGACATGCCAAGGAAACCAAGATGGATAATGGAGATAGACCCATCCGGACGTCCACTGTCACCGAGGATAAGATCATAACTTTTGATGAGGATGATCGTCTTGATGTCCAGGATCCTCATCATGATGGTCTTGTAATTACATTGTTTATTTCTAACCACTTTGTTCGCAGGATCCTTATAGATGGAGGAAGCTCTGTGAAGATCATTCAGCTTGATGTCCTCAAGAAGATGAATATCCCGGAGTCTGATATTGTCCCAAGATCCTCAGTACTTGTGGGATTCAGTGGGGAAACCAAGAACACATTGGGGGACATCAAACTCCCAATCTATATTGAAGGATTGCATTCTTATCAAAAATTTTGTGTTATAGATTGCTTATCTTGTTGCAATGTTATCCTTGGCAGGCCATGGATACATGATATGAAGGCAGTCCTATACACCTATCATCAGTGTGTAAAGCTTCCAAGTCCATGGGGAGTGGTGAAAATTGAGAGTGATCAACAAGAAGCTAAGAATTGCTATACCTCATCAATGAAGCCAACCTCAAGGCCAAGGGAGCAATAGCAATTAAAGTATCCTTCAAGAGATGTCTTAGAGGCAAGAGAGAAGGATGTAAAAGAAATCCTCATGGATCCTGGTGATCCTGAATCTAGGATCTTCATAGGGTCAGGGATCCTTAGCGAAATCGAACAGGAGCTAGTATCCTTCCTTAAAAGAAGGAAAACTACCTTTGCCTGGAAACATGAGGATATGACAGGTATATCTAAAGATATAATTACTCATAAACTTGGCATTGATAGGTCATTCAAACCAATTCATCAAAAGAGGAGGAAGTTTGCACCTGAGAGGAATGCTATTATCCAGGAAGAGGTAGATAAAATACTTCGGGCAGGTATGATAAGAGAGGTTAAGTATCCAATATGGTTAGCCAATGTGGTTGTTGTTACAAAGAAAAATGGAAAGTGGAGGGTATGTGTCGATTTTACTGATTTAAACAAGGCATGTCCCAAGGATCCTTTCCCATTACCCCACATTGACTCCATGGTGGATGCTACCGCAGGTCATGAGTTGTTGACTTTTATGGATGCTTCATCCGGATTTCAACAAATTCAGATGGAACCATCTGATCAAGAGGATACAGCCTTTATGACCCCAACTGGTATATATTGTTATATTGTTATGCCATTTGGACTAAGGAATGCAGGTGCTACTTACCAAAGGCTTGTCAATATGATGTTCAAGAAACAAATTGGACACACTATGGAAGTCTATATTGATGACATGGTAGTTAAGTCCAAGAAAGCTGAGGATCACCTTAAAGACTTGGAGGAAGCATTCAATATCCTTGATAAATTTAATATGAAACTTAATACTTCCAAGTGTCATTTTGGTGTTAAGGCAGGTAAATTCTTAGGCTATATGGTGACAAAGAGGGGCATTGAAGCAAGTCCAGAGCAAATCAAGGCTATTGTGAATATCAAATCTCCTGCCAATGCTAAGGATGTGCAAAGATTGACATGCAGGATCGCAGCCTTGAACAAGTTCATATCCAAGTCCTCAGAAAAGTGCAAGGAATTCTATGACATCCTGAGGAAGAACTAAATTTGAATGGACTGAGAAGCATAAAAGTGCCCTCAAAGCTCTTAAGGATTACCTATCTTCAGCCCCTGCCTTAATGAAACCAGAAAGGGGGATGTATTATCCTTATACTTAGCAGTATCCTCAAAAGCAGTAAGTGTGGTCCTTGTTAAGGATCACCAAGGTATACAACATCCTGTTTATTATGTAAGTAAGAGTTTACTTGATGCTGAATCCAGGTATTCACACTTAGAAAAACTTATCCTTGCATTAATAATGGCATCTACTAAATTAAGACATTATTTTGAGACTCATGTCATTATTGTTAAGACTAATTTTCCAATTAAGAATGTTCTCAGGAAACCTGAAATGTCAGGAAGGATGGCTAAGTGGGCAGTGAAGCTGAGTGCATATGATATAAGATATGAACCAAGGACTGCCATCAAATCCCAAGCCTTAGCTGACTCTGTGGCAGATTTTAGTAGTGATTTGCAAAAGGAGGCTGAATTAGAAGTCCAACAGCTTGAAGAAACTAAGGATCCTTGGATACTCTTCACTGATGGTGCCTCTAATGTCAAAGGAACAGGGCTTGGAATACTACTAAAATCGCCACAGGGGGACATAATACCCCACTCCATAGCTTGTGAATTTCAAACTACCAACAATGAGGCTGAATATGTAGCCTTGATAGCTGCTTTGCAAGTTGCTAAGCATATGAGGATAAGGTATCTTAAGGTACACGTAGATTCATTATTAATCACTAATCACTTTAATGGATCCTATGCTGTTAAAGGTGAGAAGCTAATCAAATATTTAGAGATAGTCAAAGAATTGGCACTCTCTTTTGTATCCTTTAGTTTGACACAGGTACCAAGGGAAGAGAATGCAGAAGCTGATGCATTAGCCAATCTAGGATCATCCTTGAAGATCCCGGAGGATATAAGGATCCCTATTATTCATATCCTGACCCCTGCTATTGAGGATCACGTAGCTATGGAGATAGGAGAAGATTCTGCAATCATCCCTAGTGGTGATACTCAACCTCATTCAGGATCATAGATCCTCCCAATCATGAGATACATACAACATGGAGAGATTCCTACAGGAGAAAACCCAAGGGCTTTCAAAATTAAGGTATCTCAATTTACAATATTAAATAATATGTTGTATAAACGATCTCTTGCAGGACCATATCTAAGATGCATTGAGGATCCTGAAATCCAAGAAGTCCTAAAGGATTTCCATGAAGGAGATTGTGGAAACCACACTGGGGATAGGGCATTATTCTCAAGGATCCTGAGGACAGGATACTATTGGCCCACTATGAAGAAGGATGCTGTGGAGTATGCCAAGAAGTGTGATCCTTGTCAGAGGCACAGTAATATCCTTCACCAACCAGCATAGCTGTTGCATCCTATATCCTCTTCTTGGCCATTTATGAGATGGGGAATGGATATAGTTGGTAAGCTTCCTAAGGCACCTGGTGGAAAAGTATCCATGCTTGCTATGACTGATTACTTCTCCAAGTGGATAGAGGCTGAAGCCTTTGCTCAAGTCAGAGAAAAGGAAGTTATATCCTTTATTAAAAGGAACATTATTACTAGATTTGGTATTCCTTCTGAAATTGTTTGTGATAATGGATCCCAATTTATTGGGAATAGAACTACTAACTTTTGTGACAGCTGGGGGATTAAGATGATAAGATCAACACCAGTCCACCCACAAGCTAATGGCCAGGCAGAATCATCCAACAAGATCATCATCAACAACTTGAAAAAGAAGCTTGGATCCAAGAAAGGGAAATGGGCAGAAGAACTACCTTATGTGCTTTGGGCTGATAGGACAACTCCCAAGAATGCTACTGGCCAAACTCCATTCTCTTTGGTATTTGGAGCAGAATCAGTGATCCCTACAGAGATGGTGGTTCCAACTGCAAGAACAAGCATTCGTGATCCTGAAGAAAATGCTGAAAACTTGGTTCAAGACTTGGATACTATAGAAGAAATCAGGGATTTGGCAAGGATAAGGATGGCTACTTATCAACAAAGGATGGCTGGAGCCTACAACAAAAATGTCAGGATCAGGAAATTCCAAGTTGGTGATATGGTATTAAGGAAAGCATTTCAAAATACCACCAATCCTGCTGATGGAAAGCTAGCACCAAAGTGGGAAGGCCCCTATTTGATTGAAGCTGAAGCAGGAAAGGGGGCATATCGATTGCTAACAATGGAAGGTGATTTGCTACCAAGAGCTTGGAATGCTGTCTATTTGAAGAAATATTTCATGTGATCGGGATCCATGATCCTTACTTGACAAGTATCCTTGAAGGATCCTTGCAGGGCAGATGATCCTCATTTTGGTAATGATCTAATCTCAAACTATTTCATTTTTTAATTATACTATACAAGGATAAGGATCCTGTATCATTTATCCTCCTTTCACTTGATTCTTAGTTTTGAAGGTTCAGGTATCCTTAACTAAGGATTGAGTATCCACAGAAGTATCCAGTTATTTGGGCTTGACCCCAGTTATTTGGGCTTGACCCCAGTTATTTGGGCTAGTCCCCAGTTTGGGCATGTCCCCAGTTTCGCCAGTAGCGCACGATGATCCTGGTATAGTTCATGGCAATGGGACCAGTACTCGCTTTAGGGGCTGACAATTTCATTGTACTGGCTATATTCAGGATCCTACGTATAATGGTAGACGTACCATACATCTGTTCCTAAGGTTTCTAACGTTTTCACGTTAGCTAAGGTTTTGGCATTTTCATGTCACGAAGTTTGGATAGTCGCCAGTGAGGGCCATACTCCAGTTTACACACGATCCTTTGGGCTTGTCCCCAGTTATCCTTTATCCTTTGGGCTTGTCCCCAGTTATTCTTTGGGCTTGTCCCCAGTATATTGGGCTTGTCCCCAGAATTGTTGGGCTTGTCCCCAGTTACTAACTCTTATCTTATATTGGCTTAGTCCCAAGCTGTATCCTATTTCAGGTTTTTGGAGATAAATGACCAAGGATCCTTGATCCTTACCTTCTACTAAGGTTTGTCTTTTGGGTTATCCTGATTATAAGTGTTAAAGGATAGGATCCTAACTTGGATTCTTAGGTATGATCCTTAACTATTCTGATTTTATTCATTATTCATTTAAGTAACCCTTATCCTTTGACAACTGAACTTATGATCCTTAAAATATGTTACTTTTCGGAAATTATCAACTAAAGGGTATGTGATCCTTGATCATATCCTAAACTTTTTGAGGATATTTATTAAATATTTCTTTATTTGATAAATTTAAACAAAATGAACATCACAATAATTGAAAAGTAAAGTACTAACAAGGATAGTAACACGGGAGATAGCCAAAAAGTTAAAGTTATTTTACTCACAAAAGATTAAACCCTTTAAGGTTGTCAAAATTGCCAACCCACATTTCTACCAGCAAAACGTGGCCCATCCACATGGGTTGGCAAATGGTGTCCACTGTTTACGGGTCTTTGTAGTGCAGGAAATTAAAGACAGAAGGATAACGAGTGGCTTCATCCCCCAAACAGAGGATCCATCCACCTCCCATTATCCTGCCTATTGTTCAAGGATCCATGATCATTCACCCTAGAAACTATTGTCTAAAGTTATTACAACCCATCATTGTTCAACAAAAACACCATGACCAAAATAAAAATACCAAATTCTAAAAAAATGGGCTCCGGCTACGTCTAGAAATGTCCTTCATCGCCCATTCATGCAGCTTACACCTTTGCGGCATCACCACCTTCACCAGCTCCACCTGCTTCTCCACCCTGATCCTTGCCACTGCCACCAGCCTCGATTGCCAGGACATCATCAACCTCTTCTTCATCCTCCAACTCAGCCAGCCTAGCCTTCCAGCCCTCCATGTCCCAGTTGCTCCTGTCAAAGGCAGGATCCTGAGCTTCTTGGGCCATCTGCAACTTGGTCTTGTACATGGCAATGGCAGCGGAGACTTTAGCATCCTCCGTGATCTCGTGCTTCTCATAGTCAACATTGATCTGGGCTGCAACCATCTGACTTTTGGCATCATTGAGATCCTTTTCGAGGGAAGCAATCTTGTGATCCTTGAGCACCGCCACTTTTTGGAGGTCAGAGTATTGATCCTCAAGCTCTTCAACATTCCCAACATAGTCCTCGATTTCGGCAAATTTCTGCAAAGAAGACAATGTAAAGTTAGGATCACATGATCCTCAAGTGGATAGGATAACTAAGCTAAGTCAGTGATCCTTACATCATTAAAGTACTCGAGGAACTGATGGCGGATCAGAGGTAAGCCTTGTAGGTTGTCAACTTCAGAGGTCTTCCTTTTCTTTCCACCTCTTCCCTTTGAAGCGGTTGCCTTAGGGATTATGACGGAGGGGCTAGCAGCAGACTTTTTCTTTGAGGATCAGACAGTGTCAAGATCAGTGACACTGAATTTGGAGGCAGATCTTGAAGGTTTTCCAGCGCCTACACACCCAAAACAGATAAGTATCCTTATCCTATTTCTATTTAACTATTTATTTAAACATTTAACTATACAAAAAACAGGATACTTACTCGACATAGTGACAGAACCTGAGGATACTTCCTGAGAATCCTGGGTGTTTGTTTTAAATGATCTTCTTGCAGGATCAAGTCTCCGGAGAGCGGCTAGCCTTTCCTTTGTTGCAGGTGTTGTGATGAGGTGTGCGACAGTAATAGCTGCAAGATAGAAACAAAAGAACGTTAGTGATCCTTAAACAAAAACAAGGTCATTTGGTGATCCTTCTCAGGATCCTCTATCCTACCATGGGTGCTCCACTTCCTTGGCAGATCCTTTCCATCAGGAATAGAATCCCTTCTGACAAAGAAGAATCGCCGTTTCCAGTTGGTGTCATTCTTAGTGGCTTTGAAGATGGGGTGTTCTTAACAAGGTTTATGTTTGAGTAGAAACCGATGGGATCCATGGCTCACGAGGTCATACATCTCTGCAAACTCCGACATCCCCAGATCAATGCCTTCATGTTCAATGATCTTTTCAAGGGTATATAAGACCCTCCAGATCATAGGCATCGCTTGAATGTAGGAGATGCCGCTGAGAGAGAAGAAGGATTAGGTGAAGTCAGGGAGAGGATATGAGTATCCTATTGTGAATGGTGTGACCTGGAAAGCTACCCATGTTTCAAAAATATAATCACTTAGAACGGTGGGATCAAATGGTTTGAAATCGGTGTTTGCCGGAAAACAATGGCGGATTCTGTCTATTTGTGGATCAGTGAAGCAGCATCTTTCTTTCGCTGAATCTTTGATGATCCCCTGGCTCTTAAGAGGATTGTCTTTTGTGTGATCCTTAGCCGGAGATGATCTTAGAATCATCTTGGTCATGAGGGTAGAGAAGAAGACGAACAGAGAAAGAAAACGTAAAGGGAGAAGAGGAAGAGAGATACCTGCTTGATCTGCGGATGTGGATTTAAAGGGAGTTTCTCTTGAATTTAAATGCGAATTGATCTCTATCCCTAACTTGAATTTATAATGATGGTCTTGCAGGATAGTCACTTCAGTGACATCAGGATGGTAACGGCTAGTTCGATTACAACGGCTAGTTATCCGTTGATTCATTACGGATAAGAACAAAAAATATAACTCGTCTATTTACATAATTACTCCTTATATTTTGGGGGCAATTATTAGGGGAGGATTTTCTAATGATCAGTGGTCCTCAATTACTGTTGGGCTTAGTGATCCTCACTTCTGATTGAATTGGTGATCCTCAGAAGTATCGCAGGATCAGGATCATGGATCATCTTAAGGATCCTTATACTAACGATTGTTTACTTTGAAAATGATATTGTTTTGCAGAAGACGAGCTTGGACTTGGTCTTGGCGATATTCCTGGAGTATATTCCATCTTTATTCCGCACGTGCATGGCTGAAATGGACGTTATGGAGGTCGTGGTGGACTTGCACAAAATGCGGAATGTTTGTTAGCTTAGATATTTTTCTATTTTTAAACGGGATAGCGAGCTAAATAGAGACACTTGGCTATTTTTGGCTAAACACACACTCTTGCAACTGCTCTCACCAGCTCTCGATAATTCACTTGGCGATTACACACTATTTTACACAATACACTATAGTGATCCTTGTAATTAGCTCGCTATCATCCGAAGTTGTAATACGTTTCTTGTTTAATTTGAGTTGGTGATCGGTAGTTTCCATCACCCGAGGTTTTTTATGCCGGAGATCATTCATTGATCAAGGGATTTTTCCTCGTATAAATCTTTGTGTCACTTATTCATTTCATTTCTGAGTGATCCTTAGTGTTGTTCATTGATTCAAGCAGCGTACCTCACAACAGAAAGTTTGGTTGCGTTATCATTGCTTGATTTTTTACCAAAACAAAAGTGATTAGTGATTAATAATGAATCTACATGTACCTCAAGATACCTGATCCTCATATGCTTAGCAATTTGCAAACCAGCTATCAAGGCTTCATACCCAGCCTCATTGTTGGTAGTTTGAAATTCACAAGCTATGGAATGGGGTATTATGTCCCCCTGTGGCGATTTTAGTAGTATTCCAAGTCCTGTTCCTTTTACATTAGAAGCTCCATCAGTGAAGAGAATCCAAGGATCCTTAGTTTCTTCAAGCTGTTGGACTTCTAACTCAGCTTCCTTTTGCAAGTCACTACTGAAATCTGCCACAAAGTCAGCTAAGGCTTGGGATTTGATGGCTGTTCTAGGCTCATATCTTATATCGTATACACTAAGCTTCACTGCCCATTTAGCCATCCTTCCTGACATTTCAGGTTTCCTGAGAACATTCTTAATTGGAAAATTAGTCTTAACAATAATGGCATGAGTCTCAAAATAATGTCTTAATTTAGTAGACGCCATTATTAATGCAAGGATAAGTTTCTCTAAGTGTGAATACCTGGATTCAGCATCAAGTAAACTCTTACTTACATAATAGACAGGATGTTGTGTACCTTCGTGATCCTTAACAAGGACCGCACTTACTGCTTTCGAGGATACTGCTAGGTATAAGGATAATACATCCCCTTTTCTGGTTTCATCAAGGCAGGGGTTGAGGATAGGTAATCCTTAAGAGCTTTGAGGGCACTTTCATGCTTCTCAGTCCATTCAAATTTCTTGTTCTTCCTCAGGATGTCATAGAATTCCTTGCACTTTTCTGAGTATTTGGATATGAATCTGTTCAAGGCTGCAATCCTGCCTGTTAATCTTTGCACATCCTTAGCATTGGCAGGAGATTTGATATTCACAATAGCCTTGATTTGTTCTGGACTTGCGTCAATGCCCCTCTTTGTCACCATATAGCCTAAGAATTTACCTGCCTTAACACCAAAATGACACTTGGGAGGATTTAGTTTCATATTAAATTTATCAAGGATATTGAATACTTCCTCCAAGTCTTTAAGGTGATCCTCAGCTTTCTTGGACTTAACCACCATGTCATCAATATAGACTTCCATAGTGTGTCCAATTTGTTCCTTGAACATCATATTGACTAGCCTTTGATAAGTAGCACCTGCATTCCTTAGTCCAAATGGCATAACAATATAACAATATATACCAGTTGGGGTCATAAAGGCTGTATCTTCTTGATCAGATGGTTCCATCTGAATTTGTTGAAATCCAGATGAAGCATCCATAAAAGTCAACAACTCATGACCTGCGGTAGCATCCACCATGGAATCAATGTGGGGTAATGGGAAAGGATCCTTGGGACATGCCTTGTTTAAATCAGTAAAATCGACACATACCCTCCAGTTTCCATTTTTCTTTTGAACAACAACCACATTGGCTAACCATCTTGGATACTTAACCTCTCTTATCATACCTGCCCAAAGTAGTTTATCTACCTCTTCCAGGATAATAGCATTCCTTTCAGGTGCAAACTTCCTCCTCTTTTGATTAATTGGTTTGAATGACCTGTCAATGCCAAGTTTATGAGTAATTATATCTTTAGATATACCTGTCATATCCTCATGCTTCCAGGCAAAGGTAGTTTTCCTTCTTTTAAGGAAGGATACTAGCTCATGTTCAATGTCGCTAAGGATCCCTGATCCTATGAAGATCTTGGATTCAGGATCATCAGGATCCATGAGGATTTCTTTCAAATCCTGTTCTCTTGCCTCCAAGATATCTCTTGAAGGTTACTTTAATTGCTATTGCTCCCTTGGTCTTGAGGCTGGCTTCATTGATTATGTATAACAATTCTTAGCTTCTTGTTGATCACTTTCAATTTTCACCACACCCCATGGACTTGGAAACTTTACACACTGATGATAGGTGGATGGGACTGCCTTCATATCATGTATCCATGGCCTACCAAGGATAACATTGCAACAAGATAAGCAATCTATAACACAAAATTTTTGATAAGAATGCAATCCTTCAATATAGATTGGGAGTTTGATGTCCCCCAATGTGTTCTTGGCTTCCCCACTGAATCCCACAAGTACTGAGGATCTTGGGACAATATCAGACTCTGGTATATTCATCTTCTTGAGGACATCAAGCTGAATGATGTTCATAGAGCTTCCTCCATCTATAAGGATCCTACGAACAAAGTGGTTAGAAATAAATAATGTAATTACAAGACCATCATGATGAGGATCCTGGACATCAACACGATCATCCTCATCAAAAGTTAGGACTTTATCCTGGGTAACAACGGAGGGTTATATGAATTATTAGATCTGTTGTAGGGCTTTGATTTGTTGTTCCTGAAGTAGGATCCTTGTTTCTCCTGCTTTGAGGATCCTGTCAATCTATCCTGGATCCTTTTGTCATCCTCTAAGCGGATGAACCTAAGAGCCCTGGTTCTTACTTCATCAAGATTCCTGCAAGGTGTCATAACAAGATCATCATAGAATAATGAACCCCTAAGCAATCCCATTTTAAAGGCTTCTACAGCCGTAGCAATATCCAAGTTAGGAATATCCAAGGATTCTTTACTAAACTTAGTGATGTAATCTCTAAGTGATTCATTTTGACCTTGTGTTACCCTATATAGATCACTAGTTAATCGTTTAAATTTTCTACTACAAGAGAATTGGCTATTAAACAAATTAACTAGATTAGCAAATGAAGTAATAGAGTAAGGGGGAAGACTTAGCAGCCATTTAAGAGCAGATCCTGTAAGTGTGGATCCAAACCCCTTGCATAGACATGCTTCTTTTAACCTCTCCGGGATTGGATGGATCTCCATCCTCTCCCTGTACTGAGCTACATGATCCTCTGGATCCGTTGAGCCATCATATAGCTTCATGGATGGTATCTGGAATCTTTTGGGTATCTCAGCATCACATAAGGGTGGTGCAAAACGAGATATCCTATGGCTACCATCTGCAATTTCAGGAATGGATTTAACCACTCCTGGAACACTGGATATCATATCCTTGAGCTTCTGTAACTCCTTGGCCATAGCCTGATTGATACCTGTATCCTGCATTAAGCCATGGTTAGTGTTATATGAATTATTAAAAGTGTTACCTCCCACAGGATTCGTGTTTGGGATTCCAGATGTGAATCCATATTGACGAGATTCTGGTATGATCGAAGGACCAGATGAAGCAATGGTTTGCATTGGTATGAAGTCTCCTTGATGAACATCCGAGCTTTGAGGCTGCATACTTCTTAAGAATCCTTGATCCTGAAAGACGTTGGATCCTTGAAATTGAGATGATCCTTGAACCAGAAAGGATCTTGGAACCAGAGAGGATCCTAGGACATGGGAGGATCCTTGGATCGGGAAGGATCCTTGGACATGGGAGGATCCTTGGACCTGGGAGGATCCTTGGACCGAGAAGGATCCTTGGACCCGGGAGGATCCTTGGATCTGGGAGGATCCTTGGACCTGGGAGGATCCTTGAACCTGGGAGGATCCTTGAACATGGGAGGATCCTTGAACTGCATGCATTCCCAAACATCCTCCTGACGTGAAGTATCCATGATGCTGAAAAGAGGATCCCGATGGTTGAGAAGAGGATCCTTGAGGCTGGAAGTGAGAGCCAAATGCCTGACTCATAGTTGCTGTTCCATAACGCCTTCCTGGTAATTCACCCAAGTATTGCACGTCTGGAGCTGCTGAGTGCTGGGAAGTTATGACTGGAGTGTCGAAGTTCAGCGACCTTGGCATCAGAGGAGAGTGATCCTCCACTGATTTCTTCTGTTTCTTGATCTCGGCGATCACCCGGAGGATCCTTTCGTTGGTTTTGTCCTTCTCTTGTGCGTGATTCCTCATCTGCAAAATCAGAGCGTAAAGATCATTAGTAGTAGGATTAGAAGAAACAGAAGAAGTTGGTGGTTTTGTGAAAATGGGGGTTTGTCTCTTCGCGGCATTCTCAGCATTCTTCTGGGATCCAGAAGGTGGTGGAGGCAAAGGTGGAACGCCTTGTGAAGAACTAATTGCCGGCATAGAACTTGATGTATTCTTTGTTAAGGAAGCCATCTGCTTGGTTGTAATGAACCGAAATGATCACAAAAGTATGAATCTTCTTAGGAATGAAGCACCAATTGCCCCACGGTGGGCGCCAAACTGTTTTGGTCAAAAATCAAGCACTGATAATGCAACCAAACTTTCTGTTGTGAGGTATGATGCTTGAATCAATGAACACCACAAAGGATCACTCAGAAATGAAATGAATAAGTGACACAAAGATTTATACGAGGAAAAAGCCCTTGATCAATGAATGATCTCCGGCATAAAAAAACCTCGGGTGATGAAAACTACCGATCACCAACTCAAATTAAACAAGAAATGTATTACAACTTCGGATTATAGCGAGCTAATTACAAGGATCACTATAGTGTATTGTGTAAAAAAGTGTGTAATCGCCAAGTGAATTGTCAAGAGCTGGTGAGAGCAGTTGCGAGAGTGTGTGTTAAGCTAAAAATAGCCAAGTGTCACTATTTAGCTCGCTATCCCGTTTAAAAATGGAAAATATCTAAGCTAACAAACATTCCGCATTTGGTGCAAGTCTACCACGACCTCCATAACGTCCACTTCAGCCATGCACGTGCGGAATAAATATGGAATATGCTCCAGGAAGATCGCCAAGACCAAGTCCAAGCTTGTACTCCTGCAAAACAACATCATATTCAAAGTAGACAATCGTTAGTATAAGGATCCTTAAGATGATCCATGATCCTGATCCTGCAATACTTCTGAGGATCACCAATTCAATCAGAAGTGAGGATCACTAAGCCCAACAGTAATTGAGGATCACTGATCATTGGAAAATCCTCCCCTAACAGGTATGAAGTCTCCCAAATGATTCCCTGAACTTCTGGGTTGTGCACTCCTTAAGGATCCTTGAACCTGAAAGATACTGGATCCTTGATGCACCGAAACTGGGGGGTCTTGGAGGATAATTCATGGATCCGTGAGCCTGAAATGAGGATCCTTGAACCTGAGGTGAGGATCCTTGAACCTAAGATGAGGATCCTTGAATTGTCTGCGTTCCCATATATCCTCCAGAACAGGAGAAGGATCCTTGATGCTAGAAGGAGGATCCTTGAGGCTAAAAAGAGGATCCTGAAGGCTGAAAGTAGGATCCTTGAGCCTGTGTCATCGCCGATGATCCATAGTCCATATTTGATGATCCACCCTGGTACTGGACACCTGATGCTGCAGAGTGCTGGGCAGTTGTGTCTGGAGTGTCGAAATTCAGTGATCTCGGCACCAGTGGAGAGTGATCCTCCCCTGATCTCTTCAATTTCTTGATTTCATCAATTTCTCGAAGGTTCCTGTCATTAGTTTTGTCCTGCTGCTGCATTGTTAGTAGGACCAGAAGTAACAGCAATAGTTGGTTTTGGGAAAACGGGGGTTGGCTTCTTCGCATCATTCTCAGCATTCTTCTGGGATCCAGAAGGAGCAGGAGGCAAAGGTGGAATGCCCTGTGAAGAGGTGATCATCGGCATGGAGCTTGAAGTGTTCTTCGCTTGAGAAGCCATGTAGTTGAAGGTAATGAAGAGAAATGAATGCAATGAACAAAATTTATCAGAATTGAAGCACCGATTGCTCCACGGTGGGCGCCAAACTGTTTTCTTCAAAAATCACACAAGGATAATGCAACCAAATCTAATTTTGTGAGGTGTGATGCTTAGTTAAATGATCAAATGTATGAACCTTGAATGAATGAAATGAATGGTGAACACAAGGATTTATACGAGGAAAAAGCCCTTGATCAATGGATGATCTCGTGCATAAAAAACCTCGGGTGATGGAAACTACCGATCACCAACTATATTAAACAAACAAGGTTTACAAATCGGGATGATAACAAGCTTGGTACAAGGATCACTAGTGTGCAAAAAGAGTATAATTGCCAATAACTTGCAGAGAGTTCTCGAGAGTAGTGTGCTTGTTGCTAATAATAATCTATTCAAGCTTGTATCCCCATTAAAAATAGAAACTTAGCTAGCCTAACTAACTATCCGAGAAAGGTGCAAGTCCCCCACGATCACCACAACGGTTGAAGAGCTTATGCACGTGCAGAATCATGAAGCATATTCCCCTAGAATCTCGGTTGGACCAAGTCACATTCGAATACTCCTGCAAAACAAGTTCAAAAATGATGGAAAAATTGTTAGTAATAGAATAATAATGAGGATCCTGGATCCTTAGTCTTGCAACGTCTTCTTAGGATCCTTAATTCAAACTGAACTGAGGATCCATAATCCTGGCTGCATTTGAGGATCCGTGATCCATATGCTATGAAATTCTATCCCTGAAAATCATAACAAGATATTCAAAAGTTGATTTATAAATCCCAAGACCTGATTCACGTAGACATGATGGACTTTGGCTGCCCATGTGGCAGACTTGGAATCCATTTCACAAACTGTTGTTTTCTTTTTTTTTTCTTTTGATTCTTGTGTCGCCCAACAACCACCAACTATATATATGTAGGCTTTTGTCTTAATAATATAGAGATAAGTGGCTCTGGCCCAATCAAGGAAAATAACTACAAATTTTAATTCAGTCACTGGCATTCTACCCTGCCCAATTGGCTGGTTATTTTCATATTACTCGTTTTTGCTCCATTTGCACCAGGATCTGTCCCAACACAAAATAATGTAATATAATACTAAAAAGTATAAAAAACAAATAAAAACTATACAATAATTATACATTTTACACGGGACAAATATGTGTATTTTACCACACATCAAGGAGCAATAATTTTTGCCCTTAAGATTTGGAGACATTATCTGTATGGTAGTAAGTTTACTATTTTTACAGATCATAAGAGTTTAAGACATATTTTTTGGCAAAAAGAATTGAACATGAGGCAACAGAGATGGATGGAAATCTTAAGTGATTACGACTGTGATATTCAATATCACAAGGGAAAAGCAAATGTAGTAGCAGATGCCTTAAGTTGTAAGTATCATGAGAAGCAAAGACGAGTACGTGCTCTTAGGTTAAATCTGCAGTTAGATCTAATGGAACAATTGAAAAATATCCAAGAAACAGCAATCAAGGATGATGCTGAAGGAATGAAAGGAAGGATAAAAGAATTAGAACAAGGAACTGATGAAATTTGGAGATTCCATAAGAAAAGAATTTGGGTACCTAAACAAGGAAATCTAAGAGATAGAATATTAGAGGAAGCCCATAAATCTAGGTATACGATTCATCCTGGTAGCAACAAAATGTATCAAGACTTGAGGAATAATTTTTGGTGGATAAGAATGAAAAAGGACATAGCTGGTTACGTTTCTAAGTGTTTAACTTGTTCATAAGTTAAAGCAGAACACCAGAAACCTTCAGGATTGCTTCAACAGTTAGAAATGCCTGTATGGAAATGGGAATTAATAACAATGGATTTTGTTACTAAGTTACCCAAAACCAGAAAAGGTAACGATACAATCTGGGTGATTGTGGATCGGTTAACCAAATCAGCTCATTTCCTACAAATGAAAGAAACCTTTAGCATAGAACAACTAGCTAAGTTATATGTAGATGAGATAGTATCATTACATGGAGTTCCACTCTCCATTGTATCAGATAGAGATAGTCGTTTCACTTCACATTTTTAGAAAAGTTTCCAAAAAGCCATGGGGACACGATTAAACTTAAGTACATCATACCATCCTCAGACAGATGGACAAAGTGAATGGACGATTCAAACCTTAGAAGACATGCTGAGGGCATGTGTTATAGATTTCGGTGAAAATTGGGATGATCATTTACCATTAATAGAATTCTTCTATAACAATAGTTATCATACAAGCATTAATGTTGCTCCATTCGAAGCACTTTATGGACGAAAGTGCCGGACTCCAGTGTGCTAGGCAGAAATAGGAAAAAGTCAGTTATCAAGTCCCGAGATTGTGCAGGAAACCACATGCAAGATAACTAAAATCAAGGAAAGGTTAAAAACGACCAGAGATCGTCAAAAGAGTTATGTCGACTATCGACGAAAGTCGTTAGAATTTCAAATTGGATACAAAGTGCTATTGAAAGTTTCTCCTTGGAAAGGAGTAGTCCGATTCGGTAAGAAAGGACAAGGTATGTCAGACCTTTTAAAGTTATCCAACGAATAGGACCAGTCGCCTCTCAGTTACAACTACTAGAAGAATTAGCCGGTATACATGATGTATTTCCTGTATGTAATCTTAAGAAGTCTTTATCTGATGAATCACTGGTAGTACCTCTTCAGGACATAGAGGTAAATGAAAAGTTAAAATTTGTTGAAAACCCTCTGCAAATAGAAGACAGAAAGGTCAAGAATCTTAAACACAAGAGATTATTTCTGGTCAAAGTAAAATGGGTTTTGAAAAGAGGACCAGAATATGCATGGGAACTGGAATCAGAAATGAAACAAAAGTATCCTTACTTGTTCCAATAAATCTCGAGGACGAGATTTTAAACAAGGTGGGGAGGATGTAACAACCTCAGAAATTCTCCATTATCTATTCCTAAAAGGAACACTAAGAAACCCTTATTAGAAACCCAAAAGTAGTATGGTGCGACCTAAAATTGAAAAACGGACGAAACCAGCAACAGGGCCCCCTAAAACACAAAGGGGATCCCCTAAATGATCTGTGCCTCGCGAAATTGATTTAAAACATGTATTTTTCGAGTTTGACAACTTTCAAGGCTATAATCGACACCAGGCTACCCTACCCTAAAAAGGTCATCGTCGCGCCACGCGAGGGGACCATGTGGGTCTGGCGCGACACGCAAGGGAGCCAAAATCTAGCTATAGAACCCAGGGGTTGGACCTTGATCTGATTTCACTTTACAATACGTTCGTTACACTACTCAACCTCCTGTTTCTTTCAAATTACAATCAAAACCTCGAAACTCTGCAATGATATCAGGGTTATAACTCGATCACTGCTATGGTACTATATCCGATCGATTAAAACTAATCTAATGGATGTTTAAGTGTTGCCTATATTTGGTTATACTTTGTCATTCGTCATCAGGGTTTCGATCTCGTGATTATCGTAAATGTTGTATTAAGTTACTAACCAAATTTCGTCTGCATTGTATATTTAGTTAGGTTACCAGCTTAACCAGTAGGCAAGCTTTGACAGTTTAAACCTGCAATGTGAGTCATTCTGTTTTTTATTAAATTGTTTTCAAAACCCTAAATGTTTTCCAGTTATACTTACAGTGATTAAGTATTTGTAATCTACAATTACTGCCAGTATGTGGGGTTTTGTATACACTACTTGAGAAGCGTCACCATTGGACAACCGGTTAGCCAATGTGTGATATGACCATAGTCACAGATCCGGTCAAGTGACAAATACCGATTTAGAGTAATTGGTTGATATAAAAACATTGTAATCGCTCTTGATACTGTATATTATAAAAATGTGTCTTTTGTACAAATTGAATGCACTCGCCTGTATTTTTCGCTAATTAAATCTTTTTAAAACATTACTGTGAAGAAAGGAAAAGTGCGGCGAAGCACTTCAGCTTAAATAAAGTGGCTCAGTAAATTTGAAATAAACATGTTTTCTGTAAACTAAAGGATTTCCCCAGTGAAATTCCTTTCCTGTAAATACGGGGTTTTTCCCCACGGTTATGAAATAAAATAATTCGATGTTTTTAAAACTATTTTTCTGATACCCGGTCCTGATGAAATTTCCGCTGCCAATTAATAAACACTGGTACCATGGTTTTCTGTCTCGCGACGCCCGAACCAGGGAAATGGGTTGGGGGCCATGACAAAATACATGCTTAGGGCACATGTTATAGACTTCGGTGGTAGTTGTAGTTGCGATGAAAATACTGATCACCAGAATGTTGGTTAGAGATCATAGAAAACCCTCAGTAGGCCTCAAAATTCTAGACTATGAATAAGACCATATAAACCCGAGAACGAATGAAGACTGCTAGAGATTGACATAAAAATTATGCCAATTGACGAAGGAGACCGTTAGAATTTAAGTTAGTAACAATGTATTACTTAAGGTCTCGCCTTGGAGTGGCATCATTTGTTTCAGGAAGAAAGGAAAACTAAGTACACTCTATATGGGACTGCTTAAGATGATTAGAAGAGTTGGTCCCGTAGCATATAAGTTAAAACTACCAGAAGAGTTACAAGGAATCACGTTCCTTGTGTCCAACTTAAGAAAATATCTGGCGAATGAGTCACTTAAGATACCCTGGCAGGAATTCCAGATTAATGACAAGTTGAACTTCATAGAACCTCCCATTCAAATCATAGATCGACGAGTAAAGAAATTGAGAAACAGAGAGTTCCATCTAGTTCGAGTTAAGTGGGATGCAAGGAGAGGACCTGAAGAGACTTGAGAAAAAGAAGATGAGATGAAACAGCAATATCCGCGCCACTTTGCCTAAATTTCGCGGACGAAATTTCTATAAGTGGGGAGAGTTGTAACATCATGTTTTGTGAACCAATAAGATTATATATAAATTTTATATTTCTAAGATTGTTGAACGAGTAAGTAACGAGTAAGACGGTTAATTGAAATGTGAGATATTTAGATAAACACTTAGTGTTAATTAGATATCATTTAATAATAATAAATCATATTATATTTAGGTTAAAACGTAAATAAAAATGAGCTCCTCCCAATGGCATATTCGTCGTTTTATTATAAAACGTTATATTTTAAAAGTTATACGAGAAAAACAAAACGAGTGAAACAAAAGTTATACTACAAAAACGAGTGAAGCAGTTGAATTAATTATAATAATATAATAATAATAAAATTTATAAACCGAAGTATGTATATGATACGAAGCAACTAGGCAAGCAAGTGGCAACATCGATCAAATTCTCTTTTTCGACCGTCCACTCACCTTTATATACAGAAGTGTATAGCTCTTTTTTAAGATTTTTTTTTTTTCGGGAACACTCTAATATAAGAGAATCCCAAGCATATGATACCCCGTTGCGTGTTGTGATTTGTCGTTTCTGCAGCTCGAGTAGAAGCACGAGTAGGGAAACTCTTCATCGAAGTGCCATAGATAGTTTTAAGGTATGTTCTTGTTTAAGTTTATGTTTAGTTATTTATTATTTATTTTTAGTAGTTAATATTAGTAGTGTTAGTATAATTATTTTAGGTATTAGAGTTATTGTTAGGGGTGGGTATTAGGTAACCTAGCCTTAGTTAGGCATGGATTGATCATTCATGCTTAAATAAGGCAGCGTTAACTGATATCCAACCATGATAATAACTAGTTAGGTGTACCTTTACCTAGCAACTGTACCTGAACATACTAGCAACTGTTATAAACTGTTACGCAACTAGCGAAAGGTGAGGATTATGAATGCATTCAATACGTGAACATGATTGTCCTAAACTGTAATATTAATGCATGACTGTTGTACACATGTACATAACCTGTGCACTCATACACATGATATTTACGGTCCCTTATACACACCGCTACGGCGGGATTTGTCTGGTTTACACCTATGGTGTAGAGGGCATTAACTGTATGACGATGTGTCACGTGTTGACATTGGGTTACGATGATATGGGTTGGTACAAAGTCATGGTGAAATAATGTGGTTTATAACTCGTGTATATTCATGAACTCACTAGCAATTGCTGACATGTCTTTTAAGCATGTATCACAGGTGATGACACATTATCGTTGCCCGTCATCCCAGGCTTGCAATAGTGTGGTGGAATAGTGTATCCCAGATTTGTGATAGTCTGGTAGAAATTTATATTTTAGATTGTGTAATCTGGTGGAAGTTTTGTACTATCAGACTAGGATTAGTCTGATCAGATGTTGTATTTCAGTTTTCAGACCTTGTAAAGTAAGTTGTTAATGAAAAAAATAAGCACTCTTTGTATCAATTGTGTTATAAAACATTCTTATTGGGTGAGGTGTCACACATTAACTGCTTCAAGAAATGGGAAGACAGATTGTGGCGTGATGCTTAATCTTATCATGTGTTGAGACAAAAAAGATGTAAGATGCTTATTATGTTTATCTTTAAGCTTATGTTTCATTTCAAAACCTCCTATTTCGACTACCATTCTCTAATTTCATGTGTTTCTCCATAGTTCACTATAACCAATGGCTCTGATACCAATCTGTCACACCCCTCAAATTCCACTATGGGGTTTTAGCGCGAGGCGCGTAACAAACCAGGATCCAGCCCTAGTCATGTTGAACCGTTCATAAATAATTGCTGAATACTTATATACCACATTCAATAAGAATAGTGATAATGTTTTAACTGTTTTAAAATGCAAGTTTAAGTTTATCAGTGGAAGCTAAATGTATAAAATCCAGACCTAGTAAATCCATAATCATTTGCATATTAAAAGAATATTGTTTAATTCATAATGACACTCCAAGATGCATGCCCTAATGTAGCATGTACCTAGTGCCCTGCAAAATCATGCTCAAATGTATCAACACAAAGTTGGCGAGTTCACTAGTTTTGTTTAACGGAAGTAAACATAGCTCCAAAAGTTATACAAGCATGTCATGAGTAGCTAACCACAGTTAAATTAAGCGACTAAACATGAAGTTCCCAAAATTTGACAGATTCAGTGCGGTGCGCCAGATAAATGTCTATCAACATTGATGTAAAGAAAGAGTCAAAAGTTGAAAACCAGCTCCCAGCACGGTGTGAGGTTCGTCAAACCTAGTAGCGCTATTAACTAATACCCCGTTTGCCCCCGGAAACTGATTCGGTATAAAGTAGGGGCTTTCAAGATAGATGTTGTTTAGTCCACCGTACACATAAAATTAAATTAAGGCATTAAGAGAAAGAGTATTCCTCCCAGTAATAAATGTAGTCCCAAACCAGGGATGCTTGCTTTTAGAAAAAGTAGTGACACTCACCTTATATTTGCTCGGTAAGAGTTAAGTAGTAATGGGAGGTTATGGTTCAAACACGTCCTGATATGTTTACCATGCTGTTATTAGTTAATTTATTAGGATATCACAATGTGGTTCCACGTAGGTGTTTATAACAAATACATGTGCATGCTTAAATCTAGGGGTGAGCAAGTTTAGGTCCAGACCGAAAATAACCGAGAACCGAACCGAAAATATACCCAACCCGACCCTAACCCAAGTACCTAGGTATTTAGATCGGTTCCGATTTTTCATATAATCGGGTCGGGTCGGGTTGGTTCTCGGTTCTTTTCATGGTGAAACCCGACTTGGACTTATGGACCGGAACCGACCCTATATTTAGGGTAGTGAATCGGTTCTGTATTTTATGTTTGATCGGTTCTCGGGTCGGGTCGGGTCGGGTAGGGTCGGGTTTTTCCTTTTGCTCACCCCTACTTAAATCAGTTTTCATGTTTAACGTGTATATTATCATGCAGAACATTCTATAAGAAGGTCATAACAAGTTTTATGCATACACATATACCACGTGGTCACCGATACATCTTCAATGGCATTTATTCAGGTTGCACATTCAAGAACACTTTGCAAAACCCATTAGATACACTCTCAAATATTAATACAAAGTTTCCTTATAGTCGAAGCACCTTCATACTAGTAGGCGGATTTGGAGGTCACGCTGAGACCTTTGGTGAAACCGTGCCTATAAGATAAGTGCCGGTAAATGCAAAGGCTAGGGTAACTTAAATGGAAAGAGGGACTCCAATGAAATAACAGTTCCCCTAATGTAAAGGATGTGGTAGTTGCTTAAGTCATAACGTTCAACTGTGCTAGTTTAGTCCTGGATTTTCCTACTGTCCTCTAGAAAACGAGATCAATTTATGAAACTTTGGTTGCAAGGTTGGGCATACTAGTGTATCAATTAAGTTAGACTAAGGGTTTTCCGCTGGACGGAATGATAGGATCAAGGAAAATTTTATAGTTGAAGCGCAAGGGGTAAAGTATTAGTCAACAAGGAATTCTTCAAATGCTTATGTCAAAGGGCTTGCCAAAATACTCTATTAGAGCTCCAATTAGGTTGCCTTCTTGACGCAGTTTTCACGAGATTCTTAATTTCACTTATGATTCTTACTTAAGTGAAAATGAACATAATGGACTTCTTTAAATGGTAGATTAATAAGTCAGTAAACATCCTTAAATTGATAGTTGCATCTATCAATTGTTGAACAAGTTTCACGATACCAGCTAGTTGTTGAGCGGGTTACGAGAACAACTACTAACAGTGGACGTTTAAATCTGTGAATAAGAGATTGGGACCATTTATTCACACACTAGGTTTCACCAGGATTCACATGCACCACAACTTACTATTACATGTGCGCCTAGACCCCGACCAGGCCTATGTGCCTTGAGTGAGATTTCATCCAGATTTCTATTTTTATCTTAGGAAAACTACTTTTCTACACCAATACACTAAAATTTTAGAACCTTTGATACTAAATAGATGATATTAAATGTTATATAATAACTTTTGTTTATTTTATTTATAAAATATTATTATTTTTCTAATACATAATATATATTTTTTTATTATTTTTCATTTTGTGCTTTTTTTCTTAGGCCCACACTTTTTTTACGCCTTGCGCCTGGACCCCGACGAGGCCTATGCGCCTTGAGTGAGCCTAATGCCTATAATAACCATGGTTTCTTCATATTATAAATAAGAGTTATTGGATTTTATCACTTCTAACTGATCTCTTTTGGTAGTTGTCACTCTCAACTCCCCATTTTGGCTTCAACCACTCACGACTTAACACTTCGTGTGTCCAGTCACCACGTCATTACTAAACACTAACTCTGTTAGCGGTTTTTGCTGACATGACATATTTATATGATATGACATGATGACATGTAAAATATATTATTTTTTAATATTTTAAAAGATAAAGCCTCACCCCCTATTCCTTCCAGCACCACACTTTCTTAAACCCTAACTCCAATCAATTCTCCGCCCGAATTCCTTTAATCCATCCAATCAGCCATGAATCCACCTAAATGAATATACTCCAATAAGGAAAATGGAGCCGATGCCATTATTAACAAGACCATGTATCTTCCAGTGAGGGCCACGAGAATGAAGATGATGACCCTATGAAAACATAGTACGACATCTCGGATAATGGCAGGCTGCATTCAACATCCGCTGAGCCTGGCTTGAAGAGCTGCCATAATCATTACTGTTTTTGTTAATATCAGCATCTAGCAGAGCACTTCGGATCCAATTCTGGATGGGGACGCTGCCAAAGGCTAATGACTCACTTTCAGGCGAGAAAGCGTGGGTGCAGAGTGGTGGTCAGGGGCTGATCTATATGGAAGTCAGGGGTTGCCCGGGACACCCCTCAACTTTCTTGGTGAAGTGTAGATTTTTCTCTTTTTTGGGGGGTTTTATGTATGGGATACCCCTAAGCAAATATTAGGACACCCCTAAGTCTCACTAAACATGAAAGAAGAAAGAAAATAGTGAGGTTTTACAGTTTTCCGGTTGGTATTGACAGTCCGGCGAGCTGTGAAGAAGAAGGTGTTTAATAGATGGGGAAGACAAGACCTAATAGCTATTATTTTATTGCTCTTAAAATTTAATAATTTAATATGAGCTTTTAAAGAGTGGGGTCCAACTGTAAAGCTCAAATGTAAAAACCTAATATTTTATTATTTTATTGTTTTTTCTTTTCTCCGTAAAAGTTTTCTACAATCCGTTCAAAAGTACACCTTATGACTATCAAGAGACACACATCATCTGCCATCTTTCACCCTGTGTAAATAAAGAGCTACACATCATCTGTCATTTTTCATCATATGTAAATATGTAATTTCATCACAGAGCAAGTATATTTCATTTTTTTTAATATTTTGAGTTGTTATTTTGATAAATAATTACGTCGATAAGACGTGGGTAAGAATGTTTACTTATTTTCATTTTATATAAAGAATTTTAAATATAACATATCTGATTATGTATTTAAATAATTTTATATAATTGTTTAGTAAACTTTTGTGTTGTATGTGTATAAATAATCCTATATAAATGTTTTGTCAATTTTTGTGTTGTATGTGTCGAAAGCTTTTAAGAAAAATATTTTGAAAATCTCAAACTAAGTGTAGAGACTTCATTAAATCCGTTAAATTCTAATGAAAAAAGCCGTTAAAAATATTCTAATGAAAAAAATAATATAAGAAGTTGATAGGAAATTGAATTATCTAATGATGAAATTGTCGGCGATATCCAACACTGCGTAAACCAATCAATTATTATTGTGTTTGTTTTTTCATTTGCATTGTGTGAATGTTCGATAAAAAAAATTGGGATACCCCTGAATTTTTCTTCTAGTTCCGCCACTGGTGGTGGTAGCCGTAGGTCAGCGGAGAAGAAGGTAAACATGGCCACCATCGCAATTGTCAATCCCATCCATTCCTTCACCGCAGTAGCAATAAGGGTTCTGACGTTGGTGGTCGTGTTTTGTGGCAGGTGGTGAGGGTGGTGGTGGTGTTAGAGGGGGGGGGGGGGGTGTTTGGGGTTTTATATAAAATATATATTTTTTTAATATTGAAAAATACATATTTAATTTTTCTTATTCTTGTGATTTAAAAAAATGCATATTTTGAAGAATTTTTTTTACACGTCATCATATAACATCAAATATAAATGCCACATTAGCAAAAACCACTAACGGACAGGGGCGGACCTACGTTACGAGGAACGGGGTTCCCGGACCCTAATCTTTTTTTAAAAAGTAGTAAAAACAGTATATAAAATTGTCTATGGACCCCATAAAATAATTTAGTTGGACCCCATAACAATGAAAGTGAACCTAGTTCAGTGGTAAAACCCCTTGTTTACACACAAAAGGTCATGGGTTCGATACCTGTTTCTTCGTTTTTTTTGTGTTTTTTTTTTTTTTTTTGACCCCATTGTCAAAAAATCATGGGTCAGCCACTGCTAACGGAGTTAGTGTTTAGTTAACGATGGGGTGACAAGACACACGAAGTGTTAAGTTAGGAGTGGTGGGAGCTAAGGTGAAAGTTTGGAGTCATAGTGGCTAAAAGAGATTAGTTGGGGATGATAAAATCCAATAACCCTATAAATATTACTAAAACACAACCCTTAGCTACACTGCTAAGGGTTTATCTTTTAGTGCAATTTTTTAATTGCATCCCTGCTTTTTACTATATTTACTGCATAATCCCTCTGCTTTAAATTTTTTAGTATACGTGTTTCGTCCATCGACTTTTATAAAGTTTTTTCGGTCGTTAGTTAACTTTGCTTATTTATATGTTTAGTCCCTCACTTTACTTCAGCTTAATTATTGGAATTTAATAATCTCAAGTTTCACCTGTTAGCCGATAAGAATCCCAACTTTAAAAATTCCCCCCAATGGTCCCAATTTGTAAAAGATTGCCCCCCCCCCCCCCCCCCATTGACCATATTCTAACATATAGGAATTTGACATTCTCAATATATTCAAGTGCACATGCAGATTCCTTAATTGATTTAAGTGCACATATGTTAGAAAAGGTTCAATGGGGGCCAAATTCTTATAAGTTGGGATCGTTGGAGGGAATTTTTAAAGTTGAGATTATTATCAGCCAAGAGTTGAAACTAAGAATTATTAAAATCCAATAACTCATTTACTTCATGTTGGTATTAAAATAGGGAGTCCTTTTAGTTGTAATATGATGTTAATTGTGTTGTGTGTTTCTTAGTTCACTTCACATCTAAAGTAATGGTTGAAAGCGACTTTTGTCATTTAATGTTAGTTTTGTGGCAATGCGCATGATGTTTGTTATTTACCCGTTTTTTACCTCGCCGTAACTTGAGAGTCTTAATACTAGTTAATATTTTAGAAAATACTTCGTAAACAACACTAGATTTATGGATGGCAATGGAAGGAGTATTTAAAATCTCAATCTCATTCTTTCGTACTGGATTGTAAAAGCATGTCCGTACTAGGCCCAATGCCTATGGTATTTGTTTGGCATAAAGCTAGTAGGGGTGTTCAAAACTATCCGTATCCGAAAATCCGATCCGAAATATCCGATATCCGAATCCGAAATATCTGAAAAATCGGATATCCAAAATTTCGGATAACCGATTTTTCGGATTCGGATTCGGATAGTGATTTTCAAAATTTTCGGATATTTCGGATATCCAAAATATCCGAAAATCTAATTTTCATTTTTTTCGGATATCCGAATATCCGAAAATATCTGAAGTATCCGAAAATATCCGAAATATCTGAAAAATATCCGAAAATATCCGAAAAATATCCGAAAATATCCGAAAACTTATATTCGGATATCCGAAACGATCCAAAATATCCGTTTTCGAATATGAAAAAAATAATAGAAAAATAAAAATTAAATAAAAATTGGATTTTCGGATATCCGATTCGCTATCCGAATCCGTATCCGAAATTTCGGATACGGATTCGGATAGTGAAATCTGGTATCCGAAAATTTCGGATATCCGAAATTCGGATGTCTGAATTTTCGGATATCCGGTTTTGAACACCCCCTAAAAGCTAGCATACCCTCAGGTATGTCCTTGAAATTAAAAAATGAACTTAGAATTTTCAGATATATATTTGCTCTTTTCGTATACCCGACTACCCATCCTGAGAGTTTGGGTTTAGGCATTCAGTCGGGTGTAGGGTTATTTCAAGAAAACACTATTTTGAAAAGAAAAAAATATAATTTAAGCCTTAGGTTTTAACTTCGAAAAATTAAAATGTAAAAATTGAATTGTTATTACCATCAATAATAAGTGGGCAGGCGATTACCTGCCTAACAGGGTCTAGCGTCCAAGTGCCAGGTCATGGCCGGTGGTAAGGTTGCGCGCAAGCAATAAATTCAAATCTTTATTATACTAATGGGCCAAAGCCGACAATAAATTAAAATCTATTTTAAGCTAACATCCCCCATCAAACTCAAAATACAACAATAATAAGCATTGTGAGTTTGTCACATAAGAGCCGGAACCAAATCGTCGATTGTTGCAGTCTACAAGGTTGACAGAACAAAAGGAAGTGAGATTGTCATAAGCTGAAGATGATGACGAGCGAAAGGGGTTGATGGTTCTCTCCGAGTTCTTCAGGTATACTCAACCGATCAACTAGCAAATGTTTTCACAAAGTCGTTGATTCGTGGCCGGTTTCAATGTCTTCGCTCCAAGATTGGATTCTCCGATGAATCATCCATCTTGCGGTGGCGTATAAATTAAAAGTTATAGTCAATGGTTGTCGCAACCCCCGCCCCCTATCTGTCCCGGGAACGGGCGGCCGCGAGACCCAGTATTGGTGGTATCGATGTTTATCATTATTTGGCAGCGGAAATTACATCAGGACCGTAGTTAGGAAATATTTTATCAGAGTAAATACCACACTTTTTATAATATTAAACATATTAGGATAAAACCCAAGTTTTTATTACAAACCGATTTATAGAGATAATATCCATTTTATTGAATAAAACATTTTCTTTTATTTAGGTAACTTTTATAGCCACTTTTCCAAGCCTTCAGTGCTGTCCAGCTGGCTTCTATATTGGCTTTCACATTTTGTTACCTGAAACACATTTAAAAATATTTTGTCAGTGGGAAATACTGGTGAGTGAATCCCAGTTTAATCAAGAAGAGTTTTATCATTTAGCAGTATTGAGAGCGATTACAATGTTTATATCTACACAATTACTCATTCAGTACTGTCAATCCGGATTGGTGGGTCATATTACCCATTGGCTAACTCTTTGTCCAATGGTAATGTGTTCCACATTTTGTATACAAAACCCCAAGATACCGACAGTAATTGAAGAATTACAAAGACTCAATCACTACTTAATCACATTATAAAATATTCAAGGTTTTGTAAAAACAGTTTACAAAAAGGAAATTACTCACAAAAAGGTTTACACAAAAAGTGGATTACTCACATTGCTGTCTTAGGTTTTCCTTTAAGGTTTCCTGGTGATTATCTATAATTTACACAAATGCACATGTGTTAGTATAATAACCCAACATTTACATTAGTAATACCCTTCCCGAGAAGCATTCCAACGACTACGTCGGGCAGAACAACGACTGCCGTTACGGAACCCTGGATCAATCGGGCAGCGTATCTAATACGTAACCGAGGTTATGATACTTACAACGGGGTAGAACTTCGTTATTTAAGGGGGGTATTATGCCCGGAGATTATGTTATCTATGTAGAATTTCGAGAGAGAAAGCGAAAATGAACGATCGGAACTGAAGGCCGAAGCCATCTATTTATAGGTGACCTTTCAGCTTCCCTCGGGGCCCGCGTAAGACGTAGCCAAGGGCTACACGGCCCGCGTAGTAGACTGGGTAGGCCCTAGCCTGGCCCAGTCATTGAACTAGCTTCAACACGCGTTTGACACGTGGTGGCACCGGGTGCAGCCCTGACTCCGAGCTGTCGCGCCCCGCGTAGGTCAAGGGGGGTGACTTACGCGCCCCGCGAGAGACCATTAAATTTTGTTTTTAATTAATTTTTTATAAAAATAAAGGTATTTAGGGCCCATTTTTGCGTATGGGTGTATTTTAGGACATATAGGGACATTTTAAATATTTTTAGGAGTGTCAAAAATTTTAGGAGGGTTGTTGTATCCTCCCCACCTTGTTTTAGAGCTCTTCCTCGAGATCTACTGGAATAAATGCGGGTATTTCCTTTACATTTCTGATTCAAGTTCCCATGTGTATTCTGGTCCTCTTTCGGAGTCCCATTTCACTTTGACTAGAACTAATCTCTTGTGCTTGAGGTTCTTGACTTTCCTGTCTTCAATCTGTAGATGCTTCTCTATAAATTTTAACTGTTCATTTACCTCTATGTCCTTAAGAGGTACTATCAGTGATTCATCAGCTAAGCATTTCTTGAGATTAGATACATCAAATATATCATGTATTCCTTCCATTTCCTCTGGCAGTTGTAGCTGATAGGCTACAGGTCCTATTCTTCTAATAATCTCAAATGGTCTAATATACCTGGGACTTAGCTTTCCCCTTTTGATGAATCTTACTACTCCTTTCCAAGGAGAGACTTTCAATAATACTTTGTCTCCTACCTGAAATTCCAACGGCTTTCGTCTGTTATCAGCATAACTCTTCTGTCGATCACGTGCTGCTTTCAGTCGTTTCTTGACTTGAACGATCTTGTCGGTTGTTTCTTGTACTATTTCTGGCCCAGATAATTGCTTCTCTCCAATTTCTGCCCAACAGACTAGGGTTCGGCACTTTCGTCCATAAAGTGCTTTGAATGGTGCAGCATTTATACTTGTGTGATAGCTATTATTATAAGAAAAATCTATCAATGGTAATTGATCGTCCCAATTACCTCCGAAATCAATTAAACAAGTTCTAAGCATATCTTCCATTGTCTGAATTGTCCTTTCACTTTGTCCGTCCGTTTGAGGATGATAAGCTGTGCTTAGATTCAGCTTGGTTCCCATTGCTGTCACACCCCGAATTCCACGTGTCACCGGTGGACCCGGTGGGGGAGTATCTTGACGTGGTTGGCAACATAATAGTCAAACAACACAATATTTAAATGCACAGCGGAAGCAAATGAAAGATATATTTCAACCGAATATAATATTGTAATATCAAGTATCACAACAGTCGATTGTTTATCCACAAACGGATCGAAAATAAAATGGAAACGGTAGTTCAACAGACTTTAGGCATCTTAAGCTTGCGAGACTTCTATTGATGCTAAGGAGAAATCCAGCCTATTACGCTTAGTACCTGCATTTAATCTTTTTGGGAAAATACGTCAGTTTACACTGGTAAATACAATCAACTGACTCATTTTAAAAATGATTGAAAATTGATTTGGATGCACGTGGCATAAATATCTTTTATAACTTGGGATAATTATTTAAATATATAAACTTGTAAAAGAATTACATGTTCCTTATGCGTTCAGTAGTCCGGATCGTGCCGGGTTAAAGATCAATAGACACACCACATTATTTCTTTATGCACTGACGGGTGTACGCTTACACCCCGCGCTTAGGTCGTGGCCATTTCGTAAAATGATGCCAAGGATATCCGGGACATGGTCACTAACCCCCCAAAGGCTTTAAGCAAACAAAACAATTTAAACGGGCCAATTAGTATCAATTAACCACCATACGATGGAAGATTTAATGCCCGACCAAGCGGTATTTTATATACCGTACCCCAAGCCCGTATAGGGAAAATAAGTTAAAAGTATTTACATTTGCAAGTATAATTCACAAACAGCAAATGCAAGTAGCTTTTACTGGTCCTCCTATTCTGGAACGAATGTTTATAATAACCTATTAGAATCCTAACAGGTCTTTAATTAAGCTTAAGCTTAAACCGGTTAGTTTTAAAGATACGGTTCGTACGCACGATTAAGCGAAGACCGGGATAGAATGTAATTTAGACCCGACAAGTTTGAAGACTTGCTTAATATGGGTATGTTATACACATTCTGGATTTTGAGATTAAACCGATAAGGTTTGACCCGTTTCGGCTAATTTATGCAAACTAGTTACATAAACCGAACGCGCAAGAGGCGTAACGGGTGACCATGAGAGTCATTTACAGGTTTCCTAAGTTAATATGCCTGAAATATGATGTGACATCAGTAAGATATCTTTTATTATGCCCAAAACGAATTTAAACACAAACTATGCCCCGTAGGGGTAGTTTGGTCATGTACAAGGTTATAAAAGAGTTTAAGTATTATCCTGAGTTACAGGTCTGATGTAATCAGAAAAAATACTCAATTTACTAATTTATAAAAGTAGCGTAAGGTATATATGTGAAATTTATCAATTTTAACCAAACTATGCACCTTAGGGGCATTTTGGTAATTTCACATAAGCCGAAAAGCTCAAAACTGAAGTCTGAGTTAAACAAATTTTGCTTACTGTTAAAATATTATAATTTACCTCAAATGTCAGTAGGTATCACCCTTGTATGTTTAAAAATAGTTTTAGTACATACTATGCGTTAAAAACGCTTAAAAGGCGATTAGAAGACGTTTCCGGGTTCTATATAGAAAGCTGATATTTTTATTATCCCAGAAGGTTTAAAATAATTTATTTATCATTTAAAATCAGTAGCAAAAGGTTTGGGGTCAAAAAGATATGTAAAACTCATTTTATAGCCCGAAAGGGCAAAACCCACAATTACCGAATTAAGCTTATGACCTTAAGTTATGCTCAGCCTAAAATTAATTAAAAATCTTCAAAAATCCCAAAATAATATATTTTATCAGTGGGTAAAGAGTTTGATACCAAAAAGTGGGTTTAAATAGGCTATATGCTAATTATGCCGTTTAATTGCTAAAGAAGCTTTCTAATTACGATAATGAGCATAACTCTCAATCTACACCTCAAACTGATGTCAAACTTTGGGTGCAAGTTTATAATTCAGCAACTAAGATTTCTACTCTTTTACATTTTCAAAAATCACGTTTAATGGTGAAAAGGGTATAATGGTCAACATATAGGCATTTAACGGAATCATGCATATTAATTGGATAACTAATGATCCATGGTGTATAATCACAGAGGGTTATACTAGCATGTAACCTGGTCCTATTAGAGCTCTAAGGCATTTCTAAAACATGCTTAAACGGGTCAGAACTGAAAGTCAAAGCAAAAGTCAAATTATGCGACTTTCGGTTCCGAACCGGGTCTCTACTGGAAATTGTCGGGTTGAACATGTTTAGACATGTTCTTCCATTAATTACCAAGTTATATTAATGATCAAACAGGTTGTATGGGTTCTACATTGCTAATTATGCATGAATTAGAAATTAAGCATTCTGTTGACTTTTTATTAACAAGTTTGACCCGACATTTGACCTAGTTAGAGTGGGAATCAGAGGGTTCCCTTTTAAGGGTTTGTTGCCCACATAATTACCAACTTACAACTACTTTCAATTCGACTAATCACTGGACCATCAATGATTAATCGTTAAGTCAACCGTTAATTACGACGGTTTGACTTTTAAGCTAAAACTAAGCAAAAACTTAACTAAGAAAGGTGAGGCATACTTACTGAAGTCCTATGCATGATTAGGAAGAACTTGGGTCTACTCTTAAGCTTCAAGAAATGATCAGAAAGGCAGAAGAAGGTGTGATAAAAAATGGTTGCAACAAGGCCTTTATATAGTGCTCAATCTCACTTAGATCATTGACAACAAGTGCTACAACTGGCCATGGATCATCAACAGATGTCCCTAAGGGCCTAGGAGTTGTTTAGGGGTCGTCCAAGATGTGGAAAATCGATTATAAGTCGGTTACACGCTCAAACAGGCTGCTATCCACGTTTTCTGCAACTGGGCGTCTGACGCGGCCCGCGTAAAGTCTTGTTAAGCTTTACGCGGCCCGCCTGAATCCTGTCGACATATTTCAAATCTTTCCATTATTGTATCTTGGCTCTTGGCTCTTTCGAAGGGTCAACCACACTTATATCTTGCAATTTGACCCCTTCATATTTACCTATAAAGGCTTTAAGAGTTATACCCCTTTTTGTTAAGTCCTTGGTCACTTCATATTTACCCGAATAGTCATAATTTTCAACGTTGACGCTTTAACCCCTTATATACGAATTTGATCATAACTTTCTCATACGATTACGAAACTTTATGAGATTTTCATCATGTATTCTAGTGAGCATAATTAACTGTTACAAAGCTTCGGGTTTGTTAAAAGGTCACTCAGAGGTATACTTTATACATGTTGACACATTTAACCCCTGTAGTTTATAATCTCTCACTTTCTTTCATATTTAGCTTCGTATGATCCGTGATTTATTCGTTTGAAGATATGAGCATCATGTAGGGTTATTGTAAAGTATATTTATCCTTTGTTGAGAATTTGAACCCTTATATTCACATACTTTCCATGTTTGTCAACTTTAGTCCTTCTAGAACATTCTTTCACACGTTCAAACCTATGACATGTGTCAATACTTTATAGGGCGTGAATTTTCAAGGTGTTACATCCTCACCCCCTTAAAAGAAATCTCGACCTTGAGATTTGCTAAGATGTTGGAAGTACTTTTTGTCGCATAATGGACTTAACTTCTATCACATATCTGGAGTCTTTCCAAGCTCTCAAAGTGACCCCTATATTAGGTACATGTATCCTTTTGGAGCTTCTTCACCTGTCGATCCTTAATCGACATAGGTTGCTCATTATATCATAAATCAGCATATCATTATGTGATAGTGCTTCTTGACTTATTGGCGAAACACATCACTCAGTCACTAGTGTGAAATGTATTGCGAGCTCCGCTAAGCTCCTTAAATAGGTTTTTAGCTTATAAGCTACTTGATCTTGATACATTCCATTTCCTTCGAATGATTCTCTATATTCAGAGCTTAACTAGCCTGATAATTTAACAAATTTGGCACACTCTTCCTGGGTGATATCTTTTGTTGAACCTTTATCCTTAACAAGAATTTAGGAGGTTTGCTATTTTCATTAAGCCTTGATTTTCTGCCGAATACTGGCATCTTACAGATGATTATGAATTTGCGTGATCTTATTTGTTGTTTCTAATGCAACTTTCAGATCCTGATAATTGGACTTACCAATCTATTGTCCTATCAATGGACGTTTAACATTCCACCTATACAAGGTCTTCAAAGGAGCAGCCTTGATGCTTATATATCAACTATTATAGAAAAGCTTATCTTAAGGTGGGATGGTTATTCCAACCACTGCTTAACTAATTTTAAGGAATAGCTAATCATTGTCGTTAGTCGAACAAATCGACGATCCTGGGTAGCTGATAGCGATTCTTAATCGTTGCCTAATTAGGGTTGCGGTAACAATGCATAAGCAAAATGAACCGTCTTTCATAATTAACTATACCGAATTCTCAGGATATTGAGTTAGGCTATATGAAACCTCTATTTTAAAACTTAGTTAATCAGGGTTTTCGATTCTTCCAATGATGGTACTAGCCGTTCTTGGAGATTTTATAATAATACAGCCTTAAATGGGATATAAACCTTGCTCTCAGGGGTAAACAGGGTAATCTTAGGAGAAGATAATTAAGGTATAAGGAGGCTACAGAGATTTCCATATCTCAGGCTCCAGTTCACCCATCATTGCTTGTGTCAAATAAGTGACACATTTATGTTACGAGTCTACAAATTCCTTGATCTGGAACATTTACTTGGACGAATTCCATTCTGGATATCTCCTTTGAATACCATTAGTTGACTTTAGTACCATATGACCTCTCGAAATATCTTTGTGGTCCCATGCATTAAACCTCCATACTGATCAGGCATGGAAGCAATCTATGGAACTTATTAAGATATACCAATCCTTATATGGCGCTTTTTATCATACCGTTTGGTATTCGCAATCGTTAGTGATCAAAGAGATATCAACTCGAAATGCTGACGCATTACACCTAGAGAAAGATACTTCTAAAATTCTACGACTGAAGGTTTCTGACAGGAGCAGAAGAAATGGTTCTTATGATTCGCCTGTGAGTCTTACCTTACACTTAATATCTGGGTTTCTTACGGGAAATTTTTCTAAGAGTTTGCTAAGCTTATGGTCTTTATGAGAGACTTAGTAACACCTGAGCCAATCACAACTCTTAGCAATAAATCACAATAAGGGATTTATCTAGTGTCATTATTAACGTGAATTGCCTCTAATCATACATCAGGAGGGTTAAGCGCCTCCATTCTTAATCCTTTCAAACTTAGCTGCAAAATCTATGACAATTTAGGGCAGTCTCAGCTTTGACTGGTCGTTTCTTACTCTATATAACGTGAGTAGCAGAGGTAGATCCATAATGGATTTATAATGAGCAGGTTTTGAAACCTTAATGTGCCCTTAAAACTTGGACCATCCCATAATGCGTAAGGGGTCTTTCTTGTGGACTTTATTAATGTCCTCACTAATTAAGGGTATGCCCTCTAACGACCGCAGTGCATATCCCACCGTGTCCCCTCCAGCATAACCGCTGATATACCTAATGGTTTCTATCTCGTCTAACAATTTCTTGCAATCGATGGCCCCCTTTTTATTACTGAAGTCTCTTGACTTCCAAGAGACGAAGTACTTTTAAGTACTTCGTAAAAAAAAATGGGGCTCCTTGCCATACATGATTCTGCTGGGTTTATTCTTCGCAATTTAAGTATAAATATAGCTCTTCTCATGAGCAGCGATATGCGTTTTAAAGCAAACCGCGTTCAGCTTCTTGAATCTTTTTATGACTTATCTCATAGCCTTTCTAACAGCTGCGTTAATCACAGTTCTGGAGATTTACTCCATTAACATTTGGGGTTCACATTGGATTCATTATTAACATTTGTCGCATCTCTAGCATCGCGACTGTTGTTTGTTTTCTTCTGAGTTTTCCATACTCGAAGCTTTGGTATTAAATACCAAATTCAACAAGTGCTTGGGCACTCCATGCCCAATATCTCCTTGAATGGTCAAAGGCTCACCATAAGGAGTCTTGATAACTACTTGCTTCTTATTATACACAATATGGGCTTGATTACAGGATGACCAACTCATCTTCTATTATTATATCGAGTCCCGCTATTTTAATGGAACAAGGACAGCGGAAAAGAATGATTCCTAATAGATATAAAACATCCAGCTAAAATTGCTGACGCGGTCTCTGAGGTACTATCAGTGAATTTTACTTTATACTTAATGCTTAGAGTTTTAACAGGCAGATTTAATGATTTTTTTTCTAAAATCTATTGTCTACGAAGGACTTTATCTGAGCCTGAATCAAATAATACTCTAGCATGAGCGTTATTGATATAGAGAGTACCTGTTGTGACATTGTTATCCTGAACAGTCTTTTAAGCATCCAGTTGAGAGCTTCCAGCTTTGATCTTCTTAGCTTCCTCAGGCTTTTTAGCATATCTAGCGCAGTTGGTCTTAATGTGCCCTTTCTCATTGCAACCATAGCAGGTTGCGTCTCCCAATCTCTTGCAATCCAAGGTCTTATGATCCTTGGACTTGCAGATTCCACAGGGTAGAGGTTGAGATTCATATCTGCATTTCCCGAGGTGGTATTTCCTACAGGTTTTGCATCTGGTCTTTTCACCGGTCTGCTGTTTGTCCTTCAAATCCTTGCATTCATGGGTCTTGTGATCCGTCTCCTTACCGATGACACATCCCCCGGTCTGATCATAGGAACATTTTCCGAAGTGCTTCTTCCCGCAGGTTTTACATTCGGGTTTTGCCTTCTTTAGTTTGGACTGGTTATAGCTTGAACCGGTCTTACCCTTTTTGTAACCCTTACTTGGGGTATTATCGCACTTTCGCTTATGATCCTTTAATATATGGTCCACGGCTTTGTTTACGGCTGTATCTAACATAGCCTGTAACTCGGTGTCCGTTAAGTTCAGTCTTGCATTATCACTCTGATCAACTGGATGATTGTGAGCTTCGGAGGAGCTAGCCATGGTGAAGCTTAGAAGGCTACAAATCAAGTAATAATAATTTGTTTAATCATATAGCGAATTGTCGAATTTGATGAATAAATAGCCATGGTGCAATTAAACCATATAGGCCAATAGATAGTATTTAATTTATTTGATTATGTTTTGCCTAAGTTTTTAAATAAACCATCTTTGGCGTTTAAACGGAATATAATCCTTCATATTTATTAGACAGGGGACATAAGTCACGACTGTCAATGTCATACTGACATCTTTTATATATAGCACAAGGGCTTGTTCCAAAGGACTTTTTGATGGCTCAGAGGCCTTGTCACTAGGGAAATTTTAAAACATAATCAATGATTCCTTTGGATCGGAAAATTTCATAGTTCATTGTCTTGACAATAAGTTATGAAATAAAACTATCTTTCTCATGCATTCATTTTTTCCCGTAGGTATACATCTCGAATGGATGTTTTGATGCGTACATCACGTTCGACGTTTATTAGCCATGATTCCTATTGATCGCTTATGCAAAATGAAGGTTTGGAAGTTCCTAATATAAAGATGATAAGCGTCATTTTATTGCATCACCTTTGTCAGGAGTGTTAACATATTTACAATGTTACAAGGATTTGAATCATTTGAATGGGTTCTACCATCTTGGCCTCGTCTGGAATGACATATAGGCTAGGTCGTACCTTTAAGATTCTTTTTAATATGAATACTGGCAGGGAAGGAAGGATATTTATTTTATTCGGATTCTTATCATAAATCCTAATTTACAAGTTAATAATAGCACAAATGGCCTAGTCGCATAGACAAGTTTAATTTATAAGCCATGATTTCAGAGAATCGAGGCATTAAGGTTTGAATCAAAGTTCATTACCTTTTTCTTGATAGGGAGTTGTAGGCTACCACTGTCTTTAGTCTCAGAGGACGTTAATTATAGCCCGTAGGCAATTCATCCTTAAGGAATGATTATATAAATAAGGGAAAATTGGAGTAATCTCATTTAAGGATGACTCATGCGATTTTATCAAACCACGTCTGCCAGGAATATTAACATGTTACAGATGTTAACAAGGGTTTGAATCTCTTGAATAGGTTCTACCATCTTGGCCTTGTCATACAGGCTAGGTTTTACTTTTAAGATTCTTTTAATATTTAACGTAGAACAATCCTGAATTGAGATGTTAATAAGGATCTGAATCTAATTTGAGGAACTGCCATCTTGACCGGGTCTTAATATGACACGTGGCTAGGTCTTGTCCTTTCTAGATTTTGCCATTTTATTATAATGGTAGATCTTATAAAATGAATGTTATTTTTTTTTCATTTATTTCCTTTTTCATGATTAGAACGAAAATCTAATTTAATCATTCCACTATATAAACATAAAAGTACAGAGTTTCCCTAAGCGGGACTTGAAAGGAATAATGTTGTCCTCGAAGGGACTGAAAGATAAATATGTCCTTATAAGGACTATTAAGGAAACGATCTTTAGCAAAAGGAGTTTCTTCTTCATATTATTTCTGAATGTTTTCTCCTTGGTTGCACGTTTATCCTAATCGCAGTACAAGGCTCCGCATTCCTCGGTTTCCGATGGGGAGGATTTCCATTACGGCTCCTTTGCTTGGCGATATATTAAAAGTATATAAATTTGAAAGCAATAGTTCTCCGAATAGAGACGAGAACATTCCTATGTTAAGTCTAGACTCAGAAGGTCAAGGAATGTGCTACTGTGTCATTGAGATTAAACACAAAAAGGATAGTGTTTAATTCACTCAATGTTGGCTCTGATACCAACCTGTCACACCCCGAATTCCACGTGTCACTGGTGGGCCCGGTGGGGGAGTATCGTGACATGGTTGGCAACATAATAGTCAAACAACACAATATTTAAATGCACAGCGGAAGCAAATGACAGATATATTTCAACCGAATATAATATTGTAATATCAAGTATCAAAACAGTCGATTGTTTATCCACAAACGGATCGAAAATAAAATGGAAACAGTAGTTCAACAGACTTTAGGCATCTTAAGCTTGCGAGACTTCTATTGATGCTAAGGAGAAATCCAGCCTATTACGCTTAGTACCTGCATTTAATCTTTTTGGGAAAGTACGTCAGTTTACACTGGTAAATACAATCAACTGACTCATTTTAAAAATGATTGAAAATTGATTTGGATGCACGTGGCATAAATATCTTTTATAACTTGGGATAATTATTTAAGTATATAAACTTGTAAAAGAATTACATGTTCCTTATGCGTTCAGTAGTCCGGATCGTGCCGGGTTAAAGATCAATAGACACACCACATTATTTCTTTATGCACTGATGGGTGTACGCCTACACCCCGCGCTTAGGTCGTGGCCATTTCGTAAAATGATGCCAAGGATATCCGAGACATGGTCATTAACCCCCCAAAAACTTTAAGCAAACAAAACAATTTAAACGGGCCGATTAGTATCAATTAACCACCATACGATGGAAGATTTAATGCCCAACCAAGCGATATTTTATATACCGTACCCCAAGCCCGTATAGGGAAAATAAGTTAAAAGTATTTACCTTTGCAAGTATAATCCACAAACAGCAAATGCAAGTACCTTTTACTGGTCCGCCTATTCTGGAACGAAGGTTTATAATAACCTATTAGAATCCTAACGGGTCTTTAATTAAGCTTAAGCTGACCGGTTAGTTTTAAAGATACGGTTCGTATGCACGACTAAGCGAAGACCGGGATAGAATGTGATTTAGACCCGACAAGTTTGAAGACTTGCTTAATATGGGTATATTATACACATTCTGGATTTTGAGATTAAACCGATAAGGTTTGACCCGTTTCGGCTAATTTATGCAAACTAGTTACATAAACCGAACGCGCAAGAGGCGTAACGGGTGACCATGAGAGTCATTTACAGGTTTCCTAAGTTAATATGCCTCAAATATGTTGTGACATCAGTAAGATATCTTTTATTATGCCCAAAACGAATTTAAACACAAACTATGCCCCGTAGGGGTAGTTTGGTCATTTACAAGGTTATAAAAGAGTTTAAGTATTATCCTGAGTTACAGGTCTGATGTAATAAGCAAAAATACTCAATTTACTAAGTTATAAAAGTAGGATAAGGTATATATGTGAAATTTATCAATTATAACCAAACTATGCACCTTAGGGGCATTTTGGTAATTTCACATAAGCCGAAACGCTCAAAACTAAAGTCTGAGTTAAAAAACTTTTGCTTACTTTCAAAATATTATAATTCACCTCAAATATCAGTAGGTATCACCCTTGTATGTTTAAAAATAGTTTTAGTACATACTATGCGTTAAAAATGCTTAAAAAGGCGATTAGAAGCCGTTTCCGGGTTCTATATAGAATGCTGATATTTTTATTATCCCAGAAGGTTTAAAATTATTTATTTATCATTTAACATCAGTAGCAAAAGGTTTGGGGTCAAAAAGATATGTAAAACTCATTTTATAGCCCGAAAGGGCAAAACCGACAATTAACGAATTAAGCTTATGACCCTAAGTTATGCTCAGCCTAAAATTAATTAAAAATCTAAAAAAATCTCAAAATAATATATTATATCAGTGGGTAAAGATTTTGATACCAAAAAGTGGGTTTAAATAGGCTATATGCTAATTATGCCGTTTAATTGCTAATGAAGCTTTCTAATTACGATAATGAGCATAACTCTCAATCTACACCTCAAACTGATGTCAAACTTTGGGTGCAAGTTTATAATTCAGTAACTAAGGTTTCTACTCTTTTACATTTTCAAAAATCATGTTTTATGGTGAAAAGGGCATAATGGTCAACATATAGGCATTTAACGGAATCATGCATATTAATTGGATAACTAATGATCCATGGTGTATAATCACAGAGGGTTATACTAGCATGTAACCTGGTCCTATTAGAGCTCTAAGGCATTTCTAAAACATGCTTAAATGGGTCAGAACTGAAAGTCAAAGCAAAAGTCAAATTATGCGACTTTCGGTTCCGAACCGGATCTCTACTGGAAATTGTCGGGTTGAACATGTTTAGACATGGTCTTACATTAATTACCAAGTTATATTAATGATCAAACAGGTTGTATGGGTTCTACATTGCTAATTATGCATAAATTAGAAATTAAGCATTCTGTTGACTTTTTATTAACAAGTTTGACCCGGCATTTGACCTAGTTAGAGTGGGAATCAGAGGGTGCCCTTTTAAGGGTTTATTGCCCACATAATTACCAACTTATAACTACTTTCAATTCGACTAATCACTGGACCATCAATGATTAATTGTTAAGTCAACCGTTAATTACGACGGTTTGACTTTTAAGCTAAAACTAAGCAAAAACTTAACTAAGAAAGGTTAGGCATACTTACTGAAGTCCTATGCACGATTAGGAAGAACTTGGGTCTGCTCTTAAGCTTCAAGAAATGATCAGAAAGGCAGAAGAAGGTGTGATCAAAAATGGTTGCAACAAGGCCTTTATATAGTGCTCAATATCACTTAGATCATTGACAACAAGTGCTACAACTGGCCATGGATCATCAACAGATGTCCCTAAGGGCCTAGGAGTTGTTTAGGGGTCGTCCAAGATGTGGAAAATCGATTATAAGTCGGTTACAAGCTCAAACAGGCTGCTGTCCACGTTTTCTGCAACTGGGCGTCTGACGCGGCCCGCGTAAAGTCTTGTTAAGCTTTACGCGGCCCACCTGAATCCTGTCGACAGATTTCAAATCTTTCCATTATTGTATCTTGGCTCTTGGCTCTTTCGTAGGGTCAACCACACTTATATCTTGCAATTTGACCCCTTCATATTTACCTATAAAGGCTTTAAGACTTATACCCCTTTTTGTTAAGTCCTTGGTCACTTCATATTTACCAGAATAGTCATAATTTTCAACATTGACGCTTTAACCCCTTATATACGAATTTGATCATAACTTTCTCATACGATTACGAAACTTTATGAGATTTTCATCATGTATTCTAGTGAGCATAATTAACTGTTACAAAGCTTCGGGTTTGTTAAAAGGTCACTCAGAGGTATACTTTAAACATGTTGACACATTTAACCCATGTAGTTTGTAATCTCTCACTTTCTTTCATATTTAGCTTCGTATGATCCATGATTTATTCGTTTGAAGATATGAGCATTATGTAGGGTTATTGTAAAGTATATTTATCTCTTGTTGACAATTTGAACCCTTATATTCACATACTTTCCATGTTTGTCAACTTTAGTCCTTCTAGAACATTCTTTCACACGTTCAAACCTATGACACGTGTCAATACATTATAGGGCGTGAATTTTCGAGGTGTTACAATTGCTTTTTGGAAACTTGTCCAAAAATGAGAGGTAAAACGGCTATCTCTATCAGACACAATTGATAAAGGAATTCCATGTAATGAAACTATTTCATTTACATACAATTTAGCTAGCTGTTCCATACTGAAAGTTTCCTTCATTGGTAGGAAATGAGCTGACTTAGTTAGCCTATCTACAATCACCCAGATTGTATCATTACCTTTCCTTGTCTTGGGTAATTTAGTAACAAAATCCATTGTTATCAATTCCCATTTCCACACTGGCATTTCTAACTGCTGCAATAATCCTGAGGGTTTCTGGTGTTCAACTTTAACTTGTGAACAGGTTAAACACTTAGAAACATAAACTGCTATGTCCTTTTTCATTCCTATCTACCAGAAATTCTTTCATAAATCCTGATACATCTTATCATTTCCAGGATGCATCGTATACTTAGACTTATAGGCTTCTTCTAATATACGGTGACGTAGGTTTCCTAATTTAGGTATCCATATTCTTTTCTTATGGAATCTCCAAATTCCATCTGTTCCTTGTTCTAACTCTTTGATCATTCCTTTCAATTTTTCAGTATCACCCTTGATTACTGATTCTTGTGCTTTTCTAATCTGTTCATTTAAATCTACTTGTAGATTTAATTTAACAGAACGTACCCTTTTTGGTTTCTCATGATACTTTCGACTTAAAGCATCAGCCACTACATTTGCCTTTCCTGCATGATACTGGATATTACAATCATAATCACTAAGTATTTCCATCCAGCGTCTTTTCCTCATATTCAACTCCTTTTGCCCGAAAACATACCTTAGACTCTTATGATCTGTAAAAATGGTAAACTTACTACCGTAAAGGTAATGTCTCTAAATTTTCAGAGCAAAAATTATAGCTCCTAATTCTAAATCATGGGTTGAATAATTCTCTTCATGATTCTTAAGTTGTCTGGATGCATAAGCTATAACCTTTTGACATTGCATCAATACACATCCATAACCTAACTTAGAAGCATCACAATATACTACAAAGTCTTCAGTTCCTTCTGGTAACGCTAGTATGGGTGTGTTGGTTAATCTTTGCTTAAGAATTCTAAACGCTTCTTCCTGTTTTGATCCTCATTCAAACTTAATAGATTTACAGGTTAGCTTATTTAAAGGAATGGCTATTCTAGAAAAATATTGAATAAATCTTCTATAATAACCGGCTAATCCTAAGAAACTTCTAACTTCGTTTGGTGACTCATGGGTTTTCCATTTGGTAATTGCCTCGATCTTGGTGGGATCTAAATGAATTCCTTCATGATTGACTAGATGTCCAAGAAACTGTACTTGTTCTAACCAAAACTCGCACTTAGAAAACTTAGCATAAAGCTTTTCTTTCCTTAGTAAACTTAGAAGTGCGTGCAAATGCTTTGCATGTTCTTCTTTACTCTTGGAGTAAATGAGAATATCATCTATAAAGACAATTATGAATTTATCCAAATATGGCTTACATATTTGGTTCATCATGTCCATAAATGCAGCTGGGGCTTTGGTTAAACCAAATGGCATGAAAGTAAATTCATAATGGCCATACCTTGTTCTAAACGCGGTTTTAGGAATGTCCTCTTCCTGTACCTTTAATTGATGATATCCTGACCGTAGATCGATTTTTGAGAAAAATCGAGCTCCTTGCAATTGATCGAACAGATCATCGATTCTTGGTAATGCATACCGATTCTTAATCGTGACCTTGTTCAATTCGCGGTAGTCAATGCACATACGCATCGATCCGTCTTTCTTCTTAACGAATAAGATTGGCGCTCCCCATGGCGATGATCTTGGCTATATGAATCCTCTTTCTAATCATTCGTTTAACTGTTTCTTCAGTTCCTGCATTTCTGCGGGTGCCAAATGGTAAGATGCTTTGGCAATTGGTGCTGTCCCTAGTAACACGTGGATTCTGAATTCAACTTCTCTGCCTGGAGGTAATCCTGGTAATTCTTCTAGAAATACATCTGGAAAATGAGATACTACAGGAATATCTTTTAATTCTTTTCCTTTAATGTTAGTGATTATAGAAATCAAATATACTATAGATCCTTTTCTTATACAACTTGTCGTTTTCATCACAGAGATGAATTTTGTGGATCTAAATGGTTTATCTCCTTTAATTGTGATATTTTAACCCTTTGGTGAATTTACTTGGATTGACTTTTGATCACATAAAATACTGGCTTTATTGGCTATTAACCAATCCATTCCTAATACAACATCAAATCCTGTCAGATTCATTGGGTAAAGGTTTGCACTAAACTTTTGATTTAAAAACTCTATTCTTGCTCCCTGCAAGATTTCAGAAATCCTAACGGTTTCCCCATTTGTTGTCTCTACTAGACATTCTTGTGGGAGTTTAGTTAATGGTTGATTGAGTATTTTGCAAAATGAAGTATTAATAAAACTTTGGTTCGCACCAGAGTCAAATAATACTTTAGCAAAAATATCATTAACTAAAAACGTACCGCCTATCACGTCTGGAATCATCTTAGCTTCATCTGCAGTCAGAACAAATGCTCTAGCATTTTTAGTGTTCTTGTTGTTTATGGCTGGAGGTAATTTCAGACAGTTTGGCATAATGAGGCCTGGTTCTTCACAGTTGTAGCATATCCTGTTGTTAGGTTTCTTCCTGCAGTCTTTTTCCTTGTGTCCAGATATTTTGCAGAAGTTGCAATATATGGAGCATCTTCCAGAATGCTTCCTTTTGCAATACTTACAGTAAGGTGCAGAAGTAGAACCTGCATTTCTCCCACGATTGGAATTTCCAGAAATAAATTCTTGGGTAAGCCTTTGAGCTAGGTTTCTCCTCTGGTCTTCTTCTCGTGTACGTACTAACTCATCAGTCAAGGTATTTGCTAGTTCTACAGCTTCTTCTATAGTTTGAGGTCTAGCTGCCTTGACTACATGTCTTATCTTACTGATTAATCCCCAGATGTAACGGGAGATTAATACTGGTTAAGGTGATGCAAGGGTTGGTACTATTCTAGCATATTCAAAGAATAATGTAGTGTATCCCTTACTATCCACTCCAGTCATTCTAAGGTTTAGGAACTTATTTGCTATATGTTCTTTTTCATTGGGATGACAGAATTTTCTTTCTACCATGTTCTTAAATTCTTCCCATTCCATATTGTAAATCCTGTCACTTCCCCTAGACTGGAGGATCGTGTTCCACCATTCTAAGGCTGAGTTCTTAAACAAATTAGAAGCAAACATTATCTTATCCTCTTCCGCACACTAGCTTATTTTTAAGACAGCCTCAGTCTTTTCTATCCAGCGGAGAGCTGCAACGGCCCCTTCATTGCCCAAGAATTCAATTGGTTTACAAGACCAGAATTCTTTATAATAACAACCATAGGATATGGTTCTTCTTCTTTTGGGAATGGGCACTTGAAGTTTGGGTCCATTGTCACGATGTTTTTAGGTTCAGTGGGTCGTTTACTATCACGATTACTTTTATTATCAGCTTCCCTAACTGTTTGAATAACATATGGCATCGCATCTATTATTCCTTGTGCCACTATGTGTTGGATGGCACTGTTATCCACTGGGTTTCCATTGTTATCATTGTTCGGATTATCGTTATTTGGAATATTGTCATTCTGGTTTTCCGGGTTATTATCCGGATTCTCTTGATTCACTTGGTCGGCCATCTGAATTTTAAACAATTTTCACGTATTAATATCACAAGATAATATTAATATAACACGCATTTTGGTCAAAAGCGTCGATCATTGCGACTTACTCTTTCTTATATATATTGTGCATCTAATACATACCAGAACTGGAATTTAAAATTACAATACAACTGAAATAAAAATTACACTACTAGTAGGCAACCATAGTTTTTTTTCTCAAACATACTCACATATAATATATTATTATTATTATTATTATTACTTCCTCCACCATCACCTTCACTGATATGGATTCATCCAGAAATCCATATTACGCTCGTCACACTTCCAGATGAGTCGTTCTCCTACCTGCCTCATTCTCTCACTACTTTCTAAAATTTCTTCTTCGAAAGTTCGGAGCTCTTGCACTTTTTCTGCACTCATTGGGGGTGCAGGTGCTGGGACTGGGTTTGGAAATTGGGGTGCGGGTTCCTGGTATGGGTAAGGATTCTCTAAAATTTCCCTAATGTATTGATCACTATCATAGTAGGGATCTAGAAGGTCCAAACCTGGGTAGGCTGCTAGATTCGGCATGGGCATGTCTTTTGGTATTGGGCAACGTTGCACGTAATCCCTATTATCATCTAACCACGGTTCGTAGTCTGGGTCTAAGGGATTGGGTGCTGGTACCCTAGGTATCTCTTCTGGGTTGAAATCATGCATTTCGACTTGGTTTCCTGGGTTGTTTTCTATTTCCATTGGCTAAGCGGGGAATAGTGGTAATGGTTGGGGTGCTATCAGTTGCTCCAGGTTAGGGTCGGCAGCTGTGGTTGCTAAGATGTAAAAGTTGGCTAAACCCCTATTAAGCATATCCTGGGCGTGGGCATTTGTTTCTCTTTTAGCTGCTGCTAGGGCTCGTTGTTGTTGTAACTTTTTCATTCGTTTCCTACGTTTATGCGCTCCCCTACTGAACCATCCTATCTTTTTAGGAGGGAATGGCTCTTCAGACTGAGCCTTAAACACGAATATCCCGTCTTCATTATCAGCTGAATACCCTAAGAGGGAAGGCTGTGAAGAGGTGCCTTCGCTCCTAGGTGAGCTGGACAACTGACGGTAGGCGTCGGAAGGTCCATGGTCGCTCATACTGTAAACTAACAAATAGTCAAATAACACACAATAATAATATACAGATATGCACGTAGTTCCGTAATTTATTTCCTAACATTTAATACTTTGGTGTCAACAGAACACTTCTATGGCTGAAGCAGTGGCTTAGCTCTGATACTACCTCCTGTCGCAACCCCCGTCCCCTATCTCTCCCAGGAACGGGCGGCCGCGAGACCCAGTATTGGTGGTATCGATGTTTATCATTATTTGGCAGCGAAAATTTAATCAGGACCGTAGTTAGGAAATATTTTATCAGAGTAAATACCACACTTTTATAATATTAAACATATTGGGATAAAACCCAAGTTTTTATTACAAACAGATTTATAGAGATAATCTCCATTTTATTGAATAAAACATCTTCTTTTATTTAGGTAACTTTTATAGCCACTTTTCCAAGCATTCAGTGTTGTCCAGCTGGCTTCTATATTGGCTTTCACATTTTCCTGAAATGCGTTTAAAAACATTTTGTCAGTGGGAAATACTGGTGAGTGAATCCCAGTTTAATCAAGAAGAATTTTATCATTTAGCAGTATTGAGAGTGATTACAATGTTTATATCTACACAATTACTCATTCAGTACTGTCAATCCTGACTGGTGGGTCATATCACCTATTGGCTAACTCTTTGTCCAATGGTAACGTGTTCCACATTTTGTATACAAAACCCCAACATATCGGCAATAATTGAAGAATTACAAAGACTCAATCACTGCTTAATCACATTATAAAATATTTAAGGTTTTGTAAAACCAGTTTACAAAAAGGAGATTACTCACAAAAAGGTTTACACAAAAAGAGGATTACTCACTTTGCTGTCTTAGGTTTTCCTTTAAGGTTTCCTGATGATTATCTATAATTTACACAAATGCACACGTGTTAGTATAATAACCCAATATTTACATTAGTAATACCCTTCCCGAGATGACATTCCAACTACTACGTCGGGCAGAACCACCACAGCCGTTACGAAACCCTGGATCAATCGGGCAGCGTATCTAATACATAACCGGGGTTATGATGCTTACAATGGGGCAGAACTTCGTTATTTAGGGGGGTATAATGCCCGGAGATTATGTTATCTATGCAGAATTTCGAGAGAGAGAGAAAATGAACGATCGGAACTGAAGGCCGAAGCCATCTATTTATAGGTGATCTTTCTGCTTCCCTCGCGGCCCGCGTAAGACGTAGCCAAGGGCTATGCAGCCCGCGTAGTAGACTGGGTAGGACCTAGCCTGGCCCAGTCATCGAACTGGCTTCAACACGCGTTTGACACGTGGCGGCCACCGGGTGCAGGCCTGACTCCGAGCTGTCGCGCCCTGCGTAGGTCAAGGGGTGACTTACGCGCCCCACGAGAGACCATTAACATTTGTTTTTAATTAATTTTTATAAAAATAAAGGTATTTAGGGCCCTTTTTCTCGTATGGGTGTATTTTATGACATATAGGGAGATTTTAAATATTTTTAGGGGTGTCAAAAATTTTAGGAGGGTTGTTATAATGGTCATGTGAGTAGTCAACAATTCTAGTTCACTCAATAATTACCATTTAATTATTCAAACCTTAGATGTAGAATTAGTCAAAGTACATTCATATCTCTATTGCCACACCCCTTCCGGCAACGGAAGAAAACATGGGTTGCAACAGACACATGACGCAAGTGTTAAAAGAAAAGGATATATTGGGATAAGCGAAATTAGTGGACAATTACATCATCTCCCATTATTCTAGTAGAGGATATTTGGTTTCCATTCCTCTCAAATTAACATCCATCAAATATTTCGTTTCCTTTTAGATCATCGTTGTCTTTCTTATATAATATGGCTATGTTTTTCTTGTATTCATTCATTCAAGTATCAATAATAAAAAAGCCTTTTTCATATCATGGTATCAGAGCAGGCTTGCTCATCATATACCGTTTAACCCAACCAAGCTACCATGTCCAGAGACGGCAACCCGGGTTCCGAGTTGTCTTTACAACTTGCGAACTTGTTAAAAAACAGCCTCAATCAGCAGCCTCAAAACCCAAAACTATCCGACAATCTCCAAATCAACCTCAAACTCAACAGTAAGAATTACGCACTATGGACTTGGATGATCCGAGTCGCCATAGGTGGAAAGTCTAAATCTCTGTTATCACATCTAACCTCAGACCCCCCAGACCAAACAAGAAAAGATTATGAACAGTGGGAACAAGAAGACTTAATTGTCTTTTCTTGGCTTATTCAGAATATCGAACCCGTACTCGCAGGCAACCTAACCGAGTATCCCACTGTGAAAACGTTGTGGGATGCCCTGGTGGTTACTCATAGCAGCGGAACAGACAAATTACAAACCTTTAACCTTCATGTCATGGCCAACGACATCAAACAAGACGACAACCCTCTTGAAGATTTCTGGATTGCATTACAGGGGGTGTGGGGGGAAATTAACAGAATTAACCCAAATCCCATGAAGTGTCCAGAAGATATCAAGATATACTCAAGAATCTGGCCAGAACAAAAATTGTTTCAATTTCTAAATGCCCTCGACCGAAGATACGAACCCATTAAACGGGAAATACTCTGGATGGAAACCCTTCCCTCTGCGGAGGCGGCCTACGCTGCTGTTCGTAAGGAAGTCGCTCACCAGAATATTCTCGGAGTAACTAACAAGGATTCAAATGGCATAGCGGCTGGATTAATTGCCACAAAAACAGAAGGTTCGGGGTTATCAACAAAGGGGTATCGACGGTCTGAGGGAAAGAAAGTCGGACAGTCAGGAAAAGAAGATAAATCACACCTGAAGTGTGACCACTGCGGTATGACAAAGCACACAAAAGAACAATGCTTTCGTTTGGTCGGCTACCCCGATTGGTGGGCCGATGGCCACAAGAAGAGCACCAAAAATTATGCACCAGAAAAAGGCAAAGCCTCCGCCGTGGTTACCACTAAAGAGACCGGCGATGGCACTGATCAGAAAAATCCCACTAGATTCGGAGGGATGGCAACGGCAACCGTGTGTGAAGAAGAAGATGATGGTTCCTTCTCTGTGCAAACAGGTACAGGGGGTAAGAGACCATGTGTCTCGAAACCCCATTCTCCTTTTACAATACATCAAAAAGATATTTTCCCCATATTTCAAAAAGGACCCCTATAGAGTCTGAAAGGGTTAAAAACCCACCTTGTGTTACATCTTTTATTTACTTTATAGAAGAGAATTTTAAAAATTGCAAAAAGGGGTCCTTTATTAGTGGTATGGCAAATATAGTTCAACATAACATACGAGACGGGATTTGTCATGGATATTTGATTGCGGAGCAACAGATACAATGACTTATGACTTATCAGATTTTGCTATACCCGCAAAACCGACAAAGTCATATATTCAAACGGAAAATGGAGAGAAGATGATTGTAAAAAATGGGGGAACTATCGAAATATCACCGACACTTAAGCTCTCGAACTGTCTTTATGTCCCCGCTTTGTCACACAAACTCCTGTCAATAAGCCATGTAACAAAGGAATTAAATTGCACAGTTCTTATGCAACCCACTTTTTGTATCTTACATGATATCAGGATGGGAGCGATCATTGGGCGTGGCACTGAAAGCCAAGGGTTGTACTATGTGGATGAGGTGACTCAAAACGGTACTGTAATGCTTTCTCATGGAACAGCATAACGAGAAGCATGGCTATGGCACAGAAGGCTGGGGCATCCATCCACCATTTATTTACATGTTTTATTTCCTAAATTGTTTCCTTCCAGTTGTAAGACACACTGCTAAACTTGTGTGTTAGCCAAGAGTCATCGTAAGACTTTCAAACCTAATAATACAAGGGTCGACTCACCTTTTTCGTTAATTCACTCAGATGTGTGGGTTCCTGCTCCGATCATTGGGGGTCAGAACTTTCGTTTTTTTGTCATATTCGTAGATGATTTCACACGAATGACCTGGGTGTATTTATTAAAAAATAAATTCGAAGCTTTTTGATAAATTTATTATTTTCTACACCATGGTCTAAACACAATTTCAAAAAAAACATTCAGGTCTTTAGATCTGACAATGGAGGAGAATTTGTTAACTCCAACATGACATATTTTTTTCCAAAACAAAGGGATAATCCACCAAACCACCTGTCGTCACACTCCAGAACAAAATGGTGTCGCAGAACGAAAAAACCGTATCCTTTTAGAAATAACTCGGGCCCTTCTAATAGAATCAAAAGTTCCAAATTTTTTTGGCCATAAGCCCTTGTTACAGCTGCGTATCTCATTAACCGACTCCCCACTCATGTTCTGAAATTCAAAACCCCATTACAAGTCCTTACAGAATACACCAATCCTCCGTCTGTTCTCACCCTTGACCCACGAATTTTTGGGTGCACCGTCTTTGTTCACATACCAGAAACAGAAACACACAGAACTAAAATAGACCCATGTTCTGAGAAATGTGTCTTTGTTGGTTATGGAATGACTCAAAAGGGGTACCGTTGCTATAATCCAAAAACCCGCCAGATGTTCACTACCATGAATTGTGATTTTCTTGAAACCGAGTATTACTATGCCTCCTAACACAGTAGTCAGGGGGAGAGGGAATGTCTCGACACACTGAGTTGGGTGAGATATGTTGAATATGAAGGGGGAAGGAACCACAACACTCCAGATGAGTCTAATCTCTCCACACAACCTGAAGATCCAAACGTCAGTGTCACCCAGACCGCTCCCAACCTAAGTCCCGAGGTAAGTAACACCCAATCTTTCTCTATATCTAATACTGTTGATACTAACTCATCAGGTCAAGATGAGAATAGACAAGAACAGGAAAATAATGCTCCAGGAGAACATAATGAACATATACAAGAGCAAGAGAATCATCTCACACAAGAAGAAACATCCGAGAGATATCTGTTACCACCAAGAGCAAATCGAGGAGTCCCACCGAAAAGATACTCTCTAGAAAAGGAGTCCAAACGAAGTAGATATCTAATGGTTAACATAGCCAAAGGAAATCTTTCTGAAGAAGCCAAGGCTTTTTCTGCGTCTATATACTCGAATGAGATCCCGCCTAATGTAGAACAAGCCTTAAAGTCGAGGCACTGGAAAAGTGCAATGAAGGAAGAAATGGAAGCTCTCACAAAAAAATAACACATGGCAAAAATGTGTCTTACTGCCTGGAAAGAAAGTTATCGGGTGTCGGTTGGTATTTACAATTAAATACAAACCTGATGGTGAGATTGAAAGATACAAAGCAAGACTGGTAGCTAAAGGCTATGCACAGACATACGGAATCGATTACTCTGAAACTTTTTCCCCGGCCGCTAAAATTAATACCATCAGAGTTCTTTATTCCGTGGCAACGAATAAAGGATGGCCTATACACTAGTTCTATGTGAAGAATGCTTTCTTACACGGAGAACTAAAAGAGGAAGTGTATATGGAAGCCCCACATGGATTCAAGGACAAGTTTGGAGAAGGAGAAGTGTGTCTTCTAAAGAAATCTCTCTATGGTTTGAAACAATCCCCAAGAGCATGGTTTGGGAAGTTCACTCTAGCCATGAAAAACTATGGATTTACGCAAAGTAACTCGGATCATACTCTATTCCTCAAAAGGAGGGGCAACTTTATAACCTGTTTGATAATCTATGTTGATGATATGATCATTACGGGGGATGAAAAAAAAGAAATATCCAAGCTAAAGAAGAACTTGTTCGAAGAATTTGAGATGAAAGACCTAGGGAGACTTAAATACTTCCTCGGAATTGAAGTCTTGAGATCAAAACATGGGATCTTCATGTGCCAAAATAAGTATGTTCTAGACTTACTAGCAGAGACGGGCATGATTGATTGCAAACCAGGTGAGACTCCAATGATTGCAAATCAGAAACTTTACACGGAGGAAAAGGCAGACCTAACTGACAAAGAGAGATATCAACATATAGTAGGGGAGCTGATTTACTTATCACACATCCGACCTGATATAGCATATACTGTGGGAGTAGTCAGTCAATTTATGCATCAACCACAAAAAGCTCACATGGAAGCCGTCTTAAGGATTATACGGTATCTCAAAGGAACAGCAGGGCATGGAGTCTTGTTCAAATCAAACGGACACCTAGAAACTCAATTATACATCGATGCAGATTGGGCAGGGGATAAAGGAGACCGAAGGTCAACATCAGGCTACTTTACTCTGGTCGGTGGGAATCTCGTTACATGGAGAAGCAAGAAACAAAAGGTGGTTGCCCTTTCAAGTGCTGAAGCTAAATTCTGAGGTATTGCGAGGGGATTGACTGGAGTGCTTTGGGTCCGAAGACTCCTAACTGAGATAGGATATCCTCCACAAGAAACTAGTAAAATTTGAAGTGATAATAAAGCAGTGTAACACCCCCAAAAATGCATAAAAGTTTATTTTAATGTTTAAATGCTTCAAATGATTAGTTAAGTTGTAAATAAATAAGGGAAGTTTAAAAAATTAGAAAATATGCAAGAATGACAACATAAGAAACTTTGAGGGGTTGAACATGTAAAGTATGATTTTGAGTATGATAAAAAAATAAAAACCCAATGTTTTGTGGGTGTGGATTGCGAACAGAGGGCAGGAAAGGAGAAACCCTTCTCCTTCAATTGAGTTCAAGAATTCAGCTAATTAAAGCCCTAATCATGGCTGTTAGTCATGCATGTCAATGATTTCTTGATAATCTAAGCCAACTAAAGCTTAAGGTAAGAAGAATTTGTTGGTTTGATGACCTTGAATATATTAGGTTTCAAGAAAATCCATGAGTTTATGTGAAATTAGTATGATATTGAACTAAGATTACCATCTAGAACATTATGAATGCTTAAAATTGATCAAATCAATAATGGAAGTGAAAACCCACTTAGAGTAGAATGAGTATGAGTTGCAATTTGTGAAATAGTATGAGAGCATGTATGATGATTGTTTATATTGATAAATTGTTAGCTAGGACTGAATAAGGAGAAAAGTTATGTGAAGTTCTATTGAATTTGGTGTTCTTGATGATATTGACATGAATTGGCCATGCTATGCAAATGATACTTGTACACTATGCATAATTAATGGTATGCACACCAAGTGTATGATGAAATGCCTAAGTGAAGTTAGGATGCGAAATTGCATGAAATTGGTATATATAGGAATGAAATATGAAAATGATGTCAAGATCATGTTAAATTACTAGTTTGAATGTGGTTGTAAGCACATTTGCATCGTGAGTAGGAGATGTATATAGTGTTTTTCGTATAGACTTTTTTGATGTTACGAGTAGATGAGAATAAGTCGAAAGTTCATAGGATGAATTGTTGATTTCTGAAAGTCAACTATGCATAAGAAGCATAATGGTTGTAAAGGTAGGATTATAGGAAGTCGTATGGTACATGTTATATCAATATGTGTGAGTGAAACGACATGATGAATTACATGAGTTTGTAAGGATATAAATTGGTCATGTTTTCTGTGCTTGTTAGAATTGACTAATGAAAGTTAAATGTAAAATATGCAAGTAATATGGTTGTCAACATGTACAATGGTGTATGCTAACAAGAATGTAAATTTCGATGACATGAAAGTATAGGAATCATGTCGGGACGGACTCAAGCACAAAATGCTAATGGGTCAAGAGGAGGCAAGGATGCAGATACGAGCACAGATGCATAAGGTAAGTGATTTCCGGAATCACTTCTTAGTTTGTTTAGATAATGTATCGTTTCAATTAATTAAGCATGATGTTTGAAGTCAAATATGGATCTGATTGTATGAAATCGGTGAATTTCGCTAAGTAGACCGAAAGGGTTAAAATGAGGTTTTATGATTATAATGGAATGATGCTTAAATAATGGCTACGGTATGGTAACCGGGTGATGGGTAAAATCTCATATAAGAATGCTAATCGAGAAACGGAGACGCAAATTATAGACAAAAGACTCAGTTGTAAGTTATAATTAACGAATAAACCAAATAGTGAATGGAATTTTATTATCAAAGTATGATTTCGTAGGAATGAATGAAGTGTATGAGTTTAGCGCATACCAAGTATTGGGTGAGTAAATCCCATGTACGATACTTCAAATAATGTAAGAGTGTTATAGTTATAATGTTCATGTGAACCTTAAGTTTAAACATATGAGTTGTTTACTAAAATCATGAACGGGTCGAATAAATTGTAATTGACTAATTAGTTGAAGGCACATAAGTTAAGAAACTTTCCCTAGTTCGGATGTTAGAAATTGAGTCTTATGATAGAGGACAAATTTACGATAACGTAGGAAGAAACGTGATGTAAAACAGATCAAAAACGAGAAAGTTATGTTTGTTTTTGTGTAGATTAGCGTTGCTGGGAGTTGCTGCAATCAGCAGCAAAGATTCTAGAAAATAGGGGGCGTCGCGCCACACGACAGCAGAGGCATGGAGCCGTCGCGCGACGCGACGGTAGGCTGGGCTGGCGAAAATTGTTTATTTAGTCGGTTTTATCTCGCGAACTCGTTTAAGCACGTTTTAAGTTACGTATAACTAATCCCTCTTATATTTTTGTGAATTGTAAGGCTTAACCACTCGGTCTCGATTGTAAACGCTTATATGTATTCCGTTAGGAGAAATAATTACCTTCCGATAGTCGGGATTGCTAGGTAATTATGAATAGAAGAAAGAATGCCTGTAGCCTCTTACGTACGTGATCTTTTTATTGGGAAACTTGTATTTAGGGTGCCTTAGCTAACCCTTTTGGAATGTCTTATGTAGCGTGTATGTTTGTATAGTTTGTACATTTGTTTATGTGTACATATTCATGAAGTGAAGTACGTGTTTAACTTATATGTATGATTACGTCTGTATATGAATTGGGATTTATTGCTTACGAATGAATGGAATATGTGTGTATGTTTGAGTGTTAAGTTACTAAACCGGGATCTTAAGTATGAAATGAGAATGCAGGTATGCCATAAGGACCTTTTGAAGGTTCAAAGAATTGGAGTGCATGATTATACAGGAAAGCTTATTCAAAGAAACTGACATGAGAAGAAGGAATATGGAGTGGTTATTTGATTGTATATATTTTAATTAAGAAGGACGTCACCAAATCTTAATGATGTTTATGTATGTGGTGAATGTAGGTTGGGCAGACATAATATTATTATGAAGAGTAAGAGGATTGAAGATCAAGTCAAGAGTAAGGATTGCACTGGAGGAGTGGTCACGTTTCTTGATTTACGTATTTTATTGAGATCTTAAATTAATGGAATGTTGTAAATTTCTTACTAGTAAATGTTTGATATCTTGTATTTGAAAATTAATTTAAGTAATGTGTCAAGGACAAAAAGAAATTTTAAAACTCGTTCTTCCGCTGCGTTGTTGTTAAGATAAAACATTTATGGGTCTTACATGTTGGTATCAGAGCCCTGGGTTGAGAGAAATCAAGTAGAAGGAGATAAATACTTGAACTCAAACCTGTGTGCTCTTGTGACAAGGAACCCATACAATCCAAGACTCGATCAAGGCCTAAAGTTAAAAGCGAATGTAAGTATGTATTAAATTATGTATTTGAAGGAAACTAATAGTATGTTATGTGAAGGGTAATCACAATTGCTTGGAAAGGATGATCTGTGGATGTGGTCTTGGACCGACACCAAGGCATGTAATAAGACATATTGACCCAGGTACGTAAATTTAGCATATGGGTGCATGTAATGCTAAAATTTATCAAGTGAAGGAAAATTTTAATGAAATATAATAATAGAATGGAAACGAGGGTTATGAAAATGTTACACGTGCCGAAACCTAATTCTTTGGACATAAGGTGACAATTACACGAAGACACGAAACTAGTATGTGGATTGTGTACCTGGCCAGTACACAAGAAACATATGACGTTCATGAGACCCTGATAATTGTTACAGGTATGTCCGTTAGAATTAGGTAGTAGGTGGACGTAAGGGTGAAAAGAAATGTAAGACCTTCAGGAATGAAAGTGTGAATGATATGTCAGAATCCGCGAGACATATTCGAAACATGAAAGGAAGGAAAGTATGAATGATATGTTATAATCCGCGAGACGGATTCGAAACAAAGAAGGAATGAAAGTATGAATGATATGTTAGAAACCGCGTGACGGGTTCGAAACATAATAAACGATAAGAATGAAAAGATTCGAATGTGTAGGTAATTACAGACTAAGCAATTAAATATTCTTTAAAAAGCAAATATTATCCAAGTTATGTCTTAAACATATATATATATATATACAAATATGTTTGAATGTAAGAATGGTTGAAAAGATGAATGGGTCATGCGGGTCAGATGGCGATCGCCATTTGAACTCGTTATATAATGTTTTGATCTGTTAAGTTTCATACGCATAGGTGAGCTTGATGAATGGACACACAATGTCACTAATTGGAAAGAAAAGCCCATCGTAAGGTATGAATAACGAATGCTAACGGTGATGTGTAATAGTAAGTTTTTATGAACTTCAAATTTTGTAATATAAATCATGATATTAGACTCTTTAGGATGCTAATAGTTTGCACACTTTAGTTTAAGTGCGATAATGTGATGAGTTGATAACTTTAAGAAGAAATTGATAAAGAATGGAAATGTAAAGTACGCATAGTTGACCGGATTATAAACGGATAAATGTGATGTGGAAAGCGTAATGAAGAGATTGTATAAGTAGTGACACGTTGTAATGGGTTGCAAGGGATGTATTATGGTAATGATAAAAAGGTATGTGTTGACCTGTTTGTAGGTCCACCCGGAGGATCGAGTCAACCTCTATTCCCTGTTTTCCGACAAACCCGAGAGTGCGGAATCCAAACGGGTAAGTTAAACCAAGTTACGAACACATAAGAAACAAGATTCAACGATTAACACTCAATGTATTAATGCGTATGAAACCGTTACAAAGCAATGTTTACAAGAGATCCTTATAAACTCTCAGTGTGTGTGTGTGTGTTTACAGTGTTCGCTCTCAAATCTATTCAGACTTGCACCCTGTGTTCTGTCTAATGTCTGTGCTTATATAATGAAACCATGACGAAATCAGGTCATCGACGAAAACCCTCGGCAAAATTACAAGGTCTCGACGAAATCACATGTGATTTTGTCACATATATGATTTCGCCAAACAAGGGATTTCGCCAAACAGGTGTTTTCGTCCAGCAGTTGTTTGGGCTTGGGCTTTGGATTTCATCACATGTATGTTGGGCCTTGTCTCATGTTGGGCTTCAAACAAGCAGACAACACATAAACATAAATAAACATGTATACTGCACACACGCAGTTACATGTACATCAAACGATACAAAGTGAGTAGCATACCGAGTCAAGACAGGAGGATGTCTTGACTATGGCCTCCACTTCGTAGTCGAGTCGAACCGAGCCGAGCCGTATGCACATAATATGTATCAACACTGTTGCGGGCGGGTAAATTAAGACAAACATGACGGGCTAAGATATGGTCAAAACTTTGACCCGTTATGAACGGGTCGGGTGGAATATATGTTTGATGTTAAAGGGATGATACGTACAAATCTGGGTAGGATGATTTGATGTAAGAATGGAAAGGAATTACTAGAAATGATGTTCATAAAATTATAACTTGCTAATGAACAAACCGATATTGATGGAAAAGGTTTCGGGGACGAAACCCCCTCTAAGGAGGGTAGACTTGTAACACCCCAAAAATGCATAAAAGTTTATTTTAATGTTTAAATGCTTCAAATGATTAGTTAAGTTGTAAATAAGTAAGGGAAGTTTAAAAAATTAGAAAAAGTGCAAGAATGACAACATAAGAAACTTTGAGGGTTTGAACATGTAAAGTATGATTTTGAGTATGATAAAAACTATTGTGGGTGTGGGTCGCGAACAGAGGGCAGGAAAGGAGAAACCCTTCTCCTTCAATTGAGTTCAAGAATTCAGCTACTTAAAGCCCTAATCGTGGCTGTTACTCATGCATGTCAATGATTTCTTGATCATCTAGGCCTACTAAAGCTTAAGGTAAGAAGAATTTGATGGTTTGATGACCTTGAATATATTGGGTTTCTAGAAAATCCATGAGTTTTTGTGAAACTAGTATGATATTGAACTAAGATTACCATCTAGAACATTATGAATGCTTAAAATTGATCAAATCAATAATGGAAGTGAAAACCCACTTAGAGTAGAATGAGTATGAGTTGCAATGTGTGAAATTGTATGAGAGCATGTATGATGATTGTTTATATTGATAAATTGTTAGCTAGGACTGAATTAGGAGAAAAGTTATGTGAAGTTCTATTGAATTTGGTGTTCTTGACGATATTGACATGAATTGGCCATGCTATGCAAATGATACTTATACACTATGCATAATTAATGGTACGCACACCAAGTGTATGATGAAATGCCTAAGTGAAGTTAGGATGCGAAATTGCATGAAACGACTTGGTATATATAGAAATGAAATATGAAAATGATGTCATGATCATGTTAAATTACTAGTTTGAATGTGGTTGTAAGCACATTTGCATCGTGAGTAGGAGATGTATATAGTGTCTTTCGTATAGCCTTTTTCGATGTTACGAGTAGATGAGAATAAGTCGAAAGTTCATAGGATGAATTGTTGATTTCTGAAAGTCAACTATGCATAAGAAGCATGACTTGACTAATGGTTGTAAAGGTAGGATTATAGGAAGTCGTATGGTACATGTTATATCAATACGTGTGAGTGAAACGACATGATGAATTACATGAGTTTGTAAGGATATAAATTGGTCATGTTTTCTGTGCTTGTTAGAATTGACTAATGAAAGTTAAATGTAAAATATGCAAGTAATATGGTTGTCAACATGTACAATGGTGTATGCTAACAAGAATGTAAATTTCGATGACATGAAAGTATAGGAATCATGTCGAGACGGACTCAAGCACAAAATGCTAATGGGTCAAGAGGAGGCAAGGATGCAGATACGAGCACAGATGCATAAGGTAAGTGATTTCCGGAATCACTTCTTAGTTTGTTTAGATAATGTATCGTTTCAATTAATTAAGCATGATGTTTGAAGTCAAATATGGATCTGATTGTATGAAATCGGTGAATTTCGCTAAGTAGACCGAAAGGGTTAAAATAAGGTTTTATGATTATAATGGAATGATGCTTAAATAATGGCTACGGTATTGTAACCGGGTGATGGGTAGAATCTCATATAAGAATGCTAATCGAGAAACGGAGACGCAAATTATAGACAAAAGACTCGGTTGTAAGTTATAATTAACGAATAAACCAAATAGTGAATGGAATTTTATTATCAAAGTATGATTTCGTAGGAATGAATGAAGTGTATGAGTTTAGCACATACCAAGTATTGGGTGAGTAAATCCCATGTACGATACTTCAAATAATGTAAGAGTGATATAGTTATATTGTTCATGTGAACCTTAAGTTTAAACATATGAGTTGTTTACTAAAATCATGAACGGGTCGAATAAATTGTAACTGACTAATTAGTTGAAGGCACATAAGTTAAGAAACTTTCCCTAGTTCGGATGTTAGAAATTGAGTCTTATGACAGAGGACTAATTTACGATCACATAGGAAGAAACGGGATGTAAAACGGATGAAAAACAAGAAAGTTATGTTCGTTTTTGTGTAGATTAGCGTCGCTGGGAATTGCTGCAATCAGCAGCAAAGATTCTGGAAAATAAGGGGCGTAGCGCCACGCGACAACAGGGGCAAGGAGCCGTCGCGCGACGCGATGGTAGGCTGGGCTGGCGAAAATTGTTTATTTAGTCGCTTTTATCTCGCGAACTCGTTTAAGCACGTTTTAAGTTACGTATGACTAATCCCTCTTATGTTTTTGTGAATTGTAAGGCTTATCCACCCGGTTTCGATCGTAAACGCTTATATGTATTCCGTTAGGAGAAATAATTACCTTCCGATAGTCGGGACTGCTAGGTAATTATGAATAGAAGAAAGAATGCTCGTAGCCTCTTCCGTACGTGATCTTTTTATTGGGAAACTTGTATTTAGGGTGCCTTAGCTCACCCTTTTGGAATGTCTTATGTAGCGTGTATGTTTGTACAGTTTGTACATTAGTTTATGTGTACATATTCATGAAGTGAAGTACGTGTTTAACTTATATGTATGATTGCGTCTGTATATGAAGTGGGATTTATTGCTTACGAATGAATGGAATATGTGTGTATGTTTGAGTGATAAGTTACTAAACCGGGATCTTAAGTATGAAATGAGAATGCAGGTACGCCATAAGGACCTTGTGAAGGTTCAAAGAATTGGAATGCATGATTATACAGGAAAGCTTATTCAAAGAAACTGACATGAGAAGAAGGAATATGGGAATATGGAGTGGTTATTTGATTGTATATATTTTAATTAAGAAGGACGTCACCAAATCTTAATGATGTTTATGTATGTGGTGAATGCAGGTTGGGCGGACATAATATTATTATGAAGAGTAAGAGGATTGAAGATCGAGTCAAGAGTAAGGATTGTACGGGAGGAGTGGTCACGTTTCTTGATTTACGTATTTTCTTGAGATCTTAAATTAATGGAATGTTGTAAATTTCTTACTAGTAAATGTTTGATATCTTGTATCTGAACCTTAATTTAAGTAATGTGTCAAGGAAAGAAAGAAATTTTAAAACTCGTTCTTTCGCTGCGTTGTTGTTAAGATAAAGCATTTATGGGTCTTACAAGCAGCCATTCAAATTTCCTAAAATCCAGTACAACATGATCGAACAAAGCATATAGAAGTAGATCGACATTTCATCAAGGTGAAGTTGGAGGCAGAGATCATCACACTTCCGTTTGTAAGGTCAGAAGATCAACTCGCTCATATCCTAACAAAAGTCGTTAATGAAAGGATCTTACATGAATGTCTAAGCAACTTGAATTTTGGAAATCCAACCGTTCAACTTCAGGGGAAGTGTTAAAAGAAAAGGATATATTGGGATCAGCGAAATTAGTGGACAATTACATCATCTCCCATTATTCTAGTAGAGGATATTCGGATTCCATTCCTCTCAAATTAACAGCCATCAAATATTTCGTTTCCTTTTAGATCATCGTTGTCTTGCTTATATAATATGGTTGTGTTTTTCTTGTATTCATTCATTCAAGTATCAATAATAAAAAAGCCTTTTCATATCAACAAGCACATTATTCATAAAGATACTATATTAAACATTAACCAAAATATCATGTTACATGATTTGTTTACACACTAATGTATCATTCACAAGTACACTTCCAAAAGCAGCGTATCCTTAGCAGGTAGGCATCTATGTACGATAATATCCAAAAGCTAAAACTTGACACATTAACAATAAATAAATGAAATGGATATACAAAATCAATGGTGAAAGAGATCATCTATAGTCAGGTAATTACCGGTTGTGTAGGTGGTAGGGTTATCCGGCAATAGTGAAGGTTCAACAGGTAACTAAGACCACACGGTATGCGTGTTGTTGGGGTGGCGTTGTGTGTTCCAGCACGCCAACACACCGCCACGTCCCATGGCGTGGTGGTGACATGGAGGGGAGGGCAGGGAGAATTCCTCTGGTGCGGAGGGGAGTGGAGGTGTGACGTGGATCAATGGTATCGGTTGTTGTTTGGGTTGACTGTAATTGGTTATTGTTTATTTTTTAAAAACTCCCCATTTCAAAGCTCGTCCACCCGGTATTTCTTTTACCACGCTCTCTACTGACCTGACTATCACATGGCGCTTCATGCCCATCCCAATTTGAATATTAAAAAGTGAAAATCAATTGTTTATTATCACCAACAATAAGCGGACACCTGGATAAATAAAAAAAGTTCTTGAAATTTTCTTCAGCAATTACGTACATTCTAACTTTTGTGTCACTAGATTATGATTGGTGTATACACCTTTAAAATATATCTCTGGTTATTGGAGCCATGACTTATGATGCCTCTGTATCACCTTCCTTACTCAAAAGTCAAACCTTTTATTTCGGTGTTTTGGATTGTTTTTTAGTCAGAGTAGTTGTCACAACAACTCCAAAGGCAAAGATCATGACTTTATCATTTTGTATGCCTTTATATCCATCCCCTTTCTTTCTCAAACCTCCATATCAACTAAATTTTCCTCAACCTCTAATCTATCTCAATGGCGTCTTCTTCATCATCTGCTTCACGCCCAAATCATACTCCTATTATTAGGTATGATGTTTTCCTAAGCTTTAGAGGTGAAGATACTCGTCACAGCTTTACGGATCATCTCTATCACGCATTCCTTCAAGCAGGACTTAGAACTTTCCGAGACGATGATGAAATCGAAAGAGGTCAAGAACTGAAGCCCGAAATCGAGACCGCAATCACCGAATCAAGGGCTTCTATAGTTGTATTGTCTGAGAACTATGCAAATTCTAGATGGTGTCTCGATGAGCTTTGTTTGATCCTGGAGCAAAGGAGGAGGTGCAATCATTTCGTTTTACCTGTATTTTATCACGTGGATCCATCAGATGTTAGGAACCAAAGAGGAAGTTTCGCTATTAAATGGTCAGAATGGACAGCAATAACACAACTTGTTAATTTCACCATATTTTCAAAATGGTTGGGAATAGAAGCAAAAGATGGGTCAAAATGGACAGAGGTTAATGTGAAGCGGTGGAAGGCGGCACTAACTGAGGTTGCTAATTTGAAAGGCTTGGAACTTTCAGGGTATATTTTCATTCTCTCTATATTCATAACTATTTATGATTTTAGGTACCAACGTTAATCAGTTTCATCATTTGGTTAGAAAATAACAAAGATCAACCATTGGAGTCGATCAATCATTTACTTATCTGCACATACTTTCATTTACTTCTTCTTAGGACACATAGAACACAATGTTTAGTTACATAATAAACATTGCGACTTTCATTTGACTGGGAAGATAAACCGAAAAAAGAGAGTAGAAAACTGTGACCATATGCAGTTCAAATATAGGACTTAATCTGATTGTAGTCGCGTATTTTCAAGTATACTACTACACTACCATCACAAATTTTAGTGTTTCAAAAGTATTGCACTATAACAGAACAACTATTTTTTAGAGGTTGAAATGTCATGCTCTGAATATGTTGTTCTTTTTCTTTAGTTCCAGATCTGAGACCGAGACCAACTTTATCGCAGAAGTTGTTGAGACAATTAAACGTAAACTAGATTTAAAACAATTGAGTACTCCCGCCCATTTAGTTGGTATGGAGGCTCGAGTTGAAGTCATTAATTCGTGGTTGAATGATGAGAAACATAGTGTCATAGCAATTTGTGGTATGGGAGGTAGTGGCAAAACAACACTCGCCCAACACATTTTTAACTTAAACAAGCAAGATTTTAAATGTGGCAGTTTTATTGAAGTGAATGGAAAACAGCCTTATGGTTTGCTTGGGCTACAAAAACAACTTGTCAAAGATGTTTTGGGTGGAAAGGGAATAAATGTATCAAGTGTTTTTGAGGGTACACATAAGATTGAGGAGGTCTTACAAGTGAAAAATGCGCTTATTGTTCTTGACGATGTTGATCAGCACGAACAACTTAGCGCTTTACTTGGAACAAAGGCATTCCCTACACAAAGCAAGATCATAATAACAACAAGGTGTCTAGATGTAAGTGCATGGCTTGCTTCCATATCTTGGACATATTGGGTGTATGAAATCAAATTGTTGAATGATCTTGAATCACTAGAGCTCTTAAGCTGCTATGCCTTCCGATCCAAAACTCCTATAAAAGATTTCATGGAGCTTGCAATACAACTAACACAATATTGTGGAGGAAATCCATTGGCTCTTAAAGTATTAGGTTCTTCTCTCTTTGTCAGTGATAAAGACCCAAGGACAATAAATAGCATGATAGGAATTTGGAGAAGTAGAACGAATTCATTGAATTCATTAAAAGGAAATATCGATGGTAAAATCCAAGGTGTATTACGAAAGAGCTTTGATTCCTTACCACAACCCAGTGATAGAGAGTTGCTTCTACATATTGCTTGTTTTTTTGTTGGTGAATTTGCAAGTGTTGTGGAAACCATGTTGGAGGATGAATTATATGCAACATCTGGGATCTTCACCCTCATAAACCGATGCCTTATTACCATTTTACCCGATGGCAGACTAATGATGCATCAACTGCTTCAAGAAATGGGAAGACAGATAGTTTCTGAAGAGTCCAAAGATATTGCAAAACGTAGTAGAGTCTGGGATGATGTTGAATCTTATGGTGTGCTAAGAAAAGGAGATGTAAGATGCTATTTATGTCTATCCTTAAGCTTGTTCTCATTTCACAACCTCATATTTCATCTAGCATTCCCTAATTTCATGTCTTTCTCTATTAGGCTTCACATACAATTGAGGGTCTATCACTGGACATGCGAAAGATTGAGCAAGGGATGAGCTCGAAGGTAAGACAAATAAGTACATATTTTTACAACTGACGATATTTAATAAGATTTTCAGAGGGTGTACCTATTGGCACACCAATGTGCCTATATGCACACCAAACCCTAGTTGAATCAGGGTTTACCTACGCTGCGTATAGACCTATACGTAGCGTATAGGGTTACCTCTATACGCTGCGTATAGAACTATACTCAGCATATATAAACCATGGATTTCAGAGCCTTATCAATAATCATTGCATAGAAAACAAGGGTTTATATACGCTGCGTATATATGCTGCGTATATACGCAGCGTATATAAACCATCAGATTTTTTTTGGGTCATTTTGGTAGGTTTGAGGCATAAGTTTTTCACAAAGTTTATATACGCTGCGTATAGACCTATGCGCAGCGTATATAAAGGGTCAAAAAGACAATGTTACCCTTGTTTTTGGATGCGTATAACCCCCAATGCAGGCGTAAAATGGTCTTTTTTACTATACGCCGCATATAGCCCTCTATGTGGCGTATATATGGGGCAAGTTTGGTAAAAAAAAAACACCATTTTACCCTGCATTGGGAGCTATACGCAGCCAAAAACAGGGGTAACATTGTCTTTTTGACCCTTTATATACACTGCGTATAGACCTATACGCAGCGTATATAAAGGTTTTTTTAGAAACACTTATACATTATTAGTTTTAGTAAATTAATTTTATAAAAAAAAAGTTTTCTATTTTAAATAAATAAAAAATTAAGTATTTCTTACAAGCTTTTTTATAAAATATTAATCAATTTTATACGATAAACATCGTATCGTATAGGTGTAGTATAGGTCACACATTGACTTCGTATAAGCTTATAAGTGTGATATCGTATCATATAGGTGTAGTATAGGTCACGTATTGACCTCGTATAAGCCTATAAGTGTGATATCGTATCGTATATGTGTAGTATAGGTCACGTATTGACCTCGTATAACCCTATAAGTGTGATATCGTATCGTATAGCATAGTATATGTCCCGTATAGCTCCTTTATAGGCCTATTGGTGTGGTTTAGGTCCCGTATAAGCCTATAGGCATATACAAGACATATAGGAAACCTATACGAGACTTGTACTATACTATATGATACGATACGATACTATACGATACGATATAACACCCGTATAGGCCTATAGGTGTGGTTTAGGTCCCGTATAGGCCTATAGGTGTGGTTTAGGTCCGTATAGGCCTATAGGCATATACAAGACCTACAGGGAACCTATACGAGACTTATACTATACACTATACGACATGATACGATACGATACAATACGATATGATACTATAGGATACCATACAACACTGTATATAAACCCATAAAAAATCTGATGGGTTATACACGCTGCGTATAGCTCTATACGCAGCGTATACAAACCCTTGTTTTCTGTGCAATGATTGCTGATAAGGCTCTGAAATCCATGGTTTATATACGCTGAGTATAGCTCTATACGCAGCGTATAGAGGTAACCCTATACGTTGCGTATAGACCTATAGATAGCGTAGGTAAACCCTAAGTGTGCAGATAGCCAACCAAGGTGTGCAGATAGTGTGAGCCTTTTCATATAGATAATAATTGTCACACATCAATATGGGAAAAGAGTGTAATGTCTCCCAAAATTAAATGTGTTCTTCACAAATTATAGGAGGCATTTTAATCAAATCTATTTGCTAGTGCTTAGAAAACTTTAATAACACCCGTGCTTAGGGTGGATATCATTCTCTCATTTCTCTTTACCATTCAACCCTATCTATTGAAAAAAAAAAGGTTTGAGATTTAGCCCTTAGTGGTTTGTTGGGAAATAAATTTATTTTATTATTTGTTTTGTGGTTAAATTTAAGGATTTGACGGACAATGGTTACTTTTACGTATACATGGAAGAATGGGTGATTGGGTCGAGTGGGGTGATGGTCAAAACGGGTTTGGGTCATAATAGGTCTCTTTAAAAAAGGCTTAGATTGGTTTGGGTCAGACAGGGTCTTAATAAAAAGGGATTTGGGTCAAAATGGGTTAACGATCGATGTTCAAAAACACAAAGTTCCTTCAAGTACAACATGATAAAATCATAAAACTCTGAGCAATTGCTTAAATGAGTTACTAAATTAGAACATGTTAGATATAAAGCAAAATAGTAAAAAAAAGAGTAAATTACAAGTTTTTTCCTTTATGTTTGTATCAAATTGCAGGCGGTGTCCTTTGCCTTTAAAGTTGACAAGTTTTGTCCTTAATGTTTCAAAATCCTGCACGTTATGTCCTTCAGCCCAAACTCAGTCAGATTTTTTTTGTTAAATATGGTCATGTGCCTTGTACATGAGGGTATTCTTGTTATTTTACCTCTCCAGGGACTATTGAGTAAATAACTTATATCAAGGGATTAAATGTGTAAAAAGATTAAAGAATAAGATATAAATAAAAAACCTAATTAACTTCACTCTCTCTTCTCTTTCTCACTCTCTCTCAAACACCTCTCCGCTATCTCCCTCTAAAAACTCTGCAACAACCTCCAGCATCACTATCATCCTCTGGCTACCGCCACACCAACCACTACCGCCCTTTTCACATTTTCATTCGACGACACCTGCTGCAGCGACATCGCCGGAATCGCCACCAGAGACGCTAGTATTTCACTCGCTGGAGGTGTTAACTGAATCAGAGCCGGAGATTCCATCGAATAGGCTCTAGGAAGTGAGAGGCTCAACGGCGTCGGAGGATCGTTCGCAGGATGATTGTACATACCCAAATCCCAATTCTACCAAGAACTCATGATAAAGATAACAACTTTTACAAAACCCACAATAGAAAAAGTAACAAAAAAAAACAAAACTAATACGAAATTGAGGTCAATAATCCCAATTTTACCACAAACCATTCAGCCCTACACCTCCGCACCAGAACACCCTTACCCCATCACAAGCCCCAAACTCCACCGAAAATAAACATAATTAAAACATATTCAATAATATAAAAAAATAACAATTATCGGAAATGATGGGGCCAGACATTTGCAATTCATCATCGGAATTGTTGGTCCAAACATCGGAAAAATCATAGCATTCAACGGACTGGAGGGAGGTGTCGCTGGCCGAAGGGGATTCACAATTATTTGGGGTTGGATGGTGGTTTTATCGAGTAATTCCCACACTTTTCTTCTTCATCTACATACAATGATTCACCTTCTTCTTGGGTAAAAGTGGTTATGTCATTTCTTAGTTTTGCGGTCTTGGCATGTGGGAAGTAATTTGAAAGAAATATTTGGGCAAGGTCTTTCCATGTAGAAATATTTAGCCATGCCCTATCATGGTCTTTTAGTGAAAAAGGAAACACGCGAAGGCGAATGGCATCAGGTGTGACATTATGAAGCTTCAAGGTATCACAAATTTCAAGGAAACTAGCGGCATGAATATGAGGATCTTCATCGGGAAGGCTATGAAAAATGCATTAAGAATGTATCATGTGAATATCATGAGACTTGATTTCTAAATGTTTGGCATCGATGTTTGGCATAGCGATACTAGATCCGAAAGCATCAATGGATGGTTTTGAAAATTTTGAAGTGGTACGGTCGTGTGGATTAAGTGGCGCCGTCTTTGGACGAGATTTTCCTCTAAGTCTTTGATGGAGAAATCTTTTGGGTTAGGCAAGTAGTTTAGTTATACCCGAGCCAGAACACAAGTGTGACATTTGTGCCTTTACAACCATCATACATTTCCGAATAATTTTGAATCCAATGAAATCTTGTGTTTCATTCTCTGGAATTGTATAATTACATGTGACAATTACACATTTCAATCCTTGTATGATTTCGAACTATTAAGAGCTTTTCTGGAAGTTATACGTAAACTGTTACACAAACGTAATCAGTTTAACGCGACATACACTTCGGAAAAATGACATAAGCTAAGCATACCCTAAATACCCTTTACATAACTTAGAAATAAGTTTTGAAGGGTTCGGTATGGCAAAAACATGCTTATTTGATCATAGGGACTATTTGCGACAAACTGCGAAAGTCTGCCAATTCTCGTATTTCTTAATACGGAACACGTATGCACATCCAAAAATTTTTGTAATCATTAACATATTGTATTTTAGTGATAAGAATGCAAAAAATATCATTCGTTGCATAATTTCGGTCGTTTGAGCGTTCATCGTAATTAAGCGAAAAACGCGACCGTACAACCGAACGAACCGACATCCACGACATTTCCGGGAATAATTCAAGTCCCATATGCTTTAACGTCCTTATAAAACCTAAAATTTGGGTTAACGGGGGTTAAATGCGTCAAAAACACATAAATTCATGTGTAGAGGCCTGTTTTTTTCAAAACTTGAAACCTGATGTGAGCCTCTGGCGGGGGGCGAGAAACTAGCCTAAGTCTCTCGCGGGGTGCGAGAGACACCCAGTAACAGAATGTTTGTTTCAGCTGCACACCTTGTTTTGCAGCCATTGTTTTCATGCTTGTTCACCGAGATGAGTAACTTCCAAGCATGAAATCTGCTTCTAGACACTTGTTGCAATCTTGTAAAGCCTTGGAGAACACTCTTGCCACATGGCATGATCTAAACATTTCCAATTCACTATAAATAGCAAGGCATTTTGCTCAATTCATTGCACATTCCATCTTTCTTCACTCACCTGCTCTAATTGGAGTTGCTACCATATTTTGGAGACCTCCTACTGAGCATTCTTTCATCCTAGAACACGAGTAAGTGTTCTTCCTAGTCTTGTTTATATATTTCAGCTATTTTAAGCTGAAAGTCAAACAGTTTGACTACCGTTTGACTTTCGGTTTTGACCACTTTTGGTTGAAGTGAAAGTTCAATCGAACTTTGCAACGTGATCGTAATCACGAAGGCTATAATCCCTTGCGATTATACCTACTGATTACCACGTTTACTTGTCGAAGTGAGGAGTCAAAGTTTCGATCAAAATGCACAAATATGTGCATTTTACGATGGAACCATTTTCGAGTATCATAACACCAAGTTTTGATACCGAATCAGTTTTGCAACTTAGTTAAACATGTTTTGACATGTTTAACTCGTCACTTCTAGTTTAGTCCTTATTTAGGGTCGTAAGTCGAGCGGTTTGACTACCGCTTTGACTTTCGAATCCGACCCGTTTGATCGATCTTAGGATCCGACCAAACACATGTAGGTGACCATAGTTGTATATGGAATAACCTACTGAGATTATACCTTATGGTCACGTCGATTGGTTATTTATATGATAAGTCGTTTATATGCCCTTTGAAAATGACCAAAATGCCCTTTTTCGCATAAATTCATTTTAAGCATATATAATCAAACTTTTGACATATAAACTGATGTTATAACATTTTCAAACATGTTTGGGCATTTGAGACTTATCATAGGACATGTTTAACCATTCGAACACGCTTTTACGCAAATGACACGTTAAAGTAGTGTAAATTACCTTAACGGGTTATAACGGGTTAAAAGCACTTAGGATCCATTCCAAATAAGAATGTAGACTTTGTTAAACCATTTCATATGAATTCCAACACTCATTTGGTTTACAAGACCTCATTCTATCCAATTCCCCCGATTATGTACCGATACTTTAACATAGTTACCCGATGTGGAAAAATTAGGACACGTTTGAAGCCTTGTTATTTCACTTGATTCAAGGACTCTTTGCAATTCCAAGTGAGTACATAGTCCCCTCTTTTACGTTTTTCAAATGTTTTGGGGTGATTCATATGTGCCTATTCACTATTTTCATGATTTCAAAGCTATATAATTTTGCATACATAGTACTTATCCTTTAACGAATTGAAACCGTTACCTATGGCTTAAATATTGATTTTCAAAGTTTGTAAGACTATTGTTGGTGCGTATTTATACTTATACATTCATTAACAATGATCAAGCAGATTGGCAGTACGATATAGCGCTATAGGACTTGACACCCCGTTTCTTGTTTTAGGAAATGTCAGAAACCAAGTTTAAACCAAATAGATTTTGCCTTCGTGGTGAATCTATAATCACCAAAGTGTAGTTTGATACACTAAGGTTTGAATGTAGCCAAACGTCCACAATGTGTTTTTACAAAGGTTTTCTAATTAAGCCATAAAACTTATCTTTTATTGATTTCCAAAACCAAAGTATAGTTTGATATACTACAAAATCACAATTTAAGTATATTCCGATATACTTCCAAAGCATAGTTTGATATGCTACCAATGTGATATTGTTTTCCAAAGTATAGTTTGATATACTACCAAATCATAATTAAAGTATAATTCAATATACTTCCAAAGCATAGTTTGGTATGCTACCAATGTAATATTGTTTTCCAAAGTAGAGTTTGATATACTACCGATTCTGTTATTTCCTAAACCAAATTATATTTTGATATACTACCAAAGCCTAGTTTGATATGCTATTTTTAAAACCAAAGTATAGTTTGATATACTACCGATGCTTTCATTCTCAAAACCAAAGTATCTTTTGATATACTATCAAATCTCTTATTCGAAAACCAAAGTATATTTTGATATACTACCTATCCTATTATTTCAAAACCAAAGTATATTTTGATATACTACTTATTGTATTATTTCAAAACCAAAGTATACTTTGATATACTACCAATCCTGTTATTTCAAAGCCAAAGTATATTTTTGCATATACTACCAATCCTTTTTTATCAAAAAGCAAAGTATTTTAGATACCAAACTTTTTACAAGGATTCATGGCTATTTTTGAAAACATATATTCTTTTCTTAAAATATCCAAAGCCATGAATCTAAATCACAAAACCTACGTTACTCACATGCATTTTTATGCTAACGTTTTATTTTCACATATGTTTTCAGGCTCTATTATGTGATGATTGTTGACACATGCTATACATACGATGGACTCGTGCCTTAGTGACTTTAAAACTTGAAAGACAATTATTTGTACTTATTTGGTTTGTATCAAAACAATGAGTCTATTAATGATATAAAACAAAACTTCAACTACCATGTGTTGTGAAACAATGATTCTGTGACATGACTCCCCGACATTTCCGCCGCGGTTTGTTGTATTACGCAGTCGGGGTGTTACAACAAGATCATACACTACCCACAAAACAAAAGAAAAGATAGAAACAAAAGATGAAAAATGAACTTGTTAGTAGTCCAAAGTCTTTCTTAAATCAACTGTATCCCCAACAACAGCGTCAAAAACTTGATGTGTGTGTTTTAGTGTGTTGGTCTAGTTAATTTAATAACTCTAAGCACAATTAGGTGGGGTAACTTAATAACTTTTAAAACACGTTTATCTAGCTTTAAATTTATAAGAAATGATTATTATTTAGACTAACCACACCCAATAGGTAACCGTACCTATCGTTTGTAGTATTGTTTAAGTTAGAAGCAATTATTGAACCCAAAGGATATGTTTTTTAATACTTATCTTTAAATTGAAAACTAGTTGACTAATTATCTTTTGCTAATTTTATATTAAAAGCATAAAATAAAAGGAAGTAATAGAGAATTAGCAGAGAATATCAAGAGAACAAAGAGTATAGCTTTGTATCTTTGAATCCACTTGGGACGAATTATAGTTAAGTTATTGGTAAGTGGTGAGGTTAGTTAATTCAAAAGTCCGGCTCCTAGCTAAGGTTACCGACGAGTTTTACTAATTTCACAAATTATGACTTTAAGGTTAAAATATAATAGAGTCGGTTAAAGATAATTCATTGCCCAACCTTAGAAGAAGACTTTTTTTAAGGAGCAGTCCCTTAATTTTGGGTTAGTGATATCCAATTACTATATTTTCTTTTATAAATACTCATGGTTTGCGATCCTCTATAGGGCAATTCTTCTTTCTTCATTGAGGTGATTGATCTTTATTTAATGGGAGACGTTATAACAATAAGATATATATAAAGACGTGTGATTCCAGGATCCGGCGGGTTCGACGAAGCTTCGGTCCCGAAACGACATGTTTGATGCGATTATTACGACTAAGAAAGGAGTAGAAGATAGATAGAACACCGAGCAGTCAATTTCAATCTGGTCTTCATTGATTATTCAACGTTTACAGCACCGCGAGACCAGTTGGACAGCATGTCCCCTCTGGGAACCAAAAGCTTGTCCAAATGGAACCCCAAGGTTCCTATTTATAGATATCTGACACAATTTGGTCATCCGATAGGATTGCCATCCGATCCGGATGCACCTTTACAATATCTAAACCTGTCCAACTATCTCCTATTATATACAATATTCAACACATGCTCTATCTAACTATTCGCACAGTGGCAGACGTACGAAAAATGCACTAATAGATTCCCCCTCCGATGTCACTGTCGAATCGTCTTTAACACTTTGAAAACCTTGAGCCGTGTTTGAATATTCTGCAACTTCAATCAGGATCTTGAAATCTTACAACACGAGTTTCCCCTCGATTGATGATTCGGGTTTGCTTTTGTCATAGAATAAAGCATGAATTCCCCTGGAATAAATCTTCAGGTCTTTTGCACAGTTTACGACTCTCCTCCGATTTGCTAAACTGCAACCTTCACGAACATTCACCAACTTGAAACTAATCAATGCAGCATCTTCTGTTTCAACTTTAACCGCATCCAAGTTCAGTTTTTGATATTACAATGTAAGCACCACGATCTGCATTCCGCCTGCTTGATCTAAGAAAGTACAAAAACTCAACCGGCATATGATAGAAACTTCAAACACCCCACTGGTTAACTTCAAATTCGTGATTCCCCGTGAAGATCTGATATCCCGTTTACCATGATCCACGTTAACGAACCATAAGAATGACATATCCGTGTAAACGGTATTCTCCACAATCAACAAATCTTCATCGGGAAACAAATCATCTGGTAATGTAATCCGATCTCCGAAGCATTCATCCACAATCAGATTCATCTCCTCGGATAATCTAGATCTTAGAAGCCATCATCCACGATCACTCTCAGATCTCCGATGCTCGATCAAATATCAACACCGGAAATCTTCACTCACGATCAGATTCACATTCCCCCTGATAATCTGAAGTCAAAACTACCCGAATACTGTTGCAGTGTCACGAATTTCAAAAATACCGGAATTTCAACATACGACAGTGAAATTTTGATTCCCCCTAATTTTTGCAAATTCTGACGTCTCTATCACTGAATTCCCCCTCAAACTGAATTCAGTTTTCAATTCTCTTCTCCGAAAAACTTGACCAACCCAGAATATCACAATATTCACCACAATTGTCAGTTTTTCGTCGTTACGGATTTTACGTTTTGGCCCATAAATAGTCAGATACTTCAAAATATAACAATACTGCATCGGTATCCTGACTACCCCACTAATTTCCACAATCCGTGATCGCATCATCAAATATGTTCACTGAAGCCCCCGACGGTGTCCCCGAACAACCCAGCTTGGTCGTTAAAAACCTGAAAAAATTGACAATCACCAAATTTTTTCTGGAGACTCTCCTTGTCGTTGCGATCAAAAAATGCTTTTTTTAGGCATTTCTTCATCTGGTCGAATGGCATGTGTCGGATGGTCATCCGATCCGATTGCCACTTGATTGAAGGACATGATGGACAAACAAGTGTATGTGGATCGGATGGCCATCCGATCGGATTGTCGTTCGATTGAAAAGCAATTATCCTTCAACAATCCTTCAAGCAAGATAGTGATATGGATCGGATGGTCGTCCGATTGGATTGCAATCCGATCGGATTGCCATCCGATTGGAAATCTTCTAACAGCTCAAGAACACTCCAAATCACGTTTTTTCGATCCAGAATCTTTATTTGTGTGAATTTCATGATGAAACTTCACAGGATTGTTCGCGAGTCAATTCCGCACAGATTGATGTGTTCAATTCCAAAATCCATCCGTGAATCGACCTTTATTTTGATGAGTTTCTCTGTTAACGTCAAAACTCCCGTTTAACCCAAAATTGATGAGCTTTGGGTGATTTAACCGACTGTTAGATCGATTAAATCGGTACCGTAGCTCTGATACCAATTGTGATTCCAAGATCCGGCGAGTTCGACGGAGCTTCGGTCCCGAAATGATGTGTTCGGTGCGCTTATCACGACTAAGAAAGGAGTAGAAGATAGATAGAACACCGAGCAGTCAATTTCAATCTGGCCTCTATTGATTATTCAACGTTTACAGCACCGCGAGACCAGTTAGACAGCATGTCCCCTCTAGGAACCAAAAGCTTGTCCAAATGGAACCCCAAGGTTCCTATTTATAGACATCTCACACCATGTGGTCATCCGATCGGATTGCCATCCGATCCGGATGCACCTTTACAATATCAAAACCTGTCAACTATCTCCTATTATATACAATATTCAACACACGCTCTCTCTAACTATTCGCACAGTAGCAGACGTACGAAAAATGCACTAACAAGACATATACTATTTTAACATGGGTTCACTAACTCTTGGTCCGCGCCAAGTCTAACATATAGATCATGTTAGACGAGTCACAATACCAAGCTTTGGCTTATCTATGAAGCCTAGCATATAGATCGTGTAGACAAAAAATGATATCCTTGATAAACGAGGGCTGGTCACAAGATGAGTTTCCATAAATGGGTCAACCATTTCTCCAAGTTCGGATTTCCCTTATTAGTATATGGGTTGTTACACGCCATGAGTGTACTAACAAGCTTCACCACCCAAGGTTATCAACAACACCCACAAGATCAAAGACCAAAGCCGATCACAAGCTCGTTAAGGAAGAAGAAGAGTAAAAAGAATATTAAAGACACAACACACCACTTTGCCAATGGTTAAACATTTGATTCATACCAAGCTTGATCTACAACCCAAGCAACACAAATGGTTTTGCCAAGAATGGCCATGATAACCTATCTACAAACAATGATCATAGAGTGGATCATGATGGATCAAGTGTAAGATCAAACAACTTGAAGAAGGATTGTTGATAATAAGTTCTCTCTCTTAAACTAAGCTATTACAAATGTTTACTTGGAGTGATCTGAAACTCCTATGTGACCTCTAAAGAGTAGAGAGTATGTGTGTGAAACATGGAAGAGGAGTGGGTGAATTGGGATGGTGAAAATGGGCAGCCAAGGGTCTCTATTTATAGGCTGAGTTGGTGCAGGTGAGCATGGGTGTGCCTGGTGTGGTACAGTCGTGCCAAATTCTTGGCCCGACACTGGCTTGTCATTCTTGTCCTTTCCCGTACATTTTTTTGAGATTCAGTTATGAGCACAGGCGTGCTTGGGTAAGCACGACTTTTCTTGGATAGGTGTCCCAACAAGGCTTGAACATCTGGCATTCTTGTTGGTTCTTGAAGCTTCTGATATTTGTCTTATCTAAGCACGGGCGTGCATAGGTGTGCACGGCTGTGCCTCCACCTATCGTGGGATTTTGTTGACCATTCTTGTGTTGACTTGTTGACTTCATGCTCATGGGTGTTGTGCACGACTGTGCCCATAGGTTTGCATGACTGTGTCTATCTGGCAAATTGCTGATTTCCTTGAAATATTGTAATTTTGCCTCGTTTATGCTCGTTTTCGCTTCTTTTTATCCTGGGACCTTGGAAACTTGCCTTTGTCAAATTGGAATGATTTAGGTAGTATTTATAACTAAAAAGTAATAGAAGTACTTAGGATTAAGGGGTAATTATGTACTAATAATATATATAATTGGTGGCACATCAAATACCAACTCTGAATAGCCACTCGCGATTGAAGTGGGAACATATGATAAGGAGGAAATTGCTGAAATAAAACGTACTATCAAACGGTCGTCTAGGTGTTGTCCAGATGCAAAATACAAGAAATATAATTGGAAAGCCATCACAATCCATTTTACCTTATGGATTGGTCTATGAAACATGTTAGCCTACAATTGAACTGCTAATTGCTTGGAACAACAGTCAACAAATATCATATTGTTGACTTGAAGACAAATCTGTCTTTCGGGCAGGCTATATTATTATGACTCCAGTAGGGGACAGTAAACCCAACTAGACCCTTAACCTAACTGCAGCCCATACCCAGTCAAAGTCCTAGTCAAAAACCAATCCAGAAAGTAGCTAATTAGAATTAAGGCTAGTTGGTAAATGGGTAGTTGAAGTTTAAGAGTAATATCTATTTACATTTATTAATATCTATTGTTCTAGTTTGGAGAATGGTTTATGTTTATCTTATCTAAGTTGGCTCTCTATACCTTTGTTTTTGGAGATTCACCCATCCCGAATTGGGTCTTCTATCATTAATATTTCAGTTTCTAGCAATCAAATCTATAAATTATCTTACCCAAAACAACCCATTACCTTACAGTTATTACCCAAATAAACCCAAAAGTTTGTCTCCCTGACAGTTTTCCACCACTACTTTTAGGCCTTTACTTGTCAAGTTATTCACATAGGCAACCATTAATGGTACTGCCATTATGAAAATAAAACATCATTCAGATATCTCTTTCATGTGTTGATTTGCCTATTTTTTATGGAATAGCATTACTATAGTGCATTTGTGTCTCCTCTAGTGGCTGCCATTAAGCTAGTGTTTATTCTCTGTTACAAAATATTATACTCATTAAGTCACAGTTTACAAACTCTAGAGGATACTCATTTTTCCATTATTACCTAAATGATAGAGAATTTCTCATGCTGGGGAATTTACCTTGACTCGAGACGAACTTAGCTCTAGACATGATGTTTGCCAAATAATTTGCTTTTCGCTAAATTTGCAGGTATCAGCCCTTAACACCAGCTCATTCACAAATATGCACAAACTTAAATTGCTCCAACTCAAATATGTGAAACTCACTGGTTCCTACGAGAAATTTCCTGAATTACTATGGTTGTGCTGGTATGGATGTCCTTTGCAAACAATGCCCTCCGGGCTATTGACGAGTAGCTTGGTCTTTATAGATATGAGTTATGGACACATGGACATGTTTGAGGCTCCCATGGTACAATGATTTAAATCACTTGACTTTTTAGCTTCTCTATTTTATACAATGTTCATTTGAATATTCAATCATATGTTTAACATGTTATTCATGTAATAGGTTCTTAATTCACTGAAGATCCTATATCTTAAAGCCTGTGACAAACTTATCAGCATCCGCAATTTTCGTCGACTCCCTAAACTTATGGGCTTGAGCCTCCGGAACTGTAGCAATTTGACTCATCTTTGTAAATCTATAGGCGACCTTGAGAGTCTTGTTTTTCTCGATTTGACGGGGTGCACTAAACTGTGGAAGTATTTAAACCAACCGGAAACAATGATGCTTCTTAAACAGTCTTCGTTTTCCTTACCCCGGTCGCTTAACATGATGAAGCTCAACAACTGTGACCTGGAGTTTAACAATGATGTTTGCGTGGCATTCCATGCCCAGTCGTTCTTTACCCTGCAAATGGCGTATAATCCTTTTGAGTACCTGCCCAACAACATTGACATTACAATGCTTCGCAAACTCAACTTGTATTCTTGTCCAAACCTGAAGACTCTCCCAAGTATCCCAAGTACGCTAGAGGAGTTGCATATAGATTGGTGTACATCACTAGAGAGGGTAACATTCCAATCAGGTCGTTTCAGTCTGGTGGAGTTCGATTGTGAAGGTTGTTTCAAACTATCTGAAGTTCAAGGCCTTTTTAAATTAGTGCCCATAGAAAAAACTGATGAAGCAGACCCGAGTGGTATGCAATGGATCAAAGCATATGGAGATCAGAAGGTCGACCTAATTGGTGATGAGATTACCAAAGGCAGAATTTGGCATACCCAGGTTATCTCTTAATTCTTCAACTGCATGTATAATAATAACACCCATATTTGCAACTTGTGTAATATATGACTAACTGAATCTTATGTGGGGTAGATATTGTATGAATATGGTATCATGAGCACCTTTCTGCAAGGTATAAAGAATCAAAGCATCCCAACATATGAGTATAGTTCGTCACCCGGTTCCATATCCTTTCATGTTCCTTTGCATAAAAAGAAACAAAGAATCCAAGGATTAAATGTAAGTTGCTTATATAGATCATCAATATCAAAGGATAAAGATAAGTGGCTTTTGTTGGCCAAAATCAGCAACATAACCAAGGGTCTTACTTGGGTATACAACCCTATGGTGTATGGCAAACCAAGTGTTGATGAAGATGTTGTGTGGTTAAGCTACTGGCCAATTGGAAACACATTAGAGGAGCATGATGAAGTCCATGTGGATATCTTCTGGGAGGATGAAATGATGATAGTAAGCCATTGTAGTGCTAGCGTTGTGTATGTAGATGAAGAAGAAAAGTATGTGAATTACTCGATGAAAGAGGAAGAAGTGATTGGAGGAGATCTATCTGAATTCGAGGTGACAACAGGAGGCTACTATCTTTGTCGACGTGATTTCTTTGGTTCAAAGACCCAGTATTGGTTAAAATGGATGTTTGGTGAACACATTCACTATCCTGGTATGTTTCTAATGGAACTGTTTATAGATGTTTATAGTTTGATATTAAGATGAAAATAATGACAAAGAAACTAATATCACAAATTCTGACAGATTCACAAAGATGGAGAAAAACTCATCAGTCAGTGCAATCTAGGATGTGGAAAGATTATTCTCTAAACACCTATCAGACAGTACGTATATACCTTAATCTTTCTTTTTCGCATGAATGTCAATTATATATTTCTGTGATACAACCAATATTAATATGTCAAATTTTTTTATTAATGAAATATATACAAAATTTCTGTTTGACGTAATTCTTTAATTCCAACATGTTAAATGACTTGGTGATTCTTGTTAGACTTTGTTATTAATTTTGTTTGTTGTTTGATCATATTTATTTGTTTACATTTCAGACAATTGAGTTGGGAGTTAGCTTTAATAGTGAAAGTGATATCGACAAGATAGAGAAGGCGGTATCCGGTATTGTGGGTGTTGAATCTGTATCTGCTCATAGTGAAATTGGTAAACTAGTTGTCAATGGATATCTTGACCCTCTAGAAGTTGCAAAATGTGTGAGAATTTGACAACTTGGCGGTAGAGATCTTATCTGTTAAACACATCATGGATTAAAAGGTAAGTTTTAAAGTCCTAACATGCATAAAGTTGACAATTTCGTTTTAAATTCCGGGTACATTACAAGAGGCATTCACTAAAATAAATTGTTAATTAACTGTATAATTTGTCCTTCGTTCTTTCATTTTTTAACTAAAATAAATTGTTAACTAACTGTATAATTTGTCCTTTGTTCTTTCAATTTTTAACTATGCCATTTTTTTCTTTTAATATTAACATGTGTTTAGAGGCTACAAAATTGTGTGACTTCCATAAATATTAACCCCACCAAGGCGGTGTCTGCGACTACTTCTCAAACAACTTACGTAATATACAGTCAAAGATAATCTACCTACGGAAAACAATAACTTTATGTTAAGTTAAGCTTGTAATATTGGATATTATAAAATAAGTAAATGTACTAAACCATGTTAATGCAAAATGCAAAACATAACTCATACTAAACCGTTCATATGCAGATTGATAAAAATCTTTACATGAACAAAGCAAGTTGGACTTGCAACCTCGATTCAGTGGGAGTATCTAGATGATTGGGTTGAGTTTTTTCGATTTGGATCATGTTATGAACATAGAAGACCCGTCAGAAGGAGTTTTGAGGCTAGAGTCTCTGAGACCACCTTCGAATTGTGAAGTCGATGAATTCTATACATTTATCTGTAACATGTATACGACATGTATGTGTACGATGTACTAGAATATATTTGCCTTCCTTGTAATAAAGTTGGGGGTTTAAATAGTCAATTTTAGAAGACAAAATAATGATTTTAATCAGTTGATAAATTACCATTTTGCCAAAGCAGTAAAATAATTAAGGGTGTGCATATTTACACACCTTAATGCCTATTTCCACACTCTTTAAGACGCCTCGTATAGGCCTAGACGGGGCGTCTAGGGCCTTTAAGACGCCTCGTCTAGGCCTATACGAGGAGTCTAGGATTTTTGCCTCCGACCAGCAACTGAACCACGTACAAGGTCAAATCAGTCACATCAAACGGGGCGTCTAGGCCTATACGAGGGAGCAATACGATAGAGAAAGACGCCTCGTCTAGGCCTAGACGGGGCGTCTTGAGGACTGATTTGACTATGTGTCTGGCATGCGACATAAAGTAATATCGGGCGTCTAGGGCTATACGAGACGTCTATGTTTGAAATAAATAGTAACAAATAAAGAATTCTTCAACCACCCAAGACCACTTCTGCTTCTTTCAACCGAATTTTTCTTTTGCTTCTTCTTTTTATCACTTGTGAGGTGCCGAAATGTCATCATACATGGACGACAACTATGTCTTTGGGCCGTATTCTAGCGAGTCATGAGTGCCCGAAAACGTTCCGGTAACAGTTATTAGCTTAACTGTTTTAATTACTTGTTGTTTTAATTAATTATTACTAATGATGATACCGTGTTTTGGAGGAGTTTGGCGTTCCCGATTCTAACGAGCAAGAGGAGGTTTTGTCTAGTGTACAAGGAAAACAAAACAGAACGTTTCTAGATTTGAACACGCATCCTCCTGTTGATGAAACATCCCCTATAGATGACTCATACCATGCTGGTGAACCAAGTTATCCGACGCAACAAGGGTGTTCGGATTATGGATACGGGTGTGAATCTTCTTACCTGCAACGACACTATCCTGATGGATACGGAGGAGACAGTGGTCATTGGCAATTCATTTCCCCGAGTAGTCCTTATGTTCAACAAAACTACCCGGACGTTGGAGGATATGGTGGATATGGTGGTAAGGCAGCCCCCATCCCGGGTAATCCGTACTTAAAAAAACAGGTATCAAATTTATTTAGTTACGTTAGAGAGATTATTTGTTATTATTATTGTTATTATTGTTAAAATTGTTATTATAATTGTTATTATTATTGTTGTTATTATTATTATTATTATTATTATTATTAATTGTAATTATTAGTATTCTTATTATTATTAATTGTTATTATTATTAAAATGTGTATTATTATTATTGTTATAATTGTTATTATTATTGTTATTATTATTATTGTTATTATTATTATTATTATTAAAATTTGTATTAATATTATTATTGTTAGAATTGGTTATTATTATTGTTCTTATTATTATTGTTATTATTATTAATTGTTATTATTAATATTCTTATTATTAAGTGTTATTATTATTAAAATTTGTATTGTTGTTGTTGTTGTTAGTATTCTTATTATTATTATTATTATTATTATTATTATTATTATAACTTTTATAATAATAATAAAGAATATTATTTTTAGTATAATAACTTTCATGATAATAATAAATATAAAATGTAACCTAACCTAAGCTTGTCGATGTTACAGGTTTTCAACTCTCTAGATGAACTAAAGAAATGGACGCAAGAAATGGCAAATACGGATGGTTTCGTTATTGTCACCCGTCGATCAAAGAAAATCGGGGGAAGGACCAGGAGGGTATGGCTTGAATGTGACCGTGGTGGTGAGTACCATATTACAGCAACAGTTAGAAAACCTGGAAGCAAAAAAAACTAGTTGCACAACAAAATACTTGTGGCCGACCAAGAACAAAGCAGGTACAACAAAGGTTGGACGAGGCCGCTCGTATAGAAGAAGTAAATACACAGCTCGTACGTTCCGTCACAGGTCTCTCAACAGTCGGTTATAAGGTCTCTAAAACCCAAAGCGGGCCGAAGCCATTCAACGAGTTCTAAAAAGAAAGAGATACGAAATGATAACGGTCTTCCGTTAATAATTAGGGACGAGGACGTGGCAATCATCAAACAGTTTAAGTCTGCCCTTCCGTTAGTGTTTCACCCGCACATCTCGTGCATACAAGATGTGAGGTCGGACGGTCATTGTGGGTTTCGGTCTCTGGCTGTGGGCTTAGGTATGGGAGAATGTTTATGGGGGCACACTCGAAGAGACCTTGTCCAAGAAATGGATCAGAACGAATCGACATGGTTCCCAAAATTTGAAGCATGGGATGAAGGATATTTTAACAGGTATCGTGAGGGCCCAATTTGGCATTCAGTGTCCGATTGTCCCCCGAGTCACTAGATGGACTTCCCCCATGCAGGGCATCTTATTGCACAAAGGTACCGTATTGGGGTGCACCTGTTAAGCATCGATGAGAGTTCCAGTTTCTTCCCAATATTGAGTCCTCCAGCTGATCAACAACCACTATTTGTAACGCTTGCACATGTTAACGATAACCAGTTCATATATGTTAAGCTGGAAGGGGATTATCCAATGCCACCAATAAACAGGCTATGGTTGACATACCGAAGACCATATGTGGGACAATGGGAAGATATGTACATACCCCGTCTAGAATGGTATACATTGATAAGGAATCCGCCACCAAACTCGAACCCGAATCTTAATTACATCGACAGTGATACAGAAGAATGATTTTTGTAATTAATAGAATTTTTTGTATTAATTTATATGATTATAATTATTCTTATTGTAATTAATAAGATTTTTGTATTAATTTCTAGAATTTTTGTAATTACAATTGCATAAAACAATTTAATTACAAAAAAATAAACATATATGCCTCGTACAGGCCTAGACAGGACATCTATTATATTCCAAAAGACCATTTTACCCCTGAAATGCCCCCAGTATAGTCGTAATTCAGGGGTATAAAGGTCATTTTCTCAAAACCAGACGCCTCGTATAGGCCTAGACTGGACGTATATACTGAGCGGCAAATTTGTTTTGATTAAATTTTGGATATTTAAACGGGACTTGAAGATTTACCATTTTACCCCTGAAGTGCCTCTAGTATAGTCCTAATTCAGGGGTATGAAAGTAATTTTACAATTAGCAGACGCCTCGTCTAGACCTAGACTTGTCGTTGATCAGTGCATTTTACGTATACTTTATTGAATATTAATTCGAGTATAAATGCATTAATATTAATCTAAAACTTATTACTTTAATCATTTTCTATCTTTTTATAGGTTTTAGTTTTAACTAGAAGATCGACCTGCCCGCGTTGCGGCGCGGGCTAGGAGATTCGCAAGGAGACCATCTCCTTTGCATCCTTTCCTAGATAATAAGCTTATGCAAGAACTTTGCTGGTCGAATCTCAACACTTACATGTACCATTGCAGCATTGCAATTTTTGTAGAAACAAATGCATGAACTAAATTTGAAAAGAAAAAAAGATGTAGGATTCTTTGGCTGACGATCAGCCATTGGACAAAAGACAGAAAAAGTGGTGGCGATGACGACAAACAACCTCGCAAATGACAGCTAACACTACTCTGTCAAACCCCTTAAATAACCTGCTAACCAACTGTCAAAAGACCATAACTACCACAAAGTGTAAACAAAGTGTACTTATGAACATGTTCTTATCTTTTAGGTTCATTTGGACCGACATGTGTACATAATAATCATCTACAATAATTAATACAAAATAACTAAATAGATCGAGTGTGTGTCTATACCTTCCCACTCATAAGTCACAACCAACTCGTATGCCTCTACCGACTGCTCCTAATTGGTGTTGAGCCGCTTGACCAAAACTAAGACCCGAAACAGTCTCCGATTCGAGTCGAAAGTTTCCGATAGCTTCAAACGAAGAATTACCGTTACCAAACACCACCAGAGTGTAGAAAGCGCCAACCACCACCTTAAACAGACACTTTAAAGCTTGATAACAACAAAAAATAAATACCAAATATGACCGGATAACAGAACTGTCAGAACAGGTAAACCAAACTCACCTGAATGCAAGTTAGGACTTTGGAGTCATCGGAAAACACCTTTGCCGTTGGAAACCGAACTCAAACATCACCAATCCTGTAATTACACAACAATTCAGGACTTCAAAGACACAACGAAAAATCTATCAGTACCTTGCTATAGCAAACAAATTCCATATGTACGCACATAAACAAATAAATAACTACGTTTATTGGATAGATGAAGTCACATACATAATAACAAAAAGGACCAATTAGAAGTTTGAAGACAAGCGGGAGTTTCACTGAAGGCAAGAAAATAAGTAATGTTCATGAATCTTTATAAGCTGGCAGCTCGTAATTTTAGTCTTATTTCACACATATAAATAAACTTTAATTAATATGTATTTAATAAATGTAACATCATCTTCAAGGGGCCGTCCGTGAGGCGCTAGCGGGGTGAGGTGGAAGAAAGAGGAGAGAAGGCGGTGGAGAGGTCCTTGCCTTCAAAGAGTGACGTAGTGGTACCTATCTAAGTGCATCTATGAGAGGTTTTCTGTAAGGCCATGTGTAGTCATAACGCCCCTTTGTGGGCGTTATGCGACACGTGGCGCGCCACGTCAGCGTGGGGCGTTATGGGGCCTTATGCATATTAAGCCCATAGTCATAAAGCCCCTGTCTAATCATTACTCAATTATTAATTTCTAGTTTTTTATAATTATTTCCTAACTTTATAAAATTAAAATTCATTTCATTAAATTAAAAAACATTACACTAAAATAAATAAAAAAAACATTACACATAAAAAAAATACAGTAACCTAAAAAAAAAAAAAAAAAACGGTTCGAAAAAAAAAAAAAACGGTTACAAAAAAAAAAAAAAGTTGGACTAAAAAAATAAAAAAAACATTCAAAGATTAATCTTCTTCGTCTTCGTTCTCTCCTTCTTCCTCTTCGTTTTCTCCAGCATCCAAACCTACGTCTTCAAAGTTCCCGTCTTCGAATTCCTCAACCTCTTCTTCCTCGGAATCTTCTTCGTCTTCATTGTTGTATCCAATTGGGCGAATCGCCCAAGCATGCTCAACCAAATCTGCCTTCAACGTGTTATGTATGTCCCTAGATCGCAATAGTTGAGCATTTGCGAGTCTCTCTTCCATTGTTGTTTGGGTTCCTTCGACTAAATCTTCCGGAATGTAGTTTTGGCATATCGCTTTTCCATCATCCTCAATGATCATATTATGCAAAATGATGCAAGCATACATGGCCATTCGTATTCTATCCTTATGCCACATGCGACAAGGATTTCTGATAAAATGCCATCGTTGCTGTAGAACCCCAAAACACCTCTCGATATCCTTTCTCGAAGACTCTTGTAATTTTTTAAAATACTTTCTTTTTTCATCGAACGTTTCAGAAAACGTTTTAACAATAGTCGAATACTCCGGGTAGATACCATCGGCCAAGTAGTAGCCATGCTCGTAGTCGTTCCCGTTTGCATGAAAACCGGCCTTTGGTATAGTTCCAGAAATGTAGCCCTCTATTAATGGTGAAGCCTCTAACGTATTAATATCGTTAAAACACCCGGCTACACCAAAGAAGGCCGACCAAACCCAAAGGTCGTATGACGCAACAGCTTGTAATACCAAAGTTGGCCCTTTTTGATCACCCTGTGTATGTTGACCTCGCCATGCGGTTGGACAATTATACCAACGCCATTGACGACAATCCAAGCTACCAATCATGCCGGGTATTCCATGCTTTTCTAGATGCACCTCATATATTTGTTGAAGGTCGTTCCAAGTGGGATTTCTCAAATAACGTTTTCCATATAACTGGCATATACCTAAAATATAATTTAATATATAAAAGTTTTACTAGTAAGTTACTAAAAAATCAATATATAAAAGTAAGTAAATAAATAAAAGTCAATAAAAAAATACCATAGCAAAAATGTTCCAAGCAATCTCGGGTTGTTTTCTCCGCCATCTTCAAGTACTCGTCGTTGATGTCGTACGTGTTTCCGTATGCTAATACGCGTAACGCGGATGTGACCTTTTGAATTGAGGTGAAGCCTAAATACCCTCGCGCGTCCATTCTTTGCTTAAAGTAATCATACGTATTTTCCAAATCATTAGAAATGCGCAAAAATAACCTTTGGCTCATACGAAAACGCCGTCTAAAAACATTGGGTCCGTGAACCGGTGTCGCATCAAAATAGTCTCTCATCAAACGCTCGTTCGCGGCTTCACGATCTCGCAAGATATAGGTGCGCCGCAAGATGGGTCGTGGAGGGGGAGTAGGCCGAACGTGCTCAAGTGCTTGCATCATAAAAGTAGACACACTCGTAACCGCTTCTTCCTCCTCCGCGTCTTCTTCGGGCGAAAAAAATCTTCGGTAAATATTGGTGAACGAGTCTTCCGACGGGGAACCCATTTTTTTGAATAAGGTGAGAGTAGCTTCAACACTTTTTAAAAAATATAGAGAGAATGAGAGTTGGAATGTATTGATTTGTAAAAAAAATGGAAGAGTTGGAATGTATTTATAGTGTGAAAAATAAAAAAAATGAAATTTTTTTTTTTTTTTAATAAATATGACCGTTTGTCAACGGTCAAAATCCAAAACACAAATCGATAGCGCCGCGATAATGGTCGCGCTCTCAATTTTTTTTTGGGCATAGCGCCCTTCGTCCCGGTGTGGGCGGCGCCATCTCGGCGCTATGTGGGTTGGTCGCGCCCCACTACGCAAGGTCTAACAGAAACTTACAGCAATGGCAATGGATTCATGATTTTTTTTATTTTTTATTAGATTAGACCAGCAATAATTCATCAGGATGAATGATATTACTAAACACCTAAACTAATAAATAAATACTACATATTAGAAACCTTGATTATTAGAATCAATAAGCATAGTACTTCAAATATGCTTCACAAAGCATGACAACATAAATAAAATATAATAGTTGAAAGAAAAGAATGTGTAACCATACTGAAAAGGATGAAACATAATTAATACAAGAATATGGATTGTCGTTGAGATGCCTAAATATGCCTAAAGAAACGGTCACTGGGGACATACATTTCCGTTATTCCCCTCCCCCTCCACCGCCTCCGTTTGTCCCTTTTCCAGATTCAGCGTCGCATACCACCGGCTTGACATCTTTCTCCCCTGTTACACCCAATTCAATAACCAAAATTAAAAAAAAAAAAACACAGACACATACTCAGTGGCATCATAGCCACCGGCGGTAACCGCCATCTTCGTTCGCCGTTTATCTTGTAGCATACTTCATTTCCGTTTCGATTAGCCCTAAATCTGATTCCGATTGGAACCGGTTACATATCATAAACCCTAGATCGATAACCATCTAACCTGTATTGTATCGCGTCGACCATAACAATGTACGTAACGATGCCGCCTCTCCCTCCCTCTGCAGATTTGAAGATGGTTGCCACTAACTAAACCACGAATCGTCACCTTAAACCGCGAATCGTCACCGCAGATCGTCGCTGGAACCGTAGGGATTCGCCGGAAAACTGTTGGCCGGCTCCCCTTTTCACTCAGTCTCTCTCTACATTGTGTTTTGAAAAAAAAAAATGAGCATACAAGACAACGTGGGTAGACCATTAGAGTATCACAATAACATCAATGTACAACAAATTAAGCTAATAGAACAACATCCAACATAATAAGCCTATAAAGCACATGGTACAACATGTATTGCAAGAAAATGATGCAAATTAGAAGTATATATAATGGCTTTAAAGGATATAATTAATAAAAAAAGGAGCTCATTGGTAAAATAATCCACACACTAAATGGAGTAAACAAGATTGAAGTTAAATACACATTATTATTATTATTATTATGTTTATGTATTTATGTTCATTCAATTTAGTGTCTTGTGTATTCAGAGGATAAATGCAATTATGTAAATGTGGAAGATGGGCCATCACAAGAAAATTCAAAGCTCACGTGGACTTGGGAAAAAGGAAAAAACAATAGTGAAAGGCATTAACTAATTGAATTATCAATAACAGTCCTCAGGAAAGTGGTGCTAGTGGATTAAGGGTGTTATCTCGTCGGCTAGGGCTTCGGTTTTGGTTAACGGTTCTCCAACGTTTGAATTCAAATGTCATAAGGGTATGCGACAGGGAGATCCTATTTCTCCGTTTCTTTTTGTCATTGTTATGGAAGCTCTATCATGCATGATTAATAAGGCTTGTGATTTGGGGATCCTCAAAGGGGTTAATCTTCCCAGCGGGGGCCCGTCGGTCTCTCATTTATTTTACGCGGATGATGCGATAATCATGGGGGATTGGAGTAGGGAGAATTTAAAGAATGTTGTGAGAATCTTGAGATGCTTTCACGTGTGCTCAGGGCTCAGAATCAACTTGGGTAAATCTAATTTATTTGGGGTTGGTCTGCAGCCAGCGGAGGTGATTGAGATGGCAGAGGTGGTCGGTTGCAGAGCGGAGTCCTTTACAGTTGGGGCAAACATGAACCGAATTTCAAATTGGAGACCTGTTTTTGACGTTTTCGAGAAACGCCTTTCGCTTTGGAAAGCTTCTACTCTCTCGATTGGAGGTAGAGTCACCTTGTTTCGCTCAGTTCTGGAAAGTCTCCCCACCTATTTTTTTTCTCTATACCGTGCCCCAGTCAAGGTAGTGCAGGATCTGGAAACCCTCATCAGGAAGTTTCTTTGGGGAGGCTCTTCGGAGGTCAAAAAGGTGCATTGGGTAGCATGGGACAGGGTTGCGTCTCCAGTTAAGATGGGCGGTTTAGGCTTCAATAATCTTAAGGATGTGAACATAGCTTTGTTAGCCAAATGGGGATGGAGGTATAAAAACGATCAAGATAGTTTGTGGGTGAAGGTTGTTAACGCATTGCACAATGGCAACAATGATTGGGATTTCCTGCCAGTAAAGAAGGCCCTCGGTGGGGTCTGGAGCAACATAGTCTCGGTCATTAAGCGGCCGTTGAGTGACAGAGTGCCCATTCGGAATCTGTTCAAAGGGGTGGTCGGTCAGGGAGATAAGATATTATTTTGGCTTGACCCTTGGTTGTTTGATGTCCCGTTGAAGGATAAATTTCCAGCGCTGTTCCACTTGGAGATTGTGAAGAATTGTAGTGTCTGTGACCGGATCGAGGGTGATGGCCTTTGGCTCTGGAGGCATGACCCGGAGTCGGCAGACGAGGTGGCTGAATGGCAGGAGTTAGAGTCTGTTTTGGCCCCGGTTTCGTTGTCTTGTGGCCCGGATAAGTGGAAGTGGACGGGGTGCGGTTCTAAGGAGTTCTCGGTCGCGGCTGTGAAGCAGGTCTTGGTTTCTAGACGTGATTTTAGCAACCGGTTTGTCATGGAGTGGTGTAATTGGGTCCCTAAAAAATGTAACATTTTTGCTTGGCGTGCGGTTTTGGATCGTATCCCAACGGTTGAAGCTCTTGAAAAGAGGGGGGTGTCGGTGATTGATGACACATGCAATTTCTGCAATGAAGGTTTAGACTCGGTGACACACATCTTCACGGCTTGCCCGGTAGTGTTGGGAGTTTGGGAAAAAATCAGTTTTTGGTGCAGGATTTGGAACTTTTTCATTTTTTCTTTCATAGACATTCTGGAGATTCATAATCTGGGCGATAAAGGGAAGGCGGAAAGAGAGGCGGTTCACGGTATCATTCTCACATCTTGTTGGGCTCTGTGGAAGGCGAGAAATAATCTGAGGTTTAATGGTTTAAAGTGTAGTGTTGAGGAGATTTTTAGCAAAATTAGAGTTGTTAGTTTTTTTTGGTATAAGTATAGAGCTAAGAAAGGTAGTTTCGATTGGGGGGATTGGTGTAAATTTGTGAATATGTAGTGTTGTCTTGTGGCCGTCCCGGTTTTCGGGTTCGGTGGAGTTAATGAAGTTCACGTTTCAAAAAACAAATCAATAAACACATAATATCACATACATAATTTTGCGTCGATGCTGTGGACGTGTATTAGTTTGTGATGCAAATGTCAGAATATATGGTGATTTTTTCCTTGAGGGATCTCATTGAAATTCATAACCATTTGGGAGTGGAAGGAAAGAAGAAGGAGGTCCTTAAAGGTCTTATTAGAATTGGTTGCTGGGCAATTTGAAGAGCGAGAAATAATGCTAGATTCAAGAATAAGAAGGTAAAGTTAGAGTATATTTTTGGTGAGGTTAAGAAGTTTGGATTTTTGTGGTATACGTCTAGAAACAAAGGAGTTGTTACGTCTTGAGATGATTGGTGTAAATTTGTAGCCTGTTTTGTTTTTTTGGTTGCCTCGGTTTGAGACAGCTTGTGTGTTAATGAAGTTTACCTTTAAAAAAACATACATATGTTTGGCGGCAGGCTAAAAAGTAAAGAAATATAACTATTGGGATGACAAAATCAATCATCATCACGTGGACTAGAGGGAGCGGGCCGACATCTTGGACTTGTGGTGGACATTATATTTTCTTATCACATATCACAATATAAAAGGGGGGTATCGCATGAAAAGAAAGAGATTGGTTCGACGGCGGAAGAGTTGATGCAATTTTGGAATGACAATCGAAGCGGTAACGACAACTATGCGCGGCTAGGCTCTTCGTAGCTTCCTCTAGGCGGACGGTTCAGTTAGGTTTTTACGTTTCTCGGTTTATACTTAGGTTTGGATGTACTTTTGACTTTGACAACGTTGTATGAATACATTAATGTGTTGGTTTATTTGAACTATTTGCATGTGTTTTGAGTTCTTGCTTTACAACTTGTTCGGTTGATGACAAAAACCTAGTAACTTGTTGGGTGACATAGAGTAGGTTGACTCACGCTAGTAAATAGGGTTAATCAAATTATAAAAGATCTGATGACAAAGACCTATTTTTTATTACCATATTAAATTAACCAACTTTCCAGCATCATGTCTATGTGATGGCCAATCTATGTGATGGCCAATTAACTGAGTAAACTTAGTTTTGTGAAACCTAGAACCTGAAGTTTGGAGGAAGTTACGTTTTATAAATCTGATATTTTTTCTTGTAGTTAGTTCTTTTTAGTTTCTTTCAAATTAATCAAAACCCCCAATTTTAGATTAGTAGTAGTTAATTAAATAATTTAGCTAAACACTTACCACATATTCCCCCGGTGGATACGATAACCTGTAGTTAGTTTTATAAATAGTTTTTTTTTTAGTTTCGCATCATATCTACGGGCCGTCTAGCCCAATTACCCTTTTTACCCCTGAAATGCCCCCACAATATGCCTAATTCAGGGATTAAATGGTAATTAACCCTTTTAAAAAGATTCTGTTGAAATGGTTAATTACCGTTTTTGTAACATCCTAAAATAAAATAATATATATATATATATATATATATATATATATATATATATAAACACACTTAACGTAATTGAAATCTTGAGAAATATTAACTAGGAATATTTAACCTAGTTGATGATAAGTTGATTAGATAATGAAATCCTGAATTTGGATCTTGTTAATAATAAAAAATAAAAAAAAGATAACTAAACTTGAGGGACTAAAATAGTCAAGTAGGTAAACTTGAATTCTTTAAATAACAAGACAAAACACTGCACACTTACTTATGTGTGTGTGTATGCGTGACCAGAGCCAAAAGGAGAACCCCAAACCCTTCTTTCATTAGATTGATCAAATTGAAGGGCTAAATGGGATTGTTTTCGGTGCATGAGTCAAGAAATCTAATCATCCATACATAACTAATCTAAGGTAAGTTGAAATTTCAGTTTTGGTGAAGTTTGATTTTGGGTGAGACTTGGGTAATTGAAATTCTTGAAAGATCTTGATGTTATGACCTGAGAAAGGTGTAATCTAAGTGTAGGATTATAATCCTAACTGAAAATTTGTTGTCAGTATATGTTATGATGAGTAAATTGAACTTGATAAATTAGGGATTCTTGGTTAGTCAAGGTTATTATTGAATCAAATTGACTAGCTAAGTAACATGCACATATGGTGCTTGATGAAATGCCTAAAAGAATTGCCAAACCTAATCAATGAGCGAAAAATGTTGATTTAACCTGAGATAATGTTTTTGGCAAATTTATATGCCTTAGTTATGGCCGGGAGGTTCTAACAACACTTGACTTGTATACTATAGGCAACAAAAGTGAAGCATCGGGAAGTCAAGCCGGTGCGAATACTCGTCTAAAGGGAAAGCTCTAAGGTATGTAACTCGTTACTTCGTAAGATTTATTTTTGTCTTTGTAATGATTTATGTATGATAATGAGACAACACTTGATAAAGACCGGCTCATGAAAAAGTGATGGATTTCACCTAAATGAACCGAATGAACAATAATGGATGACAATATGTTTGGGTTGTCTTGAAGTGATGGATTTCACATAAACAATCCATAACGGGTCAAGATGAAAATGCGCATAAACCGGGTAATCGTTGCGTAATTCATGAAAGTTAAGAATCCGGGTGGAGGATTCTGGTTTAATAATGTAGGTAAAGGTATTACGATCAATTAGAAACAAGTTTCAAGCTAAACGGACAAATATCGGAAAAGTTACTCAACATTTTCTAAAAAGGGAAAAATGGGCAAGTTCTGTAACCCATACAGGTTATTTGGTCATCTGGTTTATCAGTTGTCATAACCCAGACAAGTTATTTAGTCATTTGGGTTATCAGTTGCCATAACTCATACGAGTCACCTGGTCATCTGGGCTATCAGATGTCATAACCCATACGAGTTATTTGGTCATCTGGGTTATCAGTTGCCAAGTCATCTGGTCATCTGGGTTATCAGATGTCATAACCCATACGAGTTATTTGGTCATATGGGTTATCAGTTGCCATAACCCAGACAAGTTATTTAGGTGTTGTTTGTTTTTTCAGAGGTAAAAGGTCTGCAGTCTGCGGACCACATCTGCATACATCTGCAGGAGAAGAGGTGGACCAAATGTCTGGAGTCTGCAAGTAGAAGAGGGTTTGTTTTTTTCTACAAAAACCACTTCACACACACAATACACACAACAGCTCTGCCTTGAACTCTCTCTCTCTACAAACTCTCTCTCTACAATCTGTCACCACCACCTCCGCCATCACACCACCGCCAACACACCACTGCCAATGGAATATTGGTCGATCCAACGAAAATAGAAGCAGTTTCGAAATGGAACTCTCCGAAAAATCTTTCGGAGATTAGAAGCTTTCTAGGACTTGCGGGTTACTATAGGAGATTCATCCAGGATTTCTCCAAGATCGCCTCACCATTAACTAAACTAACCCGTAAGGATGAAAAGTTTATTTGGAATGACAAACAAGAAAGGGCGTTCCAAATGCTCAAGGGGAAGTTGACTAGTGCTACGGTATTAACTTTGCCAGATGGCACAGACGATTTGGTAGTATACTCGGACGCATCACACCTAGGTCTTGGGTGTGTACTTATGCAACGGGGCAAGGTAATAGCCTACGCCTCGAGGCAATTGAAAGTTCATGAAAAGAAATATCCTACGCACGATCTGGAATTGGCGGCAGTGGTATTCGCTTTAAAAAATTGGAGGCACTACTTATATGGAGTGAAGTGCACAATATTTACCAAGCACAAGAGCCTGAAGTATTTCTTTGATCAAAAGGAATTAAATATGAGACAGAGGCGCTGGTTAGAGACGGTGAAATATTACGACTGTGAGATATCCCAGAAAAGCCAATGTAGTGGCAGACGCGTTGAGTCGAAAAGAAGATTATTCTCCCATTCGAGTGCGCTCAATGCAATTGATAGTGACCTCGTGTTTACTTGAACGAATCCGAGAGGCACAAGTTGAAGCAGTAAAAGAAGAGAATTAGAAGAAAGAGCGAATAGTGGGCCAACTAAAAGATTTGGTGGATAGTAATAACGGGTTGAAAACCCGTTTCGGTAGAACATGGGTCCCAAATTCATGTGGTGTTAAAAAGCTTCTACTCGACGAAGCTCATAAGTCACGCTACTCTATTTATCCGAGGGCTACCAAGATGTACCGAGATTTGAAACAAAACTATTGGTGGCCCGGAATGAAGAGAGATGTAACCAAATATGTGGAGAAATGCTTAACTTGTTTACAAGTAAAAGCAGAGAACCAAAAGCCTTACGGTAAACTTCAGCCGTTAGACATCCCGGTGTGGAAATGGGAACATATCACAATGGGTCTACTAACCAAACTACCGAGAACAACTCGTGGGTTCGACGCCATCTGGGTAGTTGTAGATTGACTGACGAAAAGCGCTCACTTCATTCTGACTCGTGAGACTTATACATCTGAAAAGATGTCAGAGGTATATACGAATGAGATCGTGGCACGCCACGGAGTGCCGGTATCCATTGTGTCTGATAAGGATACTCGGTTCACTTCAAGCTTTTGGCATGATTTTCAAGCACAAATGGGTACTAAGTTGTTTATTAGTACCGCATACCATCCTCAAACGGATGGGCAAAGTGAAAGAACGATTCAAACATTGGAAAACATACTGCGAGCATGTATCATTGATTTTGGAGGAAGCTGGGATGTCTATCTACCTTTGGTCGAATTCTCATATAATAATAGCTACCATTCTAGCATTGGGATGGCCCCGTATGAGATGCTTTATGGCAGGAAATGTCAAACCCCGGTGTGTTGGGGTGAAGTGGGTCCACGTGAACTAGCCCACAAAGATATAGTTCGAACCACTAACGAGAAAATTGATATGGTTCGAGCTCATTTGAAAGCGGCTCAAGATCGACAAAAATCGTATGCTGATAAAAGACGAAGACCGATCGAGTTCCAGATTGGAGATAGAGTCATGCTTAAAGTATCTCCGTGGAAGGGGATTATTCGGTTCAGGAAAAGAGGGAAGTTTAGCCCAAGGTTTATTGAGCCTTTTAAAATCATGGAACGGGTGGGGAAAGTAGCCTACCATTTGGAACTACCGGAGGAACGGAACGGTATACACAGTACGTTTCATGTTTCGTTCCTCCGAAAGTGTTTGGCAGACGAAACGGCTCACATCCACTATGATGATATTGAAGTGGTTGATAAACTTAATTATGTGGTGAAACCCATTGCAATTCTTGACCGGAAGATCAAAAGCTTACGGAAGAAAGAAATTGAACAAGTGAAGGTCAAATGGGAACATCGGAAAGGATCGGACACTACTTGGGAGTCCGAAGAAGAAATAAGACTCCTTTACCCTTCTCTTTTTGGTACATATATCGGTTTCGGGGACGAAACCCTCTTTAAGGGGGGTGGACTTGTAACATCCCAAAATAAAATATATATATATATATATATATATAAACACTTAACGTAATTGAAATATTGAGAAATATTAACTAGGAATATTTAACCTAGTTGATGATAAGTTGATTAAATAATGAAACCCTGAATTTAGATCTTGCTAATAATAAAAAAAAGAGAACTAAACTTGAGGGACTAAAATAGTCAAGTAGGTAAACATGAATTCCTTAAATAGCAAGACAAAACACTGCACACATACTTATGTGTGTGTGTATGCGTGACCAGAGCCAAAAGGAGAACCCCAAACCCTTCTTTCATTAGATTGATCAAATTGAAGGGCAAAATGGGATTGTTTTCGGTGCATGAGTCAAGAAATCTAATCATCCATACATAACTAATATAAGGTAAGTTGAAATTTTAGTTTTGGTGAAGTTTGATTTTGGGTGAGACTTGGGTAATTGAAATTCTTGAAAGTGATGTTATGACCTGAGAAAGGTGTAATCTAAGTGTAGGATTATAATCCTAACTGAAAATTTGTTGTCGGTATATGTTATGATGAGTAAATTGAACTTGATAAATTAGGGATTCTTGGTTAGTCAAGTTTATCATTGAATCAAATTAACTAGCTAAGTAACATGCAGATAAGGTGCTTGATGAAATGCCTAAAAGAATTGCTAAACCTAATCAATGAGCGAAAAATGTTGATTTAACCTGAGATAATGTTTTTGGCAAATTTATATGCCTTAGTTATGGCCGGGAGGTTCTAATAACACTTGGCTTATATACTATAGGCAACAAAAATGAAGCATCGAGAAGTCAAGCCGGTGCGGATACTCGTCTAAAGGGAAAGCTCTAAGGTATGTAACTCGTTACTTCGTAAGATTTATTTATATCTTTGTAATGATTTATGTATGATAATGAGACAATACTTGATAAAGATCGGCTCATGAAAAAGTGATGGATTTCACCTAAATGAACCGAATGAACAATAATGGATGACGATATGTTTGGGTTGTCTTGAAGTGATGGATTTCACATAAACAATCCATAACGGGTCAAGATGAAAACCCGCATAAACCGGGTAATGGCTGCGTAATTCATGAAAGTTAAGAATCTGGGTTGAGGATTCTGGTTTAATAATGTAGGTAAAGGTATTACGATTAATTAGAAACAAGTTTCAAGCTAAAAGGACAAATATCGGAAAAGTTACTCAGCATTTTCTAAAAAAGGAAAAATGGGCAAGTTCTGTAACCCATACAGGTTATTTGGTCATCTGGGTTATCAGTTGTCATAACCCAGACAAGTTATTTAGTCATCTGGGTTATCAGTTGCCATAACCCATACGAGTCATCTGGTCATCTGGGCTAACAGATGTCATAACCCATACGAGTTATTTGGTCATCTGGGTTATCAGTTGCCAAGTCATCTGGTCATCTGGGTTATCAGATGTCATAACCCATACAAGTTATTTGGTCATATGGGTTATCAGTTGCCATAACCCAGACAAGTTATTTAGGTGTTGTTTGTTTTTTCAGAGGTAAACGGTCTGCGGACCACATCTGCATACATCTGCATACATCTGCAGGAGAAGAGGTGGACCAAATGTCTGCAGTCTGCAAGTAGAAGAGTGTTTGTTTTTTTCTACAAAAACCACTTCACACACACAATACACACAACAGCTCTGCCTTGAACTTTCTCTCTCTCTACAAACTCTCTCTCTACAATCTGTCACCACCACTGCCCATAGCACCACCACCCCCGCCATCACACCACCGCCAATACACCACTGCCATCACACCACCACCTCTCTCTCTCTCTACGGTCTCTGTCTCTCACCGATCTCGCTCTCTCTCTCCTTTCTTCCACTGTCGCCGCCGCACGCCACCATCAATGGTGGTCGGCCATTTAATCTGTAACAGGGGGTGTCATGTGGACTGTGATTCACCAGAGATGAAGGAGGGGCTGGGCATTCGTCGCTGGTAACTGGGTGATGGGAGGGATGTTTGTGTGCGGCTGAGGGATGAGAAGGGTGTAGTGGGTGGGTGTTTAGCGGTGTTGAACGGCTGGAGAAGCTCACCGGAAAGGCGGCTCCGGTCGCCGGCTGAAGAGGATGTCGGCAGGTGGAGGTGGATGTGGAGGTGGTGTCGGCAGGTGGAGGTGGAGCTAGGGTTTTGGAGCAGGTGGATGTTTTGAAGAGGGAGAGAGGGAGAAGAGGTTGGCAGAGGTTTGAAGACATGGGGAAGGGTCTGCTTGGGGAAGAGGTGAGGCAGAGGTAAAAGCTCTGCAGATCTTCAATAAAACAAACAAGTTGCAGGACCCTTATGTCTGTGCGCGTCTGCGCGACGCAGACATAAGTGCTCAGAAGAGCTTTTGGCCAAAAAACAAACACCACCTTAGTCATCTGGGTTATTAGTTGCCATAACCCATACGAGTCATCTGGTCATCTGGGCTATCAGATGTCATAACCCATATGAGTTATTTGGTCATCTGGGTTATCAGTTGCCATGACCCAGACAAGTTATTCAGTCATCTGGGTTATTAGTTGCCATAGCCTATACAAGTTACCTGGTCATCTAAGTTACCAGTTGCTTTTTAAATTGCCGTTAACTAACGTGTAATAAAATTTTGATTCGTAGGATTTATCAAATCTTATTTTGGATGAAGATCAAGCTCGAATATAAACCGAACACGATTGAAGTGAAGCTTCCGGTTTTTGTTTAATGGTTTTACGTAAACCGAACGTCGTAAATGTTTAGTTATTGTCATCATGAACTAACACTTTTGATAACTTGATGGTTTGTTAATGTAATCTTGTATAAACTTTATAAATGCAAGAAATTTTGTATAAAATTCGTAATTTATCCAGTAAGGGTGTGACAGTTTTACCCCTGAATGAGGCCTATACTGGGGGCATTTCAGCGGTAAAATGGTAATTGTGCTAGTTGCATATACTTGTCGTCTAGGCCTATACGAGGCGTCTATGCCTCGTATATCAGGGGACAACCTAGACGACCTCTGCATACCCCCCCCCCCCAATATATACACACACACCATACGCACACATACGTACGAACATACTAATTGGAGTGTATCTTGACCGTATTTTTTAGATTTGAAGCTTCCCTGGTACGTATTCCAACCTATATTTTCGTATTCTTCAATCGTTTATACATTAGAACCGTAGGATTGGCTTAATTTTGTGAATTTTGTGGGTTTAGGGTTTGTTCTTGACTGTTGAAGATGAATTGGGTAGAACATGACGCCCTGTCTACCTCTATACGAGGCATAGACGGGGCAATTAATTTTTTTAATTCTTAGTATTAGTTGTTGTTGTTATTATTATTATTATTATTATTATTATTATTGTTGTTGTTGTTGTTGTTGTTAAAATTGTTATTGTTATTGATATTATTGTTAAAATTGTTGATGTTGTTGTTATTATTATTGTTATTATTATTATTGGTATTATTGGTATTATTATTATTATTATTATTATTAGGAATAATGGATTTTAATAATCCTAACTGTTAGCTATTGGTTGGCAACGATCCCAACTTTAAAAATAACAAGTTGTGGTCCCACCTTTTCATATATAGTAAACTAATGGACCTTTATTAAACCGAAAAGGATAAGGGGGCAACAAGAAATTAAGGTTATGTTAGTAAAGGTCCATTAATTTACAACATGTTAAAAGGTAACACCACCACTGGTTATTTTTGAAGTTGGGACCGTTGCCGGCCAACGGCTAATAGTTTGGATTATTAAAATCCATTATTCCTTATAATTATTATTATAAGTATACGGTATATTTGCAGATTGATTATGGATGAGGATGAGATTCAGATTCAGGAGGCACCGCATCCATGAGGTCCACGGCAGGCTCCGCCACCGCTGGTGGATCAGCTGCTCGGTCACCCATATCTGGAGTTTACCGAGGGCACTCCCGCCTTCCATTTATGCCGGAAGCTTAGGAGGATGCACATTGGATCGCATGTCGCGGTCGACTGGGATGCGATCGAGGCTATTGGTGAGACGCCTAGACTTCGTTATTTCATGCCTGTGGATTCGGCGTGGCATCTTCTTTTTGAGTTAGCGCACACGCCGAGCTATAACGATCTCCTGGTCGAGTTTTTATCGACATTCACATTTCACCCTCCACGGGGCGACCAGCCGACTGCATAGCCACATGCTCTTCCCCCTCCGCCTGAAGTTTCTTTCATGCTTGCTAGTGTTTCACGTTCGATGACGCTAGCTCAGTTTTTGGTTTATACATCCAGGAGAGGATATCGATACTGACGTTTATACGCAGGGGCTAGTAGTGGTTGATAGACCCACTCTTTTAGGGTTTTGGCAGGTGGTTGCGGGGGCAGGTACTTGGGAGAACGACAAGGCGAATGGGAGGATTTCACATGTTGATTACCCATTACACAAGTACGTACGTTTATTACACTAATTATTGTGATTAGTATTATTATTTTGTTTCTGTATTTCGCTAACACTATCTGCAGGTACCAACATAGGATGCTCTCTATTCTCATACAGCTCGTGGCCACAGCCGTGAGTGGTGTACAAGCACCAACATTTTTTTCTATTAGTGTTTGTTGTACAGGAGGTCGTGCACACTAGCACACGGTCTAGCCCAGTACTTCGCCTCCGCCTATCACCGGTAGGAGCATGGATTTTTGTATGGCGGTGCGTACGTGACAGTCATTGCCCGTTCATTGGGCCTCGTACCGGAGGAGGACCCACAGTTACTACCGCCTATAGCACCGATACGGATGGGTTTTCAGATGTTCTTGGGGATGCACCCGATTAAGAGGTTTGATATCCTCGGTGTCACACACCGATATAATCAGAGTTGGCGTGATCTAACAGGTATCTTCATTGCACAGCGGAAGCAAATAATGCTAAGACTTCTAGAAGGTGAATGCCCACTAACTACTCGAGTCTCCATGGTTCTCCTATTCCAACCATGCCATGATTTTGAAATTGTAACCTTAGAAAGAACATGCGAAAAATCAACATAAAGTTGGCAAGTTCATAGTTTGTTTGTAAAAAGATTTGAAATAAATCTTTTTAGAATAACCAGTTTTTAAAATAATGTTGAGAAAACGAACTAAAAATCATTTTCTTCGGCATGATATGTGAAAACTTTGTATTTGTAAACTTCGTATGTGTAACGCGTTATGTTCATAAAACTTTGTATTAGTAAAATGTTGTGTCTGTATAACTTGTGTAACTGTCAATGTCCACACCTGAAAATGACAACATGCATGCATGAACCTATGAGTTGTATTTGTATAAAACATGGTATGTAAATGTAAGTTGTAAACTGAAAAATGTATGTTTGTGGATTGTAGATGTAAAGAAATTGAGATCGGTAATGTTTTGCAAGGACATTAACATGTGTGACGACATAGGAAGCATCCAAACCTAGGAGATTTTGCCATCGATTCACGACTGGGACCCAAAAGCACTCTTTCGCAGGGGTCTAAAACCAAGAGTGGGGCTGCCAAAACCCGCTAGATCTAACCTTTTGCCCCTCGGTCTAGTTGTATATGTTATTAATGGTGCTTAAGTTTCACCCTGTTCGTAACATGATCTATTGTATCATTCCTTAGTTTAACATACCATTTGTACGTGTATTTTTCCCCAAAGTTTAAAAAACTAGAAAACGTTTGTACGCACGTCTCGAAAAATATGCGTGTGTTTTGAAAAACTGGTATACTTAGTATAAACCTTTCGTAAACCATTTGAGTTTATTGAAATTCACAAACCATTTGTATTAGTTAAAACTTGTATGTAGCATGGTTTAGAAATATGTAATTTATGTTCATCGAAAACCTTGTATGCTTTTGCAAAACTTGCATGTCTTTACACCACGAAAACATTTATAAAAACGTAAAACCGTAAAAAGGTGGGGTTATGAACTCACCTTGATATCCTTGTGCAAAGCTAGCTAAATATGCATCCATGGTGTCATTTTCCAAACGTGACTCGCTAGCATGCAATCTATGACATTCCTATCACGGAATAACTATAAGTGTCAACTAAAAATGGTGTAGCTATACTATGTGTTACTGAGCTCTACCGAATCGCTAACCGAATGATCCGATGGTATGCTGTTAACTTGAAAGAAACGAAAAAGTTATACTGTTAAGTTTCATTTAATGTCGGTGATAATTTACCAAGTCCTGAAACACATAGTTTTCAAGATATTTAAAATATATAAATATTTATATAAAAATATATAAATATATCAATAGGATCGCATTAGTCGTCCCGAGAACTCGTACATGTATGTAACGAATATTCGTATGAAAATAATATATTATAAACTCGTATTATACGTCTCATGGATAATTGTCAAAATATATGTATATGTTGTTTAGGATTTTGAAATAAATATAATGAGTTATATTTAGAGTTAATTTCAAGGATTGTTCTTTATCTTTATACCCACTTTCAGTCGCTGTCCTTTATGTTCAAAATTGACGACTTCTGTCCTTTATGTTTTCATATCATTCACGTTTTGTTCTTTAGGCCTAACCCAATTAGTTTTTTCAGTTAAATTTTGTCATGTGCTTTGCACATGAGGCCATTTTTGTTAATTCAAAGGTTGCAGAAGCTTTGAGCTGTAAATCTGCCGTTGAACTTACCTTTAAATTAACAAAAATGCCCCCATGTGCAAAGCACATGACCAAATTCAACTGAAAAAACTAACAGTGTTAGGCCTAAAGGACAAAACGTGTATGATATGAAAACATATAGGACAAAACTCGTCAATTTTGAACATAAAGGACAACGCCTGAAAATGGGTATAAAGATAAAGGACAGTCCTTGAAATTCACTCATTATATTTATTTTATAGAGTATTGAGTCGTGGACGTTCGAGATAAATATAATAATCATATTTATTTTGCAGAAGAATCATCGAGTTTTCAACGTTTGAAATAAATATAAGAGTTATGTCTAGTTTATATAGTTTTCGAGTTGTTGACGTCTTAAATAAATATGATAAGTATATCTATTTTATAACATAATTTTCCGAGTTTTTAGTGTTTAAACTAAACATAAATGATTATATTTGTTTATAAAAGATGTCCGAATTTTGATGTTTGAAATAAATATAAATGAATATACTCACTTTATAAAACTATCGAGTTTCGTTATCTTGAAAAACGCCTTTTGTAGAAACATTATAAACGTGTTTTGTAAGTTATATAGTGTCGCCGAAAATAAATATACATTTGTATTTGTTTCTATAAAAGTTACTTGATTACGATAGTTTTCGTTTTATAATAAAACATGTTTCGTTTACGGAATTTCACGAAAAACGGGCAGAGTTTCCTCTATTTTTGGACGACCCCGACAACACAAGTTGTCGTTATAATTTTCAAAATTCAACAATATACATATATATGTATAAAAAAGTTATATGAATACGATTAATATAAGAATCCACGAAATTTATGTATAACAATTCCTTAATCAATTTGGTTTGAGAGCTCGTTTTCACGTTAAAATAAAACTATAAAAAACAACGTAATTAATCACACCGTTAAATCTGTATGCTGCCGGAAACCTTCACCCGAACAACGTAGTATCACCACTACTGCTGTCAACACCCATCACCCGAACAAGAACATCACCTGGTATGCTGCCGGAAACCTTCGCCGTCTCCGATCATCATCGTCAACAAAATCATCGTCTTCATCATCGAGCATCATCATCATCATCAATTTCATCACCGGCTCTGCCGGCTTCGTTGGCCGGAGTTCGACTGCCAAATCAGACGTGAGAGAGAGGGAGAGAGGCATGGGGGTGTGCGTGTGCCGATTGCCGGTTAATCGGCGCCGTTCTTGTCAGCACCGGTCCGTCAAGTCTCTGTCTCCACCATCACGCTACGTCACCAACTGTTGGTGGCCGGCTGGTCTTTCTAGATGAAGACTCAAAACCAGTTGGTCCGACCTGGTTTGAGCAGAGCTTCAGATGACCTGGCAAGAACCTGCAAGATCACAAGGAAACAAGCACACCATTAGCCTCGTCACAGGGAGGGGCCTCTCTGTGACTAAGCTCGGGCGTGAGAATAAGTATTTGTGAGGAGAGAATAGGTCAGGAAGAGAGAGAGGTGAGTTTAGAGAGAGAAAGTAGCGATTACCCCTTGCTGGAAGCCTTGCCGGGGTATTTATAGTTTTTGGGTATGCTGACGTGGCGAGTTAGTTAGGGTCGGACCAGTCACTTTCATGGCAGTTAAAGCTGTGGGTCCCAGTTAGTTATGGCGTATTGATGTGTTTAGTTGTTCTATTTATGGCATTAGGTGCGATCCGACCCTTTAAGTAATGAGGTTCGGTCCTATGTTTTTTTGGTCATTCGGTCCAACCAAGGACGTATCCTCATCAAGTCCCCCTAGTTCGTAGCGTTTCTTTGGTAAAAGCTTCGAACTAAAATGGCGTAATTTTGGCGAGTTGACCCCCTGATTCGCCGTTCGTATCGTTGATTTTTTAATTTCAAATTTTGGCGGTGACTTTTGTTATTTAACTGACGATCGTTTTATCTTCCTCCTATCTGACGTGACGTTTTACTTGTGTCAGTTATCCTGATGTGTCGGCTCCTTATTGGAGGCCCTATGGCGTTGGAGAAAAAACCTTTTATATATAAAGAAAAAATTACTTTTCTTTTTTCACTTTTACCTGTGTTGTCTTCTTTTTCTCCCTTTTCTTTTTTCTAAACCAGAGACTCCGATCAGGTTAGTATCTTCTTTTTAATATGGCGAACAAAAGCAACTTATCCGGTTGCTTCAATATTTTGAATAAAAACGGTTTGAAGTGGTATGCAGACCAATACGCGATTCCTGCCTCCTTACACCCTGTTCTCCCCAAAAAGGATACGCCCATTTATCCTGTTGTTCTGGGGAAGATAGGGGTTTATACTCGCTTGTTCGACTACTGCAACTATCGTCTTACTCTGATGAAGTTCTTGATCGAAGTTCTTTTATTCCATGAGGTTCATCTTTCTCAAATGAACCCCTTTGGCCTTGCCAATGTGTGCCATTTTGTGTTAGCCTGTTGTGGTTTGGGCTCCGACCCGGATTTGGATGTGTTCCGGGCTTTTTACAAGTTGAATCGGTCCGCCAGTTGGTATACCTTCGAGGTTAGAAAGAAAAACGCCTGTTGTTATACATGGATTATTACCAGTTTAAAGGATTGGAAAGACCGTTTCTTCCTGGTTGATGATCGATGCATTCCGGCCGAGATGACATTGAGATTGAAAAAGTCACGCCTCCCACCCCCTCTTCCTGAAGACTTTGAGTTCAATAGAGATTTATATGCGACTTTGATCAAGGAAGCCGGGTGCATACAAAAGTATCTGGAACACATTCTTGTCATGGGACAGATAAGCATGATCTGGGCCGAACCGGAGTGGTATCCTACCCTTAGGTGGAATGGAGAGGGTTAGTTATGCGGTGTTTCTTGTATTGTTTACTGATTATTTTATTGTTCGTTTGTATGCTTTTATCATGCCGGACTATGGATATTATTTGTTGTTGGTTTTTGGGCAACTATGGGTTTGAAAGAAGCTCTACGGTTGAAATCCTTCGACTCCACCGAACTCGACGTTCGAGCCACCAAGACACCGAAAGGTGATCCGCCATACTTGAGCATAGTTCAGGAAAACCTTTATCAAATTATAGAACCAACAGCTCCAATCAATCAAGGAGGTTCAGCGAGACAGGGTGGTTCGGGTTTGGTTCCCTCGGCCGTAGCTCCAACTCAAGCTGCTGTGGTGGTTGGTGATAAGGGAAAGAGAACCGAGTCGAGCAGTGCGAAAGGATCCGGTTCCAAGTTTGTGATATATGGCTCGGAGCATCTTTCTGTTGAGGATGAAGGGGTACATGCTGAAGAGGAGGAAGAAAAGGGTGATGACGACGGTGCTGAGGAGCGTCCTCAAGTTAGTTTGAAAAGAAGACGAACTACTTCTTCCAAATTCGATCCAAAACCCAAACAGGTGAAGAAGAAGAAGAAGAAGAAGAAGAAGAAAATGGATTTTAAAACAATCACATTGGAGGATGATGAAGACGATCAGGCCACTTCTGCTGCTGGGGGCTTGTTGGAGAACTTGGATGCCCACCTTCATGGTGGTCGCACCCCAAGGGATCGTCCGGTCAATATTCCGACAAGCCCGTTATCTTTCAGAGGGCCGACTACCAAAGTCATTGAAGATATCCACATGCCTGATCCTCTATCTTTCAAGAAAATCGAACCTTCTCCTTCGGGTAAGCCTACGACGGGGGTCGCTTCTAACGTCTCAAGGCCGAGCCCCCAACCAATTGATGGTGGGGATAGCGCCTCTTCGTCCCCTTTGTGGTATGAAACTGAAGCTGTCTTTATATGTCGGGAGCTAGGTTCTGTTGGTGCTGTGGACGTGGAATCTGCTCATGCTTTGGGGAAGTATGTCCCTGAGTGGTCGTTGGCGAATAAAGACAGGATAGTGGACGCTTTATCAGAAAAGATGGCTTTGTTTCACCTCGGAACTCCTGCCGAACATGCCCATTACCGGAAGATGAGCGTTCCGGAGCTTGGGAATGCTCTGATGCTAAATCAAGCCCAATCGAACTCTCTGGTGGTGGAGACTTATAAACGTTGGGTGAGTCGGAGTCGAATTGCCGTAGGTTTGAGTGTGAGATCGCTAATTTGAAAAACGAAGATAACATTCGATCGAAAACCAAGCAGGAGCTTTCATCTCTCCGGTCTCAGGTGGATCGTCTAAAAGAGCAGGTCTCGGAGGCAAAAGAGGTTAACAAATCTTCGCAGGCTTCGGCTGCAGCCGCCTATGAAGCCCGGGATAAAGCTCTTCAAGACCTGGAAGCTTTCAAGTTGAAGTTTGGTGATTTGGAGAAAAAAACTAACTGATATAGAAAAAAGAAGCAAGGCTGAGTTGAAGGAGATGCAGACGTCCTACGACCAACTTCTGGCCGATCATCATCGCTTGATTAGCGGTACGTTCGTATTTTATTCTATACCGTCTTCTATTTTCACTCCTTTTTTAATCCTTTGCTCCTTTTGTCAGATAAAGACGAGCTTAAGAGGGCTCGTGACAGGGCGATCGAGTCGTACCGGACAACGATTGACGAGGCGAATGGCATGTTAACTCGTTGTGATAGCGAGATGGTCGAACTGTACGCTCAGGTGTCGGAGCTCATCCTTACCAAGCATTGGTTTTTTACAGACGGGATTGCTTGGGTGGTTAAGTTGGTTCACCAGAGCCCTGAGCTGGAGAAAGTGGTCGCTGATTAAATGAACAACGTTAACGTGGTTGGAGTGAATGAAGGGATTAAGTAGGGCTTCCAAGCGGCCAAGGGTTCAGCTCGCTCGTTTGAAGAAGTCTCTGGGTACGACGAAGGGGCCAAGGATGCACTGAATGCTGCGATACAAGCTTTTGATAATTTCCACATTTTCATTCTTGGCAAGGTTGCTGACTTGGTGGATAAACCCTTGTCCGTTATCAAACAGAGGAGTGAACTTCCCATCGTGAAAGAAGATTATGAATCTTGATGTTTGGCTTTTGTAATCGTACAGTATTTTATTTTCGTTGTGGAATGTAACCGTACAACTTAACTTTCCGCTTATAGTTTCGATGAACATGTTTCCTTAGTTTTATATGAAGTAATATTTTTGGTGAAAATATTCATGCATGGCTTCTCAGCTTTAGTTTGCGTCCAAACTTTTTGCTGTTCGGCCAGATTTTTGTTCGGCCATCTAGGTGACCGGATCATAGCAAGAAGTTTCTTGTAAGTTGACTTCTTTTGCTTAATAGATTTTTTATAATCGGACTATATCAGATACGAACCTTCTGCTTAATAGATTTTGTTATTTTTGGAACTATTTAAGCCTTCTCGATCGGCGCAAGGCATGGGTCGAGGCCCGTTTGTGCACATTTTTATATTGTCCGAACTTATACATATGCTACGCTTTTATACTTGTAAAAATGCAGATCGCTTTATTTAACGGTTTACTTAATCATACTCCCGGGGCAAACCCTCCCGGTTTACAAGGAAAATCGAAATACATTCGGGGCATTACCCTCCCGATTCGTACATGGAAATAGGAAACATTAGAAACTAAAAGATAGCGATCTTTTTTGCCCGTAACGGACTGTTTTCTACATGAAGCACTTATTTAAATGAACCCCGTTCCATGTCCTGGGTACGGGAGTTCCGTCGATCTTTTCTAGCACGTAAGAGCCCTTATCGCTTGCTTCTTTTATGCGGTACGGCCCTTCCCACTTTGGGGTCAGCTTCCCAGGAGCTTCGACGCGACTTGCGTCGTTGCTTCGGAGCACAAACTCTCCGACCTTAAACTTGTAAAGCTTGGCATGGGCATTGTAGTATTTTTCAATCTTCTTCGTGTACCGGGCTTCTTTAATTGCCGCAACGTTCCGACGCTCTTCCAATAGGTCGAGATTGGATCGGAGCTCCTGTTCGTTTTCTTCCCAATTTTTACACCTTTGATTTGGAAGTCCAATTTCTGCGGGAATCACGACCTCAGTGCCGTATGTAAGACGGAACGGTGTTTCTCTGTTACTAGTCTTATGCGACGTTCGGTGAGCCCACAACACGTTCGGCAATTCATCTGCCCATCCTTTGCCTTCGTAACCAAGTCTTCTCTTTATTCCATCAATGATCCGTCGGTTTATCTGCTCGACCTGTTCGTTCCCCTAGGGGTGGGAAACCGAGGAGAAGACTTGGTTAATCTTCAAGTTTTCGCACCAGCGCTTGAATGGATTTTCCGCGAATTGTTTTACATTATCGCTCACTATGTAGAGCGGAAGACCAAAGCGACACACGTTCTGCTCCCAAAAGAATCTCGTTACATTGTAGCCAGAGATGATTGTGAATGGTCGGGCTTCCACCCACTTGGTGAAATAATCCACCTCCACTGGTAGGTATTGGGCACTTCCGCTCGATCGCGGGAAAGGCCCGACTATGTCAACGCCCTATTTCTGGAAAGGCCATGCGGCGGTTACTGGGATCATCTCATTCTTCGCTCGAACGCTTACTGGTGCGTGCTTTTGGCATTAGTCACATTGTTGGAGTTCTTTAACTGCACTCTCGTGCATCCCAGGCCAATAATACCCTGCGTTTTTTACCTTCGTTACGATCATTTTTGGCCCGGTGTGGATCCCGCAAATGCCATAATGTATTTCTCTTATGATATAGCTGGCATGTTCTGGATCGAGGCATATTAATAGAGGCCCAAGGAAAGACTTTCGGTACAAACCCCCTTCCTGCATCTGATACTGAAGAGAGTTGATCTGGATTTTTCTAGCCTCTGCTTTATCAACTGGTAAAACACCGTGCACTAGGTAGTTGATTATGGGTGTCATCCATGTTTGTGATGGAGCTTCCACCTGCATGACATGAGGAGTGGCAATTGATGGTGTGGTCAACACTTCCACCCTTACTTCTTTGGCCAGATGACTAAACGATACAGATGCCAATTTGCTCAATGCATCGGCCTTTTTGTTTTTGCTGTGGGGGATGTGTTCGACCTTACATGAATCGAACAATGCCATAGCTTGCTTTACCTGTTCCAGATATTCGATCATGTTGGCTTCCCTTGCTTCATATTCTCCGTTCACCTGATTCGCTACCAGCAACGAATCCACATGGGCCACAACATTTTTCGCTCCGACTTTGGCCGCTAATCGTAAACCAGCTAACAGGGCCTCATATTCAGCTTCGTTATTAGAACTCTTGAATTTTAATCGAAGCGCATACGTCATATCCATGCCATCCGGATCGGTGAGTATCAAGCCTGCTCCAGCACCTTCGGTGCTCGAAGCCCCATCTGTATACAGAGACCAGGGCTTGTTTGGAGTTTGTTCCGTTTCTTCCACTTCTTTTTCCTCTGGCATTTCTACTAGAAAATCAGCTATCACCTGCCCTTTTAATGGACCCTTGGTTTTAAAGGTGATGTTGAACGCACCCGACTCGAACGCCCATTTTGCCGTGCGACCTGAAACTTCGGGTTATCGGAGAACGTGCTGGATTCTTTGATCCGTTCGAACCTTAATTGGATGGGCTTGAAAATAACGATGAAGCCTTCTTGAGGCGTAGACTAATGCCAAAGCTAACTTTTCCAAATTTGAATATCTTGTTTCGTAATCTTTCAATGTTCGGCTCACGTGGTTGATGGGGATTTGTGCACTGATTCAGTGGGCGACCAACACCGCGCTGATAGCACCGCGCGATGCAGCTAAGTAGACCGTCAGTACCTCGTCTTTTTCTGGTACGGTGAGGGTTGGCAACGTGCCTAAATAGACTTTAAGATCTTCAAAGGCTCGTACAGCTTCTTTGGTCCCTTTAAACTCCGACCTGAAACTTTTTCTAAGCACGTCCATGAATGGGAGAGATCTGTCTGCTACTTTTGACAAGAATCGATGGAGGGCGGCCAATCGCCCATTTAAGGACTGGATCTCTTTAACCGACGTCGGAGGCTTCATGGTGAGAACAGCGTCGATCTTGTCAGGGTTGGCTCGCAAACCCTTTGTTCCGACCATGACTCCCAAGAACTTTCCTTCTTCTACCCGAACGTGCATTTTTTAGGATTTAGCTTCATATTGATGCTTCGGAGTCGGGTGAATGTTTCAAGTATGTCTTTCAGCATGGCAGTCTCATCGTGACTTTTGATTACAATATCATCGACATATACCTCTACATTCCGCTCGATCTGGTCTTTGAAAGCTTTGCTCATTAAACGCTGATATGTAGCTCCGGCATTTTTTAGACCGAAAGGCATCTTGGTAAAACAATAAACTCCTTCATTGGTAACAAAGGCTGTCTTGTCCTCATCTTCGACTGCCATCTGTATCTGGTGGTATCCCTTATAAGCATCTAGGAAGCATTTCAGCCTGAACGTGGCGACAGAATCAATCTTCTCATCAATCTCTGGTAATGGAAAACAATCTTTCGGGCATGCATCGTTTAGATCGGTGAAATCGATACACATTCTCCATGAGTTATCCTTTTTTCGTACCATTACTGGGTTCGAGACCCAGGTTTGGTACCGAACTTCTCGAATAATCCCAGCATCTAGGAGACTCTTTACGTCTTTGGCAATTGCCTTGGCTCGGTCCGGTGCCATGTGCCTTTTTCTTTGTGCTATTGGCTTAACTGACTCCTTTACGTTCAGATGGTGCTGTGCCATAGACCTGGGAACCCCTTGCATATCAGAGTGCTTCCATGCAAAGACATCAATCGAATTGCTCAACAATTCCAATAGAAGCTTCTTCGTTCATTTTGGGAGCTGAGCACCGATAGCCACTTGCTGTTCCGGAAAATCCGGGTTAATCGCCAAAAGTTCTATAGGCACTTCAGATTTTTTGGAGCTTGTCTCTGCTGCATGCCTTACCTCTGCTACGAATGAATTTGATTCTGAGAAGATAGTGGCGACGCCTGCTTCGGTGGGGAATTTTATGGCACCGTGTATCGTCGAACTAATTGCTCCGAGAGCTCGTAACCCGGGACGTCCGAGTATTATATTATGCGACGAATGAGTACCCACAACCAAAAAGGTTAATTGAACAGTTCTGCTTTTTTCATTATCTTTGAATGTGGTCGGAAGGGTAATTTGCCCAATCGGACGAACCACCTCTCCCGAAAAACTTATTAGAGGGGTAGACACCTCAATCAATCTCTTTTTTTTTGGGGGGTTCAGCTGCTGAAAACATTGTAAGTACATTATCTCAAAGGCGCTTCCTCCGTCGACATAAATTCGTCGAACCAAGTGTCCTGCAATCACGGCTGATATTGTGATCGGTCCGTCTCAAGCATCTTCCGGATCGATCGGAGGAAAGTACGTTGGTTGGTGCATCCAAGCTGCCATATGTTGGTTCGACCGCTTTACCCCCCTTGGTTCGGTAGACAGAATCATGTTGATTCCAGCCTCGGTGTTCGGATTATCAATCGTCGCTGCAGATTTCTTCCCATCCTTTACTTCTTTTACGAGATGGGAGAGTTTTCCGGATCGTACGACCTTCTCGATCTCTTGTTTTAACGCCCAACATTCGTCAGTCGTATGCCCCTTGTCCCGGTGATACTCGCAATACTTCTTAGAATGCTTGTCTGAGGTAGGCCGCTGCTTCGAGGGTGTAGGAAACCGGGTAGTTTCCGTACTAAGGATCTCGCTCGGCCATTTGGTTAGTTCGGAGAAAGTGTTGAAACGTACGTTTCCAGTTCGAAAGCTGTTTCGATCAGACTTTTGGTACGGCCCACGGTATCTATTCCAATTGCTGCTTCTATCTTTTAGGGGCGATGCGTTCCGTCTCCACGATGCGGTACGGGCCTTTGCATTCTTTGCCGCTGTTTCATTCGGTTGACCGCAAGCGCTTTTTCCTCGGACAAAGGCTCAGGCCTATTCCATAAGTATCTCCATGGTTTTTGGAAGATCTTCGTGGAGCTTTTCTACGAGCTGATTGTTTCGGACTCCGTGACAAAATCCAGAAACACGGAGCTGATCGACCGCTCCACTTATCTACATCCTCTCTCGATTGAAACGATCGATGAAGTCTTCCACGGACTCTCCATGGCGGCATTTTATATGGTGAACTTCAGTGATGTCCTTCTTGCAGAGACGTTGCTGACAGAAGTTTCGCAAAAACATACGCCGGAAATTTTCAAAATGATCAATCGATCCTTCTGGTAAATGTGACAACCGGTAATTTACGCCCTTAATTACGTGATTAACAGGCAATTTACGCGACAATAAATAGAGTTTACAGCACAGATTAACTTAATTGGGCCCTTGGAGTGCCTAGGAACGTCTATACGACTTTACAGTGCGCGAACGGTGGTTTACAGAGAAACCTGCTGAATATTACGCGACAAAGAACTGATACCGTACAAGATACTGACAACGCCAACAAATATTAAATTTTTACGATATATTCTAGCTTCGTAATTAAATTTTAGCAATCGAAGTTGAAACCAGATCGAAAAACGGATTAAAGACGACAACGATACAATTTTTCGCGATTATTACTGTAATCGACGAACGGGCGTGCAAACAACGACTACCGACCATATTTTATGTATTTTAATTCGAAAATTTTATCTTGTGATAATAAACGGAGTTCAGGTTTTGACAACGGGTCTCGTAGGAATTACGGGCCGCTTAACCATGGGGATTGAGCTTGTGGGCCCTGGTCTGAAGCCCAAAACCCACAAGCCTAAACCTGCGCATATTATATTATATCTATTCCTTGAAGATCTATACAAGATCTCACTAAATCTAGGAAATCTCTACAAAATATTACAAGATCTTTCAATTGCTTGTTAAATCTTACAAAATATTACAAGATCTCTACATATCTATATATAGGACCTTATGTCTTGTAATTTTCATTCACAAACAAACACACACCACATTTTTTTCTTTACCTCTCTCTCTCTCAAATACATATGCAGACAACACCAGATCACCATTTTTCCCCTCATACCTCTCTTGATCTCACTCAACACAAAGCCAAACACCTCCACCCCATCACCCTCCCTCACCCGACTGTGCAGCAACCGGAGCCGGGTATGGCGGTGCTCCGGCGTCCCCTTCTTCTCCGGTGAATCACACACCTCCCCTCCTCTCTGTTTTACCGGCCGTACACCCCCACCCCCCTCGATTGAGCAGAAACGACACCACGACCACAGTCGGGTGGTGGTGAGCGACGGTTGAAGACAGAAGCGGAAGGGAGAGAGAGAGACGAGATAGAGAGAGAGAGAGGCGGTGATAGAGCAGCGCCGCCGCTCACGGCGGTGGTGGAGGCAACAGCGGTGGTTGAGGTGGAGTTCCGGTTAGGGTGGTCTCGGTCAGATCTGGGTCACGTTTAAGCAGGTCAGTTTTGGATTTCGGGTTCGGGTGACAGAGTCAACAACAACGAGTTGACTGTCCAAACCGGGTCAACTCAGATTTGCTTCGGGTGCCGTTCGGGTCAGATTCGGATGCGAGTCAAAACTGGTGGGTTCGGTCAGCAATTCGGGTCAAGTTATGAAGCGGTTCGGTCGACTCGGTCAACAGAGTCGACTCAGTCAACCCTGGTCAACACAGCAAGTTGACACAGTCAACTCAGTCAAACGGTTCGATGTTTCGACATGCGAAGGCTCGGTAAAGGATTTATGACAATTATCATTTACGCTCATTTGTTACCATTACGTGAAACCGAACTCGACCGATACCTCTAGTATTTATCTATTTTTTATTTTATCGAACATTTACTATATATTGATTTAATCGATTGAAATATTGTTGAATGTTGACAAAATAACGACACTTAAGTTGTCGGGGCCGTCCAAAAACAGAGGAAACTCTGCCCGTTTTTCAAGAAAATCCGTAAAAACAAAACATGTTTTTCGATACCGAGCGATTTTTATAAGTACCAGAATGAATATGTATATTACTTCAACGGCACTTTATAACTTACAAGAACAACGACGACGCAAATGATTTTACAAAATAAATATAGTTATTATATTTAGAGTAAACTGCCATTTTGGTCCCTGTGGTTTGGCCAGTTTTGCCACTTTAGTCCAAATCTCAAACTTATTACATCCAGGGCCCTGTGGTTTGCATTTTGTTGCCATTTTAGTCCAAAATCCAAAAACCCTAGTTTTTTTACTGTTGCAACCTCCTATTTTGTCCTGTAGTGCAGGGGCATTTTGGTCATTTTGTTTTTCATTTAACATTTTATTAATTAAAATTTTGGTCATCTTCCCCAAATAAATAATCATCATCCCAAAATAAAACCCTAACTCTCTCTCTTCTCCCAAATAATCATCATCAGCAGCAGAATATGTAGAACATCATCATCAAGAACATCATCATCATCAAAACCCAGAAAATCCAGAAATTCCAGAAAATCAAGAACATCATCATCATCAACCCAGAAAACCAGAAAATCCAGAAAATCAAGAACATCATCATCATCAACCCAGAAAATCCAGAAAATCAAAACCCAGAAAATCCAGAAAACCCATCATCAATAACATCTGTATCTTCGAGAACATCATCATCAAAACCCAGAAAATCAAGAACATCATCTTCAAGAAAATCAAAAACCGATTTGTAAAAAGAAACGAGGCTCAGATCTGTATCTTCAAGAACATCATCAAACGAAATGAAGAGAACGATTTCTACAACTTCGATCTTCTAAATCTGAACTACTCACAACGATTTTGATTTTCAATAGAGCAATTCAACTAACAAACAGCATGGTAAATCGAAGCTCAAACGCTCGAAATCGAAGCTCAAACGCTGCTGGTGCTCAAATCGAAGCTCAAACGCTCAAAATCGAAGCTCAAACGCTGCTGGTTCTCAAATCGAAGCTCAAACGCTCGAAAACCCTAACCCTAAGAACACACAGATCTCCACCCCAAATCAACTTGAACCGAGCACAGATCCACACCTGAGTTCACCCGAGTGAGCTAACCCGGAGTCGGTTGTACTCGCCGGAGTCAGAACACCACCGCCGCCGCCACGACGGCGCCGTCGCTGTAAGCCACCGTCATCGCCGCCCCCTTTCTTCCTCTCCTGCCTCTCTATCTCTCTCCCGTCTCTCTATCTCTCTCCCGTTCTCTCTTTCCTCCATCGGACTATTTGCTTCCCGAGATCAGTTGCGTGTGGTGGGGGGTGTCTGGTCGGAGGACTGCCGCCGGCGATGTGGAAGGAGGGTGGTTGAGGGTCCGGCTGTGAATGTGAACGAGAGAGAAGGAGGGTTGGCTGATTCTTTCTGATGTAGGATTTTCAAGGAGATGAAGAGATAGGGCAGGGAGTTGAGTGTGTGATTAATGTTTATTGTTTAATTAAAAATGTTAATAATAATTCCAAAATGACCAAAATACCCCTCCACAACAGGACAAAAAGGGTCAGTAAATCAGTAAAAAATCAGACATTTTGGATTTTGGACTAAAATGGCAACAAATTGCAAACCACAGGGCCCCAGATGTAATAAGTTTGAGATTTGGACTAAAGTGGCAAAACTGGCCAAACCACAAGGACCAAAATGGAAGTTTACTCTTATATTTATTTCGAACTTCAAACAAAGACGACGATTCTTTTATAAAATAGATATAACTTATCTATTTATTTCAAACATCGTACAACATGAATTCGTTTTTACAAAATAATTATAGTTTGTATATTTATTCCAAGTATTAAACAATACGAATGCTTTTATAAAAAATAAATATAGTTTATATTTATTTCAAACTTCAAACAACTCGGTGATACTTTCTCAAAATAAATACAACTTTTTATATTTATTACAAACGCCGAAACGGCATAAACGTATACATCGACAAACATCTACAAGACGCGATACATCATACTAGTTTACAATATATTAATTTCATATTCAAAGGACTTCTCGGGACGACAAAGTATAACTTAATCATTTTTATTAAGTTAACAACTTATCGTCAACGATTCAGTAGAGCTCGGTAACACATAGATTTGTTACAGCATTAATTAGAAACTTATAAGATATTCCGTGTTAGGAATATTGTAGAACGCACGCTAGCAAGTCAAGTCTTGGAAATGACATCACAAAGTCGTATATAGCTAGCTTTGCACAAGGAATATTCAGGTGAGTTCATAACCCCACCTTTTCACTATTTTACATTTTATAAAGGTTTTTGGGGTGGAAAGACATGCACTTTTTGCAAAGCATACAAGAATTACATATTTCTAAACCATTTTACAAGCAAGTTTTAACAGACACAAATGGTTTACGAAAAGCTTATGTTTTAAACCGGTTTTTGCAAATAAGCGTATTTTTCGAAATGTGCATACACACGAATTCTAGTTTTCTGGACTACGGGAAAATACAAATACATGAGTTATGGTATGACGGATACAAGACTACGGAAAAACATTCAAGTGAAACATTCTAGATCATGTCTCGAATAGGGTACCATAAGCACCATTAATCAACGTATACATTCAGACCGCGGAACAAAAGGTTAGATCTAATGGGTTTCAGGCAACTCCACTCTTGGCCTACTTCTACCAATGAGTGCTTCTGTGTCTCAGTCAAAGTCGACAAAAATGCCTAGGTTTGGTGGCTTCCTATGTCGTGACACCTGTTAGTGGCCTTGCAAACCACTAGCGATCTCAAACATTCATAGTACCCAGTTACAGATACATTCTACATGACACATTCAAACATTCATAGTACTCAGTTACATATACGTTTTACAAGTTACATTCAAACATTCATAGTTTTACGTATAACTTGACAAGAAAATGATTTTAAATTCGTTTTCTCAACAATACTTCAAAAACCGGTCATTCAAAAAGATTTATTTCAAATCTTTTACAAACAAACTATGAACTCGCTCAACTTTATGTTGTCTTTTTCGCATGTTTCTTTCTCAGGTTACTTTACAGAAGTTATGGCACGGTTGGAATAGGGGAACCAAGTGGAGTCGAGTACTTAGTGGCGTTCATTTTCTATAAGACTTAGCTTATTTGCTTCCGCTGTGCAATGAAGATACCAGTCCAGTCACGCCAATGCTCTGATATTTCGGGGTGTGACAGATTGGTATCAGAGCTATAGGTTACAGCGAATAGGGTTGTCTGTAAAGATACCTAGGCTCTAACCTCACTTTCCTCTGGGAACTTAGAATATTAAAACCTGAATACATACAGAACGCCTAGTACTCGAATATGGTCTCCAACCGTTGCCGAAAAACAAACAGTCAAGATTTTGTTTTCAAACATACGTTATTGTGGTGTTTACACATGGTACACAAGACAGTCACATACATTACACAAAGCTCTGAGAGCTTAGGAAACATGCATTTAAGACCTTCGGAAACTCATGTTGAAGTTCATTAGTGGTCATCACGTAGGTACCATGTTTATTAGCTCGGACAAACGCCATTTTTATGTCATCTACGCTATTTAGCCGAGCAGGTAACCTACGTAAAACGAAGCAAGGGCGTGCAAAAGTACACGAGAACTCAATCTATACATCAACGGAGGTTGAATGACGTCACATACGACTTTCGAGGAAGCGGCAGTTGGCACACGGTCCTGCAAACGACACGAGTCATGCTAAGAAGGAGACGCATGTCTCCGCATTCCCCCTATCGCATTAACGGCGAATACGCTATATTTGACATTCCACGGTAATGTCACTTAACAACCGGACGTCACATGCAACCCCAGGTAAAGTCCTCAAATTTCTTTTATTGAAATTTCGACTTTCACATTTACTGAGTAGATTTTCGTATCTCTACTCCTCTTAATGGTCATTGTATCACAATCATTTCTTTCATTACAACGAATACTCATTGCTTCATTTCTTGAAAATTCATATGTTACACATGCATCGTTTGTTACGCATGTGGTTTCGTTTCGAATAAAGCGTTTCATTAGAGTTCAAATATTATTTCGCTAAATCTAATTATTGATTTGTGATTCGAATGACCCGCATTACTGTAATTGTTGGCTTCTTTGTTATCAAGTCAACACGTTTACTTGAAATTTCTTTTCTTTTCAAGTTACGTACATGGTTTTTCGTTGAGACCATGCCGAAAGTTTTCTTGTCGATACATGCATTTATTGTCAGCTTGCGCCGAAATCAAATTCAATTGTTTGAACTTGTTCATTACACATATTCAATTCAAGACACCATATGATGTATTGAAAACATCATATTCGAATTCATTTTAACAAGCGTTTCATTGTTCTAAGTCATAGTAGATTTGTTTGGTCTACGACTCCATTAAGTCGTTTGTTGATTTCGGCACTTTGTGGTGTCAGTATAAACTTGTAGGTTGGGCTAATTATGATTGAGCATTTGATGCAAAACACAGGTGATACTTGTTTAATCACCACTATCATTGAATTGTTTCATTCACTACGGCACCTTGTGGCGTCGGTAGAACTTGCAGCTTGGGCTGATCATGAGCGAGCGTTTCATGCAAACTATTACATTTGAGCTTGTTGAATCTAAGTTCATTTATTGGATGCGATCAATTCTAGAATTCATTTGCATCTTGTGATTCGTCCTTGAATTCACATCATTCGAATAAGTCTTGATTCGACCTCATGATCGTTCACTTTGGCACTATTCGTATTTTCTACGCACAACGTAACTCTAAGGAGTTAACGTAGTCTAAATTTAGAGGACGAAATTTTATTAACAGGGGGAAAATGTGACAACCGGTAATTTACGCCCTTAATTACGTGATTAACAGGCAATTTACGCGACAATAAATAGTGTTTACAGAACAGATTAACTTAATTGGGCCCTTGGAGTGCCTAGGAACGTCAATACGACTTTACAGTGCGCGAACGGTGGTTTACAGAGAAACCTGCTGAATATTACGCGACAACGAACTGATACCGTACAAGATACTGACAACACCGACAAATATTAAATTTTTACGATATATTCTAGCTTCGTAATTAAATTTTGGCAATAGTAGTTGAAACCAGATCGAAAAACGGATTAAAGACGACAACGATACAATTTTTCGCGATTATTACTGTAATCGATGAACGGGCGTGCAAACAACGACTACCGACCGTATTTTATGTATTTAATACGAAAATTTTATCTTTTGATAATAAACGGAGTTCAGGTTTTGACAACGGGTCTCGTAGGAATTACGGGCCGCTTAACCATGGGGATTGAGCTTGTGGGCCCTGGGCCCAAGCCCAAAACCCACAAGCCTAAACTTGCGCATATTATACTAGATCTATTCCTTGAAGATCTATACAAGATCTCACTAAATCCAGGAAATCTCTACAAAATATTTCAAGATCTTTCAATTGCTTGTTAAATCTTACAAAATATTACAAGATCTCTACATATCTATATATAGGACCTTATGTCTTGTAATTTTCATTCACAAACAAACACACACCACATTTTTTCTTTACCTCTCTCTCTCAAATACATATGCAGACAACACCAGATCACCATTTTTCCCCTCATACCTCTCTTGATCTCACTCAACACAAAGCCAAACACCTCCACCCCATCACCCTCCCTCACCCGACTGTGCAGCAACCGGAGCCGGGTATGGCGGTGCTCCGGCGTCCCCTTCTTCTCCGCTGAATCACACACCTCCCCTCCTCTCTGTTTTACCGGCCGTACACCCCCACCCCCCTCGATTGAGCAGAAATGACACCACGACCACAGTCGGGTGGTGGTGAGCGACGGTTGAAGACAGAAGCGAAAGGGAGAGAAAGAGACGAGATAGAGAGAGATAGAGGCGGTGATAGAGCAGCGCCGCCGCTCACGGCGGCGGCAATAGTGGCGGCGGTGGTGGAGGCAACAGCGGTGGTTGAGGTGGAGTTCCGGTTCGGGTGGTCTCGGTCAGATCTGGGTCACGTTTAAGCAGGTCAGTTTTGGATTTCGGGTTCGGGTGACCGAGTCAACAACAACGAGTTGACTGTCCAAACCGGGTCAACTCAGATTTGCTTCGGGTGCCGTTCGGGTCAGATTCGGATGCGAGTCAAAACTGGTGGGTTCGGTCAGCAATTCGGGTCAAGTTATGAAGCGGTTCGGTCGACTCGGTCAACCGAGTCGACTCAGTCAACCCTGGTCAACACAGCAAGTTGACTCAGTCAACTCAGTCAAATGGTTCGATGTTTCGACACGCGAAGGCTCGGTAAAGGATTTATGACAATTATCATTTATACTCATTTGTTACCATTACGTGAAACCGAACTCGACCGATACCACTAGTATTTATCTATGTTTTATTTTGTCGAACATTTACTATATATTGATTTAATCGATTGAAATATTGTTGAATGTTGACAAAATAACGACACTTTAGTTGTCGGGGCCATCCAAAAACAGAGGAAACTCTGCCCGTTTTTCAAGAAAATCCATAAAAACAAAACATGTTTTTCGATACCGAGCGATTTTTATAAGAACCAGAATGAATATGTATATTACTTCAACGGCACTTTATAACTTACAAGAACAACGACGACGCAAATGATTTTACAAAATAAATATAGTTATTATATTTATTTCGAACTTCAAACAAAGACGACGATTCTTTTATAAAATAGATATAACTTATCTATTTATTTCAAACATCGTACAACATGAATTAGTTTTTACAAAATAATTATAGTTTGTGTATTTATTCCTAGTATTAAACAATATGAATGCTTTTATAAAAAAATAAATATAGTTTATATTTATTTCAAACTTCAAACAACTCGGTGATACTTTCGCAAAATAAATATAACTTTTTATATTTATTACAAACGCCGAAACGGCATAAACGTATACATCGACAAACATCTACAAGACGCGATACATCATACTAGTTTACAATATATTAATTTAATATTCAAACGACTTCTCGGGCCGACAAAGTATAACTTAATCATTTTTATTAAGTTAACAACTTATCGTCAACGATTCGGTAGAGCTCGGTAACACGTAGATTTGTTACCGTGTTAATTAGAAACTTATAAGATATTCCGTGTTAGGAATATTGTAGAACGCACGCTAGCAATTCAAGTCTTGGAAACGACATCACAAAGTCGTATATAGCTAGCTTTGCACAAGGAATATTCAGGTGAGTTCATAACCCCACCTTTTCACTGTTTTACATTTTATAAAGGTTTTTGGGGTGGAAAGACATGCACTTTTTGCAAAGCATACAAGAATTACATATTTGTAAACCATTTTACAAGCAAGTTTTAACAGACACAAATGGTTTACGAAAAGCTTATGTTTTATACCGGTTTTTGCAAATAAGCGTATTTTTTGAAATGTGCATACACACGAATTCTAGTTTTTTGGACTACGGGAAAATACAAATACATGAGTTATGGTATGACGGATACAAGACTACGGAAAAACATTCAAGTGAAACATTCTAGATCATGCCTCGAATAGGGTACCATAAGCACCATTAATCAACGTATACATTCAGACCGCGGAACAAAAGGTTAGATCTAATGGGTTTCAGGCAACTCCACTCTTGGCCTACTTCTACCAATGAGTGCTTCTGTGTCTCAGTCAAAGTCGACAAAAATGCCTAGGTTTGGTGGCTTCCTATGTCGTGACACCTGTTAGTGGCCTTGCAAACCACTAGCGATCTCAAACATTCATAGTACCCAGTTACAGATACATTCTACATGACACATTCAAACATTCATAGTACTCAGTTACATATACGTTTTACAAGTTACATTCAAACATTCATAGTTTTACATATAACTTGACAAGAAAATGATTTTAAATTCATTTTCTCAACAATACTTCAAAAACCGGTCATTCAAAAAGATTTATTTCAAATCTTTTACAAACAAACTATGAACTCGCTCAACTTTATGTTGACTTTTTCGCATGTTTCTTTCTCAGGTTACTTTACAGAAGTTATGGCACGGTTGGAATAGGGGAACCAAGTGGAGTCGAGTACTTAGTGGCGTTCATTTTCTATAAGACTTAGCTTATTTGCATCCGCTGTGCAATGAAGATACCAGTCCAGTCACGCCAATGCTCTGATATTTCGGGGTGTGACAGTAAACCGTCGAACCACACCCTTGCTGACCCAGTAAGAGTCTGAGCAAACATGTGACACCATGCTGGCATGGGCCATTGTTCGACTTTAGCAGCTCCGGCGAAGGCAAACATATGATCGTCCGGGTCGGACGTGCCATCATAAAATTTTAACGTTGGGGGCATCTTTAATTTAGCCGGGAGCGGTGCATTAACAATCCTTAGCGTGAACTTCGACTGAGAAGTCATGGACGTAGGATGATACGGCATGATCAACTCCTGATCCTGAGGGTTTAGACCCATAGATCCCTGGTGAAACAGGTCATTGAGACCGTTATTTATCGGAGCGCTCGTAAACGAGGAAAATTGTGCAACACATGTTATGGGAGTGGAGATTATAGGACTTACCATAGATCCAGAGGTGAAAGCTCCGACGGAGACGGGATTAGCCCCTGGATAAACACTGCTGAACAAGTTCTTGCGGAGACTCTGCAACATTTCTTCTCGTTGCTGCTGCTGTAGTTGCCGTAGCAAGTCAGCATTCCGTAGGAGGAAAGCGTTGTCAAAACTAGGCAATGGCGTAGCGACTGGAGCGGTAATTGATAATGTGGTGACAGAGCTTGCTATCACAGAACTTGTAGGTGGAGGTACTATCGCTGATCCTGCTTGGATCGCTGTAGTGGCAACTGCTGTAGGGACAGCTGTGGATGCAACATTTCCTTCCCAGATGTCGTTATAAGATGGGAAAGTGTTTATGGAGGCAGCTGTTGTGGATTCCATAATCTCAAGTGATCAAAATTAACAGAATGAATTGTGTGAATTCGAGGGGATAACACCACTGAAGACTCAAAACCAGTTGGTCCGACCTGGTTTGAGCAGAGCTTCAGATGACCTGGCAAGAACCTGCAAGATCACAAGGAAACAAGCACACCGTTAGCCTCGTCACAGGGAGGGGGCCTCTCTTTGAAATAAATATAATGAGTTATATTTAGAGTTAATTTCAAGGATTGTTTTTTATCTTTATACCATTTTCAGTCGCTGTCCTTTATGTTCAAAATTGATTACTTCTGTCCTTTATGTTTTCATATCATTCACGTTTTGTTCTTTAGGCCTAACCCAATTAGTTTTTTCAGTTAAATTTCGTCATGTGCTTTGCACATGAGGCCATTTTTATCAATTCAAAGGTTGCAGAAGCTTTGAGCTGTAAATCTGCCGTTGAACTTACCTTTGAATTGACAAAAATGCCCCCATGTGCAAAGCACATGACCAAATTTAACTGAAAAAACTAACGGTGTTAGGCCTAAAGGACAAAACGTGTATGATATGAAAACATAAAGGACAAAACTCGTCAATTTTGAACATAAAGGACAACGCCTGAAAATGGGTATAAAGATAAAGGACAATCCTTGAAATTCACTCATTATATTTATTTTATAGAGTATTGAGTCGTGGACGTTCGAGATAAATATAATAATCATATTTATTTTGTAGAAGAATCATCGAGTTTTCAACGTTTGAAATAAATATAAGAGTTATGTCTAGCTTATATAGTTTTCGAGTTGTTGACGTCTTAAATAAATATGATAAGTATATCTATTTTATAACATAATTTTCCGAGTTTTTAGTGTTTAAACTAAACATAAATGATTATATTTGTTTATAAAAGATGTCCGAATTTGGATGTTTGAAATAAATATAAATGAATATACTCACTTTATAAAACTATCGAGTTTGGTTATCTTGAAAAACGCCTTTTGTCAAAACATTATAAACGTGTTTTGTAAGTTATATAGTGTCGCCAAAAATAAATATACATTTGTATTTGTTTCTATAAAAGTTACTTGATTTCGATAGTTTTCGTTTTATAATAAAACACGTTTCGTTTACGGAATTTCACGAAAAACGGGCAGTGTTTCCTCTATTTTTGGACAACCCCGACAACACAAGTTGTCGTTATAATTTTCAAAATTCAACAATATACATATATATGTATAAAACAAGTTATATGAATACGACTAATATAAGAATCCACGAAATTTATGTATAACGATTCCTTAATCAATTCGGTTCGAGAGCTCGTTTTCACGTTAAAATAAAACTATAAAAAACAACGTAATTAATCATGCCGTTAAATCTGTACCAAATCCTCGCGTTGACCGTTGTTGACCCGTTGTTTGACTGAGTTGACCGAGTCGACCGAACCTCGAAACTTGAATCTGGCCGTATTTGACCATTGACCCGAACCGTACCGTTCCATGAAACCTGAACCGAAGCAACTTTGACCCGAACCGAACTGTTGACCTTATTGATGGCCCTTAACCCGAAACGTGACCCGAAACACGACCTGCTGAATCTGAGACCCGAAATGAAGCTTGAACAACCTTCACCGACCCAAACTAGAACCATGACAGTAGTACCACCACTACTGCTGTCGACACCCATCACCCGAACAAGTACATCACCTGGTATGCTGCCAGAAACCTTCGCCGTCTCCGATCATCATCATCAGCAAAATCATCGTCTTCATCATCGAGCATCATCGTCATCATCAATTTCATCACCGGCTCTGCCGGCTTCGTTGGCCGGAGTTCGACTGCCAAATCAGACGTGAGAGAGAGGGAGAGAGGCACGGGGGTGTGCATGTGCGGATTGCCAGTTAATCGGCGCCGTTCTTGTCGGCACCGGTCCGTCGAGTCTCTGTCTCCACCATCACGCTACGCCACCAACTGTTGGTGGCCGGCTGGTCTTTCTAGATGAAGAATCAAAACCAGTTGGTCCGACCTGGTTTGAGCAGAGCTTCAGATGACCTGGCAAGAACCTGCAAGATCACAAGGAAACAAGCACACCATTAGCCTCGTCACAGGGAGGGGGGCCTCTCTGTGACCAAGCTCGGGCGTGAGAATAAGTATTTGTGAGGAGAGAATAGGTCAGGAAGAGAGAGATGAGAGTTTAGAGAGAGAAAGTAGCGATTACCCCTTGCTGGAAGCCTTGGCGGGGTATTTATAGTTTTTGGGTATGCTGACGTGGCGAGTTAGTTAGGGTCGGACCAGTCACTGTCATGGCAGTTACAGCTGTGGGTCCCAGTTAGTTATGGCGTATCAATGTGTTTAGTTGTTCTGTTTATGGCATTAGGTGTGATCTGACCCTTTAAGTAATGAGGTTTGGTCCTATGTTTGTTGGTCATTCGGTCAGACCAAGGACGTATCCTCATCACTAGAGAGAGGGAAAGGTGAACGAGAGAGTGGGGGTAGGGTGGATAAGGCCTCTCAGGTGTGTGTTTTGGGGATGAGTTGTAGAGAAAGGGGAATTTGGGAGGGAAAGGATGTACAGCCGTGAATTCTTTTTTTTTTTTTTTTGAAGATAGGGTTTTGGTAAAAGTGAAGGATACGGTTATACACATATATAGCTAGGGTTTCTAAGTGGGCTTGGGCCCAAGACCGACAAGCCCGCTTCCTGTGTTTTGAACGACCCGTAAGCTCTTACGAGACCCGTTTTCGAACTCTTACTCCATGTAACATCGTAAATTATCGTTTTAAGATCAAAAGACGTAAAAAGATTGTGTCGGTAGTCCCGTTTGACGCGTTCGTTCGTCAGTTGCATTAAAACTCGCGTAAATTGCGTCGTTTGTCGTTTTAAGCCGTTTTTCGATCCAGACTGCGGAAATTAAAATTTAATTACGAAGCTAAATATATCGTAAAATTTCAGTTTGAAGGTAATGCGCGTCTCCGATGCTTCCGTTTCGTTGTCGGTGCGCTCCTCAAGTCGCGTTTTTCGTTCACGTTTGCGCTTTGTGTTCGAAAGCACGATAAATTCGTAAAACTAAATTCATTTGTATAAAATATACGTATAAAATTCGTATTTGTCGGCGTTGTCAGTATTTTTTTCGGTTTCAGTTCGTTATCGTTTAATATTCAGCAGTTTTCCCGTAAACCTCCATTCGCGCGTTGTAAAGCCGGTTAGATGTTCCTAGACACTACAGAGGCCTATTTAAGTTTATTTGTGTCTTAAAACACTACTAATAATCATCCTAATGTTTCTTTTTCACGTAATTAAGGACCGTAAATTACCGGTTGTCACATTCTTCCCCTGTTAATAAAATTTCGTCCTCGAAATTTAGACTATGTTAACTCCTTAGAGTCATGTTATGTGTAGATAGATACGAATAATACCAAAGTGAATGGCCATGAAATCGAATCAAGACTTATTCGAATTATGTGAATTCTAGGACATGCTACAACAATAAGAACCCAACTGTTAAAAGAAATGTGTTCTCGGAATTTGATGTCAAGGGAAACAGGGCGTACTGATACAGTCACCAGTGTGACTAGGTTAACAGGGATCCAACAAAAGAGGAATTTCGACCAATAGAATCCCAAATGGACGTTCACCATATGCAAATGAATTCGAGAAACAATAACATCCACTAGATGAAATTTAGAATCAACAAGCTCAAATGAAGTAGTTTTGCATGAAACGCTCGATCGTGATTAGCACAAGCTGCAAGTTATACCGACGCCACAAGGTGTTGTAGTGATCGAGATAATTCAATAATAGCGGTGACCGAACAAGTTCACTGATGTGGGGTAAAATACACATATTTGTCCCGTGTAAAATGTATAATTTTTGTATAGTTTTTATCTATTATTTTTAGTTTTAGTATTATATTATATTATATCGTGTTTTGTCAGGTCCTGGTGCAAATGGATCGAAAAAAAGTAACAATTAAATGACCAGCTAGTTGAGTAGAGTGGGGCGCTAGGTACCGAAGTAAAATTGCAGCCATTTTCTATTGTTGAAGTTGGTTGGTGTAAAAAAAGAAGCAAAGGAACATGATTGGAGGCTAATATACGCACAACATCAGTGGATCATATAAATAATTATTCTTAGAAGCACAAAAATAAATCAAGAGGGCCTGCTGGACGTGAATTAGGAGCTTGATTTGCAAGACATTCTTGGGCCGTGAAAGGCTATTAAAAGCCCAATAAGTTTCACGTAAATAATGGTGTTAATGGGCCTAGCAATTTGCAATAATTATTGGAGGGTTTTGGGCTTTGTGAAGGATGATATAACATCAGACGAATTGGAGGGTGTGGAGAATAAGATATACGCATCGACCAGAACGGGGAACAACTTTAGACGAACATAATACGAATTTAGGGTTCTTGGACGAAGTTTAGAGGCTGATTTGAGGTGTTTGAAGTGCTCGGGAAGCTAGGAATCATCGTGGAAGGCTATGGAGCACTCGGGTTTGAAGATCTTCGGGTTTTATCTTCTCGTTTATTCTTCTTGTTCGTTTGTTCTTAGTTTTTAATGATGAATTCTGTTTTGATAATGATTGTTGCTATAATTTTAGACATGATTATTGACTAAACTTCTCGTACTACCTAGGTTATGACTATATCTTAATAAAGTTTGTTTCTTTATTTGATTTTTGTCATGGTTGTGGATCTTTCTTGTACTGTAAAAGCTGTGGATTTCTAACTTGGTGCGTATGTGTGCTTGTGACTATTTTATTATTGTTTGTTGCTTCGTTCGATTCTTGGTGACGATCTTTATCACGGAATAGGATCGAGCTAGGGTTCTTGATTTAGGTGACTGTCTATATCACGTAATAGGTCATTAATCCTTTAGGGTGAAAATTGCATAAGTAACCTTAGAAGTAATATTCGGTAATTTTATAAAATCAAATGTGCTGCTAAACTCGTCGCGGAAAGGCTCGAGGGTATTGATAGGTCTAGGTTTGGTTATAAGTCCTTAACATTCCATAGCCTATTAAACCAAGATTAGAACCCAGTGTTGCTTTAGACGTTCGCGCGGCAAAGTAGAGCGTCTTATATAGGCACTTTCAAGAAACTAGAGGACGGAAAAGAAATCTAGAAAACCGGTGAACATAACAGCCTAGGTAGTGCCACAAGAATCGCCTTGAGAGTGTTTGAGGGGCTTAGTGGTGTCTTAATAGGTTTAGAATCTTAAGATCCCGGTTCCACACCACAAAATCATCGAATAGAGATCCATTCTGAGTTAGCTTGCGTCTAGCCTAGGTAGTCTTCATCCATCACTGGTCAGAGCCTTCGTGTGAGTTCGTATCTAGTTTGTCTAGTATAGTTAGTATTTGTTATTTGCATTCTTAGGATTTTTAGAACCCCCCCCCCCCCAATCAACAAACATTTAGTTAAGTCGTGTCAGTTTGAGTCTAGATAGAGTCATTAGCGTAATCAGTAGAGTCTCTTGGGTTCGATACTCGGACTTCTTTAGGCTATACTACATTCGATCGGTACACTTGCCGGTTGTGTGTTTTAGGGTTTAGAGAGTCTTAGTTTTATAAATTTAAAGCTTAGAGAGTCTAGAATTAGGGTAAATTTAGTTAGTTTAGTTAACCCACTTTTAGCACATCAAGTTTTTGGCGCCGTTGCCGGGGACTCTTGGCGATTGCGTTTATTAGCTTTGATTGGACTTAATTGACATAATCCGTGCTACTTGTATAGTTGTGTAATTTTTTTAGTTAATTTTTTTTTCTATCTACCTTGTTCTGCTCTTTCTATTCTCTTAATGGCAGGTGATCCTATTGACCTGGATGTCTCTGATGATGAGTCTTATCCCACCGGACCAATATGGGATTTGTCAGATGAAAAGGATGGGGGAAGTGAAGATGAGCTGTTTTGGGAGAGAGAATTTGCGGATGAGTTAGAGGGTTTGTCGGTAGATGAAGAAGGAGGTACGTTTGATCCGGAGGGGGACCTTGCATACTTAGAAGCTTTACTTGCACGAAACCCTATGACGGATATCAAACAAGAAGAAGTGGTGGTGGAAGAGGAAGAACACCACAGCTGGCTCGTGGCACTTATAACGAATGCGATTAAAAGTTCAAAACCACGGGAGAAGGCTATGAGAAGAACACCTGGGATAGCATTTCAGTGGCTCCTGCCAGGTAATTTCAAATTTTGGTGTTCTAACCCATTAAAAATTTTAAAATCATTTTATAATTCCACCGTTAAATTTTTAAATGTTTATGAGAAACGGGTGGAATTAAATGGGTTAGACCGGGTTCAAGTCAAGGAAAAGCCTCCCGATTAAGTTCAAGTGTGGGGAGGTTTTGTAGAGTTTGTATAAAGTCGTAGTTTTTGTATATTGAGTCTTAGTAGTTTTTGAGTCGTTTTTTTTAGAGTCGGTACTGCTTTGGGTTTTGTTTTGTTGTGATTGTGCAGGTTTGGATTGTACCACCCGTACTCAATCTCCATTCGGGTGATTTCGGAGCTGCCTTATTGATATAACCCAAGTAGACTAGGCAACGATCGCGAAGGAAATGCTATACGATCGTTCGTTGGATTCAAGACTCGTATGGCTGGCACTAACTTTTGTCCTAACCAGCTAAGTCTTTTCCAACTCTCTCTGTATTTTATTTCTTTCTTATTTATTTTTAGTTTCCGTCTCTGCATTGGGGACAATGCAAATCTCAAGTGTGGGGATGAGTAACTGAGTTTTAGGTTAGTTTGAGTCATAAAAGTCAAAAATACAAAAAAAAAAATTAAAAATTTTCAAAAATCCAAAAAAAAAATTAAAAAAATTAGAAAATGTCTTTTGAAATAAGAAGTTTGCAAATTAAAAAACGGAAAATGATAGAAAAGTCGGGTTTTTGGTCGGGTTCAAATAATAATAATATTAGATAAAATAATCGTGCTTGTGTCTAGTTTGGGATGCGCGGGTAGGCTCGGTTCGGTTCTGGGTTCCTTTGATTTAAAATATACCTAATTGTCGGTCTATTAGTGGGTTTTCATCTAGGGAAAGTGGGGAAATTGAAACCGCCAAAAATAGTATAAGGGATGCCGTTATAAGCTAAAGATCGTTAGAGTTTTTGGTCATTATCTCGTTGAAAAAAGAAAAAAAAATAGAATAAAAAGTGAGCTAGAAACTAAATGAAAGTAGCACAGGCCTATGTAATCCGAGTTGGGGATAGCGACTCTACAGCCGGAATGCCTCTGGGATGTGTGAAATCGACTTGCCGAATAAAAGTACCGAAACCTAAGTAATCTGTGGTTGGGGATAGCGACTCTACAGTCGGAATGCCGCTTGGTTAGGGAAAGCATCGTCTAGTCTCACGAACGAAAAAAAAAAAAAAAAAAAGCAAGCAAAAAGAAAAAAAGTTGAAAAATAGATTTGATTTTAAACTCTCTTGATCTTGGTATAAAACGGTTAGGAAATAACCCAGTGGTTGTTCCTTTTGTCCTATAAGCTTGAGGGGGGATTAGGTGGACTTGCAATTCTTAGTGTGAGACCCTAGGTAGATTGACCGAACTTGAACTAAATTGCATGATAAGGGCTTGGAACCGGGTTGGGTTTAAGAGGATCAATATACTTGCAATCGCGGCTAACCCAAGTTTCGGTTTTAATAAATAAATTAAGCTTTTGTCCCGAATGATTATTCCGACTATGATTCCGTTATGCATAATTCTTTTACGGGGACGAAAAAATGTTAAGTGTGGGGATATTTGATGTGGGGTAAAATACACATATTTGTCCCGTGTAAAATGTATAATTTTTGTATAGTTTTTATCTATTATTTTTAGTTTTAGTATTATATTATATTATATCGTGTTTTTTCAGGTCCTGGTGCAAATGGATCGAAAAAAAGTAACAATTAAATGACCAGCTAGTTGAGTAGAGTGGGGCGCTAGGTACCGAAGTAAAATTGTAGCCATTTTCTATTGTTGAAGTTGGTTGGTGTAAAAAAAGAAGCAAAGGAACATGATTGGAGGCTAATATACGCACAACATCAGTGGATCATATAAATAATTATTCTTAGAAGCACAAAAATAAATCAAGAGGGGCTGCTGGACGTGAATTAGGAGCTTGATTTGCAAGACATTCTTGGGCCGTGAAAGGCTATTAAAAGCCCAATAAGTTTCACGTAAATAATGGTGTTAATGGGCCTAGCAATTTGCAATAATTATTGGAGGGTTTTGGGCTTTGTGAAGGATGATATAACATCAGACGAATTGGAGGGTGTGGAGAATAAGATATACGCATCGACCAGAACGGGGAACAACTTTAGACGAACATAATACGAATTTAGGGTTCTTGGACGAAGTTTAGAGGCTGATTTGAGGTGTTTGAAGTGCTCGGGAAGCTAGGAATCATCGTGGAAGGCTAGGGAGCACTCGGGTTTGAAGATCTTCGGGTTTTATCTTCTCGTTTATTCTTCTTGTTCGTTTGTTCTTAGTTTTTAATGATGAATTCTGTTTTGATAATGATTGTTGCTATGATTTTAGACATGATTATTGACTAAACTTCTCGTACTACCTAGGTTATGACTATAGCTTAATAAAGTTTGTTTCTTTATTTGATTTTTGTCGTGGTTGTGGATCTTTCTTGTACTGTAAAAGCTGTGGATTTCTAACTTGGTGCGTATGTGTGCTTGTGACTATTTTATTATTGTTTGTTGCTTCGTTCGATTCTTTGTGACGGTCTTTATCACGGAATAGGATCGAGCTAGGGTTCTTGATTTAGGTGACTGTCTATATCACGTAATAGGTCATTAATCCTTTAGGGTGAAAATTGCATAAGTAACCTTAGAAGTAATATTCGGTAATTTTATAAAATCAAATGTGCTGCTAAACTCGTCGTGGAAAGGCTCGAGGGTATTGATAGGTCTAGGTTTGGTTATAAGTCCTTAACATTCCATAGCCTATTAAACCAAGATTAGAACCCAGAGTTGCTTTAGACGTTCGCGCGGCAAAGTAGAGCGTCTTATATAGGCACTTTCAAGAAACTAGAGGACGGAAAAGAAATCTAGAAAACCGGTGAACATAACAGTCTAGGTAGTGCCACAAGAATCGCCTTGAGAGTGTTTGAGGGGCTTAGTGGTGTCTTAATAGGTTTAGAATCTTAAGATCCCGGTTCCACACCACAAAATCATCGAATAGAGATCCATTCTGAGTTAGCTTGCGTCTAGCCTAGGTAGTCTTCATCCATCACTGGTCAGAGCCTTCGTGTGAGTTCGTGTCTAGTTTGTCTAGTATAGTTAGTATTTGTTATTTGCATTCTTAGGATTTTTAGAAACCCCCCCCCCCCCCAATCAACAAACATTTAGTTAAGTCGTGTCAGTTTGAGTCTAGATAGAGTTATTAGCGTAATCAGTAGAGTCTCTTGGGTTCGATACTCGGACTTCTTTAGGCTATACTACATTCGATCGGTACACTTTCCGGTTGTGTGTTTTAGGGTTTAGAGAGTCTTAGTTTTATAAATTTAAAGCTTAGAGAGTCTAGAATTAGGGTAAATTTAGTTAGTTTAGTTAACCCACTTTTAGCACATCATTCACCGTGATTGAAATCGAATGAGGGCTCAACGAAGTAAATCTGGATGTTTGTTCCAAAGAAACATCATAGGATTTTCGAATTGATAATGGAACAACAAAGAAATGATGTTTTCGTTCAAAGATGAAAAAACAATGAATATCGCAAAACATTCGATCGATAATGAAGGAACTGTTAGGAGGTACACCGGAATATAACATTAATTTGTGTACCATTATCTTAACACACGATTGTATTAAGACTGCTTTAATATGATAAATCAAAGTGGATTTAAAATAAATCAATAAATAAATAATTAAATTTGTGCATGAGATGTATAAACGAGATTAGCTCAAGCTTCAAATTAGTGAAAACACCACCACAAGGTGTCAAAATCAAAAAACGATTTAATGGAGTTGAAGATCAAACATGTCTACTACGACTCAGAACAAATGAAACGCTTGTTAAAAATTGATTCGAATATGATGCTCTTAATACATCATATGGTGACTTGAATTAAATATGTGTAGTGGACAAGTTCAAACAATTGAACTTGGTTTAGGCGCAATCCGACAATAAATACATGTATCAACAAGGAAATTTCAGCATGGTTATAACGAAAACAACCATGCATGTAACTCGAAAAGAAAAGAAGTTTCAAGAAATTTGTTGACTCGATAGCAAGGAGTCAACACTTACAATAATGCAGATCATCCAGATCACGAAGCAATAATTAGATATAGCGAAATAATAATTGAAATTTTTATGAAAACGATTCATTGAAGTGGAGCCACATGCGTAACGAACAATTCATGTGTAACATAAGAATTTATCAAGAAATGAAGCAATTGAGTGTTCGCTATAATGAAAGAAATTATCGTGATACAATGACCACTCCGAAGAGTAGAGGTGTAAAAATCTACTCACTAGATGCAGGAGTCGGAATTTCAATAAAAGAAATTTAAGGACTTTACCTGGGGTTTCATGTGATGACCGGTTGTTAGGTGACATTGCCATGGAATGTCGAACATAGCGTATTCATCGTTAATGAGATAGGGGAAATGCGGAGACATGCGACCTCTCCTCGGTATGACTCGTGTCGTTGCAGGACCGTGTGACAAATTTGCCGCATCGTGATCGGTAGTTCTCCTGCTGATAGGATTAGCATCGTCGCTGAAATACTCAATCGTGTCTTCTCAAAGATCTTGCCTCGAAATTCGTATGTGACGTACTTCAATCTCCATCGATGTGTAGATTGAATTTCGTGTAGTTTTGCACGCCGGTACTTCGTTTTGCGTAGGTTACCTGCTCGGTTATATAAAATAGCATGGACGACATAATAATGGCGTTTGCCTGAGTTAATAGTCGTGGTACCTACGTGATGACCTTTAATGAACTTCGACATAAGTTTCCAAAGGTTCTAAATGCAGATTTCCTAAACTCTCAAAGTTTTGTTTACTGTATGTAATTGTTTTGTGTACCGTGCATAAAATACAACATTATCGTATGTTTAAAAACAAAATCTTGACTCATTGTTTTTTACAACGGTTGGAAACCATATTCGACTCTTAGGCGTTCTGTATGTATTCAAAGTTTAATGATCTAAGTCCCTAGAGAAAGGTGAGGTTAGAGCCTAGGTATCTCTACAGAAAACCCTATTCGCTGTAACCTATGGCTCTGATACCAATCTGTCACACCCTGATATAATCAGAGTTGGCGTGATCTGAATGTATCTTCATTGCACAACGGAAGCAAATAATTCTAAGACTTCTAGAAGGTGAACGACCACTAAGTACTCGAGTCCCCATGGTTCTCCTATTCCAACCGTGCCATGATTTTGAAAATGAGAAAGAACATGCGAAAAATCAACATAAAGTTAGCAAGTTCATAGTTAGTTCGGAAAAAGATTTGAAATAAATCTTTTTAGAATAATCGGTTTTTAAAATAATGTTGAGAAAACGAACTAAAAATCATTTTCTTCGGCATGATATGTGAAAACTTCGTACTTGTAAACTTCGTATGTGTAACGCGTTATGTTCGTAAAACTTTGTATTAGTAAAATGTTGTGTCTGTAAAACTTGTGTAACTGTCAATGTCCGTACCTGACAATGACAACATGCATGCATGAACCTATGAGTTGTATTTGTATAAAACATGGTATGTAAATGTAAGTTGTAAACTGAAAAATGTAAGTTTGTAGGTTGTAGATGTAAGGAAATCGAGATCGCTAAGTTTTGCAAGGACATTAACATGTGTGACGACATAGGAAGCATCCAAACCTAGGCGATTTTCCATTGATTCACGACTGGGACCCAAAAGCACTCTTCCGCAGGGGTCTAAAACCAAGAGTGAGTCTGCCAAAACCCGCTAGATCTAACCTTTTGCTCCTTGGTCTAGTTGTATATGTTATTAATGGTGCTTAAGTTTCACCCTGTTTGTAACATGATCTATTGTATCATTCCTTACTTTAACATACCATTTGTACGTGTATTTTTTCCCAAAGTTTAGAAAACTAGAAAACGTTTGTACGCACGTTTCGAAAAATACGCGTGTGTTTTGAAAAACTGGTATACTTAGTATAAACCTTTCGTAAACCATTTGAGTTTATTGAAATTCACAAACCATTTGTATTAGTTAAAACTTGTATGTAGCATGGTTTAGAAATATGTAATTTATGTTCATCGAAAACCTTGTATGCTTTTGCAAAACTTACATGTCTTTCCACCACGAAAACATTTATAAAAATGTAAAACCGTAAAAAGGTGGGGTTATGAACTCACCTTGATATCCTTGTGTAAAGCTAGCTAAATATGCATCCATGGTGTCATTTTCCAAAGGTGACTCGCTAGCATGCAATCTATGACATTCCTATCACGGAATAACTATAAGTGTCCACTAAAAATGGTGTAGCTATACTACGTGTTACCGAGCTCTACCGAATCGCTAACCGAATGATCCGATGGTATGTTGTTAACTTGAAACTAAAGAAACGAAAAAGTTATACCTGTTAAGTTTCATTTAATGCCGGTGATAATTTACTAAGTCTTGAAACACTTAGTTTTCAAGAGATTTAAAATATATAAATATTTATATAAAAATATATAAATATATCTATAGGATGGCGTTAGTTGTCCCGAGAAGTCGTACGTGTATGTAACGAATATTCGTATGAAATAATATATTACAAACTCGTATTATATATTACGTCTCGTGGATAATTGTCAAAATATATGTATATGTTGTTTAGGCTATTGAAATAAATATAATGAGTTATATTTATTTTAGAGTAAACTTCCGTTTTGCTCCTTATGGTTTGGTCACTTTAACGGTTTTGCCCCAAACCTTTAAAAATAGCCATTTTTGAAGATCTTTATCATCATATTGAACAAATCTTGAAGATCAAGAACAGGGGTGATTAAAAATCTTTAAAAGAATAATAAAAATCTTACATTTTTGGAACAGGGTGAGATCTGAGGGTGTAATCAAACAGATCTTGAAGCTTTGAATCAAAATCGGTGTGAAATTGTTTGTTTGTTTGAAGATTTGAGATTTTTAGGGTTTGATTTGGGTCAACGGATTTGAACATAGAGGGGTCTAGATTATAGGGAAGATGGGTGGGGAGTAGAGGCTCCTTAAATCATTATTTATTAAATTACTATAATACCCTTATCTTTAACATATATTTTAGACAGAGTTAGGGGAGAGTGAAATGGAGAAAGACTTCATAGATCAGGGAGTAAACTGGCTATTTTTAAAGGTTTGGGGCAAAACCGTTAAAGTAACCAAACCACATGGAGCAAAACGGAAGCTTACTCTTTATTTTATAAAGTATTGAGTCGTGGACGTTTGAAATAAATATAATAATCATATTTATTTTGTAAAAGAATCATTGAGTTTTCGACGTTTGAAATAAATATAAGAGTTATGTCTAGTTTATATAGTTTTCGTGTTGTTGACGTTTGAAATAAATATGATGAGTATATTTATTTTTATAACAGAATTTTCCGATGTTTTGATGTTTAAACTAAACATAAATGATTATATTTGTTTATAAAAGATGTCCGAATTTTGATGTTTGAAATAAATATAAATGAATATACTCACTTTATAGAACTATCGAGTTTGGTTATCTTGAAAAACGGCTTTTGTCGAAATGTTATAAATGTGTTTTTGTAAGTTATATAGTGTCGTAGAAAATAAATATACATTTGTATTTGTTAAAGTTACTTGATTTCGATGGTTTTCGTTTTTTTTTTTTAACACGTTTTGTTTACGGAATTTCACGAAAAACGGGCAGAGTTTCCTCTGTTTTTGGACGACCCCGACAACACAGGTTGTCGTTATAATTTTCAAAATTCAACAATAAACATTTCAACAATATATATATATATATATGGAGCCGCTAAAATAGAAACCACCTCCAGTTGTAAGAACCGCGAGAACCACTTTCAACCAATCAGATTATGCCAACTAAAAGGGTGTTTTGGTCTTTTACCCCTAATGTCTAATCTCTCACTCTCTCTCTTCATTAATTCCTCTGTCCTCTTATTAAATGTCTCTTTCTCTCTTCACTTTATTTCTCATTTATATCATTTTCATTTCTCTCTCATCTCTTCTTCAAAACACAGAGATTCATGATTCAACCCAAACCATAACCCCCCCCCCCCATATTCATCTTCTCTGATCCATCCCTCCCACCTAAACTGCAGCCGCACCTACTCCCCGCTGTACCCCCTCCTTCTCCGTCTCCGGTGGATGCCGCCGCCGCACATGGGGGTTTCACTCATGTGTGAGCGGCGGTGGCTGATGATGTTACTATGACCGCTCGTTTCTCCGGCGACCCTCAGACCTGCAACCCATCTCTCATCTCCTCCAAGGAACCCAAAAGATGTTTGATCGGTGGAGAGGAGGTGGTTGGTCGACGACGAAAGACGGTGGTGGGAGGTGGTTGGTCGGCGGTGCTGGTGTTGGAGGCGGTTTCATGTTTGTGGAGATCATGGCAGAAAAGGGGAGGCGGTTTCACTGATGATGTTCATGTGTTTGTTGGTAAGAGATTTTGCTTGGTTTTGCTTGTGATTTTTAATGTTTGAATCTGTGGGTTTTTGCTGATTTTTAATTTTTGGATAGTGATTCTTGGATAGATCCGAACAGTGATGTTGAATGTTTTAAATATGTGGTTTTAAATGTTTGAATGTTTGGATAGTGATTTTTGGTAGATTTCTAAAACTGATTTTTGCTGGGTTTTGCTGGTGATTTTGAATGTTTGAATGTTTGAACAGTGATTTTTGGTAGATTCGAACAGTGATTTTGGTTGGGTTTGCTGGTGATTTTGAATCTTTGAATCTGAGGGTTTTGCGGGTGCTTTTTGATAGATTTTCGAACAGTGAACTATGTGGGTTTTGATCCGTTTGGATCCGGGCGGTGTGATGAAAAAAAAAACCCGTATATTTTGATGATGATGGCGCGGCACGGTTGGTGGATGGTAGATTTTGAACATGCAACCCCATTTTGCAGCCTCTGATTATCGAAAAAATCTGAGCCAAACCCCTTTTTTTCAAGAATCCAAACACTGTTTTTGATTTTTTATTTTTTTCCCGGTCGATAATGATAACAATCTATCTGAGACACCTACCGAGTTTACGATTTCAGGGTGCGTTCGTTTTTGCGTAAAAAAGTTTTTGTAAAAAAAGTTAAACCGTAAACTTTTTAACGTAAAACGTAAAAAGTTTTATGTAAAACGTAAAAAGTTTAAAGTAAAACGTAAAAAGTCTAAAAAGTTTAACGTAAAACGTAAAGCGTAAATTTTGTAACGTAAAACGTAAAATGTAAACTTCTATGTAAAACGTAAAACTTTTTTATGTCAATTGTAAAAACGGGACATAAAAACGGAACGCTAAAAAACGATGCGTAAAACCGGGAATAAAAAACCGCACATAAAAACCCGGTCGCAAAAACAGCGTGAAAAAACGGGGCGAAAAAAAACGGCGCGTAAAACGGACAGTTTAAACGGCGCGTAAAATGGGACATAAAAACGAGACGCTAAACCGGCGCGTAAAAACGGGACGTAAAAAATGAGGCGTAAAAACGACTTGTAAAATCGTCACGTAAAAAACGGCGCGGCAAAAAACGGTGCGTAAAACCGGCCATAAAAAATGGCAATTAAAAACCCGGTCGCAAAAAATGGCATGAAAAAACGGAGCGTAAAACTGGTCGTAAAAAAACGCGCGTAAAAAACGAGTCGTAAATAAACGCACGTAAATTTTTTTTTATCAAAAAATCTGATTTCAATATGTTGTTTAATAAAAAAAAATCTGATTTTAGAAAGAAAAAAACATTTAGTGCAATAGGGACACAAATGTATTAAAAAACGATAAAACTAATAAGACAAAAAAAAACAAAATTACTTAAATACCCTTTTAGATTAAAATATTAAAGACATAATAAGACAAAAAGAATTTAACATTACTTTTAACTACTTTTAATCTCAACCATCCATTTTGAAGATCTAATGGCCAGAAAGTGGTTCGCGCGGTTCTTACAACTGGAGGTGGTTTTCATTTTAGCGGTCCCATATATATATATATATATATATATATATATAGGGTAAGGTTCATGCGAGAACCACCTTTATTGCGAGAACCGCGAGAACCAATGTGAACAGAACCTAAAATTGCTAAAAAAAACCTAAAAAACCTAACCCCCCCCCCCCCCCCCAAAACAAAAAAAACTAACCCCCCTCCCAAAGCTAAATGCTAAAAATTAAAACCCCCAAAAACCCTAAAAAAAACTAACCCCACCCCACCCCCCCCCCCCAAAAAAAACCTAACCCCCCCTCCCCCACCCCCCAAAAACCTAAACCCCCCACCCATATATATATAGGGTAAGGTTCATGCGAGAACCACCTTTATTGCGAGAACCGCGAGAACCAATGTGAACACAACCTAAAATAGCTAAAAAAGCCTAACCCCCACCCCCCCCCCCCCCCCCAAAAAAAAAACCTAAACCCCCTACTCCCCACCCCCCCCCCCCCCCAAGGTAAATGCTAAAAACTAAAACCCCCAAAAAACCTAACCCTACCCTACCCCACCCCCCCACCACACCCCCCCCCCTCAAAAACCTAAACCCCCTCCCCCACCCCTCAAAAACCTAAACCCCCCCCCCCCCCCCCCCACAAGTTAAAATGCTAAAAACTAAACCCCCAAAAAACCTAAAAAAATCTAAAAAAATGTTTTTTTAATATTTTTTATGTTAAAATCGCTACTTTTAGTAGCCAAAATTTTTTTTTTAAATTAAATTATTATTTTTTTGGCTACTAAAAGTAGCGATTTTAACATAAAAAATATTAAAAAAAAAACTTTTTGTGTGTGTTTTTTAGCTATTTTTAGGCATTTTTGGTTGTGTTCACATTGGTTCTCGCAATAAGGGGTGGTTCCTAACGGATCTTTGTCCTATATATATATATAGGGTAGGGTTCCAGCGTGAACAACCTCTCAAGAGTGAACTGCGTGAACAGATATGGACCCTTGATTTCCTTTTTAGTTGTCAAAGGTAAGATTGTAATTATTTAAAAAATTAGATTTAAATCATTATTTTAATAATTGAATTAAGTTACATCTTTCCTAATTTAAATTTAAAGAGTGAATTGCAAGTTTTGTCCTTTATCTTTAGGCCTCTTTGCAGGCGGTGTCCTTTATGTTTAAATTTGACGAGTTTTGTCCTTTATGTTTAAAAAGCAAGCACGTTTTACCCTTTGGGCCTAACCCAGTAAGTTTTCTCAGTTAAATCTGATCATGTGCCTTGCACATGAGGGTAATTTTGTTATTTCAACCTTTTAAGGACTAATTATATAAATAACTATATATTTAAGCATTTTATTAAAATTAAAAAAATACTAGCTTAAACCACTCTCTCACACACCTTTCTCTCTCTACTACCATTTCTGCATTCATTGATTACTCTCTCTCTCTCTCTCTCTCTCTCTCTCTCAAGATCTCCACAATCAAAACCCTCAAATAATTACTCATCTTTGTTAGTTTTACCTCATAATTATACCAATCTTGCACCCCCCACTTCATTAATTAGGGTTAAACCCTATTTAATCATCTGGGTTTTCTTTACTAAACCATAAAGATTCTTCCTTTTTGTTGATAATTGATTCCCCCATCTGGGTTTAGTTCATTAGTTGAATCTTGATTCTCACACACTCACTGTGTGTTTGTGTTCTTGTCAATTATACAAATCTAGCACCCCCACTTCATTAATTAGGGTTAAACCCTATTTAATCATCTGGGTTTTCTTTATTATACCATAAAGATTCTTCCTTTTTGTTGTTAATTGATTCCTCCATCTGGGTCTAGTTATCTTACATTGACCTACGCCCTAACGATTCGCAGGTTTCCCCTGAGCATTCAACTTTGCCGCCACTTGTTCATCAGAAAGCGGTAAGTAGTAGATACGAGGAGTGGCTCTCATTTTCTTAAAAAGATCATCCAATGTAACAATCGGTGGATCGACTTTCTCCGGTGGTGGTGGTGGTGCACGGTTTCTGGCTGGAGGTGGGTTCGACAGTGGCGGTGGAGGTGGGAGGGAAGGTGGAGGAGGAAGCTGTTGTTTCAGTCTGGGAAAGGGCTGTGGTGGTTGCAAGGTGGCGGTAGGTGGAGGTATTGTGGCGGTAGGTGGAGGTAGAGTGGTGGTGGCTGGAGTTGCTGGCGATGGTGGAGGTGGTTTCCCTCATTGTTAGTTTGTGCAATTTTGGTTCTTTTTTATATTATCCTCTGCATAAAATTTAGGGATTTGGGGTCAATTGTTTAGAACTTCAGATTTGGGGGTGGGTGTGGCGATGGCAGCACCCGGGTGGTGAATGGTGGGGCAGCGGTTTGTGGGGATTTAGAGATGGTGGTTGTGATGGTGTTGAGTGGGTGGTGGATGGTGGGGCAAGGTGGTGTGGGGTGGATGGTGGTTTGGGGTGGTGGTGGTGGTGGTGGTACGGGTGTGAGGGAGATGGTGGCAGGTTGTTGAAGAGAATTGTTGCAGGTTGTTCAAAATGGGATTGATTTGGGGAAGAAAGGGTTTTGCTATGATATATAATTTTTTTTCTTTTTTATGTATTTTTAAAGAATAGGGTGAAAAGACAATTTTACCTTCATGTGCATTGCACATGACCAGATTTGACAGAAAAATCTAACTGGGTTAGGGCTAAAGGACAAAACGGGTATGATTTGAAAACATAAAGGACAAAACTCGTCAATTTTAAACATAAAGGACAGCGCCTGCAAATGGGTATAAAGATAAAGGACAATACTTGCAATTCACTCTAATTTAAATTCATTATCCACATTAAGAGGCTGTTTGGTAGCCTCTGAATGGTCATTAAGAGGCTACCTCTTAATGGAACCATTAAAAAGTTTACCAATAAGAAGGTAGAAGAATGTGACATGTGATGATTTACTATTCAGAGGTTATCTCTTAACCATTCAGACTTGAAGTTACCTCTTATTCATTCAGGGGTTTTAAACCATTAAGAGGTAGCATCTGAATGGTCATTAAGAGGCTACCAAACAGCCTCTAAGTTTATTTATTAATAAGATAATTATCAAAACAAACAACAAATCACCAGATTTCAATTTTAATTTTTATTTCAGATTTCATCACCAGAATTCAAATTTTGATTTTTAAGATCCACGTAACCTTCAACGGTATACACATGTGTACTTGGATATAAATAGAACAGTACACATATGTACTCAGCATCGTACATATGTGTACAGTAATTCACAGGTGTACATCAACATTCAATACAAAAAAAAATTCTAAGATATCACAAAAACAGACGATATACACATGTGTACATCGCATTAAAAAGAGGGCAAAATCAGAATACACATGTGTACATCGCATTTAAAAAAATAATTATTTTAATAATTGAATTAAGTTACATCTTTCCTAATCCTTGATTTGATTTATGAGAGATTTATGCAATTAATTTAAGAGGATAATTGATTACTTGATTTGTGAGAGATTTATGCAATCAATTTAAGATTGAAATTACACATATACCCTTTTTGTATTTAATTAAATGAAAAAATTAACCAAATAATTACCATCATGCCACTCACTTTAATCTCAAGATCATAAAAATTAAAGGCCCAGATCACTTCATGCAGTTCACTCTTGGGATTTTGTTCACGTTTTAACCTAATCATATATATATATATATATATAGGCTAAAGATAAATAGAAAACCACTTTTAGCTAGAAAACCCGGGAAACTCTAAGCTCCCGACATTTTTTTTTTTTTGAAAAAAATAACACATGTAATATACATGTTTTTAAGACTTTTGGGCAAAAAAACAAAAAAACGCCGAAGGGATTTTTTTTTAAAAAATAAACAAATTTCAGCAACTTTGCTGTGTAACACGTGTTACACAAAAAATGCTGAAATTTGTTTATTTTTTTAAAAAAAATCCCTTCGGCGCTTTTTTGTTTTTTTTTTGCCCAAAAGTCTTAAAAACATGTATATTACATGTGTAATTTTTTTCAAAAAAAAAATGTCGGGAGCTTAGAGTTTCCCGGGTTTTCTAGCTAAAAGTGGTTTTCTATATATCCTTACCCTATATATATATATATATATATATGTATAAGGGACCGCTAAAATGAGAACCACCTCCAGTTGTAAGAACCGCGCGAACCACTTTCTAGCCATTAGATCAAGATGATGGATGGATGAGATTAAACGTATTTAAAAATAATATTAAGTATTTTTTGTCTTATTATGTCTTAAATATTTTAATCCAAAAGGGTATTTAAGTAAAACTACTTTTTTTCTCTTTTTATATATATTATATTTAATTGCTTTTTTGTCCTATTCTTTAATTACTTTTTATTAAAAAAACAGAATTTTATATTAAACAATATTTTAAATTCAGATTTTAATGATAATTTTTTTTAAGATTTTCAAAATGGATGGATGAGATTAAAACATTTTTACGCGCCGGTTTTTGCACATCTGGTTTTTTTAAGGCGCCGTTTTTTTAAGGCGTCGTTTTTCTCAATCGGTGTTTTTTTAACGCGCCGATTTTTACACGTTTTTAACGCGCCGTTTTTTACACGTTTTTTACGCGCCGTTTTTTCAAGCGTCGTTTTTTACACGTTTTTTACGCGTTGTTTTTTTAACGCGCCGTTTTTTCCACGTTTTTTAACGCGCCAATTTTTTCATGTTTTACGTAACACTTTTTACGTTTTACGTAAACTTTTTGCGTTTTTACGTTTTACGTAACACTTTTTACGTTTTACGTAAATCTTTTTACGTTTTACGTTTTACGGCTAACGTAAAACTTTTTACGTGTTGCGTAAACCTTTTAACGTTTTACGTAAAACTTTTTACATTTTACGTTTAACGTTTTTACGTTTTACGTTAAAAAGTTTACGGCTTAACTTTTTTTTTTTTTGCGCGCCGTTTTTTACACGCCGTTTTTCCTCCCGCCTTTTTCACGTGTAACGCGCCGTGTTTACGACGAGCTTTTTCACGCGTCATTTTTTACGCAATTTTTTTTTTACGTTTTACAAATTACATAAAAAAAGTTTTACGTTTTACATTAAAAAGTTTACGTTTTGCTTTTAAAAATTTACGTTTTACGTTTAAAACTTTATGTTTTACGTTAAAAAATTTACATTTTACGTTTTACATTAAAAAGTTTATGTTTTACGTTTTTACGTTTTTACGTCAAAATTTTTACGTTTTACGTTTTACGTTAAACTTTTAACGTTTTACGTTAAAATTTTTACGTTTTACGTTTTTACGGAAAACGGACAGAGTTTCCTCTGTTTTTGGAATAAGCCGACAACTCAAGTTCTCGTTGTCTTTTCAAAACTCAACAATTTTTCGACAATATATAAAATTTCTGTCAAAATGCCAAACGTAACAAGTCACTAAAAGTTCTCGTTGTCTTTTACGTTTTACGTAACACTTTTTACGTTTTACGTTTTACGTTTTACGTAAAACTTTTTACGTTTTACGGCTAACGTAAAAATTTTTACGTGTTGCGTAAACCTTTTAACGTTTTACGTAAAACTTTTTACATTTTACGTTTAACGTTTTTACGTTCGAGTTTTGGTCCACCTATGAAATATTATAACCTCAAAGACATAAAAATCCAAAATTAAAGAACCCATGATATACCCATTCAGACATTTGCAAAATTGTACCAGTTCGCGATGATGGTCCACCTATGAAATATTATAACCTCAAACACATAAAAAACCAAAATTAAAGAACCCATGATATACCCACATTTGCAAAATTGCACCAGTTCGCCCATTTCGATTCCCCCCAACCGTAGATCTTTAAATCATCCATCATAAGCTTCAAACATCCCTCAACACAGAACCTATGATATACACATTCAGACATTTGCAAAACTTCAAAAAAAAATATATTTTTGACCAAGGATAAAAACACTCTCCAAACTTTCAAACATCTGAGCAACAAAACAAATTTACACCTAGAATTTTTGAAAAAACCAAAATCCATTTTGAACTCAAAAACCCAGGTCAATAACTTGATTTACATATGAACCATTCAAAGAGTAAAATCAAAGAGTAAATTGTGTAGTGTATAAAATGAAAAAGAGAAAACAGAACTTACATATCCCTTTCTTTGGAGCAGCCGTCGCACTACCCAGGTCAAGAACCCCCATCGTCGCCTCTAGATCAGCAACCCCTCTGACTGAACCAGAGCCATCGGGCTCTCTCTAACATTGTCTCCGGTCACCATCTCCAAATCTTCACATCCATCGTCCGTTGTTAACTGGTCGCCACCGGTCTCTCTCTCTCTCTCATCTCTGCCTCCCGGGTCTCTTTCTTTCCTCTTTCTCCCCGTCTCTCTGATCTATTTCATCTCGCCACCGTACGCCATCGTTCTCTCTCATCTCCTCGCCGCCACCCTCCTTTCTCGATTCCGTCGTCGCACCACCACCAGACGGTGGTGCTGGTGGTCGGTGGTTCTTCAGCGTGTGACGGGGGGTGGGGGGCTGTGGTTGCGATGTGGTGGTTGGTTTGAGGTTGGGGCTAGATGTCAACGAGAGAGAGAGAGAGAGAGAGAGAGGGGGAGCAGGGATGTGTGAGGTTGAAGATGAAGATAAAAGGAGAGATGAGAGATGGTTCTGCAACTTTAAAAGAGGAGAGATTAGACATTTAAAGAAAATGACCAAACTACCCTTTTTTGTGATTGGTTGAGAGTGGTTCTCGCGGTTCTTACAACTGGAGGTGGTTTTCATTTTAGCGGCCCCCTATATATATTTATATATATATAGGCTAGGAGTTGGCTAGAAAGTCCAAATTTCCTAAAAAGTGTAAAAAGTCACAAAACACAATAATGTCAACCATAAAACACACAAAAAACCCACAAATAACATAATGAAGATTACTAAAACGTCATGTATGTGGGTTTTGTGTTGTGTTTTAGGTGTTAAGGCTCTGATTATGGAATGACAAATATTATTGTGTTTTATGTTGTTTAGCATTTTGTGTTTTATATTCATAGTTCTACGATTGTGTGTTTGAAGTTTTTATAGGCTATTAGGGTTTAAATATGGTGTTTTAGTAATCTTCATTCTATTATTTGTGAGTTTTAAGTGTGTTTTGTGGCTGAAATTATTGTGTTTTATGACTTTTTACACTTACAAATATTATTGTGTTTTATGTTGTTTAGCATTTTGTGTTTTATATTCATAGTTCTACGATTGTGTGTTTGAAGTTTTTATAGGCTATTAGGGTTTAAATATGGTGTTTTAGTAATCTTCATTCTATTATTTGTGAGTTTTAGGTGTGTTTTGTGGCTGAAATTATTGTGTTTTATGACTTTTTACACTTTCTAGGAAACTTGGACTTTCTACCCGAACCCCACCCTATATATATATATATATATATATATGTATATAAAACAAGTTATATGAATACAATTAATATACGAATCCACGAAATTTATGAATAACGATTCCTTAATCAATTCGGTTCGAGAGCTCGTTTTCACGTGAAAATAAAACTATAAAAAACAACGTAATTAATCGCGCCGTTATATGTATAAAACAAGTTATATGAATACAATTAATATACGAATCCACGAAATTTATGAATAACGATTCCTTAATCAATTCGGTTCGAGAGCTCGTTTTCACGTGAAAATAAAACTATAAAAAACAACGTAATTAATCGCGCCGTTAAATCTTTACCAAACCCTCGCGTTGACCGTTGTTGACCCGCTGTTTGACCGAGTTGACCGAGTCGACTGGGTTGACTCGTGTTGACCGAGTTAACTCGGTTTGACCGAGTCGACCGAACCTCGAAACTTGAATGTGACCGGATTTGACCTTGTTGACGGCCCTTAACCCGAAACCAGACCAGAAACACGAACCTGCTGAATCTGAGACCCGAAATGAAGCTTGAACTACCTTCACCTACCCAAACTCGAACCATGACAGTAGTACCACTACTACTGCCGTCGGCACCCATCACCCAATCAAGAACATCACCTGGTATGCCGTCGGAAACCTTCGCCGTCTTCGATCATCATTATCAACAAAATTATCGTCTTCATCTTCGTCACCGGCTCTGCTGGCTTCGCCGGCCGGAGTCCGGCTGCCAAATCAGACTCGAGAGAGAGGGAGAGAGGCACGAGGTGTGCGTGTGCGGATTGCCGGTTAATCGGCGCCGTTCTTGCCGTCACCGGTCCGTCGAGTCTCTGCGGCCACCATCACGCGCCGCCACCTACTGTTGGTGGCCGGCTAGTCTTTGTAGAGAGAGGGAAAGGTGAACGAGAGAGTGGGGGTGGGGTGGATAAGGCCTATCAGGTGTGTGTTTTGGGGATGAGTTGCAGAGAAAGGGAAATGGTGTGCACCCGTGAGTTCTTTTTTTTTTTTTTTGAAGATAGGATTTTGGTGCCGTGAAAGTGAAGGACTAGGGTTTCCAAGTGGGCTTGGGCCCAAGTCCTACAAGTCTGCTTCCTGCGTTTTCAACGGCCCGTAAGCTTCTACGAGACCAGTTTTCGAACCTGAACTCCATGTAACTTCATAAATTATCGTTTTAAGATCAAAAGAAGTAAAAAAACCGTGTCGGTAGTCCCGTTTGACACGTTCGTTCGTCGGTTGCATTAAAAATCGCGCAAATTGCGTCGTTTGTCGTTTTAAGCCGTTTTTCGATACGGTTTCGACTACGGTTATTAATATTTAATTACGAAGCTAAATATATCATAATATTTCAGTTTTGAAGGTAATACGCGTCTCCAATGCTTCCGTTTCGTTGCCGGTGCGCTCCTGCAGTCGCGTTTTTCGTTCACGTTTGCACTTTGTGACGTTCGAAAGCACGATAAATTCATAAAATTAAATTCATATGTATAAAATTCGTATTTGTCGGCGTTGTCAGTATTTTGTTAGGTTTCAGTTCGTTACTGTCACACCCCCAAAATCCACCTGCGGAGTACTACCGCTTGGAGGCGTGACTGACCAGGATCCAGCCACCAATCATATTGAGCAAGCATATAAGTAGTTATAAAAATCCACCCAATACAATTGGTGTTCAAACAAAACATAGTTAAGTTGCAAGCGGAAGCATAAGTCTTAAAAACAAAGCATAAAAGTTTAACATGGCACACAGTCGTCCATGTCCCACAACGATCCTCCTCCATGCAAGCTCCAGCTTAAGAACCTAAGGACCTGCAAAGCATGTAGTAACGAGTCAACAACAAGTTGAGTGAGTTCACGGTTGGGTGTTCGTTTTAAGTTGTTTCGAAAACAGTTTCCTTTAGCTGGCTTCCTGCCGTGGGGGTTACCCCATAGTTAAAAGCGTGACTTGTTTATTCCCGGTTACTCTGGCAATCCAGCCGTGGGGGCTACCCCGTGTTAGTTATCTGGCATTTCGGCCGTGGGGGCTACCCCATGTATACACTAGACTCGTTACCATATCGACTGCTGACTGTAGTCATGTTTATGTGCCCTGAAACTGTCAATGTCTATCATCATTGACGTGCCCCAGATCCATTAGTTCACGCCCGTCCTCTGCGGCACGGTGTGAGGTTTGTCAGACCTAAATAGCGCTATCTAACTAATGACCCGCTCGCCATTGGCCCGGCGATTAAGTCGATATAAAAATGAAGGACTTCGTGATAGAGTTTTGGTCTAGTACGAGTTATCTGTCCGTGAGGACGAGGAATTACATTCCTGAACCTTTGCTGTCCTACCCAAGGAGGACGAGGAACCCATGTTCCTTAACCCCAATTCCCGACCCCTGGGAATCCCATGCTTTGTAAAGGGTGTGAACTCACCTTGGTTTGCTCGGTAGAAACACAGAAAAGTCAAACAAGCAATGTTGTGGCTACTCACGTCCTATCATAGTTGTATCATACAAGTCAGGTTCGTAACCAAGTAGCACACGGATGTTTCTAGTACAGTGCATTCAAGTATCGTTCATGGCATACACGTTTAATCATGGTAGATCAACAATATTCACGTTCAAGTAACATATAAGGTCTGGGCATCAGGCCCAAGAGTCCGGCCCAATCAATTAAGCCCGTAATGGAGTGCAAGTCCAAACAGTGTGCACATGCACCTGGTCTCGAGTCGCAACCGATGCAGGTTCTGGTCTCGAGTCGCAACCGGACTCGCAAACACGGTTTCGGTTCATGCTGTTTTGGTCTCGAGTCGCAATCGGACTCGCAACTGTGGTTTCGAGTCAAACGGTTTATGTGATGATCTCGTGTGGTTTCGAGTCGCAATCAGGTGTTTGCGACTCGCAACCGATGTCGCAACCGGGAGATTTCGACTCATCATGCACTGGTTTCGAGTCGCAACTGGAGGTTTCGGTTGGACAACTGCTGATTCGGTACAGTGTACTATCCAATGGGAAATTGATTTCATGAAATGGTTTGTACTATCCACTTAAACATGTTTGTTTGTCTAGCAATTTACTAAATTGGATCAAACATATCAGATTTCAAATATTCAAGCATGTTCATATCACATTCAAGTTGTTCATCATACATTCAAATAGTTCATCATGATTATTCAAACTTGTTCATCATACTTTAGAGTTTTCGGCATCAATCACAAACATAATCATAACATGGACAACCATCAAAACTCTTGAACATATTCATCTAACCCACATATACACATCCGATTTCATGAGTAATAAACCTTCTAACATAATCAAGCCACTCGGATTTAAGCCTATGTGGAACCGATAGCATTCAATCCTAGTCAAGCATACCTTGTTCATCCCAACATCATCAATACATTAACCTATAATCATCTTTAACCGAATATAAACACACTACATGAACATTTATGAACCGATTACTCAAGAAGGGTGTATTCCTCATGTATAACACTTAACAAGTAGACATATCATCACATAATTTTCATCACACATCATTATCAAACCGAATACCACACATTAACACCTTTAATCATGTATAGACATGTATTTACCAAGAGATCACTAACCGGTTCAAGTGTGGGTTCAAAGGTGTGAGTGAAGCTTCCAAACGGTGTGTGTGCAAGTTGATCCGAGAGCTCCTAAAGTCTCCGGTTTGAATCCGAGAGCGAGGGAGGAAAGGTGATGTTGTGGTTTAGGGTTTTGGTGAGGGAGAGTGGAGAGTGTGTGTGTGAGTGAGTGTGTTGTCCAAAATGGTAAACATGGATGGTCACTAAGGTTATATAGTTGTTCCACATGGGTGCACCCTAATGGGTCTTCGAATGGGCTAAGGGTGTGTGTGTGTGTGTGACCAACCGGCCCATATGTTACGGTTCACTCGGTTCATATACATACCCGCATACATACACACAAGCATACACATAGCATAACACATAATCATATAAGTTCACATGTATCATTCATTAAATCATCAAATTAGTTAGTCACTAAACGTTCAAGCACACAACGAAAGGTTCTAAATTTCGAGTTGTCACATCATCCCCAAGTTGAAGGAAATTTCGTCCCGAAATTTGGTAGGCACTCACTGAGGAAGCTAGTTAAGGTGTATGGTTTTCCTGGTTTTCCTGGGGTGTCACATCCACCCCCCGTTGATCTGGAATTTCGTCCCGAAATTCCGTAGCTTCGGCCTCAGTAGTGGGTGTACTGTTTGCGAACAGTTGGGGATACTTTTGTTTCATCTGATCTTCGCGCTCCCAGGTGAACTCTGGGCCGCGACGTGAGTTCCAACGAACTCGAACGAGAGGTATTCTGGTGCTCTTGAGGACCTTAACATCCCGGTCCGTGATTTCGACTGGTTCCTCGACGAATCGTAACTGTTCGTCGATAGTGAGTTCCTTCAAAGGAACTACGTGGGTCTCGTCTGACGGACACTTCTTCAGATTCGACACGTGAAAAACGTTGTGAACTGCACCGAGTTCCGCTGGTAAGTTTAGTCTGTAGGCCACCCTGCCTATTTTCTCAATGACTTCGAAAGGTCCAACGTATCGTGGGTTAAGTTTACCGCGTTTACCAAAACGAACCACACCCTTCCAGGGTGAAACTTTGAGTAGTACCCGCTCCCCAACCTGGAGCTCAAGCGGTTTCCTGCCCATGTCGGCGTAAACTTTCTGACGTTCGCGAGCTGCCGTCATGCGTTTTCGTATCTGAGCGATTTGCTCGGTTGTATCTACCACATATTCTGGACCAGTGATCTGACTATCTCCCACCTCTGCCCAGCAAAGAGGAGACCGGCATTTACGTCCGTACAATGCCTCAAACGGAGCAGCTTTAATGCTGGTGTGGTAGCTGTTATTGTACGAGAATTCCACAAGTGGCAGATGCTTTTCCCAGCGTTTGCCAAAGTCGATTACACATGCACGAAGCATGTCTTCTAAGGTTTGAATAGTGCGCTCGGACTGCCCGTCCGTCTGAGGGTGATATGCTGTGCTCATATCTAATCGTGAGCCAAAGGATTTGTGCATCGCTTGCCACAGCTCTGAAGTAAAACGCGCATCTCGATCTGAGATAATGGAGGTGGGCACCCCGTGCCTCGAGACGACTTCCTTAAGGTATATTTCTGCAAGAGTGGAGAACTTATCCGTTTCCTTGATAGCCAGGAAGTGTGCAGACTTTGTGAGTCGATCCACGATCACCCAAATAGTATCGTTCCCGCGCTGGGATCTAGGTAGGCCAGTGACAAAATCCATGGAAATTTGCTCCCATTTCCATTGAGGTATCTCTGGTTGTTGGAGTAGGCCTGATGGTTTCTGGTATTCCGACTTGACTCTCGCACAAGTCAAACACTTGCTGACGTAGGTCGCTATGTGGGCCTTCATGCTAGGCCACCAATACGTAGTTTTGATGTCGTGGTACATTTTATCCGATCCAGGATGTACCGAGTAGCGAGACTTGTGTGCTTCATCCATCACAAGCTCTCGTAGGTTGCCATAGTGTGGGACCCAAACGCGTCCCGTTACGTAGTAAGCACCGTCTTCCTTCTGTTCTAAGCGTTGCCTCGATCCGCGTAGGGCTTCGGCCCTGACGTTTTCTGGTTTCAGTGCTTCTATCTGAGCAGCTCGTATCTGGGAGGGAAGACTAGAATGGATCGTGAGTTGTAGAGCTCGTACGCGCTTAGGCGCAGTGTCCTTTCGACTAAGGGCGTCAGCCACCACATTGGCTTTGCCCGGGTGATACCTGATCGAGCACTCGTAGTCATTCAGTAGTTCAACCCACCGTCGTTGCCGCATGTTTAGTTCCTTCTGCTTGAAGATATGCTCGAGGCTCCTGTGGTCGGTGTAGATGGCGCACTTGGTACCATACAGGTAATGCCGCCATAACTTAAGTGCAAAAACAACAGCTCCCAGCTCTAAATCGTGTGTAGTGTAGTTCTTCTCATGAGCCTTAAGTTGGCGTGAGGCGTAGGCTATAACTTTGTCTCGTTGCATCAACACGCAACCAAGACCTTGAATTGATGCGTCGCAGTAAACCACAAAATCGTCTGTGCCTTCTGGCAAGGAAAGGATAGGTGCGCTACAAAGTCGATCCTTTAGGTGCTGAAATGCCAACTCCTGTGCGTTTCCCCAGCGATAAACAACGCCCTTCTGCGTTAATGAGGTGAGAGGCTGTGCAATCTTAGAAAAATCCTTTATGAATCTCCGGTAGTATCCCGCCAAACCCAAGAATTGGCGAATTTCCTTTGGTGTACGAGGTGCAGGCCAGTTCTTAATCGAGTCTATCTTGGATGGATCAACGTGAATCCCATCCTTGTTTACCACGTGGCCTAGGAAATGGACTTCTCGAAGCCAGAAGTCGCATTTCGAGAACTTTGCATAAAGCTGTTCTGTTCGAAGGAGTTCCAGAATAAGTCGTAGATGTCGCTCGTGTTCTTCTTGGCTCTTAGAATAGATCAGGATGTCGTCGATGAAGACTATAACGAACTTGTCCAGGTAAGGCTTGCACACTCGGTTCATCAGGTCCATGAAAACCGCAGGTGCGTTTGTCATCCCAAAAGGCATGACCAAAAACTCATAGTGCCCGTATCGAGTTCTGAAAGCTGTTTTGGAGACGTCCTCTTCCCGGACTCTCAGCTGGTGATAACCCGATCTCAAATCGATCTTCGAATAGTAGCTCGATCCTTGCAGCTGGTCGAACAAGTCGTCGATGCGCGGTAGAGGATAACGATTCTTCACCGTCACCTTGTTGAGTTCTCGGTAGTCGATGCACATCCTGAAGGTACCGTCCTTCTTCTTCACAAATAGTACCGGAGCTCCCCAGGGCGATGAGCTAGGACGAATAAAACCCTTATCCAAGAGTTCTTGTAGTTGCGTAGAGAGTTCTTTCAACTCTGATGGAGCCAATCGATAAGGTGCACGAGCTATAGGCGCAGCTCCAGGAGCTAGTTCAATCTGAAACTCGACTTGGCGATGAGGCGGAAGACCAGGTAATTCCTCAGGAAATACCTCTGGATAATCGCGTACAACTGGAAAATCTTCTATCTTCTTCTCTTTCTGTGAGGTGTCAGTAACGAGAGCCAAAATGGCAGTGTGGCCCTTTCGCAAGCACTTTTGGGCCTTAAGGAGAGAAATGACGTTTTCAACAGCACTCCTCTTGTCGCCATGAATCATGAGAGGTTCACCATCGGGACCTGGAATACGGACAACCTTCTCGTTGCAAAGAATCTCTGCTCGGTGTTGGGATAACCAATCCATCCCAATGACAACGTCGAAACTACCCAAGACGATAGGAATGAGGTCGATAGAGAAGGTCTGGTCAGCGAGAATAAGTTTACAACCCTTGACTACGTGTGTGGCTTCTAAACTCTTACCATTTGCTAGCTCTACGGTGTGCTTGTTGTTCAAAGGGGTTGGAATACGCTTAAGCATTCGACTAACTTCTAGTGACACGTAGCTAGTATCGGCACCCGAATCAAATAAAACTGAAACATAAAAGTCGTCGAGAAGGAACTTACCCGCCACGACATTGGGGTCATTCCTTGCTTCACCTTGTCCAATCACAAACATCCGCCCCCTGGCGCCATTGTTGTTGTTGTTCCCATTGTTACCATTCCCCTGATTGTTGTTATTGTTGTTGTTGTTGTTCTGGTTCCTGTTCAGTTGGGGACAATCTCTCTTGAAGTGGCCCTCAGCTCCACACTGAAAGCACCCTTTGTTATCACCTTGCTGCTGCTGCTGGCGCTGGTTCTGTTGAGCTTGCTGACGATTCTGATTGGCGGGGTATAAGCTCCTGCAATCCTTTGCAGCGTGACCAGGCTTGTTGCACCGATGACAGTTGCCCCTGGTGCATGGTCCGCTGTGGTGCAGGCTGCAGCGATTGCATTTGGGGTGATTTCCTTTGTACCCACCATGGCTTTGACCACCAGACGATTGCTGATTGGGGCTCTTGTAGTCATCAGTCTTCCTCTGCTGAGACTGGGACTGAACAGAAGTCGAACCCTTACTTGAAGTTCCATCCCATTTCCATTTGTTGTCACTAGAGGTACCAGTAGTAGTTGCAGCACCTATGCGTTTTGGTAACTTGTTCTGCTCCGCCGCCTGATCCGTGAGACGGTGAGCCAGCTGAACAGTTTGCTGGTAGGTGGCGAGGTTCGCTGAAGTCACATGACTTTGGATTTCCGGCACTAAGCCCTGAAGAAATAGTTCGATGCGTTTGATGGGAGGATCCACCATAGTAGGGCACAGAATTGCCAGTTCGTTCGACCTTTTCACATAAGCTTCAATTTCGGACCCCGTCATCTTGAGGTTGAAGAACTCCACTTCCAGTTTGTGAATCTCATCACGACTGCAGTATTATTCTTTGATCATTTCCTTAAAAGTTTCCCATGGGGTGGCGTTGGCAGCAACCAACCCCAGCATCTGAACCTGAGCGTTCCACCATGTGAGGGCTAAACCCTCGAGAGTACCAGTAGCGTACTTCACCCTGCGCGCCTCAGGGCATTCACACATTTCGAACACAGATTCTAGCTTCTCAAACCAGTGTAGGAGACCTACTGCTCCTTCAGTGCCGCTAAAAGTAGTTGGTCGGCAGTCCATGAAAGTCTTAAAAGTACACACGGGTGGCTGAACGTGCTGACCTCCTGCGTGTGCAGCTGCAAGTGCTGCGGCAACTCGTTCGTTGATCAGAGCCGTCAACTGGGCTTGTGTTAGGTTAACGCGTCCAGACATGATCTTCATATCAGGAAGAACGTGAGTGAGAGGGGTTTCGCGAACGTACGACGATAAAATAGAGTAAGCACGCACGTGTCCAAGCAACAGTAGTTATACTAACCAAGCATACCATAAGCAATGTACTATGTAACTAACAAGTAGGCAATATATACACAGATCATATCACCTAGAATGTCGAGCCTTGCATGTGGAGTGAAGCATCGTTGTGGACCGTTGAGCACTGTACAGGTTATAGTCTGGTTTTAACAAAAACGTTTTTCCCTTTATTAAAACCAAGTTCTCTATAACCAATGGCTCTGATACCAATCTGTCACACCCCCAAAATCCACCTGCGGAGTACTACCGCTTGGAGGCGTGACTGACCAGGATCCAGCCACCAATCATATTGAGCAAGCATATAAGTAGTTATAAAAATCCACCCAATACAATTGGTGTTCAAACAAAACATAGTTAAGTTGCAAGCGGAAGCATAAGTCTTAAAAACAAAGCATAATGTTTAATTGTTTCAAAGTTTAACATGGCACACAGTCGTCCATGTCCCACAACGATCCTCCTCCATGCAAGCTCCAGCTTAAGAACCTAAGGACCTGCAAAGCATGTAGTAACGAGTCAACAACAAGTTGAGTGAGTTCACGGTTGGGTGTTCGTTTTAAGTTGTTTCGAAAACAGTTTCCTTTAGCTGGCTTCCTGCCGTGGGGGTTACCCCATAGTTAAAAGCGTGACTTGTTTATTCCCGGTTACTCTGGCAATCTAGCCGTGGGGGCTACCCCGTGTTAGTTATCTGGCATTTCGGCCGTGGGGGCTACCCCATGTATACACTAGACTCGTTACCATATCGACTGCTGACTGTAGTCATGTTTATGTGCCCTGAAACTGTCAATGTCTATCATCATTGACGTGCCCCAGATCCATTAGTTCACGCCCGTCCTCTGCGGCACGGTGTGAGGTTTGTCAGACCTAAATAGCGCTATCTAACTAATGACCCGCTCGCCATTGGCCCGGCGATTAAGTCGATATAAAAATGAGGGACTTCGTGATAGAGTTTTGGTCTAGTACGAGTTATCTGTCCGTGAGGACGAGGAATTACATTCCTGAACCTTTGCTGTCCTACCCAAGGAGGACGAGGAACCCATGTTCCTTAACCCCAATTCCCGACCCCTGGGAATCCCATGCTTTGTAAAGGGTGTGAACTCACCTTGGTTTGCTCGGTAGAAACACAGAAAAGTCAAACAAGCAATGTTGTGGCTACTCACGTCCTATCATAGTTGTATCATACAAGTCAGGTTCGTAACCAAGTAGCACACGGATGTTTCTAGTACAGTGCATTCAAGTATCGTTCATGGCATACACGTTTAATCATGGTAGATCAACAATATTCACGTTCAAGTAACATATAAGGTCTGGGCATCAGGCCCAAGAGTCCGGCCCAATCAATTAAGCCCGTAATGGAGTGCAAGTCCAAACAGTGTGCACATGCACCTGGTCTCGAGTCGCAACCGATGCAGGTTCTGGTCTCGAGTCGCAACCGGACTCGCAAACACGGTTTCGGTTCATGCTGTTTTGGTCTCGAGTCGCAATCGGACTCGCAACTGTGGTTTCGAGTCAAACGGTTTATGTGATGATCTCGTGTGGTTTCGAGTCGCAATCAGGTGTTTGCGACTCGCAACCGATGTCGCAACCGGGAGATTTCGACTCATCATGCACTGGTTTCGAGTCGCAACTGGAGGTTTCGGTTGGACAACTGCTGATTCGGTACAGTGTACTATCCAATGGGAAATTGATTTCATGAAATGGTTTGTACTATCCACTTAAACATGTTTGTTTGTCTAGCAATTTACTAAATTGGATCAAACATATCAGATTTCAAATATTCAAGCATGTTCATATCACATTCAAGTTGTTCATCATACATTCAAATAGTTCATCATGATTATTCAAACTTGTTCATCATACTTTAGAGTTTTCGGCATCAATCACAAACATAATCATAACATGGACAACCATCAAAACTCTTGAACATATTCATCTAACCCACATATACACATCCGATTTCATGAGTAATAAACCTTCTAACATAATCAAGCCACTCGGATTTAAGCCTATGTGGAACCGATAGCATTAAATCCTAGTCAAGCATACCTTGTTCATCCCAACATCATCAATACATTAACCTATAATCATCTTTAACCGAATATAAACACACTACATGAACATTTATGAACCGATTACTCAAGAAGGGTGTATTCCTCATGTATAACACTTAACAAGTAGACATATCATCACATAATTTTCATCACACATCATTATCAAACCAAATACCACACATTAACACCTTTAATCATGTATAGACATGTATTTACCAAGAGATCACTAACCGGTTCAAGTGTGGGTTCAAAGGTGTGAGTGAAGCTTCCAAACGGTGTGTGTGCAAGTTGATCCGAGAGCTCCTAAAGTCTCCGGTTTGAATCCGAGAGCGAGGGAGGAAAGGTGATGTTGTGGTTTAGGGTTTTGGTGAGGGAGAGTGGAGAGTGTGTGTGTGAGTGAGTGTGTTGTCCAAAATGGTAAACATGGATGGTCACTAAGGTTATATAGTTGTTCCACATGGGTGCACCCTAATGGGTCTTCGAATGGGCTAAGGGTGTGTGTGTGTGTGTGACCAACCGGCCCATATGTTACGGTTCACTCGGTTCATATACATACCCGCATACATACACACAAGCATACACATAGCATAACACATAATCATATAAGTTCACATGTATCATTCATTAAATCATCAAATCAGTTAGTCACTAAACGTTCAAGCACACAACGAAAGGTTCTAAATTTCGAGTTGTCACATCATCCCCAAGTTGAAGGAAATTTCGTCCCGAAATTTGGTAGGCACTCACTGAGGAAGCTAGTTAAGTTGTATGGTTTTCCTGGTTTTCCTGGGGTGTCACAGTTACCGTTTAATATTCAGCAGTTTTCTCGTAAACCTCCATTCGTGCGTTGTAAAGCCGGTTAGACGTTCCTAGACACTTCAAAGGCCTAATTAAGATTATTTGCGTCTTAAAACACTACTTGTAATCGTCCTAATGTTTGTTTTTCGCGTAATTAAGGACCGTAAATTACCGGTTGTCACACTCGGCGAGCGGTTTAAAACCCGCGGAGGTCTCTTATGGCAACCGCGGGACCTACCGCAGTAGTTCGATCTAGTCTATCATCCGCCAGATCCTGCTTTAGCGGACGTGCAGGACCTTCCAATGGAGTTAGACGGACCAGCGATGCCACAGCCACCACCACCTCCCGGGGCGCCCCAGTTTCCACGGCACGTTATTCCAGGTCATGCCACGTGAGCTGCAGCAGTTCCGCAGGCATGAGATGAGCTTGACAAGCTGAACAATTTGATAGGTTTGTTGGTTCTGGAGGCGCAGGATAGACGAGAGAGAGAGGTTACCCCCCATACCGCTCCCACCACCTCGAGCACCACATTAGCAGTAGCAGCCGCAACAACTAGATCCAGATCCAGATTCGGACTCGTTTCCAGAGTTTCTATTCTGTAAAACCTGGAGTCCTGGAGCCCGTTGAAGTACCGCTGAGGCAACAAAAACTTAGAGAAACAAAAATTATTTTATCTTGTGGATAAAATGAATCATGTCACTCAAAAGTTAAAACAGTTTTTTAAAGGAAAAACTTCATCAGCTAAACAAACAATAAGAATTGTTAGTCAAAAAATGACTACTAAAAAAGAATTGTTAATTCAATTTAGACAATTGATGAATTCTCAATCATCGTTTGTTTTGTTGCAATAGTCAACACATGAAAACATTCACCGTTTGTTTTAATTGTTTTAGTCAACATATGAAAACAATCTATAAAGATTGTTATAGTCAAAACATGACTACAAAGATTGTTAATTCAATCGTATATTACCAGTTAAAGAACCTTGGTAGTAACTACTCAAGTATACAATAAGTATGCATCAAGAAACTCCTTCGTAACCCCCTATCTTATTTTCTATCATGAAGTTATTTCTATTCTGTAAAACCTGGAGTCCTGGAGCCCGTTGAAGTACCGCTAAGGCAGGAGGCCGTTAGGGAAATAAGGGTTGGATTGGTCCCTTGCAGAAGAATTAGAAAATTTTCAAGAAGAAAATACAAGTTAGAAGAAGGTATAGAAAAAATTCGTTTGAAGATTCGAAAGAATCAAATGAACAAGAAGTAACTGAAGTTTTAAACTTTAGTGAAAACGAAAAAGGTTTTGTATCAGATTACATGATTAATTCTGATCATCGAGCACCACATCAGCAGTAGCAGCCGCAACAACTAGATCCAGATCCAGATTCGGACTCGTTTCCAGAGGCATAGACCAGCTGCATGGATATATTTTGGTATTTAGTGTTCAGTTGTAGTTTTTGTTTTTGTTTTTGTTATGGATGTACAAATGTATCTTATATATGTCATATTTAAGTTTGTTTTCAGTTATTCAGGTACTTAATGATTGTTTATCTTAAATTGATATTTCGTAATAAATGTTGAGAATATAATACGAAAACAATATAATATTTAAACGATATAATATTTTAATGGTAGGATAATATTTAATAAAATAACATGTTAAAAAATATAATATTTCAACGATCGAATATATTTAAAGGGCCGATCTTGAAAACAATAAAAATTCTTATTATACAAAAAATAAAACTGTTTTTTAAAAACACAATTTTTCACTCAATAAAATATCACCTCCAAAAACCATCAACTTACCCCACCAAATCACTCATTCTTTCAACCAAAAAAACACCCAACTCTTAGATGCCTCGTATAGGCCTATACGAGGCGTCTAGGCCTCTCAAACTTTGTGCCTGACATTCCACTCAGACCCTCTTGAATTCAGTACCTATACGCCTCGTATAGGGCTATACGAGGCGTCTAGGGTTTCAAAGGTGTCTAAATAGGCTGGATGGGTGTCCAAATTGATTCAGCCAATAAATAAAAATAGGAAATTGGGTAAAAATGGAGATTCCATGTGTAAACTCATTGGCAAATTATGATGGTTTACAAGCCCGCCAGCCGGGTAAACTCATTGGCGAAAGGCCACCCACCCCCTACGAAAACAAACATCACTCATGACCCGGGCCACCCACCATTCTATGGAAAACCCACCACCCTAAGTACCAACCACTGTGGCAAAACCCTGTCAAACCCATGACCTTCCCACATTGGAAAGTCATGGGGTCTCCTCCCAAACTAGTTGATCTTGGAGTCATTGGCATTACGATGATTCAGTTGATATCTTGTGGACAGTAACTCTAAATGGATTACAAGGGTATGCCCATGTCTATATCAAACCCTGTTCGCAACTCTAAACCGATAAAAAAGTTATTCTATCTTATCAAGTACTAGTTTAACAGATAAGATCTCCACCATGTTGTCAAATTCCCTCACACAGGTTGCCACTTCTACAGGATCAACATATCCGTTGACAATTAGTTTTCCCATTTCTTTAAGAGGCAAAACAGATTCAATGCCCACAAGGCTATCTACCGCCGTCTCTATCTTATCGATTTCACTTTCACTTTTGAAGCCAACTCCCAGCTCAATTGTCTGACACACAAAAAAAAAAAAAGATCAAGCAACGCAGTAAGCACACAAAAGTTATGTCTTAACTGACTAATTGATATTATATCTCTGTATTTCATTGATGCATAGAAACCAACAGATCTTATTAAGAATTGTGTATCATGTTGGTTAACACTATTTCTTTTTCTTTCTTTCTTTTTGCAATCAAGTGGCCTCAAACACAAACCAATGATAAGTAGCATTTTTAGAACAAATATTTAAGAATTTTTTTTAATTATAAATAGTATAAAAATTCGATCATCATATTATGGAGCAAGCAGTATGTACGTAAATGTATTTTCAAGTATATTCATGTTTTAGATAAATTTTTTGAAAAGAAGAATGAAACAGGAACTGGAATAGAATCCTTGGTTCTGTTGCCACATGTTGTCATGGTTTCGTCAAAAAACATTAGGACAGGAAAGAAGTAAAGTCCATCCGCCCCATACTAATTAAGCATGTACAAATAATAAATGACAAAACAGAAATGTGAAAAATAACTTTGGATCCGAGAAGTAAATTAGTTGGTCAAGAAATGTGACATTTAAATTGGCATTCACACCAAAAAGAAAGATGAAGGCATATACGTACTTTCCGAAAGGAGATTACATGCTCTCTTTGCACCTTAGATCGCATTGACTGATAAGTTTTTCTCCATCCTTGTGAATCTATGAGGATTTTGTGATATTAGTTTCTTTATCATTATTTTCAGCTTATTATCAACTAAACGAAGAACATACCTTTATAATGAACGTCATCACCAAACATCCATTCTAACCAAAAAAAGGTCTTCGGACCAAAGAAATCACGGCGGCAAAGATAGTAGCCTCCTAAGGTTACCTTGAATTCAGACAGATCTCCTCCAATCACTTCTTTCTCTTTCTCTTTCATCGAGTCGTTCTCACACTTCTCTTCTTCATCTACCTCATCATCCATATACATGAGGCTGGCACCACAACCACTTACTATCATTGTTCCTTCCTCCACGTATATATCCACATCGACTTCATCTCTGGCATCTAATATGTTACCAAGTGGCCAATAGCTTACCCACACAGCATCCTCGTCAATTCTGGGTTTGCAATACACCACAGGGTTGTATACCCAAGTAAGATCCTTGCTTCTGTTGCTGATTTTCGCCAACAAAATACACATACCTTTATCCTTTGATCCGGAGGATCTGTATAAGCAACTTAAATTTAACCCTTGGATTCTGTTTTTCTCATGATGACAAGGCACACGAAAGGATAAGGAACTGGATGATGAAGTATACTCATATGTCGTCAGAATTTGATCATTCAGGCCTTGCAGAAAGGTGCTCATTATACCATATTCATACAACACCTGCGCCACATAAAAATTCAGTTAGTCATATATTAAATAATTAGCATGCCTGATATAAATATTTGTTATTGTGTGCTCATACATGCATTAGAGAAAAAGTAAGAGAGATAACCTGGGTATGCCATATTCTGCCTTTAGTAATATCATCACCGACTAGGTCCACCTTATGATCTTCATATGCTTTGATCCATTGCATGCGACCCAGATCTTCTTCATTAATTTTTGCTATGGGCACTAATTTGAAAAGGCCTTGAATTTCAGACAATTTGAAACAACATTCATAAGCAAACTCCTGCAGACCGAAATGACCTGATTCGAATGTTACTTTCTCGAGTGATGTACACCAATCTATATTCAAATCCACAAGCGTACTTGGGATACACGGGAGAGACTTCAGGTTTGTACAACAATACAGGTTGAGTTTGCGAAGCATTTTAAGGTCAATGTTGCTAGGCAGGTACTCAAATGGATTGGCTGCTAAACACAAGTCAAACAATGATCGGGCATGGAATGTCACACAAAAATCATCGTTATCCAGGTCACAGTTTGTGAAATCCAACAATATATTAGATTGGGTTAAGGAAAGCATCATTGTTTCCAGTTGATTTACGTACTTCCACATTTTAGTGCACCCTCCCATGTCCAACCAAGATAAATTCTCAAGGTTTCCTATGGATTTACAAAGATGAGTCAGACTGCTACAATTCCAGAGGATCAAAGTGTCAAGTTTAGGGAGTCGGTAGAGATTGCAGATCCGGACAAGTTTGTCACAACCTTTAAAATTTAAAAACTTGAGCGAATTAAGAACCTATTCCAAGAATAACAAGTTTAAATTATGATTGTACATTCAAATGAAGAATGTCTAAAACAGAGGAATGAATTCCTTATACCATGGGTGCTTCAAACTTTTCCAAGTGTCCATCACTCATAACTATAACCACCAAGGTGCTCATTGATAACGTGGAGGGCAATGTTTTCAAACGACATCCATGCCAAGACAGCCATATTAACTCTGGAAAGTTCTCGTAGGACCCAGTAAGTTCCACGTATTTGAGACGGAGCAATTTTAATTTGCCCATCTTCGCAAGGGAACTTGTGTCAAAGGTTGATGTCTGCAAATTAAGTATGAGGTAAAATAAATAGAAAGCCGTTTAATGAGAGTTGTGAGTTGAACCATAATATTAGACATCATGAGAAATTCCTAATATTTAGGTTATAGTGGCAATCCGGACAAGCTCTTTAAACTGTGACTTAAAGGGCACCAGTAAAAACACTTTCTCTTATCTTAAGAAATTGTTAATACATATTACTAAAAGCGTTTATGGTGAATGGTTTTCTGTGTCTTATTGATAATAACAATCCCTTTATATAGGGAGAGAATACAATCATAACCTACCTCTAATTAGGAAACATAATCACCATACAATTACATAAGATAATGACTATCTATACAAATAATATATATCCTCTAATATATATCGGGTAAGACTCCCCCTCAGTTTGAGCGGGCGTTGGACAAACGCTCAAGCTGGACCGAAAAGACTGAAATAACTGACGAGATAGTCCTTTGGTAAAAATATCGGCATATTGCAAAGAGGAAGGCACATGTAGAACACGAGTATCCCCAACACGAACTTTTTCGCGAACAAAATGAATGTCAATTTCAATGTGTTTTGTTCGTTGGTGTTGGATTGGGTTATCCGACATATATACCGCTGGGACGTTGTCGCAGTACACCACTGTAGCTCGACGAAGCGGGAGATATAACTCAAGTAATAAATTGCGTAGCCAAGTAGCCTTTGCCACGACATTTGCGACGCCCCTATACTCTGCCTCGGCTCTAGAACCTGAGATGGTGGGTTGACGCTTGGAGGACCATGAGACCAAATTATCCGCAAGAAAAACACAGTAGCCACTAGTAGAGCGGCGAGAGTCGGGACAACCACCCCAATCAGCATCTGAGTAAGCAACCAAAGAATCGGTTGTCGATCTGCGAAGCCGAATGCCGTTGTCTATAGTGCCTTGTAAATATCGTAAGATGCGCTTCAAATACGCAAAATGTGGGTCATGCGGTTCATGCATAAACAAGCAAACCTGCTGAACTGCATAAGAAATGTAGGGACGAGTGAACGTCAAATATTGTAAGGAACCAGCAAGGCTGCGATATAGAGTAGGATCAGCAAAAAGTGGACCATCCAAAGCACTAAGTTTTGAGGATAAATCAACTGGGGTAGTGCATGGTTTGCAAGATGACATAGATGCACGGGAAAGGATATGTTTCGCATATTGCGATTGGTCCAAGAATAACCCGTTGGACTGTTTGGTTACCTTAATGCCCAAAAAATGATGCAACTGACCCAAATCTGTCATAGCAAACTCTCGTGAGAGCATGCGAATAATATCCTGTAAAAGATCAGCGGTCGAAGTTGTCAACACAATATCATCAACATATAAAAGAAGATAAGCCATTTGAGATCCCCTCAAAAAAGTGAACAAAGAATTGTCACAAGTGCTGCTGCGAAAACCCTGTGATAATATAAATGTTGCAAATCTGGTGTACCATTCACGTGGAGCCTGCTTAAGGCCATAAAGAGACTTCTTTAACCTGCCAACAAAGTTGGGAAAACGTCTGTCCACAAACCCTGGGGGTTGATGCATAAATACAGTCTCATTTAATGTGCCATGCAAAAAAGCGTTCTTGACATCTAACTGATGAATCGGCCAAGAATGGGAGACAGCAATGGAGAGAACGGTGCGTATCGTTGCAGGTTTTACTGCTGGACTGAACGTGTCTTCACAGTCAATTCTCACAGTTTGATATTTACCATTAACCACATGCACCTGATGAACGGCCGATCTAATGGTCTAGGGACAAGTTCCCATGTCTCATTTTCCTGTAAAGCGCTAAACTCAGCCTGCATGGCAAACAACCAATGAGGGTCGGCAAAGGCTTTGGCATAAGAAGTGGGGACCTGGGAGATGGTTTGGGTCACAAAGGTGCGGTGAGCTTTGGAGCGGGTGGTCATGGGGTGTGTGTTTGTGGGTTGGGGTGGTACGGCCGGTTGTGGATGGGATGGCTGAGGTGGGGGCTGAGGTATTGTGGTGGCGGCAGAGGTGGTAGTGGGGACGGCGGGAGGTGGCTGTGGTGGTTTAGGTCGACGCGTATAGGTATGTTGGAATGAAGAGGTTGAGTGTAAACGGGCCAGGTGGGTTGGCTGAGGCGGGTACAGTTGGAGCGAAGGTGAAGCCAGGTGGTATAGACTCATCAAGGAATGAGTATCGGGATGTTGGTGTAGGGATAGTATATGGAATGTGTTTTCGTCAAACGTGACGAGACGGGAGATAGAGACCTTCCCGGTGGTAGGGTCAAAGCACCTATACCCACGGAAATCGAGTGGGTACCCGAGAAAGATGCACCTCACGGCCCCGGGGTGAAGTTTATGGGGTTGGGTGGCCGATGTGTTGGGATAACAAGCACATCCGAACACTCTTAAGTGGTCGTAAGTGGGGTGGCGAAGGTATACGGCGAATGTGGGGGTGTAAAAGTTAAGGCGTTTAGTAGGAAGTATATTATGTAAATAGGTGGCGGTATGAAGGGCTTTGACCCAAAATATGGGCGGGAGATGGGCATGGATGAGTAAGGAGCGTATGATGTCATTAATTCGACGAATCATTCGCTCCGCTTGGCCGTTTTGTGAAGACGTTTTAGGGCATGAAAAACAGAAGAGGAGTCCATGTTGGTGGGCAAAGTTTTTGAAGGCATGGTTATCGAACTCCCCCCCTAGGTCACACTGAAAGGTTTTAATGTATCTGTTGAACTGGGTGGTTATGAGGTGGTGAAATTTGGTAAATGTGGTGAAGGTTTCAGATTTATATTTTAAAGGGTAGACCCACACGAAATTTGAAAAATTGTCTATTAGTACCATGTAATATTTAAAGCATGTTTTACTGGTTATGGGAGATGTCCACAAGTCACAATGTATGATATCAAAGGGAGCAAAGGTATAGGAATTAGATTCATGAAAAGGTAATCGTTTACTATTAGCAAGATGACAAGAGTTGCAAAAAGTAGAAAGCTTATTCGACTTACATAATAAACCAAAATTTCTAGACATAATATCAAAAACTTGTTTGTCGGGGTGGCCAAGACGGTCATGCCAAGGTAGAGTAGCAGCGGTGAGGGAGCATGCTTGTGGGGGTAATGTTAGAGGAGTGACTGGATAAAGATCGCCCGTACTATTGTGGCGGGAAAGGAGCCGTCCCGTTTTGAGATCCTTCAAAGAAAAACCAAAAGGATCAAACTCAATAGAAACATTGTTATCACGGGTAAAAAGGCGGACGGACAATAGGTTATTGATAATGTGTGGGCTATAAAGGATGTTAGGGAGAATGTAGATACGGTTGTGTATTGGTAGGTAACCAGTGCCAGAGCCCTCAATTGGTAAGTACTATCCGTTGCCGACTAAAAGTTTAGTGCTAACAGTAAATAAGTCAGGGTGATGAATCATACCTTGATTGTCAGTTACGTGACGCTCAGCACCTGTATCCATATGTGGAGTCGGGTCCGTGTAAGTGAGATTAACATTGTTCATGGCGGCACTAAAGTCGGATGGACATAAAGCATTATAAGCAGGCGGACCGTAGGTGGCAGGAGCTGGGTACCCTGTGTAATTGGCGGATGGTGGCTGTGGAGGTGTGTTGGGCCGCCAGTTGGGCTGGGTCGGGTATGGGCAGGGTGGTGTGTTCCACCAAGCCCACTGTGGATAATATTGTTGGCCCATAAAATTTTGAAAAGCCCAATTAGAATTGTTACCGCGGTAGCTACGGCCGCGCGATCCTCTGCTACGAGATGCCTGATTGCCACGTCCTCAACCACGGCCCCTGTATTGGTTGTTGGACTGCGTGTACTGAGTGTTGGGGTCCCGGGGCTGCTGATATTGATTGTTGTTGTCGGCCGGCTGTTGAGACTGAGAAGCGGCGGTGGTGGCGAGCACCGTGGAGGACTGCTGCTGTCGTGCGGCTTGGCGGATGACTTCGTCATTCAGCATAGATCTGGTCGTGTCCTAATCAGCTGCTTGAGAATTAATCAATGAAGCGGTTGTGTCGAACTCCTTAGATAAGCCACGAAATAGTTGTAACACGAGGCGTTCTTCAGTTATTTGTTGGTCCACATCAGCAAGCTGATTAGCAAGATTTTTAAGTTGTTTGGAATAATCATCAAGGGAACTGCAAGCGGAAAGCGTGAGATTGACAAACTGAGTTTCAAGCGCTACAGCCTTTGCGCGCTTGTTACTAAGGAAAATCTTTTCTAGTTTCAGCCAAGTTTGTCGAGCCGAAGCCTTGGTGTCCAGAATTTGTTGTAAATAATCGTCTGATACGCCGCTGTAAATCCATTGTGAGACCAACGCATCCAATTCTTTCCAGGCTGGGTATGTAGGATCGGTAACAGCCGGAGGAGGGGTATCATCGAGATGATTGAGCACCCAGTAAGCGGTCGCATGAAACTTAAATAATTTTATCCAGGCCGAGTAGGTCACCGTAGTGCCATCAAGGGTTCGGAGTTTTGATTGAATATTACTTACTGAATATGCCGGGTGTAAAGATGGGTTTGGGTTTGAATTGGATGAGGTCGGCGCATCAGTTTTTGTCATGGCTTCCGATTATGATTTGCTGGATTGGAAAAATAAAAAAAGGAAAAGAGGTAGGTGAAGGGTTATTGGTTGAGGAAATATTATTGGTGAAAAGAGGTATATTATCGGCAGGAATATTATGGGTGGAGGAATATTATGGGTGAAGGGTTATTGGCTGAATATTATTGTCGGCAGAAGAAAAGAAAATAATAAGGATTGAAGAGAAGAAAAAAAAGGAGGTATTCAGAACCGGAGCTCTGATACCATAAAAGCGTTTATGATGAATGATTTTCTGTGTCTTATTGATAATAACAATCTCTTTATATAGGGAGAGAATACAATCTAACCTACCTCTAATTAGGAAACATAATCACCATACAATTACATAAGATAATGACTATCTATACAAATAATATATATCCTCTAAATATATCGGCTAAGAATTACCAAGTACCAAACAATAAAAACACTTTCTCTTATCTTACCTCTGATCTCATCCCTTGCTCAACCTTTTGCATGTCTAGAGATAGGCCTTCAATTGTATTTGAACCCTAATGGAAAAAGACATGAAATTAGAGAATGCTAGTTGAAACTAGAACAAGCTTTTAGAGACGCATAAGAAGAATCTTACAATTCCTTTTCTCAGCACATGATAAGACTCAACATCACGCCAGACTCTACTACGTTTTGCAGGATCTTTGGACTCATCACAAACTACCTTTCTTCCCATTTCTTGAAGTAGTTGATGCATCGTCAGTCTGTCACGTGAAATGGTAAGAAGGCATCTGTTAACAAGTGTCAAGATCCCAGACTTTGCATTCAATTCATCCTCCAAAATGAATTTTACAACATCTAATAAATCACCAACAAAGAAACAAGCAATATGAAGAAACAACTCTTTATGACTCCGAAGTGGCAAGGAGTCAAAGCTCTTTTGTAGTACACTTTGGATGTTACAATCAAGATCTCCTTTTAATGAGTTTAGTGAATTCAATCTACTTTCCCAAACTTCTCTCATGTTATTTCTCATCCATGGCTCATTATCACTAACATATAGTGAAGAACCTAATACTTTAAGAGCCAACGGATTTCCTCCACAATATTTTGCTAGTTGTACAGCAAGTTCCTTGAAACCTTCCGTAGGAATTTTGGATCCAAACGCATGTGAGCTTAGGAGCTCTAATGCTTCATGATCATTCAACAAATTGAGTTTGTGCACCAAGCAACTCCCAGATATGGACCCAAACCATGCATGTATGCCTAGAAACCTTGTTGTTATGATAATCTTACTTTGTGTAGGAATCGCCTTTGTTCCAAGCAACGCGCTTACTTGTTCGTGTTGATCAATGTCATCAAGGACTATAAGCACTCTTTTGGTCTGTAATACCACCTCAATCTTACTTGTACCCTCAAAAACACTTGATACATTTATTCCCTTTCCACGCAGAACATCATTGAGAAGTTGGTTTTGTAGCCCAAGCAAACCATAAGGTTGTTTTCCATTCACTTCAATAAAACTGCTACATTTAAAATCATTCTTGTTTAAGTTATAAATGTATTGGGCGAGTGTTGTCTTGCCACTACCTCCCATGCCACAAATTGCTATGACACTATGTTGATCATTATACAACCACGAATTAATGACTTCAACTCGAGCCTCCATTCCAACTAAATGGGCAGGGATACTAAGTTGTTTTAAATCTAGTTTACGCTTCGTTGTCTCAACCACCTCTGCGATGAAGTTTGTCTCGGATCTGGAACTAAAGAAAAAGAAAAAACCATATTCTAAGCATGACAATTCAACTTCTTAAGAGCATAGTTGTTCTGTTGTAATGCGCGGAATATATATGTCGTAGTATTGTAGCACATAAAAATAATGTAACAACAACCTGATTAAGTCCTATTGTAATGCGCGAAATATATATGCGGTAGTAATTGTGGCACATAAAAATAATGTAACAACAACCTGATTAAGTCCTAAATTCAGTAACAAGAAACTGAATGAAAAATACACATATTTTTTGAAGTCTATTTTTATCGTTTCAGTTTCTCTTCTCAATCGATATTTCACATGTTATTGTATTTGTATAAATCGGAAACATTGTGCTAAATGTGTTAAAGAAGTGCAAACCATATGAAGTGTGTGCAGAAGTAATGAATTGACTCCAAAGGTTCCTATTCAATTTAGGATTTGGTATGAAGTTCGGAAAGCTACTCACTTCGCTTTTCTTCTGTAAGTGCAGTTCTTGCTGGTAACTGTGCTTTATCAGTTCTGGGGTCAAAGGCCTAGTCAAGTTATTATATTCTGACAAATTCGGACATATATAAGGGTATACGGTGTGGTAGTCGGCAAAGGGTGGCAAACGTGTTTGCCGATCGGCAAACACCGCCGCCGACGCGGCAAGGCAAACGGAGCGGGGACAGCTTGCCGACTCGGGAACATTCATTTTTTGACCGTTGTGATTTTTCCAACGGTAATAATACCGTTCAAAGTAAAAAAAAAATTATTTTTTGTTTTAAAAAATTACAGTATAAATACTAAACCAAATATCTTCATTCTCATCCAATTATACTACATTCCACTCTATAACTTTCAAATATTTTGAAAAAAATGGAAGGCTCAAACAAGGGTGAAGGCAAGAAGAAAATGGTAGGGCCCGGTTCGAAGTCGAGGGCTCAAGATAAACGTGGTTCGGGTGGTACCAGTGGCCCGTTTCATCCGCACCTTGGGTTTGCGAATCAAACCCAACCTCCATTTTATTTTAACCAACCCATGCATCAACCTTTCGGTTATGATACCCAACCCACCCAAAATTGGATGCAACACGGTCCGATGATGGCTCGACCCGGTTATTATGAATACTCCCTAGAAGCGCAAAATGCTTTTGACCCGTTTGCTTTTCAAACCCCAATGTCACAATCACCGAGAGACGTACAACATGACTCCGATGAGGAGTTCGTGCCGGAAACCCAAGAACAAGAGTTAGATGATGATGAAGATGTTGCGGTTGAAGAAAATCCCGTAAACGAAAATGTAGCCGAACCGGAAAGAAAAGGAAAAGCCAAACGGGAAACTTGGACGCCTAGACAAGAAGAGGCTTTGGCAAAGGCTTTTGTTCATTGCACTTTGAATAAAAAGAAAGGAAATCAACAAAAGGCGGATGGGTTTTGGAAGAGAAGTTCTAAACCACTACAATGAAACGGTCGGAGGAAGTAACCGAACCCACCACCAAGTTCGCTCAAAATGGATGACGATGCAAACAAAAATCAACACATTCAACGGTCTATATCATCAAGCGGTAATTTTTTTTATACGGTTTATTTTTTAACGAAATATTTGGATTTAGTTGTTGATAATTTATTATTTTAGGATCGTTTACGTCCTAGCGGGAGTGACGATGCTTATGTAATGAAGCAAGCGCTAAAGGATTACAAAAACAAAAAAAAATTGATTCCGCTCATGTTGCGGCTTGTTGCGGCTTGGGAGGTTGTTAGAACAAATCAAAAGTGGTCGCCGGTACCTTTGTTGAATGAAGAAAGCTCCGGCTCGGGTCGAAAAAGAAAGTCTTCGGATTCGGGAAATTATACACGAGGATCACCGAATGTCGAAATCTCGAGCGGATTCGATATTCCCGACATAAACGAGGATCCTTCACCACCACCAAGACGACAAACGAGAAAGGAGAAAAAGGACAAAGGGCCGTCTTCAAGAAACGAAGATCCAAGAGATATAACACACAAATTCGAAGAGTACAAGGCCATGAAAGAAGAGATAATGGAAATTAAACGTATACGAGTGGAAAAATACTTGACCTTGGCGGATGAGCAACGAGAGGCGTTGCGACAAACAATGTTCGACAAGGACTTGGAGACGTATAATCGGCCTACCGACAATGTTCACCCTGCTATGTTGGCAATCACACTCGCTAGAAAACGTCAGATCGCAAAAAAATATGGATGGCCTTGTGATTTTTATTTTTTTTTTAAAGTCAGATTTTATTTAAAATGTAATGTTTTATTTTTATTTAAGATGTAATGCTTTATTTTTATTTAAAATGCAATGCTTTATTTTTATTTATAAAAAGTTTATGTTTTTTCCATTTTATCTTAAATTTAAAAAAAAATAGAAAATAAAAAAAAATTTTGCCACTCAGCAAGTGTTTAAACCATTGCCAACAATTTTCAGCAAAGTTTAAACACTTTTAACTGATTGACATGGCGCGCTCTGATTAGTCGGTTTTTTGGTTTGCCACTCCAAAGTGTTTAACCACTCCTTACACCCTAAGTTGTATGGGTCTGAATTTGTGGATTAACTTGTCAGAACATATAAGTTCATAAGGGGTGTCCGAATTTGTTGATTAACTTGTCACAACTTATAAGTTCAATGGTTTGTCCGTACTTGGCATATATTCAGACCAGAATTGTGTGTCAGGACTTAGGGTTTGCCTAGCCTATATATATGTGTGTATAGGTTAGAATTGGGCATTCATCGATCCATCCATCTGTGTGTTAGTGACTATGTGTTAGTGACAGAAAGCTCCTAACCAAATTTAACCTAAGAAATAATCAATCTAATTAAATCAATAGTTTCCTAACCCAGAAATTATATGAAGAGAAGTGAAAGCATTGATACCCTGAAAGAACCATGCCAGTCAAATTAGCAAACTCTGTTAGTGCAGCCTTCCACCTCCTCACATTACCCTCTGTCCATTTTGACCCTTGTTTTGTGTTCATGCCCGAACATGCCAAACAACTTGAAAAGCATCGTGACCTTTGAATAGCGAAACTTCCTCTTTGGTTCCTGACATCTGATGGGTCAACATGATAAAAAATAGGTAAAACGAAATGATTGAGCTTCCTCTTTTGGTCCAGGATCAAGCAAAGCTCATCAAGGCACCATCTGGAATTTGCATAGTTCTCCGACAGTACAACTATTGAAGCTCTAGAGTTGATGATTGCGGTCTCGATTTCAGGCTTGAGTTCTTGACCTCGGTCGATTGCATCATTGTCTCTAAAAGTACGAAGTCCTGCTCCGAGTAATGCTTCATAGAGATGATCCGTAAAAGTATGACGAGTATCTTCACCTCTGAAGCTGAGAAACACGTCATACGTAAAAACAGGAGTATTATTTGGGCGTGAAGCAAATGATGAAATGGACGCCATTGAAATGTGTAGGTCAGAGGTTCAGGCAAATTTAATTTTAGAAACCAAGGGGATGGATATTGAAAAGTCTTGGTCTTCGAAAATATCTCTAAAAAATATCACAGAAATGTATGAAAGCTGAAGTGCGCTGTGTCCTGTGAGGTGTGAGTAAATACCGATACAGATATGTACTAGTAATAGGGAACAGCACGGTATCCGTTGTATCAAAATCGTACCGGAATCGAAAAGCGAAAAAAGTGGATACTGTTACCGGTATCTACCACTATTTTACTGTAAATACCGATACCGTACCGGTACCAAAAAATAGAAAAAATAAATACCGCTACCGAATATATCTGATACGGTTCGATACCGGTATCAGTACAATACCGATACCCGGTACCAAATGTTGATGTTGATCCCTAGTGAATAGCATGTGACCATGTTACCTTTCCAATTTAAATTATTATAAATATTAATTAATTAATTAAGCATATTATAATGGGTGAGTAACATGTGACCATGTTACCTTTCGGCCTAATTTTTGTCGGCGACAAATTACGATTCCAATTTAAATTATTATAAATATTAATTAATTAAATATATTATAATTAAGGTCCGGATATACTAGGAAAATAATTTTTACTAGTAACATTAGAAATCAATCATATTCATTAGATTTAAAATAAATGCTTAAAATTTAATTGGTGGAATTGAAAAGCGAAAGGATGTTTGTGCAGTACCGGCTATGATGGTGTGCGGGGAGTACTTTCACACAAGGCTCGTGATTTCAATGGGCACGATATTTTTTTTATTTTTTATTTTAATTTCGATCTATATATGTTATTCTTTTTTTTTTTAATTGTAAACACATACCAATTCCAATATAGGCCCATTATCAAATACTTTTTAATGGTTTATAATTTAGCCCATGCACATTAGGTTTATTGGCCCAATACTAATATGATTTTAATAAAATTTATCACACACGACGACAATTTCATGGGCTCCAGGAATCTGAAAGGACGAGACGTACAAACTCATCAGATTAACGAATAGTCGAACATCATCACTTCATCATAACTTCGCTGAATCGCTGGGCCTGGGTAGCTGCGAACAGAAGATTCAGAGACGTGAACAAGAACAACATCGATCAGAGACGCGAACAAGAACATCGATCAGAAGATTCAGAACTTAAAAGGTCCGTTCGTCGGTTTAGTGTTAATTGTTGAACTATTAGTTTGTTAATTGTTGTTAACATCAGAACCACGTTGCCCATGTCTGCGTACGGCGTGTCGTATTGAACTGACTATTGAGTATTGTCCTATATTGGTAGATCGCGGTAATCTAAAAATAACGATGTAAATTGTATATTAATCATACTAGACAGTTGTGTTGTGATCCGCGAATGGTTGTAATTTGAACACCGATTATTATTTTTAGGCGTTAATGGCTCCTAAACAAGCATCCGGATGGCAAAAACGTCAAAAAAAAAAAAAAACGAGCGGAAGAATTGGTGAAGTCTCAAGCCGGTGGTATACAAAAGCTTCTTTAGAGAAACGATTTGACCAATTTAAATGGTATGAGGGGTTATTTGGTTTTTTGTTTCCACAGAAGTTGAGGAATATTAAAGATGAAGATCTTAAGTCGTCTTGTTATCGTCTTGAAGATGCACTCAAGTTTGAAGGGAGCTCAGATATTGATGCCGATGCACTATATATGGAGCTTAAGTTATTTCGTACATCTCAAACCAATAAATTTAGCAACCCTATAGAGGTTTTGGAGCATATGAAATAAGAGGATTATTTCCCAGAAGCATGCATTGCATATAGAATATTGTTAACTATTCTAGTCATTGCGACATCTGCAGAAAGAAGTTTTTCAAAGTTGAAATTGTTAAAATCTTACTTGCGATCTACAATGTCTCAAGATAGACTTAGTGGGTTGGCAATGATAGCTATCTGGAACGAAGTCTTAAATAATATAAATTGTGAAGAGTTGATCCAGCAATTTGCTATGAAGAATGCAAAGTAGGTTGCACGAATCATTGGTTAGCTATTAACTTATTAATTATACGCTATGTAACTCATTAGAATACTATGATTTTGTCATTATCATAATTGCATTGTTTATCAAATACTACAATTTTTGTCATTTTCGTAATTATATTGTTTATCGTTAAAGCAACATGAGCACATTTTTCGAGCTCGAACAGGGTACGTGAATTCTCATATACGTCACTGATTCGTGGGTTGGTTTAAGCGTATTCTATTCGCAAATATTTTTTTCTCCTCCAATTCCCACACATTTTTAAAACATTAATAACTCTTTTATAGTCCCACACATTTTTAAAATATTAATAACTATTTCATACAATATTATTTTTTTTTTATAAAATTGCATCGTAAAAATGAGCGTTTTTTTCCTTTAAAATGACTATATTATTGCAATACTTTTGAAAAAAATCGGAAACCCAGATGCGTAAAACGCAATGAACAAAAAACACAAAAAAAAATTGATTTTTTTTTCTAAAACGTAATTGACTAAAAACACAAAAGAAAGTGTGTTTTTTTTTTCCTAAAATGCGATGGACTAAAAACACAAAGAACACTCTCCCTTCTTTTGTCTTAAAGAGGGCGATTATAAAATTTTACGAGGGAACGCTAAAGATTTTCACACAAGATTCGAGACAATAGATCCACCTGGCTACTTCATGTTGTAGATAGAGAAGTGGTTTTAAAGAGAACATGACTTTGTTGATGTTATATAATATATTTTAAATAAGTTGATGGTTATGGACACGTATGGAGAAGTAGAGTTTTGACATTTGAAGATCTTAAAGATAAATCTTAAATATTGGAAGTCACACTAATGTAAAGAAACTTTTTTATGTACACTGCTCTTTTCCGACATGTGACATCCACGTCATCTAATTAAACCAGCCACTTTATAAAAAGCTATAGTGGTGAGGTATGTGGTTTGGAATTGAAAAAAAAAATAAAAAATTGATTGGTTAAAGCTTAACCCAACCAATCACATCCAACCTCTCTCTTGAACTAGCTCGTAGCCACAACCACATGATAAGCCTAAAATGTAACAACCACACGAAGACAAGGGGGTCCCTTTTTGGTTTGCCAACCACATGACCATTACGAATGGTCTTAAGACAACTTTTTTGTGGCAACGCATGCTTCCTTTGCCTATTAACCCCAGTAAGAGATAAGGTGGTAAAAGCTTCTTTCGCTCAAAAATCACTATGGTTCTCTCTCTCTCTCTCATTTGTTTATTCAAGGTTCTTCTTTCATGATCTCCAGCCCTACAATTAATCACTCCATATAAATCCATGTATAATCCACCTTTTTAAACCTACATAAACCACAACCGACCGGGTCCAGTTCCTAGCGGGTAAGTCCTTCACGGTTCCGGGTCTGCAAATTTCTCCTTCACGGTTTCTGATTCCAGTTTCTAGTGGGTCCGTTCGCAACTGACCTTGTCCAGTTGGTTCATAGGTATGCATATTTCTTCTTCATGGTTTCTGAATAAGTCCAATATCTAGCGGGTCAGTCCGAGTATGAACCGATACCTTGTGACAACTGTCAATTTTCAGTGTATCCGTACAACGTTAAACAATAATTTGTATTTTAATGACTGTTTCTGATTTGGATTAATGATATGAATGATTACTGTCACATACATACAAGTGCATTACATGTTGCAGGATTATTTATCATTATTGCATGCAACACAATACAATTCACTTAGTGCACCAAACAATAATTTGTATTTTAATGACTGTGTCTGATTTGGATTAATGATATGAATGATTACTGTCACATACATACAAGTGCATTACATGTTGCAGGATTATTTATCATTATTGCATGCAACACAACGTTAAACAATAATTTGTATTTTAATGACTGTGTCTGATTTGGATTAATAATATGAATGATTACTGTCACATACATACAAGTGCATTACATGTTGCAGGATTATTTATCATTATTGCATGCAACACAATACGATTCACTTAGTGCACGAAACAAAGTTACTACAGTTATCAGACAAACTAGAAGTACTGACGGGAGTTCAGTACTCAGACAGACATGGTATTAAGACATAGAATGAACCTGAAACCAAGAGTTAGACTAGTATAGTGTGTAGGAAAGTAGGGATCATAAAACTGCCTTTCTAGTGATAGTTTAAGTGCAAGAGAGTGCCTAAAACTCACAAAAACTGAAGAATTCTACATATTTCAGTAAAAATCAGCACTTTAACTAGAAAATATAATGCAGAATTATGGTTTAATGGTCCATAATACATTCCTAAGTGTCGGGAATCAAAACTGTTATAAAAGGGAACATAAAGCACATTAAACTGCGTAATTGAGCACTTTAACGAACCGGTAACCAACCGAACAACCGGACACTACCTGAAATACCAAATTTTCACTAAAAGAATTGTTTTAGCATTACGAAGCTAGTTATGGTCACCGAACATCATAGACATCCTAAAACACTATAACACACATAACCCTAACTAAAATCCCTAAAATCTAACGAAGACCTTAACTAACATTTGAAATACAACTAGATCCCCCCTATGGACGGTTAGACATGGGGGACCCACTTGTGATTTCTTTCACATGTTTTATTTGATTTGTTGGGTAATTTTGAAACATATTATCCAAGGATTAAAGTGTTGTTAGAAGTTAATTTATAAGACCACAAGTTCATGTTTCATATTCATCATCACCATTCAAGCAACATCTCTTCTTCTCCTTCTTGCCTTAAGCTACGGCCCAACACCCTCACCATAATCCCATCATCTTCAATCCATTCCCAAGTATTCTAAGCATTAACAAAGGTGTAAGAAGCATATCTAAGAAGGTGGAAAGCTTTGGAAGTTGAAGGACCTTCTCTAGGAGCTATTAACCACTTCAAATCTTCATCATCTTCATACTTGTTCTTCCCTAGCCTTAGAGCTAGCAGTAAGCTCCTTGCATCTTGTTTTTACATCTAATTTTGGTGGTTAAAGTGTTATGTAACATGTTAATCTTAAGAATCTCAAAGAAGCATGAAGATGATCACTAACATAAACTTAATAACATGAAATCTAAGTTGTTTTAGTGTATGTGTGAAACTTGATTCTTGATTTATTGTGTTTATGATGTTGATCATCATAAGAACCTTGCTAGATGATGATTTAACACATGATCTAGCAAGAATAAGGATGAATCTTGAGAAAGATCATAATGATCACCCTTTATGTTAAACATGAACTTGAATATAGGCTTGATTTAGTGTATGATGATTTTTGATACATGTTGAGAGTCTTGAAAATGGATGATTTCAATAATAATCTTTTCAAGAAACCAAAGTTATTTACAAGATTTAACATGATCATGGCTTTAAAGAAGTTAATCATGTTTTAAGTGTTAAATCGAAGTTAGAAACATGTTGGTAACAAGAAAGATACAAGAAGAACTATTTTTAGAAAATCTTCATACAAGTTGTGAAGAACTAAAATCTTCAAGAATGAGATTTATAAATAAGTAACCATGTTTTTAGGGATAACTAAACTTACTTAACAACATGTTAAGTTACTACAAATCTTTACAAAACTTTCAAGTTCATGTAATAGTGTAAATTGCATATTTAAAGCATATGGTAAGTCTTGATTGAATTGTTGATGATTGATGATGATTTTAAAAGAAAATGATATGCTTTTAAAGCATGGAAACCTCCATTTTTAAGGGGAAACTATGGCAAATAAATATATAATTTATGCCCGAATAGTGGACAAACCGAACAAGGACTATGGACTATAAAAATATAGATTCCGAAAATAAATTCATATATTTCAACAAGTATGATAAACGGTATTGTGAAACCAAGGAAACGGAAAATATGATTCTTACAAGTATTACAAATTATATCATATTTTGTCAAATATAAAATATATTATTTTTTCGTGGAGAAAAATATATATTTTCTTAAACAATTTGAGGATATATTATTTTGAAAGGGGAAAATATATATATTTTCTTTAAAAAGTTAAAAATATATTATTTTGAGTGAAAAATGGAATTATAAATATTTTCTAAGTTAATCTTGAAAATATATTATTTTTGAGGTTTATATGAAAGTATAATTATTTTTGCCAAGAAAGATTTATAGATAATTTTCTATAAATTTTTTATTAAAATACATATATTTTCACTTTCAGAATATAAATTGGTGATTTTATTTGATTAAAAATAATATCCTGAAAAATTTAATACAAGATTAAGTATAAAATACTTAATAAATACAAGAAAATACGTATTTTCGTACGTACAAATACACGCCGGAATACACCACCAATACTTGGCAAACTACACAAATACACAAGTATACGAATACACAAGGAAGAAAGTACGCATGCACAAGCATAATTATACCCATCCTTGGGAAATATTCATGAAGGAATTACAAATGATATAAGTAAAAAATATATTACTTTAACAAATACTCCAAAGAATTGATAAATATAATTTAAGTTAAAATATTATTGTTTTAACCAATAATTACACACTTTGGAATTACATAATGTAACTCAAAGGATACCAATCCCAAAATAGTAATAACAACTAAGACTAAGAGTCATTACACGAACTAGCCGTCTAATAAGATATATCACATGTGTAGGTAGTTGCACCACACCAGGACAAGGTCTTTGAGTTTACACCAGACAGCAAGACGCAAAACCGTGAGTTCATGTCCCCCTTTTTCCTTTTTAACTGTTTTCAGTTTTATAACTTCGGGGGTGAAATACATGTTACAAATATTTCAATGATTACAAATGGTATGGTTAGCTAAGGAAAGAACTGTTAGATCATGTGAATGGGTAGTCGTTAACTTAAGACCATTAATCCTTGTATAAGGACCGAGGGGCATGAGTGATAGATCTATTTGGGTGTTGCGAGCCTCACCCATGAGACCGCGTGTTGGACCATGAGGTGACAATGTCGTCCCCACCGGGTGGCCTGGTACGAAATTCGCTAAGGATTGAGCCTTCCTACACCGTTGCACACATATTAATGTATTAGGTACACATTAATTGATCTGTTCATAGACGCTTTCATACCGGTATACAAAGGAATACTTACAGATGTTTACAAGATTATTCGAACTCATACAGAAACACATGAACTCGCTCAAATTTTGTTGATGTTTTCAAAATTACATGTATTTCAGGAAACAAGATGAATCTTGGGCGCTGGTGTTGTTTTCAAGACGTAAATTTCAAGTTTAGATGTCATCCACTTTTGTTTTGTAACATAACTTGAGGATATGTTGGTTGAAACTTAAATGACTTGTGTTTGTAACTTTTCAAACTATGAATGGATGAACATCATGTTTTAATCATATAATTGTTTATTATAATTGAATGCAATGATATTGAGCAAGTCACACATCATACGCTTTCGCAAAAGTCAGGGTCTGACAGTTTTGTATCAGAGCTTCGATTGTAGTGAACTAGGATTCCTTCTCGAGTCTAGACTACAATCACTAGGATTCTCTCACGAAAACATTTTTACAAAAAGGTTTTTCATTGCATTTACAAAAAGCGCCAAGATCCCTGAGTCGAACATTCTTCAAAGGAAAGGTAAAGCAAAGACAAAGCAAGGACATTAATTAGTAGGGATGGAGAATACCCCGACTAATGTGCCAATAGAGGTATGGTCAGTCCATGTGGAATAGACTTGCCAAAGACAAATGACCCCCGAAAGAACAAATGAAAGTTATATGTGACATGTTGCGTTTATTTGCTTGTATATACTAATTAGCTCTATTATTTATTAATATATATGCATATATACGTATGGGATAAATTATTGACAGGAATGAGATACCTTCGACTTCGAACCCTATTACTATTCTTGACTCGCACAATGCGACTATCGACCTCGCGTTCATTGCGAAGCTCATGGCTGAAGTAATTACCAAATAAGACCCTGAGCTTGATTCTGTAGAAGATGGTTGTTCTTCCCTCTCGAATGCGAAGGTGCCTGACTACGGTAGCGACATCGATGCGGAGGAGGCAACCTTGGACAGCAACCTTCTCAGTGGAACGAGGTCCCTGTGGCTTTTATGAAACATGATTGATGACACTCCTGTCCAGGAAAGGAAGATGAAGTACTCATCTTGAAGGTGCCCCTCCAGCTACTATTACTAGGAACTCTCCTTATTCCTATTTTGTCTAAGCATTGTGCCAATTCGCTTGTAATCTCAACGGATGATAGTGTGTAGACCACCATAAAGGTTCTTTCCCTGTTGAAGGTATGAGGACAGTAATGTCCCCTCTCTGGCTGATCGTCTGCTTTGGAACGAGGGAAAATTTGGATGACCATGCAAGACAAATTATTATTACGGGGGCCCACATAATAACAACTTGCAGTGCATGGAAATCCTGATGGACTCTGCGGGTCAAGCAAATGATCACTATCTATTTGAATTCTTAAGTCATTCAAACCCCCATCTTATGGAACATTAACCGAGATAGTTACTATAACGCTCCACAAAGAAGGAAGTCTGCCTTTATCTACTTCGCACCTACATCCCTACCTATAGTACAAGACATTGGGAACCGGTATTCAAGATGGTAAACACTCAGGAAAGATTTTCTTCAATACTTTGGTATTCTTACGTTTAAATTTGTACAGAACTTACAACACCTCAAACTTACCCATTGTAGCTGCTACGATAGACCCCTACATTTGACATCCGTATTACCCCAAGGCGGTAGCATGGCATGAACTGTAGTGTAACCCATTTACCACTCTCTATTCGGCATTCATGGAAACCATATCAACCATATTGGGACTCATGGAACCCAGGCAAAACCGATATATGCATCGTACAGTCCAGTGTGACAAAAGGCTCCTCCTTACGTCGGACAATCAAGGACCATGGAGTAGAGAACACATATTATAAGGACAAAAAAAAGACCACTCGATTCTCCCCTTCTCAACAGATTCCTATTCCATTTAGGCTCATGGAAGACACATGCAAGAAGATTCTTCTCGATCTTCACCCCTATCGATACCTCCACACTCTTTATCCCTTAATGCACCCCATCGTTTGGGTAGTGCATTCTTGCCTGGAAACCACTCTAAGATTACTGTTGTGACAACTCGAGATTTCAAGACCTTTCTTTTATGCATTACTTGTTCCGTAATTCATTTGATGATGCTGTAGCTTGTGCATGTTATTAAAATGGTTAATGTATTGTTACATTTTTGTGTTTTGGGTAATATTATGTTTGTGTTTAACCTCAACGACGAAGGATGATCCTTCGTCACTCTCACTCCTCGACGAAGAGTAGAACTTCGTCGCATCCCACCTTCGACGAAGGTGGATTGTTCATCACCCTCACATACGGCGAAGAATGATTCTTCGCCGGCCCAAATCATTTCGAAGCCCAGTAAGGGCCCAGTTCACCTAATTGAGTATATACACGCACATAATTCACGAAATCTATCATATTGAAAACCCTAGTTCTCTCTCTCTCTCTCTCAAACATTTGATGGCATACTTCATCCATCATTCCGAAGCTTTCTAATCATAAAATATCACTGGTTAATCTTGTCTAATGGTTAGTGCCTATCTTTGATTTCTGTTAGAATCCAGATGATGTGATTTTATTTGAAATTAGGGTATCTTTGATAAGGTTGTAAATCTAGCACTCGCGTGTTAAGGGTTCGATAATTCATATACGTTCATTATTAGGGTGGTTTGATAACTATGAATAATGTACCTGCGTCATGATAAACAGATAAACTGATTGTGCTTGGTCGAAGGATGATTAGGGTCATTGATTGTTTTGAATGTTTTGTACGATGAGTAGGAACGGTTACGTTCAGAAGGGTTAATGACTTTCCATTATTAGGGTGCATATTCATGGTTAAATGTGGTCATTTGGTCTGACTAGAAACTGTCAACCTGGTTAGAAACGGTTACGGCTAAATTAAAGATTAGTGAAACTATTTGATGGGTGGCACGACGAAGGATTCCTCGACGAAGGACTAGTGGTCGACGAAGAATTGAACCTTCGTCGGCTAGTCTTTTGACGAACTTCTTGGACTCTTCGTCGTGTGATGTCTGACGAACCTTAGGGACCTTCGTCGTATTGGTTCTCTGGCGAAGAATGAATCTTCGCCGTGGGGGATCCTTCGCCGTAAAGACACTTACACAAATAGTAAAATGTTGTGATTCATATGATTGATGAACACTTGTGTTTACAAATACTAGTTGTTGCATGATAACAATACTGATTATGAATAAGAAAGCTGACTTGTCTTGTGTGAATAGAACATTCATCTGTTATATGTTGGTTTGTGATTTTCAATGGGATGTGGAATTATATGAAAATTGGGTACTGGATACATGATTATGCGGTGATCTTTGTGATGAATGCAATTCGTGTTAAATACGTGACTTGTTTGATTGTGAAACTGATGTTGGTGGTAACCACGGTAGGGTTTGGGTTGACCAACTTGGACGGGAAACTTAACATACCGAGCAAACCAAAGGTGAGTTCATTCCTCTTGAGCATGCGTCCCGGTGGGTGGGATAATCATTGGGTATTCCTAAGAGGAATAAGTCATTTGGGTAAAACTGGGATGTTGGATAATACACCCACTCCTATCTCCATTAAGTCCTATCTTGTTTGTTACCTAAGAGGTAACGGGGTATTATTTGGTAGCGCTATCTAGGTTTGGCACCCTCACCCCGTACCTGAGAGGACGGGTGTGAACTAATGACCCAGTCATGCCCAATGCTTTGATAGGGGCATTGGGGAAAAGGAAAAATAATCTGGAGCCACCTTGTACGGTATCGAGTTATTATCAACATTATAATCAATGAACAAAACTAAACACTTGGTAACCAACGTTTTCGCAAAACTATGAACTCACCAGCGTTGTCGGATACACTTGTTGCATGCTCGCAGGTCGTTAGGTACTTTGGATAAGGAACTTGCTGTTTGGATGGCTGGAGTGGTCATGGGTCGTACTGCTTGGATATACAAGACTTGTTTACGGATTTCACATACATTGGTTTTTGAAACATTTGATCAGTATTTTACTATTTGCTTCCGCTGAACATGGTAAACTTGGATTATGTTTATGAATGTTTTATTATTATAAATGGAAACTTTGTTTTATAACTTGATGTTAGTTCAATGTGATTGGTGGCTAGTTCCTGGTACATCACACGCCTAGCGGGGTCATCGTAAGTGGTAATTTGGGGGTGTGACAGTTTGGTATCAGAGCCACTGGTTATAGTGAACTAGGTTTTAAAACGTTTTTATAAAACCAGACTATAGCCGAACAGTTCAGAATGCGACCATGACACTCGGCTCCAGATTGCAAGGTTCGTCTCTCGTTTACTTATTGCACATCATATTTAGTGAACACTTGAGTTTGACATTGCATGTGAATACACACCTAGCACTATAATATGAGTTCTTGTGCTACTAGCCTATGTTATGCGATTTATAGTGTGACACTTCCCTACACCTTCTTGATCTATATTGTGATGTTTTCGTCTTGCTACTCGAACTTGAGGAATCTTTTAGCATAAGTTGGGAGGAGCTGAGATAAACATGCAAATTGCATTGTTATTATGGGTGCACACATAATAACAATGTGGGGTGCATGTGAGTCCCAGTGAGGCCTAACGAGTGTGAAAGGGGTTCCGCTCTATTGTCTAATGTAAACTTAGTAGTCTGTAGCATACATCGTGAGGTTTTGACTCCTACAATATCCCGACTCATAACCTTTTCCCCCTTTTTCTTATATAGAATCATGAGCGAACGAGGTCATGGACGTGGTCACATTGCGATGACTCAGGCCGAGTTGACAAACTCGATTAACACACGTGTGGCTGCGGCTTTGGCAGCCTATCAAGCTGGTACAATATGTGCCAAATACTCTTTATTCTTGTGTCGCGTACTCAACTATTACCCGCGTGCTGTATTTTCTTTCGTTTCTAGGTCAACAAGCGAATCAGAATCAAAACAACCCGCCTTCTTGCACGTTTAAGACGTTCATGGATTGTAGGCCACAGACGTTCAGTGGGACTGAAGGAGCTGTGGGGCTACTGCGTTGGTTTGAGAAGGCAGAATCGGTGTTCGCGATGTGTAACTGTCCTGCTGGGGACAGGGTGAAGTATGCTACAGGCACATTGGAGGATGGTGCCTTGACATGGTGGAATGCCCAGGTGTAAATGTTGGGTATCGAAATGGCTAATGCAACTACTTGGGATGATTTCAAGGAGTTGATGCGAGAGGAATACTGTCCTCGTGACGAGATTCAGAAGCTTGAGAATGAGTACTATAATTTGAAGATGGAAGTGTCCGAAATTGAAGCGTACACAAAAAGGTCACATGAGCTCGCGAATATGTGTCCTAACTTATCACGACCACCACCCCGAAGAATCGAATTGTATATCAAAGGTTTAGCACCGTCAGTCAAGAGCTTGGTCACTGCTGCAAATCTTGACAACTTGCCTCGAATCATATGTCTAGCTCATAAGATTACCGATCAGGAGGTGGAGCTTGGCTCGCTACCACCACGTGTTTCTGCTACGACTGCTACTACTGCTATAGCCACTACTCCTGCTACTGACATCAAACGTAAATGGAATGATGTGGACAAGGCGTCCAACTCGAATCAGTCGCAGAGGAAGCCAGATAACAGTATCAACCGCAGTTTTAGCTAGTCAACTTCCGTGAATCAGAATCAGAGCAACAATTCGAATCAGGGCTCTTACCCAGGAAAGCAACCTAAGTGTAACAAGTGCAACTTTCATCATCGAGGGTCATGCACCCGAGTCTGTCATAGGTGCAACAAGGTGGGCCATATGGCTAAAGACTGTAGGGTCTCACTCCTAAGGTAGCAACAACAGCAACCCTCATAGCAACAGCAGCCGCAGCAACAGGAGAGGCAACAGCCTTAACAGAATCATGGAAATCGTAAGGGGTGTTTTCAGTGTGGTGTCGAGGGTCATTTCAGGCGGGATTGCCCTCAACTGAATCAAAATGCTGATAATAACAACAATAACAACACTGGGAACAACAACAACGGGAACAATGGTGGGAACGGTGCCCGTGGGAGAGTGTTTACCATTGGTGCTGGGGAAGCTCGCAATGATGGCAACGTTGTGACTGGTACGTTTTCCGTGAACAATCTATTTGCTTCAGTTTTATTCGACTCTGGTGCCGATTGGAGTTATGTGTCTTTGGGGTTCAGTCGTCTGTTAGGGTTAACTCCTACACCTCTTGTAACTAAACACGTAGTAGAATTAGCCAATGGCCAATCGATTAAAGCCTCGCATGTCCTTTTTCGGTGTAAACTCGATCTTATGGGTCAAGTGTTCGACATTGACCTACTACCTATTACTCTTGGGAGTTTTGACGTGGTCGTTAGAATGGATTGGTTATCTAAGCATAAAGCGGAAATTCTCTTTAAAGAGATAATCGTGCGTGTCCCTCTTCCCAGTGGAGAATCTTTGTTGGTTCAGGGTCATCATAGTGGTGCAATGGTTGGCATCATCTCAGCTTTGAAAGCCCAGAAATGTTTACGAAAGGGCTACCCTGCTATTTTAGCACTTGTTACTAATACTCAACCTGGAGAAAGAAAGATTGAAGACCTTCCAGTTGTCCGCGAGTTTTCTGATGTGTTTCCTGAAGAGCTTCCTGGTTTACCCCCACATCGTCAGGTGAAATTTCAGATTGACCTTACACCAGGAGCAGCCCCGATTGCCCGTGCTCCCTATCGTCTTGCACCAGGAGAGTTGCAACAACTGTCAAACCAACTCCAAGAACTGTTGGATAGAGGTTTTATCCGGCCCAGTTCTTCACCTTGGGGAGCCCCACAATGTTTGTGAAGAAGAAAGACGGGTCCTTTCGTATGTGTATAGATTATCGAGAACTCAACAAGGTCACAGTCAAGAACCGCTATCCTTTACCGTGTATCGACGACTTGTTTGACCAGTTACAAGAGTCAAGTTTTTACTCGAAGATCGATTTAAGATCGGGCTATCATCAGATGAGAGTCCGGGAGGAGGATGTTCCATAAACGGCTTTTCGAACGTGGTATGGCCATTATGAGTTTCTGGTTATGCCATTCGGGTTAACTAATGCACCAGTGGTTTTCATGGACCTTATGAATCGTGTGTGCAAATCGTATCTCGACGATTTCATCATTGTGTTTATCGATGACATCTTGATCTACTCTAAGAGCAAGGAGGACCACGAGCGACACTTGCGTCTTATTTTGGAGCTTCTGAGGAAGGAACAACTCTACGCGAAATTTTCTAAGTGTGACTTCTGGATATGAGAAGTGCACTTTCTTGGCCACATTGTTGAGGAATCGGGGATCCATGTGGACCCTGCTAAGATTGATGCTATCAGAAATTGGGCGGCACCAAAGAATCCTTCGGAGGTGCGACAATTTCTCGGTCTCGCTGGGTACTATCGAAGATTTATTAAAGACTTCTCGAAGATCGCTCAACCTCTTACTTCATTGACACAGAAAGGCGTGGTATACTCTTGGGGAACGAACCAGGAAGATGCTTTCCAGCTTTTGATACAAAAACTCTGCAGTGCGCCAATCTTGTCTTTACCTGAGGGTACTGAAGATTTTGTTGTGTACTGTGATGCTTCTATTCAGGGTCTTGGTTGTGTGCTAATGCAATGCGAGAAGGTGATAGCTTACGCTTCTCGGCAGTTGAAGGTTCATGAGAAGAATTACAAGACTCACAACTTGGAGTTGGGGGCCGTGGTTTTCGCGCTAATGATTTGGAGGCATTATCTACACGGTACCAAATGCACTATCTATACCGATCACAGGAGCCTCCAGCATATCTTTGATCAGAAGGAATTGAATATGCGACAGCGACGGTGGGTAGAACTCTTAAATGACTACGATTGTGCCATCAAATATCATCCAGGCAAAGCTAATGTTGTAGCTGATGCCCTTAGTCGAAATGAGCCGAAACCCAAACGTGTACGAGCCTTACAACTCACTATTCACTCAAATCTTCCTGATCATATTTGTTCGGCTCAGGTTGAAGCGTTGAAGGAAGAGAACATCAAAGAAGAGTGTTTACGGGGCATGGAGAAGCGACTCATGGAGAGATCTGACGGCATTTACTATTTCATGGAACGGATATGGGTTCCATTATTTGGAGATCTTAGAGAGCTCGTGATGGACAAAGCACATAAGTCTCACTACTCCGTACACGTTTGGGTTCCATTATTTTGGGTATTTCCATTATTTAAATGCTTGACTTGTGCGAAAGTCAAGGTAGAGTACCAGAAACCCTCGGCCTGCTTCAGCAACTGGAAATACCCATGTGAAAATGGGAGCAAATTGCTATGGATTTCATCACTGGTCTGCCCAGAACTCAAAACAGAAACGACACCATCTGGGTGATCGTTGACCGTCTCACGAAGTCGGCGCACTTTCTTGCAATCAAGGAAACGGATAAGTTCTCACAACTTGCTGCTGTTTATCTAAAGGAAGTGGTTTCTAGGCATGGGGTGCCAACCTCTATTATCTCTGATCGTGATCCGTGTTTCATATATGATTTGTGGCAATTAATTCATAAACCGTTCGACTCACGTCTCTACATGAGCACTGCTTATCACCCACAGACCGATGGTCAAAGCGAACGAACCATCCAAACACTTGAAGACATGCTACGAGCATGTGTGATTGATTTTGGTAAAGGGTGGGAGACACACTTACCGTTGATAGAGTTCTCTTACAACAACAGTTACCATACTAGCATCCAGGCAGCTCCATTTAAAGCGTTGTATGACCGAAAATGTCGTTATCCTCTTTGTTGGGCTGAGGTGGGTGATAGCCAGATCACAGGTCCGGAACTTGTTCTTGAAACTTCTGAAAAGATTATCCAGATCAGAAATCGTATCGCGGCGGCGCGCGACCGTCAGAAAAGCTACACTGAAAAGCGTAGGAAACCATTGGAGTTCGTTGTAGGCGATCATGTTATGCTGAAAGTCTCACCTTGGAAGGGTGTGGTGCGCTTTGGGAAGCACGGAAAGCTTAATCCATGGTATGTTGGACCATTCAAAATCCTGGAACGAATCGGTAAAGTGGCTTACAAGCTCGAGTTGCCTGCTGAGTTGGGTAACGTTCATGATGTATTCCATGTTTCACAATTAAAGAAGTGTTTGTCCGATGAAACACTTGTGGTACCACTTCAAGAACTAAAGATCGACGACAAATTGCAGTTTGTCGAAGAACCCATCGAAATTATGGATCGGGAAGTCAAGGTCCATAAGCATAGTCGAATTCCAATTGTGAGAGTTCGTTAGAACTCAAGACGTAGGCCGGAGTTCACGTGGGAACGCGAGGATCAGATGAAGCTCAAGTACCCTCACTTATTCCCAACTGACCAATCTAAATCTGACGCAACTGGTGAATTTCGGGACGAAATTCCCTTTCAATTTGGGGATGATATGGCACCTGCGGAAGATCCACAGTCATCATGAGTTAACACCTTGCCTCATCTTGCTGCTTTGGACTACTTGTCAAATTTCGGGACGAAATTTCTTTCAAGTTGGGGATGATGTGACAACTCGAGATTTCAAGACCTTTCTTTTACCCATTACTTGTTCCATAATTCATTTGATGATGTTGTATCTTGCGCATGTTATAAGAATGGTTAATGTATTGTTACATTTTTGTGTTTAACCTCAACGACGAAGGATGATCCTTCGTCATTCTCACTCCTCGATGAAGAGTAGAACTTCGTCGCTTCCCACCTTCGATGAAGGTGGATTGTTCGTCACCCTCACATACGGCGAAGAATGATTCTTCGCCGGCCCAAATCATTTCGAAGCCCAGTAAGGGCACAGTTCACCTAATTGAGTATATACACGCACATCATTCATGAAATCTATCATATTGCAAACCCTAGTTCTCTCTCTCTCTCAAACGTTTGACGGCAGACTTCATCCATCATTCCGAATCTTTCTAATCGTAAAATATCACTGGTTAATCATGTCTAATGGTTAGTGCCTATCTTTGATTTCTGCTAGAATCCCGATGATGTGATTTTATGTGAAATTAGGGTTTCTTTGATAAGGTTCTAAATCTAGCACTCGCGTGTTAAGGGTTCGATAATTTGTATACGTTCATTATTAGGGTGGTTTGATAACTATGCTTAGTGTACCCGCGTCATGATAAACTGATAAACTGATTGTGCTTGGTCGTAGGATGATTAGGGTCATTGATTGTTTTGAATGGTTTGTACGATGAGTAGGAACGGTTACGTTCAGAAGGGTTAATGACTGTCCATTGTTAGGGTGCATATTCATGGTTAAATGTGGTCATTTGGTCTGACTAGAAACTGTCAACCTGGTTAGAATCGGTTACGGCTGAATTAAAGATTAGTGAAACTGTTTGATGGGTGGCGCGATGAAGGATTCCTCGACGAAGGACTAGTGGTCGATGAAGAATTGAACCTTCGTCGGCTAGTCTTTTGACGAACTTCTTGGACTCTTCGTCGTGTGATGTCTGACGAATCTTAGGGACCTTCGTCGTATTGGTTCTCCGGCGAAGAATGAATCTTCGCTGTGGGGGATCCTTCGCCGTGAAGACACTTACACAAACAGTAAACTATTGTGATTCATATGATTGATGAACACTTGTGTTTACAAATACTAGTTGTTGCATGATAACAATACTGATTATGACTGAGAAAGCTGACTTGTCTTGTGTGAATAGAACATTCATCTGTTATGTGTTGGTTTGTGATTTTCATATGGGATGTGGAATTATATGAAAATTGGGTACTGGATACATGATTATACGGTGATCTTTGTGATGAATGCAATTCGTGTTAAACACGTGACTTGTTTGATTGTGAAACTAATGTTGATTGGTAACCATGGTAGGGTTTGGGTTGACCAACTTGGACGGGTAACTTAACATACCGAGCAAATCAAAGGTGAGTTCATTCCTCTTCAGCAAGTGTCCCGGTGGGTGGGACAATCATTTGGTATTCCTGCCAGGAATAAGTCATTTGGGTAAAACTGGGATGTTGGATAATACACTCACTCCTATCACCATTAAGTCCCATCTTGTTTGTTACCTGAGAGGTAACGGGGTATTAGTTGGTAGCGCTATCTAGGTTTGGCACCCTTACCCCGTACCTGAGAGGACGGGTGTGAACTAATGACCCAGTCATGCCGAATGCTTTGATAGGGGCATTGGGGAAAGGGCAAAATTTTCTGGAGCCATCTTGTACGGTATCGAGTTATTATCAACATTATAATCAATGAACAGAACTAAACACTTGGTAACCAACGTTTTCGTAAAACTATGAACTCACCAGCGTTGTCTGATACACTTGTTGCATGCTCGCATGTCGTTAGGTACGTTGGACAAGGAACTTGCTGTCTGGATGGCTGGAGTGGTCATGGGTCGTACTGCTTGGATATACAAGACTTGTTTACCGATTTCACATACATTGGTTTTTGAAACATTTGATCAGTGTTTTACTATTTGCTTCCGCTGAACATGTTAAACTTGGATTATGTTTATGAATGTTTTATTATTATAAATGGAAACTTTTTTTTGTAAGTTGATGTTAGTTCAATGTGATTGGTGGCTAGTTCCTGGTACGTCATACGCCTAGCGGGGTCACCGCAAGTGGTATTTTGGGGGTGTGACAGCTACAAGGCACCATTCAGTCTTGAGGAAGAAGACATGTACTCTCACGACCTTTCCTCTGTGTTTCCACTATCATCCCTCCCCCTCCTACACGTGGTAATAATGCACAACCCCATCCTTTGGGAAGTGTGCCCGTTTTTGTAAAAGTAAATACTATGGAAGAGTCGGAAACTTAAGGAATAAATAAGGAACAAGGTGATGGGAAGGCCTCACCGTATTTTGAATAGCACTGGATGGCTTGCATCAATCGGAGTAAGGTGACTCCGAGGAGGTTTTCAACGTAAGATTAATTGCAAAAAGTTGATATGGTGTATGTAAAAGTCGATGTACCCTTAGCAAGACTCTGTTGTGACTCACTACAATGATGAGATGAATATGGCGGGAAGATTTGTGTAGGCCACGTTAGGAATTACCTTACCTTTATGCTTATAGTGCATGACGAATGAGCTAAGCTTTCACTTACCGATGACAATATATATTCCGAAATAAATGTCTAATTTCGTCGATATGTTTTACGCATGTGAAGCTCATGGAACCATAACAAAAGGACATTGGTCAGGCACAGCCGGAACCCTTACCTATAACAAGAGCTGAGCTTGAAGCTCTAGTGAACCAGCAAGTCGCTAAAGCAGTCACCCAATACGAAGCAAGCAACATTGCAAATAGCGGCGGACTAAGAGGAGCCATATTGGGAATCGCTCAGGCGATAACTCTTGACCTAGGTCCTACCAAGGGCGGAGTAACGGTGGAGAAATCTAATGGAAGTCCAGTGAAAAAGAAGATGCATGTGGAGTCTTCGTGTGACAACAAAAGAGAGTTTTCAAGCCTGGAGAAAGGAACCCAAGCAAGTCATGACAACTCAAACGCAAATAAAAGAAGGGAAGCAAACCCGCCTCGTGGTACGAAAGCTTTTGGAGCCACCAATGAGGCTAGAAGAAAGGTTTATTTGGGAAATAAGCCGAGATGTGACGGATGCGGGTTTCACCATAAAGGTCGGTGCCCGAGACCTAAGTGTGATAGATGCGGAAAGAAGGGACACAGCAAGGATACCTGTTGGGCAAGATACCCCAACCAAGGAGGAGATGGTAACTACAGCCCAGGGGGTAATAACAACAACCACGGCGGAAATGCTAATGATAGGACTCCTGGTTGTTTCAAATGTGGTGACACCGGGCACTTTAGGAAAGATTGCCCTAAGAAGGACCAAGCACGAGGAAGAGTTTCACCAGCGGAGCTCGTGAAGCGCGCCAGGACCTGAATATTAAGACGGATACGTTCCCCATTAACCAACACTATGCATCCATTTTGATTGATACTGGCGCTGACTTTAGCCTTGTATTTATAGAACTCAAGAACATACTTGACTTAGAAGCGAGTAAACTAGACACCCTATACTCTGAAGAGTGGCAAAAGGGAAATTAGTCGAAGTGGTAAAGTTATTAAGGGTTGTACACTTGGACTTGGGGAGAAAAAAAATCACTATCAACCTTCTACCAGTTGGTTTAGGTAGTTTTGATGAGTTAATCGTCTTGGGTTGGATATCCAAGAATGGAGCTGAAGTTGTTTGTCATGAGAAAATCATTCCCATCTCTCTTGCGAATGATGAAACACTTATAGTACACGACCTCCATACAGATGATACGAGGACGCTGGGCCTTATAAAGCGGAAGACTGTGGCATTTCACATTGGTTATGAGAGCGCATAAGTGTCTCCGAAGAGGCTGTACAACCTTCCTTGCTCATAATGTCGACAAGGAGACCAAGGGGCCAAGATTAGGAGGCATCCCCATCATGAAGGAATTTCCAGAAGCCTTTCCCGAAGACTGGCCTGGACTCCCTCCATAGCGATGAGTAGAGTTTCGAATAGACCTAGTGCCAGGAGCGGCACCAGTGGCAAAGGTACCTCATCGGTTAGTCCCGTTCGAAATACAGAAGCCTTAAACGTGACTGCAAGAGCTGCTAGGCAAGGGAATTTATCAAGTCAAACTTCTCACCTTGGGGAGTTCTAGTGTTATTGGAGAGGAAGAAGGACAACAGTTTTCGTATGAGCATACAGCCTGACCTAAGAGGAACTCAGAAGGGCTAATGAGGAAAAAGTATGGTGCAAAGGTTACAGGGAGATAAACAACTAACCATCAAGAATCGGTACCCCTTACCGAGAATTGATGACTTGTTTGACCAACTATAAGGTTCCAGCTACTATTCTAAGATTAACATAAGGACGGGTTAACATTAATTGAGGACACAAGAAGAAAGTATCCCTAAAACAGCCTTAGCAAGTCAACATTAATTGAGGACATGAGAAGAAAGTATCCCTAAAACGGCCTTACGGACTCGCTACGGGCATTACGAGTCCCTTGCCACGCCGTTTGGCTTAACGAACATACCGTCATTATTCATGGATCTCATGAACCGAGTGTGTAAGCCGTATTTGGATGAGTTTATGATTATGTTTATTGACGACATTCTTATTTACTCAAAGATCAAGGAAGGTCATGAGCAACATCTGCGAGCTATCTTGGAGCTTTTAAATAAATAATAGATATATGCAAAATTGCCAAAGTGCGAATTTTGGATTCGCGAGGCGCAATTCCTAGGTCGCATGGTGAAAGAGGATGGAATCCATGTAAACCCTGCCAAGATTGGGGCAATCAAGTATTGGGAAGCACCAGCAGCCCCAACTGAGGTACGACAATTTCTGGGGTTAGCGGGCTATCACAGACGATTCATAGAGAATTTTTCAAGGACTGCTCAGCTGCTAACGTCGCTAACCCAGAAAGATAAGAAACTTGATTGGGGAGAGAAACGAGAAACAACTCTTCAGAAGTCGAAAGATAAACTCTGCAATGCGCCTATCTTGTCATTACCTGGCGGTACCAATGGATTTGTGGTTTATTGCAATGCGTCACGACTAGGTCCCGATTGTGTGTTGACGCAACAGGAAGAAGTCATCGCATACGCTTCATGTCAGTTGAAGGTGCATGAGAAGAACTACACGACGCACAACCTTAAACTAGGTGCTGTGATCTTCGCGATGAAGATCTGGCGTCATTACTTGCATGGTACACGCTGCACGGTCTTCCCAGACCATAAGAGTTTGCAGCACATTTTCGATCAGAAGGATTTGGATATGAGACAGCGTAGATGGGTTGAGATGTTGAATGATTATGTTTGTGGGATCAATTGCCACCCCGGGCAAGGCGAATATTGTAGCCAACGCCTTGAGTCGCAAGGAATGCACAAAGCCTCTAAGGGTGCGAGCCTTAGAAATGACGATACAAACTAGTCTCACAGTTCGGCTTTGTATGCAATGGGGCTGAATCACTGCGTGGTATGGAAGTGAAGTTGTTGCCAAGGGAAGACGTAACAATGTATTTCATGAAACGAATCTGGGCACCATTCTTTGGTGATATATGAGTGTTTATTCTGGATGAAGCCCACAAGTCAAGGTACTCGATCCATCCTGGATCTGACAAGATGTACAAGACTTAAAGGGTTTTTATTGGTAGCCCAAGATGAAAGTCGACATCGCTATTTATGTGCGTAACTGCCTTACTTGCGCCGAAGTTAAGGCAGAGTACCAGAAATCATCAGGGCTACTGCAACAACCTGAGATTCCTGTCTGGAAGTGGGAACAGATCTCAATGGATTTTATTACGAAGTTACCCAGAAACCAAAGAGGACACGATATGAAATAGGTGATTATCAATCGACTCACGAAGTCTGCGCACTTTGTACCTATCAGTAAGAAAGACAGCACAAAGAAGTTAGCAGAGATATATCTGAGAGAGATTGTGGCATGTCATGAGGTGCTTGTATCTATCATATCCGACCAGAATGGTCGGTTTGTGCCAAGGATTTGGTAGACGTTTTAGCAAGCTTTCGAATCACATTTGAACCTTAGTACTACATTTCACCCTCAGATAGACGGCCAAAGTAAACAAACAATACAGACTTTGGAAGATATGTTACGTGCTCGTGTGATAGACTTTGGTGGTATTTGGAATACTCACTTGCCTTTAGTGGGGTTTTCCTATAACAATAGCATTCACACCAGCATTCAGGCCGCCCCGGTCAAAGCTTTTACGAGCATAAGTGTCGGTCTCCGCTGTATTGGGCAGAGACCGGAGATAAACAGATTATCGATCCCGAGTTGGTTCAGGAAACTACGGACAAGATCATTCAGATGTGTGATCATATCAAGTCAGCACGTGATAGACGAAAGAGTTACGCCGACAAGCGGCATAAACCGTTGGAATTTGAGGTTGATAATATGGTTTTACTGAAAGTCTCACCATGGAAAGGCGTGGTACGATTTGGTAAACGTGGAAAGTTGGACCCACGATACATTGGACCCTTCGAGATCCTGGAAAGGATCGAAATCATTGCATATAAACCAAAGCTTTCGGAAGAGCTTAGTAGTGCTCATGACACGCTTCCCGTGCCTAATCTCAATAAGAGTCCGACTCAAGAAGACAGTAGTTATTCCCGCAGATGGGATTCATGTTAAACGACAAACTCCAATTTACTGAAGAACCCGTAGGGGTTACGGACTGGAAGGTCCACAAGACACAGAGAAGTCATATTAAACTTATCATAGTTCGTTGGAATTCACGTCATGACCCAGAGTTTACTTGGGAGCGTGTAGACCTAATCAAATCAAAGCAACCGCTTTATTTCACAACTCCCCTGCAACCGATAACATAGCTTGAATTTCGGGACGGAATTCTTTTAACGGGGGGAGAATGTGACAACTGTCAATTTTCAGTGTATCCCTACAACGTAAAACAGTAATTTGTATTTTAGTGAGTGTGTCTGATTTGGATTAATAATATGAATGATTATTGTCACATACATACAAGTGCATTACATGTTGCAGGGTTATTTATCATTATTGCATGCAACATAATACGATTCACTTAGTGCACGGAACAAAGTTAGTACAATTATCAGACAAACTAGAAGTACTGATGGGAGTTCAGTACTCAGACAGACATGGTATTAAGACACAGAATGAGACCGAAACCAAGAGTTACACTAGTATAGTGTGTAGGAAAGCAGGGATCATAAAACTGCCTTCCTAGTGATAGTTTAAGTACCAGAAAGTGCCTAAAACTCACAAAAACTGCAGAATTCTGTATATTTCAGCAAAAATCAGTACTTTAACTACAAAATATAATGCGGAATTATGCTTTAATGGTCCAAAATGCCTTCCTAAGTGCCGGGAATCAAAACTGTCATAAAAGGGAACATAAAGCACATTAAACTGCGTAATTGAGCACTTTAATGAACCGGTGACCAACCGAACAACCGGACACTACCCGAAACACCAAATTTTCACTAGAAGCATTGTTTTAGCATTACGAAGCTAGTTATGATAACCGAACATCATAGCATATCCTAAAACACTATAACACACATAACCCTAACTAAAATCCGTAAAATCTAACCAAGACCTTAACTAACAATTGAAATACAACTAGAACCCCCCTAACTTATGGACGGTTAGACATGGGGACCCACTTGGGATTTCTTTCACATATTTTATTTGATATGTTGGGTAATTTTGAAACATATTATCCAAGGATTAAAGTGTTCTTGGAAGTTAATTTATAAGACCACAAGTTCATCTTTCATGTTCATCATCACTATTCAAGCAACATCTCTTCTTCTCCTTCTTCTCCTTCTTCCCTTAGGCTACGGCCCAACACCCTCACCATAATCCCATCATCTTCAATCCATTCCCAAGTATTCTAAGCATTAACAAAGGTGTAAGAATCATATCTAGGAAGGTGGAAAGCTTTGGAAGTTGAAGGACCTTCTCTAGGAGCTATTAACCACTTCAAATCTTCATCATCTTCATACTTGTTCTTCCCTAGCCTTAGAGCTAGTAGTAAGCTCCTTACATCTTGTTTTTACATCTAATTTTGGTGGTTAAAGTGTTATGTAACATGTTAATCTTAAGAATCTCAAAGAAGCATGAAGATGATCACTAACATAATGCTTAATAACATGAAATCTAAGTTGTTTTAGTGTATGTGTGAAACTTGATTGTTGATTTCTTGTGTTTATGATGTTGATCATCATAAGAACCTTGCTAGATGATGATTTAACACATGATCTAGAAAGAATAAGGATGAATCTTGAGAAAGATCATAATGATCATCCTTTATGTTAAACAAGAACTTGAATATAAGCTTGATTTAGTGTATGATGATTTTTGATACATGTTGTGAGTCTTGAAAATGGATGATTTCAATAACAATCTTTTCAAGAAACCAAAGTTATTTACAAGATTTAACATGATCATGGCTTTAAATAAGTTAATCATGTTTTAAGTGTTAAATCAAAGCTAGAAACACGTTGGTAACAAGAAAGATACAAGAACTATTTTTAGAAAATCTTCATACAAGTTGTGAAGAACTAAAATCTTCAAGAATGAGATTTATAAATAAGTAACCATGTTTTTAGGGGTAACTAAACTTACTTAACAACATGTTAAGTTACTACAAATTTTTACAAAACTTTCAAGTTCATGTAATAGTGTAAATTGCATATTTAAAGCATATGGTAAGTCTTGATTGAATTGTTGATGATTGACGATGATTTTAAAAGAAAATGACATGCTTTTAAAGCATGGAAACCTCCATTTTTATGGGGAAACTATGGGAATTTTTTTGTAGAAATTAAACACTTAGAAAAATATTTTTAAACAAGTGTTTACAAGTAAATTTTAATCATGGTTTTCATATAAAAACTTGCCATAATTTTTATTCCAAAAATTACAAATGTTGGAGGTTGGTTTTTGATAAATAAAAATGACTAAGCATATATTTAGGAAAATATATATTTAGATGTCACAATTTGTGTGGTACTTGTATATTATGTGTATTAGTTATATTATTTTTAGGAACTTGAAAATAATATAACACACCAAAATACCAAAATTGTAATACAAAATATTTCCAAAATTACAAGAAAATAAATATATAATTTATACCCGAATAGTGGACAAACCGAACAAGGACTATGGACTATAAAAATATAGATTCCGAAAATAAATTCATATATTTTGACAAGTATGATAAACGGTATTTTGGAAACCAAGGAAATGGAAAATATGATTCTTACAAGTATTACAAATTATATCATATTTTGTCAGATAGAAATATATATTTTCTTAAACAATTTGAGGATATATTATTTTGAAAAAGGGAAAAATATTTTCTTAAAATACATATATTTTCAGAATATAAATTGGTGATTTTATTTGATTAAAAATAATATTCCAGAAATTTTAATACAAGATTAAGTATAAAATACTTAATAAATATAAGAAAATACGTATTTTCGTACGTACAAATACACGCCATAATACACCACTAATGCTTGGCAAAATACACAAATACAGAAGTATACAAATACACAAGGAAGAAAGTACGCATGCACAAGTATAATTATACCCATCCTTGGGAAATATTCATGAAGGAATTACAAATGATATAAGTCAAAAAATATATTACTTTAACAAATATTCCAAAGAATTGATAAATATAATTTAAGTTCAAATATTATTGTTTTAATTAATAATTACACACTTTGGAATTACATAATGTAACTCAAAGGATACCAATCCCAAAATAGTCATAACAACTAAGACTAAGAGTTGTTACACGACCTAGCCGTCTAATAAGACATAGCACGTGTGTAGGTAGTTGCACGACACCAAGACAAGGTCTTTGAGTTTACACCGGATAGCAAGACGCAAAACCGTGAGTTCATGTCCCCCTTTTTCCTTTTTAACTGTTTTCAGTTTTATAACTTCGGGGGTGAAATACATGTTACAAATATTTCAATGATTACAAATGGTATGGTTAGCTAAGGAATGAACTGTTAGATCATGTGAATGAGTAGGCGTTAACTTAAGACCATTAATCCTTGTATAAGGACCGAGGGGCGTGAGTGATAGATCTATTTGGGTGTTGCGAGTCCCACCCATGACACTGCGTGTTGGACCATGAGGTGACTATGTCGTCCCCGCAGGGTGGCCCGGTACGAAATTCGCAAAGGACTGAGCCTTCCTACACCGTTGCACACATATTAATGTGTTAGCTACACATTAATTGATTTGTTCATAGACGCTTTCATACCGGTTTACAAAAGGCATACTTACAGATGTTTACAAGATTATTCGAAGTCATATAGAAACACATGAACTCGCTTAGCTTTTGTTGATGTTTTCAAAATTACATGTATTTCATGAAACAAGATGGATCTTGGGCGCTGGTGTTGTTTTCAAGACGTAAATTTCAAGTTTAGATGTCATCCACTTTTGTTTTGTAACATAACTTGAGGATATGTTGGTTGAAACTTAAATGACTTGTGTTTGTAACTTTTCAAACTTATGAATGGATGAACATCATGTTTTAATCATATAGTTGTTTATTATAATTGAATACAATGATATTGAGCAAGTTACACATCATATGTAACACCCCGTGTTTTCAGGGAAGTCAAAGTCAAAATCAAGGTCAAAGTCAACGACCGTTTTCGCGCAACTTGACTTGTAGTAGATTTCTTTTATTGTAGCTATTATGTGGAGTAAGTGTCTATAATGCAATAAATCGACGTATGTTAATCGTTTATAAATCGACTTACGACTGTGAACTATAAGAAGTAACAATGCGATAAAGATAATCAACTGATAATCAAGCCATGCTAATCAAATCGACAATGAATCGCAACTCGAACTACGTATTTTACTCGTTATACGTGTGTGTGTGTGTGTTTTATGTGTTACATGTGCATGTTTATTTATGTTGTGTTGTGGTAATCAATCGAAACGCAATCTAACTCGAATTGCAATCGAACTCGAACTCAAATCAAAATCGAACTATGGTAATCAGTGGAGAAGAGATTATGCGAGATATGAAGTAGTTGGGACTAAAAGTAATTTGACTAGGAAACCCTATCGTATCGAACCGCTCGCGATCGAAATCGAAACACCAAAATCGTCGCGTCAAACATTCGAACCAAGTGCCATCCGGCCAGATAGCCATCCGACCGGATAGCCACGACGCCACAGATCAGGTGTCATCCGACCAGGATGTCATCCGACCGGATCGTCATCCGGGCAGTAAACCCTCCGATCGGATAACCCTTTCCCCTTTTGGAATCCTATAAATACCCCTGTCATTGTCATTCTTTCTACTTTTGGAAACCCTCTGTCCGAACAACTCGTGCTCCCCACCTTTTCTTCGATTTCTCTCGATCAAGGTAAGATCTCGTCCTAAATCTTGTACTTTCTTAATCTACACGCACTCCTACACCTTTCTATCTTTTAAATCTTAACTTTTAACCGTGAAATCACTAGATTTCGGGTGTTCTAGGATGACGTCATCATGTGTTCTTCAAGAACTTCATGTTTTGACCTCAATCCACCAAGGACAACTGAGATCTAACCGATTTCCACCTGATTACACAAAGATCTTGTAAAGATCTCGACACAAGAGCGGTGAAAAAGGATTGAAAGATGGTTTCTAACTTTCTTTCAACTCTTTTACACTCAAAACCGGTAGAATCGTGTTCTGATCTAGTCTCCTACTCACCCATAGTGTTGCACTAGTTCATATATGGATTCCGCCCACGAGACCACCGACTTTGGGTTAAACAAAAACAACCGTAGAGCCGGTAACTGACCGAGCTAGGGTGATTCCTGGTCGGTTTAGTCATCTGGGTCAAAATGGGGGTTCCGTTGGTTAACACGTTGTCAGAACATCTCGACATAATGACAAACCATCAAAACGACCAAGTGAAGGACGAATGGAACAAACGGAACGGATTACTGTCCGACCGGACTGCCGTCCGATCAGATAGGTCATCCGAACGGATTGCCATCCGAACGGATCACATTTGGGTCCCACCTTTAAACAATCTTATCTGAAGTTTGAGTATCGAACGAATTGCAATCCGATCGGACGACCATCTGATTGGATTACTCTTCGAATCATGAGATACTAAGACTTTAAATACTTAACCAATTTTCAACATAATTCATTAACAAGGTTGCCACCCGATCGGATAGACATCCAATCGAGTAACACTTCTGTTTAGAACTTGTCTTCACTAAGTAATCTCACCACTAAGTTGCCGTCCGACCGGACCACCGTCCGACCGGATGACCATCCGAACGGATTGTCATCCGCACGACCCACCATCCGATCGACCGACTTGATGGATAGAGATACTTCAATGTTTTCAAAATGCTACAACGAAAACTTCAAAAGTCAAGCCATCATACACAAACACGTCCTTCTCATAGGAAGAAACAATCCACTCGAATCGTCATCCGACCGGACAAGCGGTCCGACCGAATGACCATCCGAATGGATTGTCAACCACACGGATTGTTGTCCGCTTGGATCACCATCTGAACGAACTACCATCCGATCCATCCACACTTCGCATCGTCTTACGTGTCATTTATCGTTATGCTATCGAATCTATTCAGGCTAACCTTACTCAGTAAGCGCTCCCTTCAATCCATTAATCGCTGTGAGTATACTCGATCCCTTTTTGCTTTACGCACTTTTGGGTGTTACATACGTTACGAATATTCAAACTACAATCACACTACTCAATACTATTGAACGCTAACCGTTAATGCATGTTATACGTGGCTCATGAATGCTTGTTTGTTATGTTTACACATGGAATGCTGTCTACCTGCCTTAGCAACGATAGTACTATAGTTTGGACTCAGCACCCGTTCACACGGGGGTTGTTAAGCACCATTACTTGCATGGATTATGGTGGTAATCATGTATTGCGAACTGCCTCGGGCAGTCAACCCGCAGTCATTGGTATCGATGGATCTATGTCGATAACTAACGTGCTTCATTTCACTATGTGTACGTGCCGGTTATGCGTAAACGAATTCGTACTCTATATGCTATTATCAAACTTGTATGCTCACCTTTACATTTTATGTATTGAATTTATTTTAACGTATGTGACAGGTGCTTAGGATGCACACTTGGTAGGAATTTGAAGCTAGAATAAAGCTTTAGAGCCCAACAAATAGTTGTCTGTAGAAGTCAAACTAAGGATCTCTAGAAGCAGATAAACAATTGCTGTCTATTTAAATTTGAGTTGTCGGAACAGAATATTTGCCTGGATTTTGCCTGTAATAATTATTTTGCTGTTTGAGATATGGTATGGGTCGTATTATTTAAATTGAATAGTATTGATAATTATTATGGAAACTTCTGGACAATCTGTTTCGCTCAGTGCCATGCCCCGATGTTTCCGCCATCGGTTGGGGTGTGACAGATTGGTATCAGAGCCATAACTATAGGGAATTAGGCAAGACTCGACCTAGTCCGGGTTGGAGTCTTAGATACCTAGACTATAGTTAAGAACCAACGAGACCGACTTGCACATATCCGTTAGGGATTTTGTATGAGCCTGTTATTTCTCGCTATTCTCGCTTATGCTACACTATCACTGCACTCGAATTTTCAAACATAAAAGGGGCGATAAAGTCGAGATTAGGTGTGAAAACCAGAAACTCCCGACTAAATTGCTTAATCGATGCTGTTTTGTCAACTTAATAATGATTTCTTCATTCTTTTCAATAACGAACGCTTGTTCAGCGAGGAAATTATACCAAAGCAGGGGTGAAACCCATATTTTGATGAATAATCTCCTCTATTTTATCGAAAACAGGGACGAAGTTGTTAAGCCAGGTGTGAAACCCTAACCTTAACGACTTGTTCTACACATTTTACAAATTCTCGCCAAAACCTCAACGGACTCCAACGACCTGTAGTCACGATATGCCTAACGGAATGCGTACCCAACGCCCAAGAGTCGAGGCGGAGGCACTGCCCGGTAAGTCAAGTGTGCACGACAAGTCCATGTGAATAGTTGAACCACTTTGGTTAGTCAATGTCTAGGTAGCCGTAGACAATCTACCCTCGATTTCATCGATTTTATGGAGATTTTATGTGTTTTCTGCTTATTTGTTAACGTTTTGAGATACTATTGGGATCGATCTAATGCCTTTTTACTTCTGCTAAAACACGCAACCCACCGCACAGCCGTTAACAAATTGTTAAATTATGGGCGACTTTATACTACGATATGCGCTCATGTTAGGTCCCGGTTTCGCTCTGAAACGATTGCGAACCGAACGTGTGACGTGTGGAATCCGTACACGAACGCGACCGAACACATGAGAAAGTAATATAATCAGTGATTCTATTGACAGGTATGAAATCATACAAAGCACCTGAATCACGATGTCACTTTCTCTCTCTAGTTTCTCTCCCTAGATCTAGAGCTCTTCAATTCTCCAAGCACCAAAAGTGTCGAAGGTTCTAAACCTAACACCTTAGGTTCCTATTTATAGGCCAATGGACCTAGAGCTCTGTTTTCTGACTACCTCTAGTGATTAAATGAGTATGTGTTTCCTTGCTTCTTTGCTTTACGTGCTTAGGTGTTATGTGGTTATGTGCTCTACATGCTTATGTGATTTTGTGCTCTATGTGTTATGTGTTTACGTGAATCTGCGTGTTCCTGAGCTTTAGTAAGTAGTAGACGTGTGAGGTGAGATTCGAATACAATGTGTTGAGTCCTGTGACAATGCCTATTGCAGACAATGTCGTCTGGATCCCGTCACCCACTTTCTCTTCAAGAAAAGAGGGACAAACGCCTTGCCTCCATCATCGCTATAAGTGTGGCAAAGGCCGTGAGTGATGTTTACGAGAATGCCAGCAAGTCATCTGAGGAGTCGAGGACCGAAGCTCCTAAAGCTACCAACAAGTCCTTCAACTTTAAGCAATTCAAGTCGTGTGGGCCAAAAGAATTCACCAGCGAGGGAGGTCCGACTGCACTATTCCAATGGTTTGATTCCATTGAGGTCACTCTGCGACAGAGTGGTTGCCCTGATGACCTTTGAACTCTGAATGCTACCGGCGTTTCCCAGTCCCGTGCACTAGACTGGTGGACGGCCGAGAGGAACAAGCGAGGGAACGATGCAGCCAACGGTCTGTCATGGGATGAGCTCAAGGAAGTCATCCTAGAGGAATTCTGCCCTCCTCACGAACGTCAAAAGCTAGAAGATGAATTTTGGCACATACATCAGCATGAGGGTGACAACGCTGCTCTCACTGCTCGTTTCAAACAACTCAGCATCATCTGTCCCGATCAAGTCAAGACTCCAGAGATCACCTTCAAGATGTACATCCGAGCTTTGCCCGACTGCGTCGCAGATTTTGTGAAAGTGGCTAAGACTAAGACGATCGAAGAGACTTACCTACTGGCCGCCGAAATCAATGACAAGAGGGTCAAGGCTGGTGTCTGGGATAAAACTTCGAAGCACCTGCATCAAGCTACCGCCACCGCACCAACTACTGAACCCACCTCATCGAGCAACAAGAGGAAGAACAAGAGAAAGAACAGCTCCAGCAACAAGAACTGTGCGATCACTGCTGCACCAATTCAAGCTGTACTAGCCCAACAGCGTCAAGTAGCGGCGCCTGTGGCTAATGCACCGCCTGCAAAGCGTGCATACACTGGCCCACACCCGCTCTGCCCTACTTGTACCTACCACCACCCAACTGCCATTGCTTGCCGTTTTTATGCTCATTGCAATGTATACGGCCATTTTACTGCCAACTGCCGTATTCGTCAAGCTCTTGCTCATCAAGCTCTACTCACTGCCCCTCAGGGTCAACAAGCTTTCAACCTCAACGTGCGTCAAGCCCAGGCCGACAACAACGTGGTCAATGGTACGTTCCTTGTGAATGGTATTTATGCTTCCTGTTTGTTTGATACTGGAGCCGATAATTGCTTTGTGTCGTTCGAATTCGAGAAACTCCTTAGTCGTAAACGCTCCCAACTCGCCTCGACGTTCGATGTTGAAGTCGCTACCGGAAGAACCATCGCCGTAAATTCTGTTCTTCGTGATTGTACCCTTGAGCTCAACAATCACATCTTCCCAATCGACCTTATTCCGACGCAACTCGGAAGTTTTGACGTCATAGTAGGCATGGACTTTCTTCGAGAAAACCATGCTGAAGTTGTGTGCTTCGACAAGATGATTCGATTTTCGCTCGCGAATGGTGACTTATTATGTGTATACGGTGATACTACTTCAAAGGGTCTCCAACTTATGTCATGTGTGCAAGCTAGCAAGCATCTCCGCAAGGAATACAGGGCTTTCTTGGCTAACTTTGTAGTAGTGGAGAAGGAAAAGAAAGAGAAGAAGGAAGTGGAAGACGTTCCTGTGGTTCGAGAATTTCCTAATGTTTTTTTCCAGAGGATCTTCCCGGACTACCGCCAAGTCGTGATATCGACTTTCGTATCGACCTCATTCCGGGAGCCAACCCCATTACCAAAGCTCCCTACCGACTCACGCCGTCTGAAATGCGCGAACTCTCAAATCAACTCCAGGAATTACTTGAGAAAGGCTTCATTCGCCCGAGCACCTCTCCTTGGGGTGCGCCAGTCCTTTTCGTCAAAAAGAAGGATGGGTCATTCAGGATGTGCATCGACTATCGGGAATTGAATAAGTTAACTATCAAGAACCGCTATCCCCTACCTCGCATCGATGATTTGTTTGATCAACTACAAGGCGCTACGTGTTTCTCAAAGATCGACCTACGTTCAGGCTATCACCAACTACGTATACAAGAGGAGGATATACCCAAAACCGTGTTTCGCACCCGTTACGGCCATTACGAATTCGTTGTCATGCCTTTTGGTTTAACCAACACACCAGCGGTTTTCATGGATCTGATGAATCGCGTGTGTAAACCATATCTCGACCGTTTCGTCATCGTGTTCTTCGACGATGTCTTGATCTATTCCAAATCGAAAGCCGAACACGCGCAACATCTACGTTTGGTTCTCGAGTTACTCCAGGGGAACCAACTCTATGCCAAGTTCTCCAAGTGTGAATTCTGGTTGGAGGAAGTTCAGTTTCTGGGTCACATTGTTAATAGTCAAGGCATTCACGTCGATCCTGCGAAGAATAAAGCTGTCAAGAGCTGGGTTACGCCTAAGAACCCGTCTGAAGTCCGCTCTTTTCTCGGAGTAGCGGGCTATTATCGACGATTTATCGAGGGGTTCTCAAAGATCGTTGTTCCGCTTACCTCTCTCACGCATAAAGACAAGCCTTTTGTTTGGGGAACTAAACAAGAGACTGCTTTTCAAACCCTCAATCGAACTCGAACTCAAATCGAACTCGAACTCAAATCAAAATCAAACTATGGTAATCAGTGGAGAAGAGATTATGTGACATATGAAGTAGTTGGGACTAAAAGTAATTTGACTAGGAAACCCTATCGTATCGAACCGCTCGCGATCGAAATCGAAACACCAAAATCGTCGCGTCAAACATTCGAACCAAGTGTCATCCGGCCGCATAGCCATCCGACCGGATAGCCACGACGCCACAGATCATGTGTCATCCGACCAGGATGTCATCCGACCTGATCGTCATCCGGGCGGTAAACCATCCGATCGGATAACCCTTTCCCCTTTTTGGAATCCTATAAATACCCCTGTCATTGTCATTCTTTCTACTTTTGGAAACCCTCTGTCCGAACAACTCGTGCTCCCCACCTTTTCTTCGATTTCTCTCGATCAAGGTAAGATCTCGTCCTAAATCTTGTACTTTCTTAATCTACACGCACTCCTACACCTTTCTATCTTTTAAATCTTAACTTTTAACCGTGAAATCACTAGATTTCTGGTGTTCTAGGATGACGTCATCATGTGTTCTTCAAGAACTTCATGTTTTGACCTCAATCCACCAAGGACAACTGAGATCTAACCGATTTCCACCCGATTACACAAAGATCTTGTAAAGATCTCGACACAATAGCGGTGAAAAAGGATTGAAAGATGGTTTCTAACTTTCTTTCAACTCTTTTACACTCAAAACACTCAAAACCGGTAGAATCGTGTTCTGATCTAGTCTCCTACTCACCCATAGTGTTGCACTAGTTTAGATGTGGATTCCGCCCACGAGACCACCGACTTCGGGTTAAACAAAAACAACCGTAGAGCTGGTAACTGACCGAGCTCGGGTGATTCCTGGTCGGTTTAGTCATCTGGGTCAAAATGGGGGTTCGTTGGTTAACACGTTGTCAGAACGTCTAGACATAACGACAAACCATCAAAACGACCAAGTGAAGGACGAACAGAACGAACGAAATGGATTACTGTCCGACCGGACTGCCGTCTGATCGGATAGGTCATCCACACGGATTGCCATCCGAACGGATCACACTTGGGTCCCACCTTTAAACAATCTTATCTGAAGTTTGAGTATCGAACGAATTGCAATCCGATCGGACGACCATCTGATTGAATTACTCTTCAAATCATGAGATACTAAGACTTTATAGACTTAAATAATTTTCAACATGATTCATTAACAAGGTTGCCACCCGATTGGATGGACATCCGATCGAGTGACACTTCTGTTTAGAACTTGTCTTCACTAAGTAATCTCACCACTAAGTTGCCGTCCGACCGGACCACCATCCGACCGGATGACCATCCGAATGGATTGTCATCCGCACGACCCACCATCCGATCGACCGACTTGATGGATAGAGATACTTCAATGTTTTCAAAATGCTACAACGAAAACTTCAAAAGTCAAGCCATCATACACAAACACGTCCTTCTCATAGGAAGAAACAATCCACTCGAATCTTCATCCGACCGGACAAGCGGTCCGACCGGATGACCATCCGAACGGATTGTCACCCACACGGATTGCTGTCCGCTCGTATCACCATCCGAACGAACTACCATCCGATCCATCCACACTTCGCATTGTCTTACGTGTCATTTATCGTTATGCTATCGAATCTATTCAGGCTAACCTTACTCGCTAAGCGCTCCCTTTAATCCATTAATCGTTGTGAGTATACTCGATCCCTTTTTACTTTACGCACTTTTGGGTGTTACATACGTTACGAATATTCAAACTACAATCACACTACTCAATACTATTGAACGCTAACCATTAATGCATGTTATACGTGGCTCATGAATGCTTGTTTGTTATGTTTACACATGGAATGCTGTCTACCTGCCTTAGCAATGATAGTACTATAGTTTGGACTCAGCACCCATTCACACGGGGGTTGTTAAGGACCATTACTTGCATGGATTACGGTGGTAATCATGTGCGAACTGCCTCGGGCAATCAACCCGCAGTCATTGGTATCGATGGATCTATGTCGATAACTAGCATGCTTCATTTCACTATGTGTACGTGCCGGTTATGCGTAAACGAATTCGAACTCTATATGCTATTATCAAACTTGTATGCTTACCTTTACATTTTATGTATTGAATTTATTTTAATGTATGTGACAGGTGCTTAGGACGCACACTTGGTACGAATTTGAAGCTAGAATAAAGCTTTAGAGCCCAACAAATAGTTGTCTGTAGAAGTCAAACTAAGGGTCTCTAGAAGCAGATAAACAGTTGCTGTCTTTTTAAATCTGAGTTGTCGGAACAGAATATTTGCCTGGATTTTGCCTGTAATAATTATTTTGCTGTTTGAGATACGGTATGGGACGTATTATTTAAATTGAATAGTATTGATAATTGTTATGGAAACTTCTGGACAATCTGTTTCGCTCAGTGCTATGCCCCGATGTTTCCGCCATCGGTTGGGGTGTGACATCATACGCTTCCGCAAAAGTCAGGGTGTGACATACCTAGGGTTAGTTATGGGCATAGTTGGGGCACACCCACATGTCACATCACGCCCACATGCGAATGTCATAACATGATGGCTTTAGCCTAAAGGAATGGGGCGATTAGGGGGTATGGAACGTTTTGTATTTGTTTTTTTTAATGCGCAACAATTCATATTTAGTCACCTCAACCCTAATATCACATTTTAAATAGGGAAAATAACTAAAATAGTCATTGACCAGTCAAATTTTCAAAAATAGCCGGTTGAAGCCCCACCCTGAGCCGTCTCACAGAAAACAATGTCGCTAAAACGTCTTTAAAAATCCTTTCAACGTGAACCAACCATTTCTCGCCATGTGTATAAATTGTTTGTAGCAGCTCCGAGTCGTTTTAGGCGTCGCCTTTCAGCTATAGCGTCTCGGTAAGACGCTTCATCCGGCTCCTGAATGGCTTTGTTTTTAATGGCTTACAGAGTTGGCTTAAACAACTCAAACCCTTGTTGCAGCTCCATGAGCCCTTCAGCCGGTTTTTTTTATTTTTTTTTATTTTAAGAGTTAATTGCCAAAATCGTTCCTGAGGTTTGGGCGTGTTTGCCATTTTCGTCCAAAATGAAACTTTTGTACCAAATTGCCCCCAACGTTTGTAACTTTTTGCCATTTTCATCCAAACCACTAACTTATTTTATTTTTTCTGTTAAGTTGAGGATATTTGGATGAAACTGCCAAATATAAAACCACAGGGACGATTTTGGCAATTTACTCAAACACTTTTTAATTTCTTTTATTTAATTATTTTTGTTACATATATAATAAAAAAAGAATATACATGGAGTTTTTATATGAAAAAGTTAATAGTTTTGTCACATAATTTTATAAATTTTCATCCAAATCACTAACTCAATTTATTTTTTCTATTAAGGTCAAGGATGTTTTAAATTTTATAAATTAAGACAGAAATTAATTTACAACTTCTTTATATAAATCAGTTTTATAAAGAGAAAACGTCATTGGTGTGCAACACATAACAATCGATTACAACTTTTAGTATTTATCAGTTATAGAGATAGAAAAAAATTGTAAAACGTTACATATTTTTTAAATGTGTTGAGCACCTAGAAAATATGTTGGTAGAAATAAAGTATTTATTTAATTAAGATTATGAGGGTAACTAACTAATACTTATTCTGAGTGGCTTGAGTAAAGAAACTTTTGGTTCATAGCATTATAATTACAATTTGGTGGGTAATTTTAAGGTTTGGTAACGATACGTTGTTTGATTGAAGGGAGGGGGGGGGGGCATTGGCTTCTGTTTTTCCTTAGGAGCGAATTTAAAAGAGTAGAAGATGAATTACAAACTTGGTACATATGATAAGATTTTTTTATTTGACCTTTTTCAAAACTTAGAGGTTTAAGTAGATTTTATTTTTATAAAACTGATCTATATAAAAATTAGAAATTAATTTCTGTCTTAGTTTATAAACACCCTTCACCTTAATAGAAAATTTTACTTAGTGATTGGATAAAAAGTTATAAAAATTATGTGACAAACCTATTATTTTTTTTTGTAACGCCCGTCTCATTTATTTAATATTTTATCATAAATTACGCACTTTTAAAACAAAAACACCATTTCATTAGTTAAACGAAAATGCAGGAGTTATAATGATATTAACTTAGTTAACTAACCATCTAGTTAAAACATCCAAAACTGACAAGTTAAGTGTCCCACCCCGACCGCGTAAAACAACAAACCGCGGCAGAAACGTCGGGGAGTGTCGTAACAGAATCATTGTTTCACAACACACGGTGATTAAAGATTTGTTTTATCTCATTAATGAACTCATTGTTTTATTACAAATAAGATAAATACAAAAAATGGACTTTCAAGTTTTAAAGTCGCTAAGGCACGAGTCCATCCTATGTGTAGCATGCATCAACGTTCATCACCTAACAGCACCTGAAACATATGTAAAACTAGGTACGTCGGCATAAAAATGCCTGTGAGTAACATAGGATTTGTGAATTTGATTCATGGATTTGGATAACTAAAAAAAATGTTTTAAGTTTTCAAAAATAGCCATGAATCTTTGTAAAAGTTTTATTTCTAAAATCCGTCGTTTTGGTAAAAGGTTTATAGTATATACAAAATATACTTTGGTTTTGAGATAAGCGAATGAGTAGTATATCTAAATATACTTTAGTTATGAAATAGTTAAACAGATAGTATAACAAAATATACTTTGGTTTCTGAAATAATAGACTTGGTAGTATATCATAAGTATACTTTGGTTTAAGAATATAAGCATTTGTAGTATATCAAATCATACTTTGGTTTTGGAAGTAGCATATCAACTATGCTTTGGTAGTATATCAACTTATACTTTAGTTTATGAAATATCAAAGTCGGTAGTATATTAAACTATACTTTAGTAAATAATATCACGTTGGTAGTATGTCGGAACATACCTAAATCGTGGTTTGGTAGTAAATCAAACTATACTTTAGTAAACAATAGCATATCAAATTATGCTTTAGCAAAACAGTATCACGTTGGTAGTATATCGAATAGACCATATATCACGATTTGGTAATACATTCAAACCTTAGTGCATCAAACTATACTTTAGAGACTATAGAAATACCACAAAGGCAATTCTATTTGGTTAAAATTTTGGTTTCTGACATTCCATACAACAGGAATTGGGTGTCTAGTCGTATAGCGCTATATCGTACTACCAATCGGCCTGATCATTGTTAATGAATGTATAGCTAAACATATGAACAAAAAATAGCCGTACAAACTTTGAAAATCGGTGTTTAAGCCATGGATAATAGTTCAAGTCGTCAAAAGATAGTACTATGCATGTGTAATCATATAGTCGAAAACATGAAAATAGCGTATCGGCACATATGTATCACCCCAAAACATTTGAAACCGTAAAGAGGGGACTATGTACTCAATTGAGATTGTAAGTATTCTCGATTAAGTGTCCTAAAAAAGCTCGAAAATTAGGGAATCAAGTGGTACCTAGTATGGAATCACTATATTAAACAATCGATACCAAAATCGGAAGATCCGGTAGAATGAGGTCTCGTAAACCAAATGAGTATTGGAACTCATGTGATATGGTTTAACAAAGCCTACATTCTAAATCGGAACCTATCCTAAGTGCTTACGACCCGTTACGGCCCGTAAAGGTAGCTTACGCTACTTTAACGCGTCGTTCACATGAAAGCGCGTTCGAGACGCCTAACTAGTCCTATGACAAGTATTATATGCCCTAACATGTTTAAATATATTGCATAATCAGTTTAAGTGACAAAAATTAAGTTACATATACTTAAAATCAAATTATGCATGAAAAGGGCATTTCGGTCATTTACCTAAGGCATATAAACTACCTATCATACAACTAATTAGACTAAGTGACCATAAGGTATAACCTTGGAAGGTTATTTCCTATACAACTATGGTCACAAAACATGCTTGGTTGAATCCTAACAAACAACCAAACGGGTCGGGTTCGAAAGTCTAAGCAGCTGTCAAACCGCTTGACTTACGACCCTAAACAAGCACTTAGACTAAAAGTGACGAGTTAAACATGTTAAAATATGTTTAACTAAGTTAGAAAACAAGTTTGATATCAAAACAAAGTGTTTTGATACCCAAAAATAGCTTCGTTGCAAAATACGCATAAACACGTATTTTGACCGAAACTTTGAGTCGTCACTTCGACTAATCAACATGGTAATCAGTAGGTATAGTCACAAGGGACTATAACCATCATGATTACGCTCACGTTGCAAAGTTCAAACAAACTTTGTGTTGACCAATTCATGGTCAAAGCAGAAAGTCAAACACTGTTTGACTTTCATGCTTGAAAAGCATAAAAGCATGAAAGAGGCTTACAAAAGGTCCAAGCAAGGAAGATTTGATTCAAATTGCTCAGGTATGAAGTATAAAACTCCAACTTAGAGCAGATTTAGAATCAAGTGTGAGGAATGAAGTGAAGAACCCACTTCTGTTTATAGGAAATTAGGATCAAGGAGATCATTCCAAGTGTTTTGCAAGAATCAAGGTTCAATCCTAGCCATACACTTATGGAACATGGTTTTATATACAATGGGAGCTCCAAAACCAGTTCATAGTATTGAGAAAGTTGCATAAAAGACCCTCAAGTTCAAACTGATTGCTAAAAACTGAAGTTTCTATCAAAACGCACCCGTCGCGTCGTGCCACGGAAAAGGGGGGTACCCCGTCGTGTGACGCCACCACTCACCAGAGCCAGAACTTTCACAAAATTGGCAGAAGTGGTCCCTGCAGGTCGTTTAAGCCATTTTCGACGCGTTTAAACCCTGTTAACCCATTTTCAAGGCTCTACAAGGATGTTAAAGCATATGGGACTTGAAACATGCTTGAAATTATCTCGGATGTCATTTCGGTTGGTCATACGGTCACGTTATTCGGTTAATTACGACGAAACACGAACGGACGCGAAAAACGATCCAAATTACACGACGAAAGATATTTTTGCATTCCAATCACTAAAATAAAATATTTTAATGATTACAAAATTTTTTGGATGTCCGGATATGTTCAGAACGTAGAATATACGCGAAAATGCAAACTTATGCACTTTTTGATGCTTTTAGTCCCTGTTGATCAAATAAGTTTATTTTCTCATACCGAACCCCTCAAAGCCTATTTCTAAGCAATGTAAAGGATATTTAGGGTATATTTAACTTATGATCAAGTTCCAGAATGTTCGTTACTGTACAAATCGGCAAAGTTTCTTAGTTTGACGCAAATAGTCCCTGCGATCGAATAAACTTGTTTTCGACACACCAAACCCTCCAAAACTTATTTCTAAGTTATGTAAAGGTTATTTAAGGTATGTTAAGCCTATGTCACTATTCCAGAGTGTTTTTCGCGTTAAACTAAGTATGTTTACGTATCAGTTCGCATATAACTTTCCAGAAACGATTTAAAGCTTGGAATTGAACTGGGATTGATATGTGCAAAGGTCACATGAAATTATACAAATTCCTAGAATGAAACACAAGATTTCATTGGATTTGCATTTCTATGATGGTCGTAGAGACACAGGTGTCACAGTCTCCCCTACTTTAGGAAATTTCGTCCCGAAATTTAAATTTTAGGGGAAACATGTGAAAACAATTGTGATTGTTTCGCTTTCGAATGAATCCACCATACCCTAAGTAAAACTCTAGGCCACGTTTGGATTTTTAGCGAATTTTTTAATTGTCAAAGTGATGTCCTTGTTGCAAAAAAATAGTATGAACTTTTAGAGTATTGAACACGAATGGAAGAATGTTTCCTATGAAGACTATTATAGGAAACTTATGTGTGCTTGAGATCGGAGTCGAAGAGTGTATGATAAAATAACATTGGTCATGGTCCAGGACTTCTAGTAACTTAAATAACGCTACGTTCGCAATGTAATAAGGAACACTATATATAGGAAGTACCAACGGCGTATCCACCATGCCCTTTTTACATTGTTCCCGTTTCGTTATTCTTATCATTATAGGTCTTAACACATGACAAAATTTGTTGTGGTTTCTGTGCACTGAATTCCATAATTATGTATGCATCCATAATTACGTAATTCCTTGCACAATCCGCACAGTTCATTTCATAATGTGTAGGGAAAAATCAATCGAACAAACATGTAATGACTTGACTAGATCACCAAAGGATCTTTTAACTAGATCAACGAACGATCTTTTTTAACTAGATCAACACATGATCTCCTTAGTTAGACTGTTGTACGATCTCTTTAAATAGACCACTAAAGGATCTCTTTAACTTTGAATCAAATAATCGTTTTGAAATTAGCACCTTGGAATCCAAGGTTCTTACTATTTACATATAAAAGCTCCTTAAGGAATTTAAGATAGTACTTTGAGTATCCTTCTGAGAATCTAACATATGAAAATACGGAAGATTCTACTAGGACTTAGATAGCGAGCTTTAGAATTACACATAAACACATAATCACATAATCACATAGTTGTTAACTTAGTTATTAGCTCGTTCATTAATTTGAATTAGTGCATTTAAGGTACACCAGAAATCCAATCATGGACTTTAATTGGTACTTTAAATATCTCCAAGAATCTAACTACGAAGATAGGAAGATCTTATAAGGATTTGATTTTGTCTTTGTCGTATTGTAACATTCGTATTAGAGCACACACGGAATCCATTTAAGGATTCATGAAAGTACCTTTAGGTATCAAATCAAGGATTTGAAATGGTATTTCAAGTATCTGTTTAAGAATTTGTAAATTGTACTTTGTACTTTGTTCCTTAAAAGAAACAAGTACTTAGGATTTTCGGGGAGATCACGAGTGATCATAAAATGGAAGAATCACACGAGTAGTTTGTTTTGTAAGGAACCTGGTTCCTTAGTGTCGACAGCGTAGGGGTATATCACACATACACACAATTGTATCAGTTTTGTAAATAAAAGTGAAACAACAAATTTATTTATATAGCAACTGAATTGTTTCAAGCGTCAAAGATAACAACAAGGAAAATACAAAAGTCTAATTGTTCACTACTGCATTATCATTTGCGTTTGCCTCGTTTATGTTAAACACTAGTCCACGCGCTGGATTTTCATTAACAAGTCTTGGGCAATTGTTTCGGTAGTGAGTAAGATCACCACAGTTATAGCACGATCCAGGTGGAAATGGTGCTTGAAAAGCAGCAGGATTTGTAGCAGCTTGGTTTTGGATTGCATAACGGCAGGTATTGACCAAATGTCTCAATCGCCCATAGTGGGTATATTTGTGACACTGTGTTTGTTCCAGATGATGACGGTTGCATTGTTGCACAAAGGTGCGGTACCAACATAGTTTTTCCTAGTACGAGGTTGTGCTTGCTGGTTTGGTGCAACCTGATTGTTCTGAGCAACTACAACGAAGTTTTGTGAAGCCTTACGCTTCTTTGACTTTTTGGAGGACTCAGTCTGTTTATCCTTTGGTTTTTCTTGTGCAGACTCGTCAGATGTTTTCGGGTCGCCCTTTCGGAAAAGCTTACCTTTCCTGATCTGGGATTCAGTCAGGGTTGCAGATAGTTCAATGGCCTGTCTGACGGTAGTAGGGTTGCTACCAGTAACAATGCCCTGAACTAGGTCAGGGAGACCATCAATGTACTTTTCGATCACCTTATCCAAAGGCGTAACCATGGTAGGACATAACAGGCTCAGTTCCTCATAACGATCAGTGTAGGCTCAATGTTCACCATTGTCTTGCTTTAGATCGTTGAATTCCCTTTCCACGCCCTGAGTTCACGACGAGGACATAACTCGTTCATCATTAGAGCTCGAAGCTCTTCCCAAGTTTGTGTTAATGCCACGTCGGCACCCCTATCCCTCATTACACCGTTCCACCATGTAAGTGCTCTTTTTTGGAATACGCTCGATGCAAACTCAACCTTTCATTTGTTTGTGCATTGTACATGACGAAACGTGCTTTCGAGACTCTTAAACCATTGTAGGAGCCTAGTGGCCCCTTCAGACCCAGTAAATGTGAGTGGCTTAGCTGAGTTGAACTGCTTGTAGTTGCACGGAGCATTGTTGTTATTGTTGTTTGCTTGGTTTACCTGGGTTATTAGGTTTGGGAGTACAGCAGCGATTTGCTGAGTGATAATAGCTGCGAGTTCGGTGTTAGTTTGAGGTTGTGCATCTCGTCGAGGAGGCATATTCTAAATGGGCAATGAAACATGAAAAGAAACGAGTGAGATGATATCGGATAGTAAGAATTGAATGCTTAAAATAATATAGACAAAGCATGAAGATTGTGATCATTTGTTTGTTACCTAAACAAACAAATGACACTGTGTCTAATCAAAGTAAATGGGTCATACTAATGTATCGCGAAGACATGCTTTAGCCTATAAGTGGACACTCACCCCAAGAGTTCCCATGTAAGAGTGACTGGTCCGATTATGTGGATTTGTACGAACACTCTAGCCTTAGACAGAAAACTCAAGGTACATGCATCCACCCTTCCAGATTGCACGTGTTCACATTATTTAGACCCAAACTTTGACGAGTTTTTGAACACTTTGAAGGTTCAAAACCTTATAATAAATCATCTAAGAAGAGATGATTGGGTTTCAAAAACGGATTCGTAAATTGGTGTTCTTGTATTAGTTGCCACCTAAAGATAGGCGACGGTATTGTTTTAAGACTAAACACAAGATAACTTGTGTTAGGGTCCTATGAAGGTTATAGTCTAGGTCAAAGAATTACTAATAACCTAATTCCCTATAACCATGAGCTCTGGTACCAACTTTTCTCTCACACCCCAACCGCTTAAAACAACAAACCACGGTGGAAACGTCAGGGAGTGTCGTAACAGAATCATTGTTTCACAACACACGGTGATTAAAGATTTGTTTTATCTCATTAATGAACTCATCGTTTTAATACAAATAAGATAAATACAAATAATAGTCTTTCAAGTTTTAAAGTCGCTAAGGCACGAGTCCATCCTATGTGTAGCATGCATCAACGTTCATCACATAACAGCACCTGAAACATATGTAAAAATAGGTACGTCAGCATAAACATGCATGTGAGTAACATAGAATTTGTGAATTTGATTCATGGATTTGGATAACTAAAAAAAACATTTTAAGTTTTCAAAAATAGCCATGAATCCTTGTAAAAGTTTTATTTCTAAAATGCGTCGTTTTGGTAAAAGGTTTATAGTATATACAAAATATACTTTGGTTTTGAGATAAGCGGATGAGTAGTATATCTAATTATACTCTAGTTATGAAATAGTTAAACAGATAGGATAATAAAATATACTTTGGATTCTGAAATAATAGGCTTGGTAGTATATCATAAGTATAATTTGGTTTAAGAATATAAGCATTTGTAGTATATTAAATCATACTTTGGTTTTGGAAGTAGCATATCAACTATGCTTTGGTAGTATATCAACTTATACTTTAGTTTATGAAATAGCAAAGTCGGTAGTATATCAAACTATACTTTAGTAAATAATATCACGTTGGTAGTATGTCGGAACATACCTAAATCGTGGTTTGGTAGTATATAAAACTATACTTTAGTAAACAATAGCATATCAAATTATGCTTTAGCAAAACAGTATCACGTTGGTAGTATATTGAATATACCATATATCGCGATTTGGTAATACATTCAAACCTTAGTGCATCAAACTACACTTTAGAGACTATAGAAATACCACAAAGGCAATTCTATTTGGTTAAAATTTTGGTTTCTGACATTCCATACAACAGGAATGGGGTGTCTAGTCCTATAGCGCTATATCGTACTACTACTTGGCTTGATCATTGTTAATGAATGTATAGCTAAACATATGAACAAATAAATATTCATATAAACTTTGAAAATCGGTGTTTAAGCCATGGATAATAGTTCAATTCGTCAAAAGATAGTACTATGCATGTGTAATCATATAGTCAAAAACATGAAAATAGCGTATCGGCACATATGTATCACCCCAAAACATTTGAAAACATAAAGAGGGGACTATGTACTCACTTGAGATTGTAAGTATCCTCGATTAAGTGTCCTAACAAAGCTCGGAAATCAGGGAATCAAGTGGTACCTAGTATGGAATCACTATATTAAACAATCGGTACCAAAATCGGAAGATCGGGTAGAATGAGGTCTCGGAAACCAAATGAGTATTGGAAGTCATGTGATATGGTTTAACAAAGCCTACATTCTAAATCGGAACCTATCCTAAGTGCTTACGACCCGTTACGGCCCGTTAAGGTAGCTTACGCTACGTTAACGCGTCGTTCGCGCGAAAGCGCGTTCGAGATGCCTAACTAGTCCTATGACAAGTTTTATATGCCCTAACATGTTTAAATATGTTTCATAATCAGTTTAAGTGACAAAAATTAAGTTACATATACTTAAAATTAAATTATGCATGAAAAGTGCATTTTGGTCATTTACCTAAGGCATATAAACTACCTATCATACAACTAATTAAACTAAGTGACCATAAGGTATAACCTCGGAAGGTTATTCCCTATACAACTATGGTCACAAAACATGCTTGGTCGGATCCTAACGATCGACCAAACGAGTCGGGTTCGAAAGTCTAAGCGGTTGTCAAGACCGCTTGACTTACGACCCTAAACAAGCACTTAGACTAAAAGTGACGAGTTAAACATGTTAAAATATGTTTAACTAAGTTAGAAAACAAGTTTGATATCAAAACAAAGTGTTTTGATACCCAAAAATATATTCGTTGCAAAATACACATAAACACGTATTTTGACCGAAACTTTGACTCGTCACTTCGACTATAACCATCGTGATTACGCTCACGTTGCAAAGTTCAAACGAACTTTGTGTTGACCAATTCATGGTCAAAGCAGAAAGTCAAACACTGTTTGAATTTCATGCTTGAAAAGCATAAAAGCATGAAAGAGGCTTACAAAAGGTCCAAGCAAGGAAGATTTGATTCAAATTGCTCAGGTATGAAGTATAAAACTCAAACTTAGAGCAGATTTAGAATCAAGTGTGAGGAATGAAGTGAAGAACCCACTTTTGTTTATAGGAAATTAGGATCAAGTAGATCATTCCAAGTGTTTTTGCAAGAATCAAGGTTCAATCCTAGCCATACACTTGTGGAACATGGTTTTATGTACAATGGGAGCTCCAAAACCAATTCATAGTATTGAGAAAGTTGCATAAAAGACCCTCAAGTTCAAACTAATTGCTGAAAACTGAAGTTTCTGTCAAAATTTACCCGTCGCGTCTCGCCACGGCAAAGGGGGGTACCCTGTCGCGCGACGCCACCACTCACCAGGGCCAGAACTTTCACAAAATTGGCAGAAATGTTCCCTGCAGCTCGTTTAAGCCATTTTCAACGTGTTTAAACCCCGTTAACCCATTTTCAAGGCTCTACAAGGATGTTAAAGCATAGGGTACTTGAAACATGCTTGAAATTATCTTGGATGTCGGTTCGTTTGGTCGTACGGTCACGTTATTCGGTTAATTACACGAACGAACGCGAAAAACGATCCAAATTACACGACGATTGATATTTTTGTATTCCAATCACTAAAATAAAATATATTAATTATTAAAAAAAATTTTTGGATGTCCGGATATGTTCAGGACGTAGAATATGCGCGAAAATGCAAACTTAAGCACTTTTTGACGCTTTTAGTCCCTGTTGATCAAATAAGTTTATTTTCGCATACCGAACCCCTCAAAGCCTATTTCTAAGCTATGTAAAGGATATTTAGGGTATGTTTAACTTATGATCAAGTTCCGGAATGTTCGTTACTGTAAAAATCGGCATAGTTCCGCAGTTTGACGCAAATAGTCCATGCGATCGAATAAACTTGTTTTCGACACACCAAACCCTCCAAAACTTATTTCTAAGTTATGTAAAGGTTATTTAAGGTATGTTAAGCCTATGTTACTATTCCGGAGTGTTTGTCGCATTAAACTGAGTATGTTTACGCATCAGTTCGTGTATAATTTTCAAGAAAGCGATTTAAAGCTTGGAATTGAACTGGGATTGATATGTGCAAAAGTCACATGAAATTGTACAAATTCCTATAATGAAACACATTTCATTGGATTTACATTTGTATGATGGTCGTAGAGACACATGTGTCACATTAAGTGTTTACAACATGAACATTGTTTTCAACAAAATTAGATATGCGCGGAAGCTTCAAAATATAGTGTTCGGTTCTTGGGTTCTTGCTTGAATTGCCATCCGGAGTATGACCAATATCACCTAATTCCAAAACCACGTTAAATGTTAGTTTTGACAACATTAAAACGTATATAATAGAGATCTAAAGCCAAACAATGAAAGGAAAATAAAATTCTTGCATTTTGGGTCTGTCACGCCCTGCGACAGATTCACCCTAAGTTTACGCGCCCCGCGAGAGCTTCCCGCGTGTCAAGACAGAGTTGATGTCCTCTGTTACGTGCCGTGGGGGACCCCTTTTCCAGCAAGTGCAGGTTGAAAACCTGCATTTCCTGCCCAGCACCAATTTTCACAATTCCAACTTGTTCTACGTGTCCGTAATTAAATTACCAACGCATCTATCATGATTTTCATATCAAAAATTGAGTTTACGGACTGAACGGCTTATAGTCCCCTTTCTATTTATTCGACCCGTATAGTTTTGCACTATTACTACTACTAATATTATTATGATCTCAAGGCGTATTTACCCAACATCCGGGGCTTACGATCACCGGCATTTCATTACCAAATCTATAGTTTCATGCTCTTGTGATCCATCATCGCCAAATGCTATTCAAAACACATTCTCACTTTCAACTAACCATCTATTCGACCCGTTTGGCTCATTTATGGAATCCTCCATTTTTAATGACCACCAAAGGTTTTCTAATCATGTTTTAACTTGTTCAACCTGTGACAACTCGTATTTCAAAACCTATCTTTGCACTTTGATGTAACCTGTATGAACGAGTGTGTGATTAAAAAATGTGTTTGTTTGAGATAAAATGTTATGTTATTATGTGGTTATGTGAATGAATGTATGTATATATAACTTGGGTCGCACAACACCAACCAACACAAACCCATCAATCGCACAACACCTTTGGCCGCGCATGTTAAATATAGTTGCAAAATTGGCATCCATTCCCTCGGCCCACTATATTCGAACTCAAAACCTATGGGCAGCCCATGCAAGGGTTCGGCCACTCCCCTATATAAACCGATACAAAACCTTTGTGAGGTTTTGTTTCCTCGTTATTTGCAAACACGTAACACACACACACCAAACCCTATTCTCCTTCTCTCCTTTTGAAGTTGGCAGCCGCATCTCACCTTCTTCGGAGCTTTCTTGTTCGAATAAATCCTTGAACCGGTTAGTGTTTTATGATTATTGCTTTGGTTGGATGAAATTGTGATTTATATGTTCATACATGATAATTCCCGAGTGATATAAATTGATGAAGTTTGGTGTTCATGTAATCGGCTCATATGCGTAGTATGATTAGATCATTTTAGAGTTGATAAATGTATGGTGTTAAGATGTTCTAGAACCGAATATATGTAAATCAGCTGTGATGTATTTGAAGTCGGATGAATCGTGTGGATAGGTTGTATGTGTTAATCCTAGTGTTTAATCCGATTGAATGTTATGATAGGTTGTTGTCATGATTGGATGTTAATTAGGGTTTATATGAGTTAAATGATGATTGCTTGATTTGATCGAGATATGCATGATTTGAAACTGTTAGTTTTGTTGATTGATAAATTGCATAAATGGAAACCATGTAACTGATTGCCATGATTTCGGGATAATGAAAACTGATCGCACAAGTCCCTTAATCGCACAAGAGCCGAACGTATAAGCTCTTGAATCGCACAAGGGACTGATCGCAGAAGACAGTCGCACAAGATTGGTGCAACTGTTTAAGCCCATAGTACACAATAGTTATGCATGATCGCACAAGACATGTGGATCGCACAAGCCATTGTCGATCGCACAAGTCTTGGGCCATACACAGTAGTCAGACTTAATATATGTTATTGGGCCGAATGGCCCAACCCAGTCGCACAACTTAACTGGATCGCATGAGTTATCAGGATCGTACAAGGACTTTTCAATCGTACAAGTCCATCCGGACTGCACAAGACCAATGTTTGTTATTAATTGGGCCGTGTATATATGTTTGGGCTTTTTGATTGTTTGGGCTGGGCACACTCGGGATCGCACAACATGTTGTGGATCGCACAAAGTTGTGCTGATCGCACAACATGTTGGGCCGGGGTTTTGGTTGGGTTTCAATTACTCCAATCGCACAAGATGTTATTGGACTTGCATACTTCCGCCCAATACATCCTGATCGCACAACCATGGGTTTTAGGTGTTTAACTTATCTGTTTAGCATGTGCAATGTGTATGCCATGATCATTACGTGTTTGTTCTGTGTAATCATACGTGCACTACTTGAACCTAGACCTGACTTGTATGGTAACCATGTTAGGACATGGTTGACCACTAGCAGCTCAATTGACCTTTTGTGTATCTGCCGAGCTAACCTAAGGTGAGTTCACACTTTTTATAAGGCATGAGATTCCCGGTGGTTTGGGAATGGGTTAAGAAGCTAAAACGAAATCTACATATTCACCTTTAACAGAATATGTACCTCCATCCTCGTTGAGAAGGATGACAACATTAACATGCGTATTCTCATTTGATAGATTACGTACCTCCATCCTCAGTTGGAAGGACGACAACCTATAACTTACTAGACAAAACTCTATCATTAAGTCCTTCATTTTTATATCGACTTAATCGTTGGGCCAATGGCGAGCGGGTCATTAGTTAATAGTGCTATTAGGGTCGACAAGCCTCACACCGTGCCGGGAGGACGGGCGTGTACTAATGGATCTGGGCACTTAGTCAATGATGATAGACATTGACGTAGGGCACAACTTTCTCAGTCAGTTGTCGATATGGTAACGGTCTAGTGGTTAACATGGGGAAGCCCCCACTGATTATGGTTTGAGAAACAGGGAATTGGATAACTCGTGGTTTATGAAACAACTTATGGTTTTTGGAACAACATTAAAACTGATCAACCAACTGTGAACTCGCTCAACTTTGTTGTTGATTCGTTGTTACATGCCTTACAGGTCGTTAGGTACTTATTTGGAGCTTGCACGAGAAGGAGGAGTCGTTGTGGGACATGGACTGTTGTGTGCCATGTTAAACATTTGAACTTTCAAACTTATACTTTTGTTTTAAACTTTATGCTTCCGCTGATTAACTTGAACTTGGTTAACTTGTTTTGAACACCAATTATATTGTGTGGTTAAACTTTTATTTACCTTACTATATTGTTCAATATGATTGGTGGCTTGATCCTGGTCATGTCACGCCTCCTGCGGTGATACTCCGCTTGTGGATTTTGGGGGTGTGATAGATTGGTATCAGAGCAGTTGGTTATAGTGAACTTGGTTTTAAAAAGGGAAAAGGTTTTTGACAAAACCAGACTATAACCTGTACAGTGATCAACGATCCACAACGACGCTTCGCTCCACGTGCAAGACTCAACACTATAGGTGATATGGTTTATATTTATACTGCCTGCCTGTTAGTTTACCCAGTGCATTGTTCATAGCTTGTTTAGTAAACATAGCAACTGCTAATTGAAACCTTGTGTGCTTACTCTCTTCTGTCACTTTATACATACGCACTTTCGCGACACTTTTATCACTTATGTTTACTTCGATGTGAAGATCATGAGTGGACGTCTGAACTTGACTCAAGCCCAGCTGACGGCTCTAATCAATGAACGAGTTGCTGAGGCACTCGCAGCAGCTCAAGCAGGAGGTCAACCTGCTCAGCCTCCTGTGTGCACGTTCAAGACCTTTATGGACTGTCGACTTAGTACTTTCAACGGCACTGAGGGAGCTGTAGGTCTCCTCCACTTGTTCGAGAAGCTCGAATCTGTCTTTGAAATGTGTGAATACCCTGAAGCTCATAGGGTGAAGTTTTCTACGGGAACTCTTGAAGGTGTTGCGCTCACATGGTGGAACGCCCAGGTTCAAATGCTGGGGTTGGTCGCTGCTAATGCCACCCCATGGAACGACTTTAAAGAACTGATCAAAGAGGAGTACTGTCATCGCGATGACATACACAAGCTAGAGGTGGAGTTTTACAATCTGAAGATGACAGGGTCTGAAATCGAAGCGTATATGAAGAGATTGAACGAATTGGCTGTTTTGTGCCCTACCATGGTGGATCCTCCTATCAAACGTATCAAACTGTACCTCAAGGGTCTAGTGCTATAGATTCAGAGCCATGTGACTGCGGCTAACCTTGGTACCATCCAGCAAGTTATACGACTAGCCCATCGTCTCACTGATCAGGCAGTTGAGCAGAACAAGCTGCCCAAGCGTATTAGTGCTACAACTACATCAGACGCTCCTAGCGATAACAAGCGTAAGTGGGATGGAAATTCAAGCAAAGGTTCTACTTCTGTTCAGTCTCAGCAGCGAAGAACTGATGACTACAAGAGCCTCAATCAGTAGTCTACTGGGAATCAGGGTCAGGGTGGATACAAGGGAAATCACCCTAAGTGCAATCGATGTAATTTACACCACAGCGGGTCGTGCAACAAGAATCATTGTCAGAGATGTAATAAGCTGGGTCACGCAGCCAAGGATTGTAGGAGCTCACACCCCGTGAATCAGAATCGTCAACAGCAGCCACAAGCTCCACAGAACCAGCAGCAGCAACAACAGGGTAACAAGGGATGCTTTCAGTGTGGTGGTGAGGCTCACTTCAGGAGACACTGTCCACAGTTGAATCAAAATCAGAACAACAACAACAACCAAGGAAATGGGAACAACAATGGGGGTAACAATGATGGCAACGGTGCCAGGGGATGTGTCTTCGTAATTGGGCAAGGTGATGCAAGGAACGATCCCAATGTTGTGACGGCTAAGTTCCTACTGGACGACTTATATGTTATTGTTTTATTCGATTCGGATGCTGATACTAGCTACGTGTCCTTAAAAGTTAGTCAGATGCTTAAGCGTACTCTAACACTTTTGAACACCAAACACATTGTAGAATTAGCAAACGACAAAAGTTTAGAGGCCACACACATAGTTAAGGGTTGTAATCTTGTTCTTGCTGGTCAGACCTTCTCTATCGATCTTATTCCCATCGTTCTTGGTAGTTTCGACATCGTCATTGGGATGGATTGGTTATCTCAGCATCTAGCGGAGATCCTTTGCAAGGAGAAAATTGTCCGCATTCCTCGTTCTGGTGAAGAACCTCTCATGATTCATGGTGATAAGAGTGGTGCTGTCGTGGGCATCATCTATTTCCTTAAGTCCCAGAAGTGTTTACGAAAGGGCCACATAGCTATTCTAGCCCTCGTTACTGACACATCAACGAAAGAGAAGATAATTGAAGACATTCCGATTGTACGCGACTTTCCTGAGGTATTTCCTGAGGAATTACCTGGCCTCTCACCTCATCGTCAAGTCTAGTTTAAAATCGAGCTAGCTCCTGGAGCAGTACCAATAGCTCGTGCACCTTATCGTCTAGTTCCATCAGAATTAGAAGAATTGTCCACACAACTGCAAGAACTCTTGGACAAGGGTTTCATTCATCCTAGCTCTTCGCCCTGGGGAGCTCCAGGCTTGTTTGTGAAGAAGAAAGACGGTACCTTTAGAATGTGTATTGACTATCGCGAACTCAACAAGGTGACTGGGAAGAATCGTTATCCTCTCCCGCGTATTGATGATTTATTCAACCAGTTGCAAGGGTCGAGCTTCTACTCTAAGATTGATCTGAGATCAGGCTACCATCAGTTGAGAGTCTGAGACGAGGACATCTCCAAGACAGCATTCAAAACTCGTTACGGGCACTACGAGTTTCTGGTCATGCCTTTCGGATTGACAAACGCACCTGCGGTCTTCATGGATCTCATGAACCGAGTGTGCAAACCTTACCTGGATAAGTTCGTTATTGTTTTCATCAACGACATCCTGATCTATTCTAAGAGTCAGGAGGAACACGAGCACCATCTGTGACTTATACTAGAACTTCTTCGAGCACAGCAGCTTTATGCCAAGTTTTCGAAATGTGACTTTTGGCTTCGTGAAGTCCATTTCCTAGGCCACGTGGTAAACAAGGATGGGATTCATTTTGATCCATCCAAGGTTGACTCAATCAGGTACTGGCCTGCACCCCATACACCAACTGAAATCCGCCAATTCTTGGGTTTGGCGGGTTACTACAGAAGGTTCATCAAGGACTTCTCCAAGATTGCGCAACCTCTCACTTCACTAACTCAGAAGGGTGTCACTTATCGTTGGGGTGATGCACAGGAATCCGCGTTTCAACACCTAAAGGATAGACTTTGTAGCGTACCTATTCTTTCATTGCCTGAAGGCATACATGACTTTGTGGTTTATTGCGACGCATCAATCCAAGGACTTGGTTGTGTGTTGATGCAACGTGAGAAAGTCATTGCTTATGCATCGCGGCAACTTAAGGTTCACGAAAGGAACTACACTACACACGATCTGGAGCTGGGAGCAGTTGTTTTCGCACTTAAGATATGGAGACATTACCTGTACGGTACCAAGTGCACCATTTACACCGATCACAGGAGTCTCCAGCATATCTTTGAACAGAAGGAGTTGAACATGTGATAGCATTGATGGGTCGAACTCTTGAATGATTACGAATGCGCGATCAAGTACCATCCGGGCAAAGCCAAGGTGGTGACCGACGCCCTCAGCCGAAAGGAGTCAAAACCTAAGCGCGTGCGAGCGTTACAACTTACCATCCAATCTAGTCTTCCCACTCAGATACGAGATGCTCAGGTCGAAGCATTGAAAGCAGAGAACATCAGGGCTGAGTCCCTGCGAGGGTCGAAGAAGCAGTTAGAACAAAACGAAGACGATGCTTACTACGTAACAGGGCGCATCTGGGTTCCACTTTATGGCAGTCTACGTGAACTTGTGATGGATGAAGCACATAAGTCTCGTTACTCTGTGCACCCTGGTTCGGATAAGATGTACCACGACCTAAAGACTATGTACTGGTGGCCTAGCATGAAATCCAACATCGCAACCTACGTTAGTAAATGTCTGACTTGTGCGAGAGTCAAGATCGATTACCAGAAACCATCAGGCCTACTTCAACAACCAGAGATTCCGACATGGAAATGGGAGCAAATTTCCATGGACTTCGTTACTGGCCTACCTAGATTGCAACGAGGAAACGATACCATTTGGGTGATAGTGGATCGATTGACTAAGTCTGCACACTTATTGGCTATCAAAGAAACGGATAAGTTCTCTACTCTAGCAAACGTGTAACACCTCAAAAAATTTCGTCCAATAAAGTACTGACACGTGTCATGGACTTTGAATATGTGAAAACATACTTTAGAGGGACTAAAGTTGACAAACAGTGAAACTATGTGAATATAAGGGTCCAAAGTGTCAACAATGGATAAATAGGCTCTACAATAACCCTACATGGTGTTTATAACCTTAAACGGATAAGTCATGGATCATACGAAGCGAGAAATGAAAGAAAGTGAGGAATTACAAACTACAGGGACTAAAAGTGTCAACATGTTGAAATTATACCTCTGAGTGATCTTTTGGCAAACCCGAAGCTTTGTAATGATAAAATATACTCACTAGAATATGTGGTAAAAATTTCATGAAGTTTCGTTATCGTATGAGAAAGTTATGGCCAAAACCGTACAAGAAAGGTTAATTGCGTTATCGTGAATTTCGTGACTTTTCGGGTAAGCGCAAAGTGAACCGAGGACTTTGCCATGTTTATAAAAGTCCCAAGGTTCATAAAAATCAGATTTCAAGGGTTTAGAGTGCAAATAAATAGCTTAAACACGTATCTAAAGATCAGGGACTGAATTGCAACATTTCAAAACTTGTTTTGCTGGTCGACCAGGGGTACGCGGCCCGCGTAACCTGGCCTCGCGGCCCGCCTACCTGTTGCCAGCGACAGAACCTGCAGATGTCGGTTTTCTTGGCTGTTTGTGAGTTGTTTGCAGCTGTATACGACTCAAGGACCTCCCCAATCGAATTACATGCATTTAAGGACACTTGTACAGGTCTTACAACACCTGTGAACCTCTGTGGCAGCCTCACAACACTCCAAAATCTGCATATAAGGCACTTTATGTAGTAAACTAAGAACACTTGAACTTTCAAAAATTCACAAGACTTCTCCTGGAGCTTTCTGGACGACAAGGCAGCCTCATAGTGATCTCTAAGCTTGTTTAGGACCATTGTAAGTGTTTACAACTCTTTCAAATTCGTTCTAGCTTAGTGTATTCACCGAAAGTCAAAGTATCGTAATTTAAACTTGACTTTATGATTAAACGAGATTGGCTCTGTCAAATCTCAAATTGAAAGTACCTACATGTTGGTATTTATGTGTGTAACAAACCCCTAAAAGGGTATTATCAGATTCACACTCTAAGCATGTTAATTGTCGAGTTAAAGCATTTCTTAAAAAGTCAACAGAATGTGTTTTTGCAAATTTAAGCATAATCAGTAATGTAGGCTACATGCAACCTGTTTGATCATCAAAATAACTTTATAAATAATGTAAGAACATGTTTCAACTTGATCAACTCGACAATTTTCAGTTTAAACACGAATCGGAACCGAAAGTCACATAAATTGACTTTTTCTTTGACTATCGGTTCGGATCCGTCCATGCATGTTTGAGATCTGCATTGGAGCATATTTTGGACCAACTTTCATATAAGTTTAATTCTCTGAGACTTTTCAACTTGGTTCAACACTTATCCGATTCATATGCATGTTACCGGTTTATGCTTAAATATGACTATTTTGCCCTTTTTGCTATAAAACGTGATTTTTGAAAAAGTGAAAGAGTAGAAACGTTTTTTGCTGATTTATAAACTTGCACCAAAAATTTGATATCAGTTTGAGGTCCAGATTTAGAGTTATGCTCAATATCGTAAATTGAAAGCCTTAAGTTACTTAAACGGCGTAATTAGCATATAACCCATTTAAACCCACTTTTTAATATAAAAATTTTTACCCACTGATGTTATATAATATTTTGGGATTTTTAAAGATTTTTATTAAATTTTTGGCTGAGCATAACATAGGTCTTTAAGCTAAATTCGGTAAATACCGATTTTGCCCTTTTAAGCCATAAAATGAGATTTACAAATCTTTTTGGCCCCAAACCTTTTTCTACTGATTTTATTTGTTAAATAAAATATTTTGAGCATTCTGGAAATATAAAAATGTCAGCTTTCTTTCGAAAACCCGGAAACGGCTCTAAATCGCCATTTTAAGCATTTTTAACGCATAGTATGTACTATAACCATATTAGACTAATAAGTTTGATACCTACTGATGTTTTTAGTATATTTTTATAAAATAATAGTAAGTATAAGTTTTTGAACTCAGGTTTCCAGTTTTGACATTTTTAGCCCTTGTGAAATTACCGAAATACCCCTAAGGTGCATAGTTTGATTTTAAATGATAAGTTTCATATATGGGTCATACCCTACTGTTATAATATGTTAAATTAAGTATTTTTACTGTATGAATCAGACCTACAACTCAGATTACAAATTTAACTCTTTTATAATCTTTTAAATGACCAAAATGCCCTTATAAGGCATAAGTTGAGTTTAAATTCATTCGGGGCATAATAGAACATAACTTACTGATATTATGACATATTTAGAGCATATTATCTCAGGGAACTTGCATATGACTCTTACGGTTACCCGTAACGCCCTTTTCGCGTTCGGTTCGGTTTATGTAACTAGTTTGTATAAATTGGCCGAAACGGGTCAAACATTATCATTTTGTCTCAAAATCCAGAATGTATTTAGTATACCCATATTATACAAGTATTCAAACTTGTCGGGTCTAAATCACATTCTACCCGGTCTTCGCTTAATCGTGCGTTTGAACCGTATCGTCCTTTAAACTAGCCGGTCTAAGCTTAAGCTTAAATAAAGACCCGTTAGAAATCTAATAGGTTATTATAAACCTTCGTTCCAGATTTAGGAACCCAGTAAAAGCTATCTGTACTTGCTGATTGATATACGGCTGGGATTGAATTTATATTTAGCTCAGGTAAATACTTTTAACTTATTTTCCCTTATACGGGCTTGGGGTACGGTATATAAAATACCGCTTGGTCGGGCATTCGACCTTAATCGATTGGTGGTTAAGTATTATCGAGATGACCCATTTAAAAATTTGTTATGTTTGCTTAACGCCTTTGGGGGGTTAATGACCATGTCCCGGATATCCTTGGCATCATTCATGAAATGGCCACGACCTAAGCACGGGGTGTAGGCGTACACCTGACAGCTGCATATGTAAAAACTGGTATCCCACTTAAAGGAATCCGCCTTGTGGTCACTATACCTGTGGTGTGTCTATTAATCTTTAACCCGGCACGAACCGGGCTACTGAACGCATAAGGAACATGTAATTCGTTTACAAGTATTATACTCAATTAATTATCCCAAGTTATAAAATGTTTTGTGCCACGTGCATTCAAATCAATTTTCAACCTTTTCAAAATGAGTCAGTTAAATTGTATTTACCAGTGTAAACTGACGTATTTTCCAAAAGGTTAAGTGCAGGTACTACACGTAATAGGCTGGCTGTCTTCTAGAGCGTCCACAATAAGTCTCGCAAGCTTGGACGACAATAAGCTGTTGAACAATATCTTATTTTGTTTTTGATCCGCCTGTGGATCCGTTTCAACTACTCGTGATATTTAATATTACATTTTATTTAAAGTTGAAGTGAATCTATCTTTGTTTCCGCTGTGCATTATTATATTGTGTTGTTTGTCTATGATGATACCAACTACGTCACTATACTCCCCACCGGGCCCACCGGTGACACGTGGAAAATAGGGGTGTGACAGGTTGGTATCAGAGCCAACTCTGAGTGAATTAAACACTAGTCTGTTGTGTTTAATCTCAGTTACACAATTGCACGTTCCTCGATTCTGAGTCTAGACTTAACATAGGAACACTCTTGTCCCTATTCGGAGGATTATTGCTTTTAATTATATATTTTTATATCGCCAAACAAGAAGCTGTAATGGAAATTCTCCCCATTTGAAGCCTAGGAAAGGCCGAGCTTCGTGTTGCGACAGGGATTAACGTACGACCAAGGAGAGGACATTCAGAACTAAATTGAAGAAGAAGCTCCTTTTGTTGAAGTTCGTTTCCTTAATAAGCCCTTATAAGGGCATACTTATCTTTCAGTCCCTTCATGGACAATATTGTTTCATTCAAGTCCCGCTTAGGGCAATTCTGTATTTTTGTTAATCATTGGAATACTTTATCAAAATTTCATTTATTCAATATATATGGATATAATATATGAAATAATTAAAATAACATTTTTATAAGATCTACCATTATAATAAAATGGCAAAATCTAAAAAGGACAAGACCTAGCCTCGTGTCATTACTGAGATCCGGCCAAGATGGCAGTTCCTCAATTTAGGTTCAGATCCTTATTAACATCCCGAGATTTGATTGTTCTGTGTTAATTATTAAAAATGAATCTTAAAGGTAAACCTAGCCTACATGACAAGGTCAAGATGGTAGGACCTATTTAAAAGATTCGAATCCTTGTTAACACCTAATAACGTGTTAGCACTCTTGGCAAATGTGATTTGAGAAAGTCACAATAGTCATCCCTATACTGAAAATTTTTAAATTTTTTTTTTCTAAATTGCATTATGATCTAGAAATCATGGCTTATATCATCTTATAAGATGATCATGTTTTAACCATCCCTCAGAAAGGAGGTGCCTACGGGCCATAATATATTGTCCATTTGAGACATTGACATTGTGATCGTTATGATTCCTTGTCTAAGGTGGTGAGCTATGCTCAAGCCTAATAGTCTATATGATCAATGTGATCATGACTAATATCATCCTAGTGATGCTCTGCCTACGGGCTATAATGTATTATCCATTTGAGACATTGACATTTTGATCTTTATGATTCCTTATCTATGGTGGTGAGCTATGCTCAAGCCTATTAGTCTATATGATCAATACTAATATCATCTAATATGGTGATCATATTATAAACACCCGTAAGTGATAAAGTGCCTACGGGCTAAACTTGTTGTCCTATAAGACAACGACAGTGGTGGTCTTTGACCCCTGTCTAAAGATATTGGAATACGTCCAAACATAATAGTAGGTAGGATCTATAAGATCTCGACTAATAATATATGAAAAGATGAACATACCATAAACACCCCTTAGAAGGGAGATGCCTACGGGCTATGATTAATATCCTCTGAGACTAAAGACAGTGGTAGCCTACCACTCCCTGTCAAGAAGAGGGTATGAACTTTGATTCAAACCTTAAATGCCTCGAATCTCTGAAATCATGGCTTATAAATTAAACTTGTCTACGCGACTAGGCCATTTGTGCTATTATTAAATTGTAAATTTGGAATTATGATAAAGTCCTGAATAAAAATAAATATCATTCCTTTCCTACCAGTATTAAAGGTACAACCTAGCCTATATATCATTTCGGACGAGACCAAGATGGTAGAACCTATTCAAAGGATTCAAATCCTTGTGACATTGTAAATATATTAACACTCCTGGCAACAGTGATGCGATAAAATCACGCTTGTCATCTTTATAGTAGGAAATTTTTTTTTCCAAACTCCTTATTTAGCCTAAATGATCAATAGGAATCATGGCTAATAAACGTCGAACATGATGTACACATCTAAACATCCACCTGGGATGTATACCTACGGGCAAAGATGCATACATGAAAAAGATAGTTTTATTTCATAACTTCTTGTCAAAACAAGGAATTATGAAATTTTCCGATCCAAAGGAATCATTGATTATGTCTTAAAAATTTCCCTAGTGACAAGGCATCTGTGCCGTCGAAAAGTCCTTTGGAACAAGCCGTTGTGCTATATAAGATGTCAGTATGACATTGACAGTCGTGACTTATGGTCCCTGTCTAGTAGATATGAAGGATTATATTCCGTTTAAACGCCAAAGATGGTTTATATAAAAACTTAGGCAAAACATAATCAAATAAATTAAATACTATCTGTTGGCCCATATGGTTTATTCGCACCATGGCTACTTAATTATCAAGTTCGACAATTCGCTATCTAATTAAACCAATTATTTCTATTTGGATTGTAGCCTTCAAAGTTTCACCATGGCTGACTCCACTGAAGCTCACAATCATCCGGTTGATCAGAAAGATGATGTAAGACTGAATTTAACAAGCACCAAGATACAGGCTATGATTGATACAGCCGTAAACAACGCTGTGGACCGTGCGCTGAAGGATCATAAGCGAAAGTGCGATGATACCCCGAATAAGGGTTGCAAAAAGGGTAAGACCGGTTCAAGCTATAACCAGTCCAAGCCAATGGAGGCAAAACCCAAATGTAAAACCTGCAAGAGGAAGCACTTCGGAAGATGTTTCTATGAGCTGACCGGGAGATGTGTCATCTGCGAGGAGATGGATCACAAGACCCACGAGTGCAAGGACTTGAAGGACGCCACATGCTATGATTGTGGCGAGAAAGGGCACATAAATACCCGTTGCCCAAAGAAGACAACTAAAGGGAAATGCACTCTGGAGTCACAAGCTAGGCCTTGTGGGATTTGTAACAAGAAAGGGCACAAGACCTTGGAGTGCCAAGACATAAAGGACGCAACCTGCTATGGTTGCAATGAAATAGGGCACATCAAGACAAATTGCCCAAATAAAACCAAGAAGCTTGGGGAGGCTAAGAAGACCAAAGCTGGGAACTCTAAAATGGACGCTCAATAGGCTATTCAGGATGAAAATGTCACAACAGGTACTTTCTTTATTAATAACACTCATGCTAGAGTATTAATTTATTCAGGTTCAGATAAGTCTTTCATAAGACAACAGATTTTGTAAATCATTAAATCTGCCTGTTAAAACTCTAAGTGTTAAGTGGAATTGACCAATAGTACCTCAGAGACGGCTTCAGAAATATTAGATGGATGTTTATATTCATTAGGAATTATTCTTTTCTGACGTCCTTGTTCCATTTAAATAATAAAGGACTCAGCATAGTGATAAAAATAGATTAGTTGCCTTAAAAATCGAGCCCATATTGTGGGTAATAAGAAGCAATTAATTATCAAGACTCCTTATGAGATAACCCTCATAAATACATGTATCCGTAAGATTAATTGATATTAAACATAAAAAAATGGTGGAACTGGCCGTCCCCGGAATCGAACCTGGGTCTAGGCCGCACCCTTTCGCGCGCCTAGCCAACCGAGCTAGGTGCCTAGTTTGTGAAATCTCCATCTTGATTAAATATAAGCACTTGTACAATCAAATAACACTCCTTAAGAATGTTCATATGGTTTAATAATACCATGATCGAAGTATGACAAGTCGTCAGGATGATGACTAACTGTGAAATGCACTCAATTAATTGTTAATTTGGTATTTAATACCAAGAAATGTGAGTATGGAAAACTCAGAAGAAACAAACAATAGTCGCGATGCTAGAAATGCGACAAATATTAATGGTGCATCAAGTGTGGACCTCAATATTAATGGAATTAATCTCCAAAACTGAAGTTAACCCAGTTGATAGAAAGGTTATAAGAAAAGTCACGAGAAGATTCCAGAAGCTAAATGGTGGTTGCTCAAAAACACATGTCGCTACTTATGATAAGAGTTTTATTCATACTTCATATGCGAAGAATAACCCAAATAAAATCATATGTGGCAAGGATCCCATTCTTTTTAGGATGTACTCAAAAAGTACTTCGTCTCTTGGAAGTCAAGAGACTTCAATAGAGGAAAGGGGCCATTGATTGCAAGGAATTGTTGAAAGAAGTAGAAACCATTAGGTATATCAGTGGTTATGCTGGAAAGCACACGGTAAGGTGTGCGTCACAATCATTCGGTGGTAATACCCTTGATTAGTGAGGACACTAATGGAGTCCACAAGAAAGATCCCCTTATACAGTATGGGATGGTCCAAATTTTAAGGACCTTATTAGAAAAACCTGGCGTCCGCTTTGTGAAATGGAAAAGATGAAATAAGAATTTTTCCGACTTCCTCATAAGAGCTATAAACTATCAGCAGTAGGTTGCAAACCCTGGTTCATTGGTTGAAATGGTGCTCTTATTCGGTTAACCTAGAACTTAAGCGTAATGCACTATATATATCGATGATTTAGCATCGGCTATGAAAGGGAACTTTAGGGTTTCAAAACCTGCTCATTATAAATCCATTATGGGTTTACCTCAGCTACTCATGTTATATAGGTTAAGAAATAACTAGTCCATGCTGAGACTGCCCAAACATTGTCAAGGATTTTGCAGCCAAGTTTAAAAGGATTAAGAATGGAGGCGTTTAACCCTCCTGATGAATAATTAAAGGCAGTTCACCTTAGTAAAGACGCCAGATAAACCCTTATTGTGATTTCTTTTGGCTAAGAGTTACGTTTGGATTCAGGTACTGCTAAGTCTCTCATAAGATTTTAAGCTTAGCAAATTTTTAGAAATCTTCCACGTAAGAACCCCAGATATTAAGTGTAAGGTAAAACTTACAGGCGAAATCATAAGAACCATTCCTTCTGTTCCTGTTAGAAATCTCTAAATTATGGAATTCTAGAAGTATCCTCTCTTTAGAGGAAGTGCGTCAGCATATATAATTGATATCTGATGGAGAGTGCAAAGCACGAGCGTTAAGTGTGTTAAATTACATATTTGATTGTGTTTTAAGTGATTACGCGTCGCGAGTATGATAACTACGGGTATTTATGATTTTACAGGTAAAACGCGTAATACGGCGAACTTAGAACGCTTAGCGATGAAACAGGACTTGTTCGGTGCCAACCTATAGCTTGCATATTCAAGAAACACGAAATAAAGAAGTTGAGGGGCCTTTATTATCTTTATATGAAAGTTATATGTGAGTTGGGGTTGAGGCATGTGATTCGCGCCGTCGGTTATGGTTTGTGCATGGCTTCACATGAAAAACAAACAGCAACATTGACATGCGGCTTACGGGATCCGAAACCGTAACTTACGGTTTGAGTAGGAGTGGAACAAAAGTAACAGCGGCATTGGATTAAAGCTTACAGATTGATAACAATGCTTACGGTTGGGGAGGTGTGACAACATATAACAAACCGTAAAGTTGCACGTGATGTTTGGTGGGTGGAATATAAAGGTTTAAAATCTAATTATTGAGAGGGGGCTCTGATCATCACGAAATAAAAGGGGCAGCCATATAACACAATTTTGGTGGGCCTTCATATTGGACTAAAGAGGGCAGCCATTATTTAGATATCTTTCAACTCTCAAAATCAAATCACTCATCATCACCATCTCGACAAACATGGGCAGCAGCAAAAGACTATTTTTGGGTGGGCTCTAATGACTCACGAAGGAGATAATCATCACTATTTTTGGCAGCAACCTTCATGACTTTTTGGGCTCATATAACACTTCAATCTCATCGATGATTGGGCTTCAGCACTCATGAAAATCAGCATCCAACATTAATTAATTTTGGGCCCACCTCTCGACAATTAGCAGCAGGAATCCACTATCTTGGGCTCACAAAAAATCATCATCATACCATCGAATTGGAGGCAGCCGTACACGACATCAACCTTTGGCTCTAAAACTCATCATCGCCCATCATCTACAACAGAACGACTTCGATCATGTCTTCATCAATTTCTTACCAAGCTATTGAAGATCAAGTCATGAGCATGTGCGGCTAAATCTCTCGTGGACACTCCGGGTGAATGATTATTGTGAGATGCTTTTAATTCTAGTTTCTGTTTGAATTGAGATTTGGATTTGTAGTCGGGTGACAGCCGACTATTTACATAATTATCTTATTTGTGTGACAGACAAATCCTGAGTGACAGTCAGAGTTATAATTATGTTTTGAATCCAACTATGCTTTTGTTGATTGAATGATTTCTATGTATGTTTGTTTTAATATTTATCTGATCAATTAATATTAAGATTTTGAACTGCATAGGTAATTGGTAGATGTGACAGATTTACTATTCAATCAATAGCATCCAATAAAATCAGAACTAGGTTATTAGTAATTACAGAATCTGAATTCCGGAGTGATCACCTTTTCTCATCATTGTTTATTACGACTCAATCTCTTCCTTAATTGCAACTTGTTTCATGTGTTTTTAATTCCATATCAGTTTTATAATCATCAGTTAGTTTAGTAAAATTTACAAACAAAACGTGTAACACTAACCACATGCTCCTCGTGGATTCGACACCCGACTTACCCTGTCTATAGGTAATTTTAGGTTTTTGCATAGACCCGACGACAATCTATCAATATCTCTTTGATCTCTATCGATTACGAATACCAAATGGTATGACAAAAGCGCCACATGAGGATTGATGTATCTTAATAAGTCCCATAGATTGCTTCCATGCCTGATCAGTATGGAGGTTTAATGCATGGGACCTCAAAGATATTCCGATGGTCATATGGTACTAAAGTCAACTAATGGTATTCAAAGAAGATATCCAGAATGGAATTGTCCAATTGAATGTCTTCGATTAAAGAATTTATGGACTCATAACGTAAATGTGTCACCTATCTGACACAAACAATGATAGATGAACTGGAGCCTGAGATTTCAAAAATCTCTGTAACTTCCTGGTATCTTGATTATCTCCTCTTAAGATTACCCTGTTTACCTCATGAGAGGCCAGTAGAATTAAGATTTAAATCCCATTTAGGGTTGTAATATTATGAAATCTCCAAGACGGCTAATACCATCATTGGAAGAATGGAAACCCTGATTAAGTGAATAAAGGATTCATAAAGCCTAACTCAATATTCTGAGAATTCGTTATAGTTAATTAAGAAAGACGGTTCATTTTGCTTATGCATTGATTACCGCAACCCTAATTAAGCAACAGTTAAGAATTTTCCATCAGCTGCCCAGGATCGTCGATTTGATCGACTAACGCGAGGATTAACTATTCCTTGAGATTAGTTCTAAGCAGTGGTCGAAATAACCATTTCACCTTACGGTAAGTTTTTATAATAATTGTCATATAAGCATCAAGGCTGCTCCTCTGGAGACCTTGTATAGATGGAATGTTAAACATCTATTAAGACAAAAGATTGGTAAGTCCAATTTTCAGGATCTGAAAGTTGCATTGGAAACAACGAATAAGATCAAACAAATCCATAATCGTCTGAAAGTTGCCAGTATTCGGCAGAAAATCAAGGATTTATGAAAGTAGCAACCCTCCTGAGTTCTTGTGAAGGAATAAGGTTCAACAAAGATATCACCCTGGAAGGGTGTGCCAATTTGTTAACTATCAGACTAGTTAAGCTCTGAACATATAAAATCATTTGAAGAATCGAATGTATCAAAGATCAAATAGCTTATGAGCTAAAACCTATTTAAGGAGCTTGACGGGGTTCGTAATATATTTCACACTAATGATTTAAGGATATGTTTCATCAATAAGTCGAGAAGCATTATCACATAATGATATGCATATTTATGATATAATAAGCAACCTATATCGATTGAGGATCGATAGGTGAAGAAGCTCCAAAAGGATAAATGTACCCATTATAAAGGTCAGCTTGAGAGCTTGGAAAAAGCTCCAAACATGCTATTGAGGTTAAGTCAATTATGCGACCAAAAAGTACTTCCCACATATTATCAAATCTCGAGGTCGAGATTTCTTTTAAGGGGGTGAGGATGTAACACCTCGAAAAATTTCGTCCAATAAAGTACTGACACGTGTCATGGACTTTGAATATGTGAAAACATACTTTAGAGGGACTAAAGTTGACAAACAGTGAAACTATGTGAATATAAGGGTCCAAAGTGTCAACAATGGATAAATAGGCTCTACAATAACCCTACATGGTGTTTATAACCTTAAACGGATAAGTCATGGATCATACGAAGCGAGAAATGAAAGAAAGTGAGGAATTACAAACTACAGGGACTAAAAGTGTCAACATGTTGAAATTATACCTCTGAGTGATCTTTTGGCAAACCCGAAGCTTTGTAATGATAAAATATACTCACTAGAATATGTGGTAAAAATTTCATGAAGTTTCGTTATCGTATGAGAAAGTTATGGCCAAAACCGTACAAGAAAGGTTAATTGCGTTATCGTGAATTTCGTGACTTTTCGGGTAAGCGCAAAGTGAACCGAGGACTTTGCCATGTTTATAAAAGTCCCAAGGTTCATAAAAATCAGATTTCAAGGGTTTAGAGTGCAAATAAATAGCTTAAACACGTATCTAAATATCAGGGACTGAATTGCAACATTTCAAAACTTGTTTTGCTGGTCGACCAGGGGTACGCGGCCCGCGTAACCTGGCCTCGCGGCCCGCCTACCTGTTGCCAGCGACAGAACCTGCAGATGTCGGTTTTCTTGGCTGTTTGTGAGTTGTTTGCAGCTGTATACGACTCAAGGACCTCCCCAATCGAATTACATGCATTTGAGGACACTTGTACATGTCTTACAACACCTGTGAACCTCTGTGGCGGCCTCACAACACTCCAAAATCTGCATATAAGGCACTTTATGTAGTAAACTAAGAACACTTGAACTTTAAAAAATTCACAAGACTTCTCCTGGAGCTTTCTGGACGACAAGGCAGCCTCATAGTGATCTCTAAGCTTGTTTAGGACCATTGTAAGTGTTTACAACTCTTTCAAATTCGTTCTAGCTTAGTGTATTCACCGAAAGTCAAAGTATCGTAATTTAAACTTGACTTTATGATTAAACGAGATTGGCTCTGTCAAATATCAAATTGAAAGTACCTACATGTTGGTATTTATGTGTGTAACAAACCCCTAAAAGGGTATTATCAGATTCACACTCTAAGCATGTTAATTGTCGAGTTAAAGCATTTCTTAAAAAGTCAACAGAATGTGTTTTTGCAAATTTAAGCATAATCAGTAATGTAGGCTACATGCAACCTGTTTGATCATCAAAATAACTTTATAAATAATGTAAGAACATGTTTCAACTTGATCAACTCGACAATTTTCAGTTTAAACACGAATCGGAACCGAAAGTCACATAAATTGACTTTTTCTTTGACTATCGGTTCGGATCCGTCCATGCATGTTTGAGATCTGCATTGGAGCATATTTTGGACCAAATTTCATATAAGTTTAATTCTCTGAGATTTTTCAACTTGGTTCAACACTTATCCGATTCATATGCATGTTACCGGTTTATGCTTAAATATGACTATTTTGCCCTTTTTGCTATAAAACGTGATTTTTGAAAAAGTGAAAGAGTAGAAACGTTTGTTTCTGATTTATAAACTTGCACCAAAAATTTGATATCAGTTTGAGGTCCAGATTTAGAGTTATGCTCAATATCGTAAATTGAAAGCCTTATGTTACTTAAACGGCGTAATTAGCATATAACCCATTTAAACCCACTTTTTAGTATAAAAATTTTTACCCACTGATGTTATATAATATTTTGGGATTTTTAAAGATTTTTATTAAATTTTTGGCTGAGCATAACATAGGTCTTTAAGCTAAATTCGGTAAATACCGATTTTGCCCTTTTAAGCCATAAAATGAGTTTTACAAATCTTTTTGGCCCCAAACCTTTTTCTACTGATTTTATTTGTTAAATAAAATATTTTGAGCATTCTGGAAATATAAAAATGTCAGCTTTCTTTCGAAAACCCGGAAACGGCTCTAAATCGCCATTTTAAGCATTTTTAACGCATAGTATGTACTATAACCATATTAGACTTATAAGTTTGATACCTACTAATGTTTTTAGTATATTTTTATAAAATAACAGTAAGTATAAGTTTTTGAACTCAGGTTTCCAGTTTTGACATTTTTAGCCCTTGTGAAATTACCGAAATACCCCTAAGGTGCATAGTTTGATTTTAAATGATAAGTTTCGTATATGGGTCATACCCTACTGTTATAATATGTTAAATTAAGTATTTTTACTATATGAATCAGACCTACAACTCAGATTACAAATTTAACTCTTTTATAATCTTTTAAATGACCAAAATGCCCTTATAAGGCATAAGTTGAGTTTAAATTCATTCGGGGCATAATAGAACATAACTTACTGATATTATGACATATTTAGAGCATATTATCTCAGGGAACTTGCATATGACTCTTACGGTTACCCGTAACGCCCTTTTCGCGTTCGGTTCGGTTTATGTAACTAGTTTGCATAAATTGGCCGAAACGGGTCAAACATCATCATTTTGTCTCAAAATCCAGAATGTATTTAGTATACCCATATTATACAAGTATTCAAACTTGTCGGGTCTAAATCACATTCTACCCGGTCTTCGCTTAATCGTGCGTTTGAACCGTATCGTCCTTTAAACTAGCCGGTCTAAGCTTAAGCTTAAATAAAGACCCGTTAGAAATCTAATAGGTTATTATAAACCTTCGTTCCAGATTTAGGAACCCAGTAAAAGCTATCTGTACTTGCTGATTGATATACGGCTGGGATTGAATTTATATTTAGCTCAGGTAAATACTTTTAACTTATTTTCCCTTATACGGGCTTGGGGTACGGTATATAAAATACCGTTTGGTCGGGCATTCGACCTTAATCGATTGGTGGTTAAGTATTATCGAGATGACCCGTTTAAAAATTTGTTATGTTTGCTTAACGCCTTTGGGGGGTTAATGACCATGTCCCGGATATCCTTGGCATCATTCATGAAATGGCCACGACCTAAGCACGGGGTGTAGGCGTACACCTGACAGCTGCATATGTAAAAACTGGTATCCCACTTAAAGGAATCAGCCTTGTGGGCACTATACCTGTGGTGTGTCTATTAATCTTTAACCCGGCACGAACCGGGCTACTGAACGCATAAGGAACATGTAATTCGTTTACAAGTATTATACTCAATTAATTATCCCAAGTTATAAAATGTTTTGTGCCACGTGCATTCAAATCAATTTTCAACCTTTTCAAAATGAGTCAGTTAAATTGTATTTACCAGTGTAAACTGACGTATTTTCCAAAAGGTTAAGTGCAGGTACTACACGTAATAGGCTGGCTGTCTTCTAGAGCGTCCACAATAAGTCTCGCAAGCTTGGACGACAATAAGCTGTTGAGCAATATCTTATTTTGTTTTTGATCCGCCTGTGGATCCGTTTCAACTACTCGTGATATTTAATATTACATTTTATTTAAAGTTGAAATGAATCTATCTTTGTTTCCGCTGTGCATTATTATATTGTGTTGTTTGTCTATGATGATACCAACTACGTCACTATACTCCCCACCGGGCCCACCGGTGACACGTGGAAAATAGGGGTGTGACAAAACGTCTATCTTAAGGAAGTAGTTTCGAGGCACGGGGTGCCAACCTCTATCATATCTGATCGTGACGCGCGTTTTACCTCTGAGTTGTGGCAAGCGATGCACAAATCCTTTGGTTCTCGTCTAGACATGAGCACAGCCTATCACCCGCAAACGGATGGGCAGTCTGAACGCACCATCCAAACCCTTGAAGACATGCTTCAGGCATGTGTAATCGACTTTGGCAATGGCTGGGAAAGACACCTCCCTGTAGTGGAGCTTTCGTATAACAACAGTTATCACACCAGCATCCAGGCTACTCCGTTTGAGCCATTGTATGGACGAAAATGCAGATCACCCCTTTGTTGGGCAGAGATTGGCGACAGCCAAATCACTGGCCCAGAACTCGTCGTAGACACAACAGATAAGATTGCTCAGATACGACAACGAATGGCGGCAGCTCGTGACCGTCAGAAAAGCTACGCCGATAAGCGAAGGAAACCACTCGAGTCCCAGGTTGGGGATCGAGTACTACTTAAACTCTCACCTTGGAAAGGTGTAGTTCGTTTTGGTAAACGAGGCAAACTCAACCCGCGATATGTCGGACCTTTCAGGGAAATCATAGAGAAAATAGGCAAGGTGGCCTACAAACTGAACCTACCAGAAGAACTCAGCGGGGTTCACAACGTATTCTACGTATCAAATCTGAAGAAGTGTCTGTCAGATGAGACCCTCATAGTTCCTCTCAGGGAACTCACCATCGACGATCAGCTGAGATTCGTCGAAGAACCTGTAGAGATTACAGACCGAGACGTTAAGGTTCTCAAGCACACCAGAATACCCCTTCTTCGAGTTCGTTGGAACCCCCGTCGTGGCCCAGAGTTTACCTGGGAACGAGAAGACCAGATGAAACACAAGAATCCCCAGTTGTTCGAGGAAAGCGAAACCACTACTGAGACTGAAGCTACTGCAGAATTTTGGGATGAAATTCCAAACCAACGGGGGAAGGATGTGACACCCCAGGGAAACCAGGAAACCATGCAACCTAACTAGCTTCCTTAGTAACTACGTGCTAAATTTCGGGACGAAATTTCTTTCAACTTGGGGATGATGTGACAACTCGTATTTCAAAACCTATCTTTGCACTTTGATGTAACCTATATAAACGAGTGTGTGATTAACAAATGTGTTTGTTTGAGATAAAATGTTATGTTATTATGTGGTTATGTGAATGAATGTATGTATATATAACTTGGGTCGCACAACACCAACCAACACAAACCCATCAATCGCACAACACCTTTGGGCCGCGCATGTTAAATATAGTTGCACAATTGGCATCCATTCCCTCGGCCCACTATACTCGAACTCGAAACCTATGGGCAGCCCATGCAAGGGCTCGGCCACTCCCCTATATAAACCGACACAAAACCTTTGTGAGGTTTTGTTTCCTCATTATTTGCAAACACATAACACACACACACCAAACCCTATTCTCCTTCTCCCCTCTTGAAGTCGGCAACCGCATCTCACCTTCTTCAGAGCTTTCTTATTCGGATAAATCCTTGAACCGATTAGTGCTTTATGATTATTGCTTTGGTTGGATGATATTGTGATTTATATGTTCATACATGATAATTCCCGAATGATATAAATTGATGAAGTTTGGTGTTCATGTAATCGGCTCATATGCGTAGTATGATTAGATCATTTTAGGGTTGATAAATGTATGGTGTTAAGATGTTCTAGAACCGAATATATGTAAATCGGTTGTGATGTGTTTGAACCCGGATGAATCGTGTGGATAGGTTGTATGTGTTAATCCTAGTGTTTAATCCGATTGAATGTTATGATAGGTTGTTGTCATGATTGGATGTTAATTAGGGTTTATATGAGTTAAATGATGATTGCTTGATTTGATCGAGATATGCATGATTTGAAACTGTTAGTTTTGTTGATTGATAAATTGCATAAATGGAAACCATGTAACTGATTGCCATGATTTCGGGATAATGAAAACTGATCGCACAAGTCCCTTAATCGCACAAGAGCCGAACGTATAAGCTCTTGAATCGCACAAGGGACTGATCGAACAAGACAGTCGCACAAGATTGGTGCAACTGTTTAAGCCCATAGTACACAATAGTTATGCATGATCGCACAAGACATGTGGATCGCACAAGCCAGTGTCGATCACACAAGTCTTGGGCCATACACAGTAGTCAGACTTAATATATGTTATTGGGCCGAATGGCCCAATCCAGTCACATAACTTAACTGGATTGCACGAGTTATCCGGATCGCACAAGGACTTTTCAATTGCACAAGTCCATCCGAACCGCACAAGACCAATGTTTGTTATTAATTGGGCCGTGTATATATGTTTGGGCTTTTTGATTGTTTGGGCTGGCCACACTCGGGATTGCACAACATGTTGTGGATCGCACAAAGTTGTGCTGATCGCACAACATGTTGGGCTGGGGTTTTGGTTGGGTTTCAATTACTCCAATCGCATAAGATGTTATTGGACTTGCATACTTCAGCCCAATACATCCTGATCGCACAACCATGGGTTTTATGTGTTTAACTTATCTATTTAGCATGTGCAATGTGTATGCCATGATCATTACATGTTAGTTCTGTGTAATCATGCGTGCACTACTTGAACCTAGACCTGACTTGTATGGTAACCATGTTAGGACGTGGTTGACCACTAGCAGCTCAATTGACCTTTTGTGTATCTGCCGAGCTAACCTAAGGTGAGTTCACACTTTCTATAAGGCATGGGATTCCCGGTGGTTTGGGAATGGGTTAAGAAGCTAAAACGAAATTTACATATTCACCTTTAACAGAATATGTACCTCCATCCTCGTTGAGAAGGATGACAACATTAACCTGCGTATTCTCCTTTGATAGATTACGTACCTCCATCCTCAGTTGGAAGGACGACAACCTATAACTTACTAGACAAAACTCTATCATTAAGTCCCTCATTTTTATATCGAATTAATCGCCGGGCCAATGGCGAGCGGGTCATTCGTTAATAGCGCTATTAGGGTTGACAAGCCTCACACCGTGCCGGGAGGACGGGCGTGTACTAATGGATCTGGGCACTTAGTCAATGATGATAGACATTGACGTAGGGCACAACTTTCTCAGTCAGTTGTCGATATGGTAACGGTCTAGTGGTTAACATGGGGAAGCCCCCACTGATTATGGTTTGAGAAACAGGGAATTGGATAACTCGTGGTTTATGAAACAACTTATGGTTTTTGGAACAACATTAAAACTGATCAACCAACTGTGAACTCGCTCAACTTTGTTGTTGACTCATTGTTACATGCCTTGCAGGTCGTTAGGTACTTATTTGGAGCTTGCACGAGAAGGAGGAGTCGTTGTGGAACATGGACTGTTGTGTGCCATGTTAAACATTTGAACTTTTAAACTTATACTTTGGTTTTAAACTTTATGCTTCCGCTGATTAACTTGAACTTGGTTAACTTGTTTTGAACACCAATTATATTGTGTGGTTGAACTTTTATTTACCTTACTATATTGTTCAATATGATTGGTGGCTTGATCCTGGTCATGTCACGCCTCCTACGGTGATACTCCGCTTGTGGATTTTGGGGGTGTGACATAACCAATAGTGATCTTCATCACTTCTACAATTGCTATCTTTTCTTAAAAACACTATTTCAAACAAACATAATTTCTAATTAACACGATGTAACGGGACAAGGTTACATACCTTCAAAGCACTCCCTTCAAGCGCGAATCACCACCGGCTTGTCCGCTTGAATTCCCAGTTTCCTTGCCTATAGAGTTCAACCATGATTCGTTTAGAACTCTTTCATATCACATAACGCATAATTTGCCACAATATACAAGTATGCGTTTCAACCCAAATTTTCAACATTAGGCTTTCTTTTAGGCATTTCTACGAACACCTTAAAAGCATAATTTTACACAATTCATAATCAAGTTCATAGCTTGCTATTTAGCCAAAATTAACATCAATTAGGCATGTTCATATCAAATTTTCAGATTAACAAATCTGAATTTATTTCATAGGGTTCAAAATACACTAGAATGATAACTATAATCCTAGTGTTTAACATGTATTTACAAAACCCACTAATCACCAACATTGGTGATCATGGAATTCACAAGTAATGAGCATAATTTCAACACTATAATGACTAAGGTTTATTAGTAGACACTATTTCATTCCAAATTCATCCATACAACAATCATGCAACACTAATTTCGAATTTCAAGTATTCATTCAGAATTTTAGATGGAATCATTCAATAAATTTCACATACCTTTTGATCCCTTCACTGAGGAGATCACTATTCTATGATTGGATTTCTATTTGGAACGAGATTTGGCTTTCAATTTTGATCAAATAACAAGAACTAGGGTTTGGAGGAGTCTTGGTCGCCCCCTCTGTGTTTGATCGAACCCAGCACACACACACAAGTGTGTGTTTGGTGTTTAAAATTTGTTTTTAATATAATTAGTTTCAATTTTAACACCTTTGGTCCCCCAACTATTATCAAGTTTTTATTTTAGGTGTTTTAACCACCAGCATGTTACTACAAGACTTTCCTCTAACTAGGTTATTTTTATTCCTAGTTAGTTCATTTTGTTTATTTACCAACATTGTATTTATAATAAAATATTTGTACTTTTAGGGTGTTACAAGTCTACCCCCCTTAAAAGGGTTTCGTCCTCGAAACCGGAATATGTACCGAATAATGTTGGGTAGAGACGTCGCATCTCCTCTTCGGATTCCCATGTAGTATCCGAACCTTTTCTATCCTCCCACTTGATCTTCACTTGATCAATCCTCTTATTTCGCAAATCTTTAACCTTCCAATCTAGAATTTCAATTGGTCTTACCGCATAGTTAAGGCTATTGTCCACCTCGATATCATCGTAGTGGATATAAGCCGTTTCCTCAGCTAGACACTTCCGGAGTTGTGACACATGAAAAGTGCCATGGATTCTGCTCAATTCTTCTGGTAATTCAAGGCGATATGCTACCTTGCCAACCCGTTCAATGATTTTAAACGGTCTAATAAACCTCGGGCTTAGTTTTTGTCACGTCCCCCGACCCGGTTTTACCCGTTTCAGGAGCCGCGGGACAGAAAGCCCGTGGTAATGGTATTTAATTAAGCAGCGGAAATTTTAACAGGATCTTTCAAACTGAAAACATCCATTTATTACATTTCAAATTTCGGGACAAAACCCGTAATTTACGATAAAGGAATTTCATTGGGAAATTCCCTGGTTACAAAAACATGTTTATTTATTTACTGAGCCACTTTCTTCATGCTGTAGTGCTACGCGGCACTTTTCCCTGGTTCACAGTAAATCACCTGAAACATGTTTAAAAATATTTTATCAGTGGTGAAATACTGGCGAGTCGCTCAATTTGTACAAAACGACACAGTTTTATAATTTACAGCTTTAAGAGTTTTCACATTTGCCCCTATCTATTAATTAGCTGGTTCAGTTGTCACTCGACCGTATCTATGACCGTGGACATATCACTAAATTAGGCTCGCCCACCTAACGTGATAAATCATTAGTAGTAATGTGCACAAAACCCCCACATACAGCCAGTAATTAAAGACTAGCAAAGACTTAATCACTGCAAAGTATAATTGGGAAACATTTAGGGTTTTGTAAAGCAATTTTTATAAAAGGAGAATGACTCACATTGCAAGTTTAGTTGGATAGAATTTAGCCTACTGATTAAGCTTGAAAACCTAGTGAAATAACAATGCACACGAAACTCGGTTAGTAACTTAATATAACATTTACGATAAGCTCACGAAATCAAAACCCTCACGACGAATGACAAAGTATAGCCCGGATTCGGGCAGCACTTAAACATCCATCGGATCGGTTTCAATCGATCGGACATTGTATCGTAGCAGTGATCGAGTTATTACCCTGTAATCGTAGCAGCGTATCGACCCTAAAACACTCGTTTATAAGCAGAATGTTTGCCGTTTGAAAGATTTTACGAACGCAGATGAAATGGCCATGCAACGAGCAATTTATAGCTGATTTTTGAGTCTCTCACGGCCCGCGTAAACCTAAGGGAAATCTTACACGGCCCGCGAGGGCCACCCTAGCTACAACTTGGGCTACCGTGTCACGTGTAGGCTTGCTACGTGTCTGATATGTGGCCTAAAGCTTATCTGGAGATTCACCAAGCTGTCGCGCCCCGTGTAAGCTTAGCTTAATTCTTACACGCCCGCGAGCGACCAATAAAATTGGATTTCTTGATTTTTCATCAGGATTAGGGCTTTAGGGGTCCGGTTTTCCACTTACGGAGTGTTTTAGGACAATTTGTGTAGGTCCTTACATCCTCCCCACCTTATTTAAAATCTCGTCCTCGAGATTTATTGAAACAGGTAAGGATACTTCCGCTTCATTTCCGATTCCAGTTCCCATGTATACTCTGGTCCTCTTTTTGAATCCCACTTGACTTTGAGCAGCACCAATCTTTTGTGTTTGAGGAATTTGACCTTTCTGTCTTCTATTTGAAGCGGTTTTTCTATAAATTTTAACTTTTCATTTACCTCTACATATTGAAGAGGTATTACCAGGGATTCGTCAGATAAACATTTCTTGAGGTTAGATACATGAAAAACGTCATGTACCCCAGCTAGCTCTTCTGGTAGTTGTAGACGGTAGGCAAGTGGTCCTATTTACTGGATTACTGGGAATGGTCCTATGTACCTTGGACTTAGCTTCCCTTTCTTACCGAACCGAACTACCCCTTTCCAAGGGGAAACTTTCAATAGTACCTTGCCTCCCACTTGAAATTCTAACGGCTTGCGTCGAATGTCTGCATAACTCTTCTGACGATCTCGAGCTGTTTTCAGTCTTTTCTTGATTTGAGTTATCTTGACGGTGGTTTCCTGTACAATCTCGGGACCTGATAATTGGGCTTCTCCTATTTCTGCCCAACATACAGGAGTTCGGCACTTTCGTCCATACATTGCTTCGAATGGGGCAGCCTCGATTCTTGCATGATAACTATTAATATAGGAGAATTCAATTAAGGGTAGGTGGTCATCCCAGTTTCCACCAAAATCTATTACACATGCCCTGAGCATGTCTTCCAGGGTTTGGATTGTCCTTTCACTTTGTCCGTCTGTTTGGGGATGGTATGCAGTACTTAAATTTGATCGGGTCCCATTGCTTCTTGGAAACTTGTCTTAAAATGCGAAGTGAAGCGACTATCCCTATCCGATACTATGGAGAGTGGGACTCCATGTAAGGATACTACCTCGTCTACGTATAACTTTGCTAATCTTTCCATGCTAAAGGTTTCCTTTATCGGCAGAAAATGAGCTGATTTGGTTAATCGATCTACAATTACCCAGATTGCATCGTTACCTTTCCTGGTTTTGGGTAACTTGGTAACAAAGTCCATTGTTTTTAGTTCCCATTTCCATACAGGCATTTCTAATTGTTGAAGTAGACCTGAAGGTTTCTGGTGTTCTGCCTTAACTTGCGAACAAGTTAGACACTTAGATACATATTTAGCTATGTCCTTTTTCATTCCTATCCACCAGAAGTTACCTCTTAAATCTTGGTACATCTTATTATTACCAGGGTGCATGGTATATCCAGATTTATGGGCTTCCTCTAAAATTTTATTTCTTAAATTTCCTTGCTTAGGTACCCAAATTCTTTTCTTATGGAATCTCCAAATTCCATCAGTCCCTTTTTCTAATTCTTTTATCCTTCCTTTCATTCCTTCAACATCAGCCTTGATCGCTGTTTCTTGAACATTCTTCAGTTGTTCCATTAAATCTAATTGGAGATTTAATCTAAGAGCACGGACTCGGCGTTGCTTTTCATGATACTTACGACTTAAGGCATCTGCTACTACATTCGCTTTCCCTTCGTGATATTGAATATCACAGTCGTAGTCACTTAGAATTTCCATCCATCTCCTTTATCTCATGTTTAATTCTTTTTGCCCAAATATGTACCTTAAACTTTTATGATCTGTATAGATAGTAAACTTGCTTCCATACAGATAATGTCTCCAAATCTTAAGGGCAAAAATTATTGCTCCTAACTCTAAGTCATGAGTAGTATAATTTTCCTCGTGCTTCTTTAACTGTCTTGATGCATACGCAATTACCTTTTTGCGTTGCATTAACACACATCCTAATCCCAAATTAGAAGCGTCACAGTAAACTTCAAAGTCTTCTATGCCTTCTAGTAAGGCAAGAATTGGGGTGTTTGTTAATCTTTGCTTTAAAATTTTAAAGGCCTCTTCTTGCTTGGGTCCCCATTCAAACTTAACTGTTTTACAGGTTAATTTAGTTAATGGAGCAGCTATCTTAGAGAAGTTTCTTATGAAGCGTCTATAATATCCAGCTAACCCTATGAAACTCCTAACTTTAGTAGCCGATTGTGGGACCTTCCAATTTGTGATTGCTTCTATCATAGAAGGATCTACGTGAATGCCTTCGTGATTCACCATGTCTCCTAAAAATTGCACTTCCTGCAGCCAAAATTCACACTTCGAGAACTTGGCGTAAAGTTTTTCCTTTCTTAACAAAGTTAAGAGTGCATGTAGATGTTCATAATGCTCGTCCTAACTTTTGGAATAAATAAGTATATCGTCGATGAAGACAATTACAACTTTATCCAAATGCGGTTTACAAATCCTGTTCATCATGTCCATAAAATGCTGCAGGAGCATTTGTTAGTCCGAATGGCATGACTGTAAACTTGTAGTGACCATACCTAGTTCTGAAAGCAGTTTTAGGTATGTCTTCTTCTTGTACCTTCAGCTGGTGATATCCGGAGCGCAAGTCTATCTTAGAGAAATATCTAGCTCCCTGAAGTTGATCAAAAAGATCATCAATCCTAGGTAATGGGTATCGATTCTTAATTGTAACCTTATTCAATTCCATATAATCGATACACATTCGCATTGAACCATCTTTCTTTTTTCACAAACAACACTGGTGCTCCCCAAGGGGATGAACTAGGTTGTATGAATCCTTTTCCTAGCAATTCATCCAACTGCTTTTTCAGTTCCAACATTTCAGTGGGTGCCAACCGATAGGGTGCCTTAGCTATTGGTGTAGTTCCAGGAATTAGATGAATTCTAAATTCTACTTCCCTATCTGGTGGTAATCCTGGTAGTTCTTCTGGGAATATATCCAGGTATTCTGGCACTATTGGGATTTCCTTAAGTCCCTTACCTTTAGCGTTAATGATTACCGAAATCATATACACTATTCCTTGCTTTCGTTCATAACTGGCAACTTTCATTGCTGAAATGAACTTCATTGGTTTACGTGGCTTATCTCCTATAACCATAACTATTTCTCCTGTAGGGGTATGAATTTCTATGGAATTCTTATCACAGAGGATTCGAGCATGGTTGGTTACTAACCAATCTATTCTTAGCACGACATCAAATCCGGCTAAATTCATAGGCAGCAGGTTTGCAGAAAATTTATGGCCTGAAAGTTCTATCTTTCCTTCTTGTAGAACCTTATCTATATTAACAGAATTTCCATAAGTCGATCCTACCGCATAAGCATGCCTAAGTTTGGTTAAAGGTTGCTTAAAAGCTTGGAAAAATGAAGAATTTATGAAACTTTGGTTTGCACCAGAGTCAAATAACACTTTTGCGTACACGTCATGTACAAGAAACGTACCAGCTATCACATCTGGAATCAGATCTGCTTCTTGCGTTGTCAGCTGGAAGGCTCTTGCATTCTTCTTATTAGTTCCTTCAGCAGGTTTGGCCTTGTTATCAGCTAGCTTGACCAGTTTAGGGCATTCTAGTCTGAAATGCCCTGTTTCTCCGCAATTGTAGCAAATGATAGATTTCTTCCTGCAATTCTTCTCTTGGTGGCCCAGTTTCTTGCAGAAGTTGCAATTTTCCTTACATTTTCCAAAATTTTTCTTTTTGCAATTCCCACAAAATGGCGGTAGGGAAGGTGGCCCTGTTCCCTTATTAGTTCCTTCAGCAGGGAGCAAGAATAGAAATTTTAAATCAGAAATTTATTGCAAACCTTTACCCCATGAATCTGGCAGGATTTAATGTTGTGTTAGGAATGGATTGGTTAATAGCCAATAAAGCCAGTATTTTATGTGATCAAAAGTCAATTCAAGTAAATTCACCAAGGGGTGAAAAGAACACAATTAGAGGAAATAAGTTCTCTAAATCCACAAAATTCATCTCTGTAATGAAAACTGCAAGTTAAATAAGGAAAGGATCATTAGTGTATTTGATTTCTATAATCACTAACACTAAAGGAAAAGAATTAAAGGATATTCCTGTAGTATCCCAGTTTTCAGATGTATTTCCAGAAGAGCTACCAGGGCAACCTCCAGATAGAGAAGTTGAATTCAGAATCCATTTGATACCAGGAACAACACCAATTGCCAAAGCACCTTACCGTTTGGCACCCACAGAAATGCAAGAACTAAAGAAACAATTAGACGAATTGTTAGAAAAAGGATTCATACAGCCAAATTCGTCCCCATGGGGAGTACCGATTTTATTCGTTAAGAAGAAGGAGGGATCAATGCGTATGTGTATTAACTACCGTGAATTAAACAAAGTCACGATTAAGAATCGGTATCCATTACCAAGAATCGATGATCTGTTTGATCAATTACAAGGAGCACGATTTTTCTCTAAAATCGATTTAAGGTCAGGATATCATCAATTAAAGGTACAGGAAGAGGACATTCCTAAGACCACTTTCATAACAAGGTATGGCCATTATGAATTTACTGTCATGCCATTTGGTTTAAACAATGCCCCAGCTGCATTCATGGACATGATTGTCACACCCTTAAATTACCACCTAGGGAGTGTCCCTGTTAGGCGTGTGACCACTAGTAATGAGCCACCAATTACATTGAATCCATAAGTTTAAAATAAAGTTTCATCATTTAATAGTAATAAAATCCAAACATAGGTAATTCAAAAACCATCAAGTTCAGTGGAAGCGTTAACGTAACATAATGTAAATACTTTCCAAACAACCATAGTAAATAAATGTTTGATAAATAAACCCATCAATGCAACCATGACCACTCATGCCCTCCAGCCAGCAAGTTCCTGTTCCCAAGTACCTAACAACCTGCGAGCATGTAACAAGTGTATCAGAGAAAGCTGGCGAGTTCACAGTTTAAGAAAACGTTTTGTTACCAGTTGTATGTAAAACAGTTCACTGACAAATGCAAGTAATATTGTTAATATCTCATTTCCGAACAAGATGGCTCCTGAAATACATGACTGCCCTTCCCACGTACTCCTATCTAGTACTGGGCCCCGATTGGGTCATTAGTTCACATCCGTCCTATCTAGGAGCGGTGTGAGGGTGCCAAACCTAAGTAGCGCTACCAACTAATACACGTTACCCTCCAGGTAACATAATAAGGGACTTACAAGAATGATAGGTGAGAATATTAACCAATATACCCGTTTTTACCCAAAAGACTTATCCCTCCACGGGATACCCACTGACTGTCCCCAACCACTGGGACGCATGCTTGAATGTAGTGAACTCACCTGTGGTTTGCTCGGTAAGATTAGTTACGTATGATCCAACTCAATCAACCAATCCTAATGTGGTTATCAAACAACAATCAGTTTGGGTATGAGAAATCAGTCACACATCTTAACATATTCTAACAAATATAGTCAAGTGTACACATTTCAAATTGATCACACACACCAAATCCGTGTGTACCTATCATATTACCCAACAGATTAATCATGTTCCATCCACACATAGACTAACACATTCAGATCACACATTTTCCTTGATGCGATCCTATAACATATGACTCGAACCAAGAGTATTCAGCCCACTGCCTGAGCCCAAAAACAAAAACTAGTTTAAATATGTGTGGCTCATTGGCGTACCGCAACCCCACTAAGGTTGTACGGCCCATTCTCACCGTGAACTTAGTTAGGCCAATGTTTAAAGATGCGGCCCCAGCAGCGTATCCCGGCCCAAAGTCTGGGCAGCCCAACCCAAATCCGATTAGGTTGTGTGACCTATATGTGTTTGCGGCCCAATTTAAGATATTTATGCTTCATTATTCAATACAATCTACATAACATGTACACCCGATTAGGACCATCTACCCGAAACCAACACCACATAGTCACGTTAACTACATTGATTAATATGACTCTAGAATAACAACCAGATTGTTAATAATATATGGAATTGCTTAAGTCATCTTTATCTTTATAACATATATGCCAACATTTAGCAACAATCATTAATAATCAACATCATCAACGCACATTTTGATTAATGCATGAATATTTGTTCAGTTTGCATTCGTATAGTATCACATGCCCATTATAATCTCAATTAGTTAATTCACATATTACTAGTAACTATCATTGACAACATTGATAGGATCACATGGCCACTACCTTTATTCATGGTTATCTATTTTTGTCAGGCCACTTACCTTCAAGTGTATTGGACCACAATAAACTACTGATATATCATAATTGATTTGCTTGACTTTTTGTGAATTTAGTGAACATTCTAATTGGACCGAGTACAATTAAGTAGCTTCGAACAATTACAAACTACACCTACTTTTTCAGATCGGTACATCAAAATCAATCAACATGTATATTCATTCGGGTTTGCTATACGTTAAGGTTTACTGATTCGTTGTTTCATTATTACTTCACACAATCATCTTATAAGTTTCTCATGGAAGTTGATGATTACAAAACACTTATTTGAATATACACATACGCTAATCATCATCCAAGCATTCACGCAGACAATCAATCAAGAATCATAATTCGAAACAGCGAATTAACATACCGATCAAATACGAGGGCACGAGAAGTAATGCTTCGAAGACAGAAGATCTCCGATGGGGGGGGGGGTCGTCTGTCGCCGGGCAAGGAAAAGTAGAGGGGAGGTGGCTAGGGTTTTCTTGTATAATCACCTCCTCCCTTACGTATACCCCTAACTCCTTAAAATACACATAAACAAACCCACATGCGTGTGGTTCAAGCATTACGGGCCCGAAGCCCAATTGTGGACCGGGTTGGTTTGGGGTTTGAATAATAATTGAATGAGATGTGCGTGTGAGCGGCCCATCATCCGTACGGCCCAAGCATACTTGTGTTTATTTTTGTTTAGCAAGTTTATAATAGCACAAAACATAACTAAATTCATCTTAACAAGGACCATTGAATAAGTATAATGAGAAGTAAGGATTACAGGGTTAAACAGCACCAACCCCGAAAGTTCGGATTGTCACATCATCCCCAACTTGAAAGAAATTTCGTCCCGAAATTTGATAAGTAAGCACAGAGTCGTGAAATGATCAGTCAAGATTGCTGCAGATTTTCCTCAGGTGCCACATCATCCCCAACTTGAAAGAAATTTTGTCCCGAAATTCCTCAATGATATCAGTAGTTGATTCAACTGTTCAAACAACTGGGTATATTAGAGTTCCCTTGATTATTACGCTCTCACAAGGACTTCGGTCCACGTACTGAGTTCCAACAACTCTTACGACCTGAATTTGGCTATGTCAACTAACCTTAACTTCTTGGTCCCCGTTTTCGATAGATTCCCTGACAAATACAACTGTCCAGTTGACCCTAGGCTCTGGTAAAGGTATCATAAGTGTTTCATCGGACCGACACTTCTTTAAATTCGAGGCAATATTATCATTGCGAACGCTATCCAATTCACCGGTTAACTCGAGTTTGCGGGCCATGTCACTGATTCGATTCAGAAATCCGAATGTCCCAACGCATCGTAAACTAAGCTTGTCGCGTTTTTCCATGGTGTACCGCACCCTCCCAGGGTGAGACTTTCGATTATGATACGTTCGCCTACAGCGAATTCCCAGTGTTTCCTACGCTCATCAGCTTTCTTGGCGATCACACGTTGCCGCTAAACGATTTCCGTTCTAAACCACCTTCCCACATGGTTTGAGTACAACTCCTGAATCTGTGGTTAGGTTGTCACCCACCTTAGTTCAACAAGAAGATTGGTATTATCGTCCATGCAATGTCCCCGAACAGAGCTGTCCAAATGCTAGAATGGTAGTCAATCACACACATGCCCGTAGCATGACTTCAAGCGTCAGGATGGTTCGTTCACTCTAACTGTTTGTCCTATGAGGACGAGTAATGCTCATGTCTAGACGTGAGTCGTGGGTGTTGTATTTTGTCCACCCTGAATCAGGTATAGTTCAAAATCGGAGGTATCAAGAGTTGGCACCTCGTGCCTAAAAGCTGCCTCTCGTAGGGGAACATTCACAGCTGTGAAGACTCGTCAGTTTCTTGGTTGCAAGAAAGTGTGCCGAGTACGTGAGACAATCATCGATCTCCCAGGTGATATTGTTTCTGTCTCGAGTTGCAGGTAGACTAGCGACAAAATCCATGGCAGTCAGTTCTCGTTTCCATATGGGTGTTTCTGGTTGCTAATACTTCACCTTGACTTTCCCACAAGTCAATCATCATTCTCATGCGTTGCTATGTGGGCCTTAAGGCCCGGTCATCCGTACATGGTCTTCAGGTTTTAACACATCCTATCAAAACTCAGATGAATAGGATATCGAGGCCCGTGTGCTTCGCCTGCATCAGTTTCCTAAGGTTGCTGTATAGTGAGGTCCATATTTGTTCCATGAAGTAGCAAATATCGTCCGACCTGCCAAAGGTTGCTTCCTCATGCCCCGCATGGGTCAATCTTGAGAACTCTCTTACTTCAGTCCTTCAGTTTGAACAAGGCGAGTCTGATCAGGTATGTTAGAGTGGATAGCGAGCTGCAAAGCTCGTGTACGTCCAGGTTTCACGGTCATATTCATTCAAAAGTTCCACCCAGTGTTGCCAACACGTGTTTAGCTCTTTTGAAACAACGGTATACGGGAGGCCCTTGTGATCGGTCTAAGTAGTGCATTTGGTACCGTCCAAGTAATGCCTCCAACTTAAATCCAAAGACCACGGTTTCCACCGCAGATGGTTTGTCGTGCAGTTCCTCTTCGTAATTCCTCTACATATGTCATCATTCCCTCGTGTTATATCGGGGTGCCACTGGGACTCTGATTCGGAGCATCATGGTATACCACCAGATCATTAATACTTTCGGATAGAAACGATACTCAGTGCGTTGCAGAGTTGGGTTTCAAAGGCTGAGAAGACGTCCTCCTGTTTTGTCTCCCATGCATTCACAGCACCCTGCTGTGCTAAAGAGATCTAAGCTGCGCGATCTTCGAAAATCCCGTGATGAATCTGCGATAGTAACAAGCGAGACCAATAAGTTGCTGTATTCTCGAAGGATTCTTTGGTGTCGATCAGTTTCCAACCAAAACGGGTCTTAGCGAGGTCCACATGCATTCCCACTTCGTTGATTACATGACCCAGAAAAGGGTACTTCTCGAATCCAGAGTTACATTTGTCAAGGCTTCGCGCGGTGTGACTCTTCCCTCAGGAGCTCTCAAATAAGATACAAAGTTGTCCATGATGTTCTTTTCTCCTGGAAAGTATTCAAACGTCACCCAATAACATGGTCGGTTCACATGATCCATAAAGCTGCTGGTGTGATGATTACCCTAAAGGTCATGGAATACAAAGTCGTATGGCCAAATTGCGTCTGATCAGCTGCCTTAAGAACATTCTCCCCTTGGACTTCCACCTGATAATAGTTCGCTCGTAAATCAATCCTCGAATGAAAGCTCGTCCCTTGCAACTAGTCGACAGGTTATCAATACATGGTCGAGGCAAACGGTTCTCAACCGTCGCCTTGATGAGTTCTCGATAATCAGTACACACACAAAAAGGATTATCTTCACGGATATACTGGGTCTTCCCAAAGCGAAAACTAGGTCCGAAAAAAAACTCATGTCCAACAGTTCTCGTAGTAGCTTATACAGTTCTTGCAACCCTCCTGGTGCAAGACGGTAAGAGTACAAGTATTCGGAGCTGCCTCTGGCGTGAGATCAACTGAGATTCCGACTAACAGTTGTGGTGGTAAGCCTGAAAGTTCCTCGAATAGTACACTGAGATGAGTCACAAATAATTGATGGATCCTCGCGCCTCTTTTCTTAGCCTTAACATCAGTAACGGTTGTTGTCATGGCGGGGTAATCCCTCCGTAGACACTTCTGGGCTTGTATTGCTAATAGGATGCTAACCGTTGCACCACTCTGACGTTTCAGCTCAACCGATGATTCCCAACTAGTGAGAAGGATACGCAAGATTCTCACTTCACCGGGTGTATCTGTGCGACCTCTGGATAACCAATCCATACTAACTACTGTGCCAAACTATCAAGGGTAGCAGAAAGAAGGTTGACGTCGAACACTTGCCCCACAAGGTCGAATTTACATCCCAACGGACATATGAGGTTCATTTGACTTGCCATCCGTTGCTGCCACAACAGGTTCGGTTTCAAGAAGTATCAGGGTTAGCCAAAACAGGGCTACTTATACAAGCTACCATGCTGCTATTACACCTGGCGTCACCCACGCCAATCCTAAATGCCCTTTCGTAAGCATCATTTCTAATGTTGTTGTTTAAAACGGAGCCCTACGATCTTTCACCAACAGGGTCCATCCTTTCACATTCTGTGCCACGTCCTAAAGAGCTACTCACTGGGCTGGCAGCTACACGTTCCACACTATAGTCATTTGTCATCGCTTATGCCCCGATTGATTTGTAAGAGTTGACTCCCATAAGTCGCTGACTGGTGTTAAGGATTCGATTGAAGTCAATTCGCTGGTGTTCGTTGGCGGTAATCAGGGTCGTTCTAATACTGAGGTTGGTAAGGCACCACGATCATCCTCTTGTCCATCGTTCTTGCAAGTTGACTGAGTAATACACGGTATGTTTCCAGGGTGTTGCAGAAGTGATCGCACTTCAGGGTCTAAGACGTTAACGCGCTGGGTTCAAACAAACAAAGATAGGTGAGAAAAGGTATAGACCAATCATTCGACGCAGAGTCATCCATCTCGGGGACGTTCGTGCAAGTACCTAACATTCTACACAGTTCGCTAGGCGTTCAGATGGGTGTTCAGGTAATACTCGATAGCATCGAGATTCGTAAGGATTCAGAGTGGAGTGAAAAGATCATGTTCAAGTAAAAGACAATCACTGCTATGACTCTTATAAACTGTTGTATTTCACATCGATTTAATAATAGAATGGAACCCCTTTTTCACTTGTTAAGCCTCACTGGGACTCGCATGCACCCCACAGTATTATTATGTGTGCACCCACAATAATATTGTGATTTGCATGCCCATCTCAGCTCCTCCTAACTCATGTCAAATGGTTCCTCAAACTTGTGTAGCTAGCAAAGAATATCGTGAAACGTGAGTCCAAAATGTCTAAGGAAACACCATACTACCAATCACATAACGCATGCAAGTAATGAATTCATACTGTTTTGCTAAACGTGCAAATACATGCAATGTCGTATGTAAGTGTTCACTAGTTATGCAGTACAATGGTTAAACAAGAGACGAACCTTGCGGTCTGGAGCTGAGTGTCATGGTCGTATTCGCGCTTTCAGAACTGTTCGGTCATAGTCTGGTTTTATAAAAACGTTTTAAAACCAAGTTCACTATAACCAGTGGCTCTGATACCAAAGTATCACACCCTCAAATTACCACCTAGGGAGTGTCCCTGTTAGGCGTGTGACCACTAGTAATGAGCCACCAATTACATTGAATCCATAAGTTTAAAATAAAGTTTCATCATTTAATAATAATAAAATCCAAACATAGGTAATTCAAAAACCATCAAGTTCAGCGGAAGCGTTAACGTAACATAATGTAAATACTTTCCAAACAACCATAGTAAATAAATGTTTGATAAATAAACCCATCAATGCAACCATGACCACTCACGCCCTCCAGCCAGCAAGTTCCTATTCCCAAGTACCTAACGACCTGCGAGCATGTAACAAGTGTATCAGACAAAGCTGGCGAGTTCACAGTTTAAGAAAACGTTTTGTTACCAGTTGTATGTAAAACAGTTCACTGACAAATGCAAGTAATATTGTTAATATCTCATTTCCGAACAAGACGGCTCCTGAAATACATGACTACCCTTCCCACGTACTCCTATCTAGTACTGGGCCCCGACTGGGTCATTAGTTCACATCCGTCCTATCTAGGAGCGGTGTGAGGGTGCCAAACCTAAGTAGCGCTACCAACTAATACACGTTACCCTCCAGGTAACATAATAAGGGACTTACAAGACTGATAGGTGAGAATATTAACCAATATACCCGTTTTTACCCAAAAGACTTATCCCTCCACGGGATACCCACTGACTGTCCCCAACCACTGGGACGCATGCTCGAATGTAGTGAACTCACCTGTGGTTTGCTCGGTAAGATTAGTTACGTATGATCCAACTCAATCAACCAATCCTAATGTGGTTATCAAACAACAATCAGTTTGGGTATGAGAAATCAGTCACACATCTTAACATATTCTAACAAATATAGTCAAGTGTACACATTTCAAATTGATCACACACACCAAATCCGTTTGTACCTATCATATTACCCAACAGATTAATCATGTTCCATCCACACATAGACTAACACATTCAGATCACACATTTTCCTTGATGCGATCCTATAACATATGACTCGAACCAAGAGTATTCAGCCCACTGCATGAGCCCAAAAACTAAAACTAGTTTAAATATGTGTGGCTCATTAGCGTACCGCAACCCCACTAAGGCTGTACGGCCCATTCTCACCGTGAACTTAGTTAGGCCAATGTTTAAAGATGCGGCCCCAGCAGCGTATCCCGGCCCAAAGTCTGGGCAGCCCAACCCAAATCCGATTAGGTTGTGCGACCTATATGTGTTTGCGGCCCAATTTAAGATATTTATGCTTCATTATTCAATACAATCTACATAACATGTACACCCGATTAGGACCATCAACCCGAACCCAACACCACATAGTCACGTTAACTACATTGATTAATATGACTCTAGATTAACAACCAGATTGTTAATAATATATGGAATTGCTTAAGTCATCTTTATCTTTATAACATATATGCCAACATCTAGCAACAATCATTAATAATCAACATCATCATCGCACATTCTGATTAATGCATGAATATTTGTTCAGTTTGCATTCGTACAGTATCACATGCCCATTATAATCTCAATTAGTTAATTCACATATTACTAGTAACTATCATTGACAACATTGATAGGATCACATGGCCACCACCTTTATTCATGGTTATCTATTTTTGTCAGGCCACTTACCTTCAAGTGTATTGGACCACAATAAACTACTGATATATTATAATTGATTTGCTTGACTTTTTGTGAATTTAGTGAACATTCTAATTGGACCAAGTATAATTAAGTAGTTTCTAACAATTACAAACTACACCTACTTTTGCAGATCGGTACATCAAAATCAATCAACATGTATATTCATTCGGGTTTGCTATACGTTAAGGTTTACCGATTCGTTGTTTCATTATTACTTAACACAATCATCTTATAAGTTTCTCATGGCAGTTGATGATTACAAAACACTTATTTGAATATACACATACGCTAATCATCATCCAAGCATTCACGCAGACAATCAATCAAGAATCATAATTCGAAACAGCGAATTAACATACCGATCAAATACGAGGGCACGAGAAGTAATGCTTCGAAGACAGAAGATCTCCGATGGGGGGGGGGGGGTCGTATGTCGTCGGGCAAGGAAAAGTAGAGGAGAGGTGGCTAGGGTTTTCTTGTATAATCACCTCCTCCCTTACGTATACCCCTAACTCCTTAAAATACACATAAACAAACCCACATGCGTGTGGTTCAAGCATTGCGGGCCTGAAGCCCAATTGTGGACCGGGTTGGTTTGGGGTTTGAATAATAATTGAATGAGATGTGCGTGTGAGCGGCCCATCATCCATACGGCCCAAGCATACTTGTGTTTATTTTTGTTTAGCAAGTTTATAATAGCACAAAACATAACTAAATTCATCTTAACAAGGACCATTGAATAAGTATAATGAGAAGTAAGGTTACGGGGTTAAACAACACCAACCCTGAAAGTTCGGATTGTCACAATGATGAACCGAATATGTAAGCCATATTTGGATAAATTCATAATTGTCTTTATAGATGATATTCTTATTTATTCCAAAAGCAAAGAGGAACATGCAGCGCATCTGCACGCACTTCTAAGTTTATTGAGAAAAGAAAAGCTTTATGCTAAGTTTTCGAAGTGTGAATTTTGGTTAGAACAAGTACAATTTCTTGGACACCTAGACAATCATGAAGGAATTCATGTAGATCCCACCAAGATCGAGGCGATAAGCAAGTGGAAAACCCCTGAGTCACCAACTGCGGTTAGAAGTTTCTTAGGATTGCCTGGTTATTATAGAAGATTTATTCGAGATTTTTCTAGAATAGCCATTCCTTTAACTAAGTTAACTTGTAAATCCGTTAAGTTTGAATGGGGACCAAAACAAGAAGAAGCCTTTAGAATTCTTAAGCAAAGATCAACCCATGCACCCCTACTAGCGTTGCCAGAAGGAACTGAAAAGGTTATAGCTTACGCCTCTAGACAACTTAAGAATCATGAAGAGAATTATTCAACCCATGATTTAGAGTTAGGAGCCATAATTTTTTCCCTTAAAATTTGGAGACATTACCTATACGGTAGTAAGTTTACCATATTCACCGACCATAAGAGTTTAAGGTATGTTTTTGGGCAAAAGGAGTTGAATATGAGACAAAGACGTTGGATGGAGATACTTAGTGATTTTGATTGTGATATCCAGTATCATGCAGCAAAAGCAAATGTAGTTGCTGTTGCTTTAAGTCGAAAGTATCATGAAAAGCCAAAAAGAATACGTTCTCTAAAATTAAATCTGCAAGTAGATTTAAATGATCAGATTAGAAAAGCACAAGAATCAGTAATCAATGATGATACTGAAAAGTTAAATGGAATGATTAACGAATTAGAAGAAGGAACACACGGAATTTAGAGATTCCATAAGAAAAAAATGTGGATACCTAAATTAGGAAACCTACGTCATCGTACATTAGAAGAACCCATAAGTCTAAATATACGATGCATCCTGGAAGTGATAAGATGTATCAGGACTTAAGAAAGAATTTCTGGTGGATAGGAATGAAAAAGGATATAGCAGCATATGTTGCAAAGTGTTTAACTTGTTCACAAGTCAAAGCTGAACATCAGAAACCCTCAGGTCTATTACAACAGTTAGAAATGCCTGTATGGAAATGGGAATTAATAACAATGGATTTTGTTACTAAATTACCCAAAACAAGAAAAGGTAATGATACAATCTGGGTGATTGTAGAAAGGCTAACTAAGTCAGCTCATTTCCTACCAATGAAAGAAACTTTCAGTATAGAACAGTTAGCTAAATTATATGTAAATGAAATAGTTTCATTACATGGAATTCTTCTATCAATTGTTTCTGGCAGAGATAGTCGTTTTACCTCTCATTTTTGGACAAGTTTCCAAAAAGCAATGGGAACCAAGTTGAACCTAAGCACCGCTTATCATCCTCAAACGGACGGACAAAGCGAAAGGACAATTCAGACAATGGAAGATATGCTTAGAGCTTTTGTAATTGATTTCGGAGGTAATTGGGACAATCATTTACCATTGATAGAATTTTCTTATAATAACAGTTATCACACAAGTATCAATGCTGCACCATTCGAAGCACTTTATGGACGAAAGTGTCGAATGCCAGTCTGTTGGGCAGAAATTGGAGAAAAGCCACTATCTGGACCTAAGATAGTACAAGAAACAACAGAAAAAATCATTCAAGTCAAGGAACGCCTGAAAGCAGCACGAGATAGACAAAAGAGTTATGCTGATAACCGATGAAAGCCATTGGAATTTCAAGTAGGATATAAGGTGTTATTAAAAGTCTCTCCCTGGAAAGGAGTGGTAAGATTCATCAAAAAGGGAAAGCTAAGCCCCAGGTATGTTTGACATTTTGAGATTATTAAAAGAATAGGACCTATAGCCTATCAGCTACAACTGCCAGAAGAAATGGCAGGAATACATGATATATTTCATGTATCTAATCTCAAAAAGTGTTTAGCTGATGAATCACTTGTAGTGCCTCTTAAGGATATAGAGGTAAATGAACAGTTAAAATTTGTAGAGAAGCCTCTACAAATTGAAGACATGAAAGTTAAGAATCTCAAGCACAAGAGACTAGTTCTAGTCAAAGTGAAGTGGGACTCCAAAAGAGGACCAGAATACACATGGGAGCTTGAATCAGAAATGCAAAAGAAATACTCACACCTATTCCAGTAGACCTCGAGGACGAGTTCTATAACAAGGTGGGGAGGATAAAACAACCCTCCTGAATTTTTTGACACCCTAAAATATTTTAAAATACCCCTATATGTCTTAAAATACACCCCTTATGTGAAAACCGAGCCCAAAATACGATCTAGCATTAAAAATAAGTAAAAAACAAGAAAAATGAGGCTTACGCGGGGCGCGTAAGCCATCTCTAGAGCTTACGCAGGCCGCGACAGATACAAGATCTGGAGAGCCCCGGTGGTGACACGTGTCAACACGTGTTGAACCTATGTTATGACCCGGATCACCTACGCTTAGACCCCCCTACTACACGGGCCGTGTAGCCCGAGGTCTAACCTTACGCTGGCCGCGAGAAATCCGAAATCAGGCCCTATATAATGGGAGCTCGGGGCATCAGTTTCAATCGCTCACATCTTTCTTTCTGACTCGAATTTTCTGATAAAGGCATAATTTCCAAGTATAATACCCCCTAATTAACGAAGTTCGTACCCAACGTAAGTATTATAACCCTGGTTACGTATTAGATACGCTGCCCGATTGATCCAGGGTTCCGTAACGGTTGTCGGGGTTCTGCCCGACGTAGTTGTTGGAATGCCGTCTCGGGGAGGGTATTACTAATGTAAATAATGGGTTATTTTACTAACATATGTACATTTGTGTAAATTATAGATTATCACCAGGAAACCCTTACAGAAAACCTAAGATAGCAATGTAAGTAATCTCTTTTTTGTAAATTGTTTTTACAAAACCTTAAATGTTTTACAATGTGATAAAGCAGTGATTGAGTCTTTGTAGTTCTTCAATTACTGCCGGTATGTTGGGGTTTTGTATACGAAATGTGGAACATGTTACCATTGGACGACGAGTTAGCCAATGTGTAATATGACCCACCAGTCAGGATTGACAATACTGAATGAGTAATTGTGTAGAAATAAACAATGTAATTGCTCTCAATACTGTTAAAGGATAAAATGCTTCTTGATTAAACCGTGATTCACTCACCAGTATTTCCCACTGACAAATGTTTTTAAAAACTCATTTCAGGTAACAAAATGTAAAAGCCAATTAGAAGAAAGCCCGCTGGAGAGCACTGACGGCTTGGAAAAATGTGGCTATAAAAGTTACCTAAAAGACGAAGTTTTAAATTTAATAAAATAGGGTTTATCCCTATAAACATGTTGTAATAAGAAACTTGGGTTTTACCCATGTTTTTATTAAATATGGTGGTTTTACTCTGATAAACATTTCCTAACTATGATCCTGATGAAATTTCCGCTGCCAAAATAATAATAATGATAAACAAAAATGATACCACCACAACTGGTCTCGCGGCCGCCCGTTCCCGGGACAGATAGGGGGCGGGGGTTGCGACATTTAGGGGTCCGGGTTTCTACTTACGGAGTGTTTTAGGACAATTTGTGGAGGTCCTTATAGTTTTCCTTTTTTTCTGAACCGAATAACACCCTTCCATGGGGATACTTTCAACATAACTCTATCGCCCACCTGAAATTCAATCGGTTTTCATCTTTTGTCAGCATAAAACTTTTGTCTGTCTTGAGCCGCTTTCAAATGGGCTCGAACCACATCAATTTTCTCGTTAGTTGCTCGAACTACATCTTTATGGGCCAGTTCACGCGGACCCACCTCACCCCAACATACCGGGGTTCTACACTTCCTACCATATAGCATCTCATACGGGGCCATGCCAATACTGGCATGATAACTGTTGTTATAAGAGAATTCTGCTAACGGTAAATACACATCCCAACTGCCCCCGAAATCGATAATACACACCCTCAACATGTCTTCTAGTGTATGTATCGTTCTTTCACTCTGCCCATCCGTTTAAGGATGGTATGCAGTGCTAATAAACAGTTTCATTCCCATCTGATCTTGGAAATCTTGCCAGAATTTTGAAGTAAATCAGGTATCCCAGTCAGACACGATGGATACCGGTTCTCTGTGGCGTACCACTGTCTCATTGGTATACACCTCCGACATATTTTCTGATATATAAGACTCACGGCATAGGAATAAAGTGAGCACTTTTCGTCAATCTATCAACAACCACCCAAATAGCATCAAACCCTCGGTTTGTCTTTGGTAGTTTGGTCAATAGGTCCACAGTTATATGTTCCCATTTCCAAACTAGAATATCCAATGGCTGAAGTTTACCATAGGGTCTTTGGTGTTCCGCCTTGACTTGTAAGCAAGTCAAGCACTTTTCCACATACTTTGGCACATCCCTTTTTATTCCAGGACACCAGTAATTTTGCTTCAAGTCGTTGTACATCTTGGTCGCTCCCGGATGAATGGAGTATCGACTTTTGTGTGCTTCGTCTAGTAGAAGCTTTTTAACTCCACACGAGTTAGGAATCCATATTCTGCCAAACCGGGTTTTCAACCCATTATTATTATCTGTTAACTCTTTCAACTGGCCAACAATTCTTTCACTTTTCCAATATTCCTCTTTTATGGCCTCGGCTTGTGCTTCTCGGATTCGTTCAAGCAAACCCGAGGTTACAACAAGCTGCATCGACCACACTCGTATTGGAACATAATCTGTTTTCCTGCTCAAGGCATCCGCCACAACATTGGCCTTCCCGGGGTGGTAATATATCTCGCAGTCGTAGTCTTTCACCGTTTCCAACCATTGCCTTTGCCGCATATTTAACTCCTTCTGATCGAAGAAGTATTTTAAGCTCTTGTGGTCGGTAAATATGGTGCACTTTACTCCGTATAAATAGTACCTCCATATTTTTAATGCAAATACCACCGCCGCCAATTCAAGATTGTGTGTGGGGTATTTCTTTTCGTGCACCTTTAGTTGCCTCGAGGCATAAGCTATCACTTTGCCTCGTTGCATCAAAACACATCCAAGCCCCGAATGTGACGCATCCGAGTAGACTACCAAATCGTCGACTCCGTTGGGCAACGTTAATATCGGAGCGTGAGTTAACTTCTCCTTTAGCGTTTGGAACACCTTTTCCTGTTCAACACCCCATATAAATCTTTCCTCCTTGCGAGTTAATTTAGTTAGCGGCAAAGCAATCTTGGAGAAATCTTGAATGAATCTCCTGTAGTATACCGCAAGCCCTAAGAAAGTTCTAATTTCCGAAGGATTATTCGGAGGGCTCCATTTCGGCACGGCTTCTATCTTTGTAGGATCGTTTTCAGACCCGAACGAGTTGATCAGAAGAGTTTATCTCTAAACGAAAGGCGGAAACAGACGTATAGAGTTCAATTCAGCTAGATTCACGCTTAAAACTGTTGTAATATTGATTCTATAACGTTTTACAACCTGACAACACTTCGGCAGCACTTCGTTGCTCTGGCCGGAAAGTTTCTGAAAGTTACAAATGATGAAAGTTTGAAGGGTATATATAGGACAAGACCCTCCCGTTTGAAGGTGACATGCCACTCTTCAAACGGTCACCCCTTCAAACGGTAACCTCTTCAAACGGTAACCCTCTCAAACTAGCAGGACACTTTCAAACTTGACCTCTTCAAACTTTCAGTCCGAGACTCGATATAAGACGAAGACGACAGATGTATGCACCAACAGACTCCCCCTCAGATGTTGACGAGTCTTAAATGTCGAGTCTTCGCATCTTCAGTCTTTATCAGTCCTCTCGAATTCTTTGAAGTGTCTGACGTTGTAAGAATCCTCAAATCTTCTTTCTTCTCTTTTCATCATCAGCAGACTCCCCACGATCAATCTTTACTCGAATGTCTTCAGACTCCCCCTATCGATATGCTGGGATCGCAGTCTGGCTTGTTGAAATCTCATAGTCCTCAGGTATCGGAACCTGGCACTCTATCTTCAGGTTCAAGATCGAAACCTGGCTACACCTGCACATTCTTAACCCAGAAATAAATTTCACAAATTTAACATTTAACAAATTTATCAATCCAAATTCTCTTCTCAAATTAAAACATAATGATTTATCAATGATAAATTCTGATGACCCATTTGCAAAAATTAATCATTTTTCTTTTCAAAACACATTCTCCCAAACCATTTGTTCATCATGTCTAGCACTTGGAATTTTGAAAATCAGCTCTCCAACATCAGTTGTCGAAAATCTTTTTGGATTTTTCAAAAATTTAAGCTAAAACACACTAAAATCTTTTTGGGTTTTTGAATGAAAAGAAATGCAGTAAAGAAATATTTACAGACAATTTTTTTGTGAGTTTGTGCAAGAGGATCATATCAGTTTTTGACAAGTCACAAGTACCGTTGAGCTTAGTTACACATTAAGAATTAAACAATTCACTTAGATTGCCGATATACTGATCCACTTAAATTCTCACACAAATTTCAACTGATTCAGGATATGATTTAGGTGTTTTAAGAACTTAAACTCATTCATGTGTCCCACCTCTTGAATATACTCCCGTATCCAGATCCCAATATTCAGTCTTACAGGTGAGTATACCACAGATGATATCTTTCAGGGGAATAAATTATAGTGCGAGGGCCGTGAGAGCTCAGGTCGATCTTTCGATACGCAGAGAGATGACGGCTTCGACTTTTGGTGGGTCCCCTTTAGAGGATCTTTTGAATTACAACAGCAATGACTATCAATTTTATTGTTTCATCAATTTGCTGAGGGCTGCGCTATATTTCAAGCATGCGGAAAGCATTATCCGGGGACTAGGTCAGAACTTCCATTCAGCAGAAGTCCCGGGATAATACCCCAGATATCACTGAGCATAAAGACCTAGTATATCAGAAAGAGGGACCTTTCAAACGAGATTTCAGGGGTTACCTATATATCCAAGTAGTGTTCCCCACGAAATAAGCAAGTTTGAAATTTAGTTTATATCCCGAAAAAGCTTACTAAATGTGTAAAAACCTATCGGCATATCATCAGTGAGACTGTTTAACTCTATTTAAACAATACAATTCTTTAGCATACTGTAACTGTCTACTGATGTACTATCCTTTCCTCTTCTTTGACACCAAAACTCATTTTTGAATTTTATCATGTTTTTGCCTTTTTCAAATTTTCTAATGTTTTTGGATTTTCTGAAATTTTAATTTTCTACTCCCCCTAAAATGCAAACACATTAAAGGAAATTTGAAAATAAACTGTACAATAAACTTGACAACTGATATCGAATCGCTTCAAATCGCCATCCACTTGGCATAAACAATCAGAACTCCCCCTTTCACAAAACTATTTTCTCATTATGATTTCAAAACACTTAAGTTTGTTTTAACTAAAATGATTTTTCCGGAAAATAAGTTTTGTTGATTTTAAACCATTTGTAGGTTCGGGGTGTGGTTCATCACATTGTCTTCAACCACTTGTAGCAGATCAAGTACAACTTAATGTCCCTGATTTACCACTTGCATGTAAGCAACCTCTGTACCTCTTGTAAAAATATTCACAACATTCAAGCCTATGTAGGAATAAACCCTCTACACAACCATTTTACCAATCAAGATGCCGATTCCTGCTTCACACTTACCAACCTGGAAGCTCTGGCAATTCACACTTATCCTATAACAATTTAAACATTTTTAAGATTCAATCACAAAAACAATTATCATGAAAGATGCCGATTCCTGATCCGCAATTACAAACTTGGGATCTCCGGCGTAGTCCTAAGACTTCAAGGGAAACAGACTTCCATCCAAGTCTTTTCAGACTTGATGGCTTTCAACTCTTGCGCAGTGGGGTTGTATGTTGCCTTTTTAGTTGCATAAAAATCTTTAACCCCCTTTACTTTCCCATTCAACATTTTCCCAAAAATTTTCTTAACACTTCCATTGAATGTTTTCTTGAAATCAAACTTAGTATTCTCATTGTAAAACTGATTCAAGATATCAATCTTACCAACTTTCTGTTTAACTTCTTCAAATTTCAGTGATGGAAACTCATCATCATTCACTGAAATTTTCACCTCAACCTGTGGCTCTTCTGGCTTTGTGGAACCAGATTCATCGCCGACATTCACATCAACTTTCTTAACAACCCACACTTGGTTGTCATTCTCTTTCTTTTTATAAAAATTCTTTTTAGAACACTCACCAATCTCATAAGTTGAGTTTTCAAAAATTTTAAATTTTTCGATTGGTGATTCCACATCAACAACCTTTTCTTTCAATTTCTTAGAAACTCCCTGTTTTGTTTTGGCATTTTTCTGGCAGTTCCATGCAATGTGACCAGCTTCATTGCACTTGTAACAGGTTCGAGTTTCCTTTGAATGGCAAACTTCAGTTCCATTCTTCTTCTTTTCAGCAAGAAACTCTTGATTTGACTGTCTCCAGAATGGTTTCTTCTGTTCCTCTTCTGCAAGTCCACCTGATACAAATTCTGTTTTTGTTTTAGAATTTTTCAAATTTTTATGATTTTCTGGTGGAATAAATCCAAGACCTTTCTTTTTGTAGCTACGATTTTGGTTTTGTTTCTTTTGAAAACCAGAACCAGAATTGTAACCCTTTTTCTTGTTTAACCGTTGTTGAACTCTTGAAGTGTATTTTTTAGGTTTTTCAGTAAGATTTAAATCTTTTATTTCAGAAATATTAATTTCTGTCATTTTGAAAACCTTTTTGATCATGTCAAAACGAACACTTCTTATTGGAAACTCTTTGTCAGAGTATAATTTGTCCGAATCATTTAAAGTGTATGCAACTTCAAATGTTTCATCATCCAATTTTGCTTTCGATAACAAAAATTCTTTACTATAAGACCGTTTAACCGACGACTTTGAACTGTTGACTGACGAATTTGACCCTCCAGACTCAGACTTTGACTCTGACTCCTCCTCAGTATCCAACACCTGATCGACCACCTTTTTTATTAACTCAGACTCATGATCAGTATCGGACGAGGTAAACGTGACATCAATGTTATCTGGTAAAACGTCAGTTGTGTCGGTTTTTAGCTTTATATTGACTACTTTTTCAAGTTGCTCCTCGTTTGGTTTTCTAGGAGAATACCCTTCCCAAATTGGAGGCGGACACTTGTTATATCTAACAGTCGGTTTCTTACCACTATCTTTCTTTTCCTTCTTTGGCTTCTCGTCTTGAAAAGCTTCCATACCTGCAACAGTTGGGTAAATACGATCAATGAGATAATCAGAACTAGAATAACTTTGTAATAAACGTCTAATTCTCTCATTTTCAATCTTCTCTGTTTCCAACTCTTGCTTCCATTTAGCACTTTCTTCGATGTAAAAGTTGATAGCTTTTTGCTTTGTCATCATAACAGCATTCATCATTGTTAGTGCTTGTTCTCTTTCTGAATTCGTCTTTTGAAGACCAGTCACTGTTTTGTTCAAGACATCATAAGATTCTTTCACATAGTTGAGGTTGAACAGTAACTGCTCTTTCTTCTTTTCATACTCAGCAATTATCTCGTCTTTTGCTATACATTCCTTCCATGCTTCCAAACACTTCGTGCAAGGCTTGACAACTTCAACAATCTTTTCAACTTCTATGATCTTTTCAACTTCGATCACTTTTTCTTCTTCAATCACCTTCTCTTCTACCTTCACTTGCTCAGTTTCAACCATTTCCTCAGCAACACTTTCAACATTCTCTTTCTGAACAACATCTTCAGATTTCTTTTGTTGTTGTTCTTTAGCAGCTCGTTTCTCCTTTAGTTTCTCCATGCGATCTGCAAAATAGAAATGAAAACTTTCAGGAGAAAGATGAGATTTTGCAACATTTATATGTTTTTCTTCTTCATCATCACTGCTACTATCAACTGGTGTTTGATCAAACTCTACAGATTTTTCAGAATCAGCATCTGATACACCAGAATCAGACGGTGTTTGATCAAATACAACTTCTTTTTCTGAAGTAACATCATTTTGCACACTCTCATCTGCACTTAGTGAATCTTCATCAGCACTTTCTGAGCTTTCTTCAGATGTAACAGACTGTTCCTTCACACTTTTTACTGTCTCACCAATAGATTTCATCCATGTGGTGAACATGTCTGGTTCTCTAACAATCTTAGCGATGAAAGCTTGGAAATCACCCTTTTCATCAACAAACATATCCCAGCTGAAACCTTCAGGTAGCCTCTCATCATCTTGATCGACTATGCATGCTTTGCTATCAGGAGATATATAGTTGCTCCAGTTGAAATCTACCAAACATCCTCTCTTTGAATCCTCAATCTTTTTACCATGAGCCGTTTGTGAGTCTTGTGACTGACCAACTTGCTGATAAATGGCTTTCCGGTAGTAATCGTCTTTTCCGAACGGATTCTGAGCTCCACTAGCTTCTCTGTTCTTGCACTCCCGCTTGAAATGACCTTTCTCCCTGCAACGAAAACAAGTAACTTTAGATTTATCAAAACCTAAAGTAGATACATGAGCATCAAGAAAGTCATTTCTCCCGGTAATCGTTTTGAACTTTTCAGCACGTCTAAGAACACTCGCAAGACACCATTTGATATCCATTAATTCCATCTCTTCGGCATCTATCTGATCGTAATCCTCTTTGGTGAGCATAGGATTTCCGATCCGACCAGCCACTAGACCCTCATAAGATAACAACACAGAACCACGTAGAGCCATGTGGTCTTTAGCAGTGTCTTCTGAAAAACTTTGACCTTCTGGAAGATTTAGAGCGATGTTGCACTGAATCACATAACCATTTCCTGTTTTAGTGCTTTGAGACTGAAAGCTTTCTGATGAACTCTTTGGATTGACACTTGGATATAATGAGAAACCACTGCTGCTTTTGTTTGAACTTTGATCAATCTTTTCTGCAGAATCCCCAGCACTATACGCAGTCTGGATTTTCGGACTTCTCTCAGCTTCTGGAACCGGAATACTACCTTTGTAATACATTTTTACGTCCTGTTGACCACTTGGACTGTTCATCCTCGCGATCTTCTGCTATTCCAAATCTTGACCCTCAATCTTTTCGATAAACTCACCAATTGATAACCCATCATAAACCCCTATGTTTTTCAGAATCATCAAATAAGTTCCCCACTCTTTTTGCGGTAACGCATCAGCTAATTTGTCTACCCACTCTTCAGACTCCTTTTTTATACTAAGCATTGACATAGATCGCACAAGGTGACAGTATCTTTCAATCAGCTTCTTTGTGTCTTCACCCGGTAGACTGCTGAACAGATCAAACTCTTTCTTTAACAGTGCCTTCTTGCTTTTAATCATTTTTTCGCTACCCTCAAATTTGACTTTAAGTGCATCCCAGATTGACTTTGCAGTTTTGTCATGCTGTAGCAGAATGAAAATGTCTTCTTTGATAGCTTGTTGAAGCAGACTGATCATCATCTTTTCAGATCTATACATATCCCGTTCTTCATTAGTAAATTCAGATATTTTTTTATCAACTTTCATATCAGTCTGTGGCAAAACATATTTCTTCAAAATACACTCCCATGATCTAAGATGGTTTGCCTGAACCCAGTTTTCGAATCTGTCTTTCCACCCGTAGTATTCTTCAATACTCATCAATTTCGGGGGCTTTTGGGTGGTTCCCGTCTCGTTTTCCAAATTCATGTTCTGAGCAATGGTAGATGGACCAGACGGTGTTGCAAACGCGTTGTAGAACTCGGTATCCATGACTTTTCAACAAGTTTTCACACGAACTAATTATCCTCGTAAAAATAATACCTGACAACAAAGAAAACAAAAACACAATCAGTTTAAAGATTTATCAATTAACAGAATAAGACTGGTACTCGAACTGGTGAATATTCTATGCAAACTGAAGGTTGACACGCTGTGCGGACTGCTATGACCCGGATCAAATTCAAACGACCTTTTCCAATGACCTGGCTAAACCACATGACCTTGAACGAGTTTGAATTCAAACTGACTGAAACACCTCTTGTGAACTGTTATGCTTTGAACTTGGGTCGAAAAAATATCACATGGACTGAATGGTGGCAGTTTCAAACTTTCAGGTGGCAGTTTCAAACGGTCATGTCAATTTCAAACTTTCAGGTGGCAGTTTCAAACAAGTGACACCTTCAAACTGGAGGTGTATCCTTCAAACTAGAGGACCACTTCAAACTGGAGGACCACTTCCAAATGGTCAGTGTCACTTTCAAACTTGAACTCTCAAACGGTCACACCCTCAAACTGTTATACCCTCAAACTTTCAGTCATTTTCAAACGGGAAGGTGTCAGTTTCAAACGGGAAGGTGTCATTTTCAAACGGGAAGTGTCATTTTCAAACGGGAAGGTGTCAGTTTCAAACAGGAAGGTGTCATTTTCAAACGGGAAGTGTCATTTTCAAACGGGAAGGGTCAATTTCAAACTATAGGGTCAGTCCTCAAACGGTCTTCGTTCAAACGGGCACCGGTTTTCAAGTCATTTTTACCACTTTTACTTCGAGTTTAGGTCCGATATTCTCAAGGGTTTGTTAAAACACCATTACGCACACATTGTGAAAGTTTTAGCCGATTTTATCCGTGAAAACTTGTTCAGTTTTGAAAAGAAGGTGTAGAAGATAGAAAAAACAACTGAATTGGTATGAACTCTTCCTCCTGAGCTCTGATACCACTTGTAGGATCGTTTTCAGACCCGAACGAGTTGATCAGAAGAGTTTATCTCTAAACGAAAGGCAGAAACAGGCGTATAGAGTTCAATTCAGCTAGATTCACGCTTAAAACTGTTGTAATATTGATTCTATAACGTTTTACAACCTGACAACACTTCGGCAGCATTTCGTTGCTCTGGCCGGAAAGTTTCTGAAAGTTACAAATGATGAAAGTTTGAAGGGTATATATAGGACAAGACCCTCCCGTTTGAAGGTGACATGCCACTCTTCAAACGGTCACCCCTTCAAACAGTAACCTCTTCAAACGGTAACCCTCTCAAACTAGCAGGACACTTTCAAACTTGACCTCTTCAAACTTTCAGTCCGAGACTCGATATACGACGAAGACGACAGATGTATGCACCAACAATCTTTGACGGATCTACCAATATTCCATCGACACTTATGATGTGAATGAGGAATTGTACCTCTCGTAACCAAAAGGCACACTTCGAAAATTTCGCATACAATCTTTCCCGTCTGAGTGTCTCTAACACCTCTAGTAAATGATGCGCACGATCCGCCTCATTTTTCAAATACACTAGAATGTCGTCGATAAACACGATTACTGATTTGTCCAACATAGGCTTGCAAACCCAGTTCATGAGGTCCATAAAAGCTGCGGGTGCATTCGTCAATCCAAATGACATCACGAGAAACTCGTAATGTCCGTACCGCGTACGAAAGGCTCTCTTCGGTACATCCTCTTCCTTGACCTTTAACTGATGATACCCCGATCTAAGGTCAATTTTCGAAAACCAATTCGCACCTTGTAGTTGGTCAAATAAATCATCTATTCTCGGGAGCGGGTATCGATTCTTCACCGTGAGTTTGTTTAACTCCTGGTAATCGATACACATTCGCATGCTCCCGTCTTTCTTTTTCACGAACAGTACCGGTGCGCCCCAATGAGACACACTCGTCCTTATAAATCCTTTATGAGCAAGTCTTGAATTTGCGACATTAATTCTTGTAACTCCGATGGCGCGAGTTGGTACGGCGCCTTGGCTACGGGTTTCGCCCCTGGAATCAATTCGATTTTGAACTCTACCTCCCGTTCGAGCGGTATTCCGGGCAAGTCTTCCGGGAACACGTCTTCGCAATCATGTACCACCGGTACGTATCCAATCTTCGGTAATTCTTTCCCTGGTTCATTCGCATATATCATAAATGCTCTACATCCGTGCCTCATAAGCTTGTGAGCTTTTAACATTGAGCATATCACAAGATTTCCTCCTTTCTCGCCATAGATAGTAACGTGTTTTCCGCTCGGAGATGTTAACTTTATCTCTTTACGGAAACACACAGCCTTTGCGTGGTGTCGGGATAACCAATCCATCCAGACAACCACTTGGAACTCTCCCATCGACATCGGGATTAGATCTATTGAGTATTCTTCGTCATCGATACTCAATTTGCAGTTTTGACAAACATCACACACTATAAAGCTCTTGTTGTTCCCTATTTCAACTTCTAAGGGCATAGATATTTTCGTCAATACAAATGAAGGATGTCAAATAAATCCATGTGAAATAAAGGACTTATTCGTACCCGTATCGAATAATACACGTGCAGGAATCGAGTTTATTGCGAATATACCTGAGACCACATCGGGTTCTGTCTTTGCTTCAGCCGCAGTTAGTTAGAAGGATCTGGGCCTTCGCCTTTTGGGTCTCCACTTGTACATCTTTCTCGTTCTTTTTCCCGACCAACTCATGGCATTCAGACTTTTTGTGACCCGGCTGATAGCACTTGTAACACACCGAAACTTTCCCTGGACATAGCGAGGCCATATGCCTTGTCTTTCTGCATATGGGGCATGGTTTATCTTTAAAGCAGCATTCGCCTTTGTGCCCCTTTCCACATACTTTGCAATTCGGTGATCCGGTTTTCACATCAGCCTTTCGAGTCGACTCCGATGTTCTTGCCTTCTTTGTAGGACTTGGATTCACATCCTGCGCCTTTTGTTCGCCCCTCTCTATCTATTTCTTCAATTCAATCTCCTGCTCCTGGGGCGGTGTTAATGATTTCTGTGAGGGTCTCGTACTTTGAGGGAGTCATGAACTCCCGATATTCAGCGCTCAGCATATTATAATAGTAGTATATCTTCTGCTCTTCGGTAGTCACTAACTTATCACAGAATCTCAGCTTATCCATGAAAATACCCGTGATCTTATCAAATGATTCACCCTTTTTCCTTAATTGGATGAATTCCTCCTTGATTCTGTTGATGACTGTTAAGATCGGAGGCTCTCATGATTGTGTTTGTTTGTATGTTTGGAATGATTTGTAAATATGAAAACATGTAAAGTGCAGCGGAAATGAAAACAAACTTTGTAAACACAATCAAATGGAGAAAATAGTTTGATAAACAATTGCTTCTCATAGAGTCAAAAGATTTACAAATCAAAGCAAAAGAATACAGATATGCTTACAAACTAAACTCCCCCTCAGCCTGATGCCGCAAGGTTGGTTGCACACAAGATGAAAGGATTAGACATGAGGAGAAGAACTCGCTCAGTCAATCGAATGTAACAGTACAGGGCACTGTTACATTTATAGGCAATCCAAACCACTGAGGTATCTCAGCTGACGTCACCATGAAAGCGATGTCTAACAGCCTAACAACCTGTATCTACTGTCCTTACACAAACACTGCTAACCTAACCACTGACTATACATAAAACAGATAATTCACTAAACAGCTGCTTTCTCTTTATGTCAGTGCTTTCCTCAAGGTTGATCAGTCCTTGACTGGGCAGTGCTTTAGCATCAGTAGATAGGACCAGCAGTGTTGGATACTTCAGGATTTTCATCAGCAGTTGAAAGGACAGCAGCAGTTGAATATGAACAGCAGATAGAGACCATCAGTTGTTATAAATCACTTTCAAGGGGAGAGCAAAGTGTAAACTGCTGCTTATTGTGAATCCACTGCCCTGATCCGGTTTTGGCTTTACATCATCTGTTCCTCTGGTAGGGTTTAATCCCAACAATCTCCCCCTGGAACAGATGATGCCAAAACCCTTCATTATTCTGGATCTTTATTACCTCATCGGAAGTTCCTTAGCTTGTCTTTTAAATTCTGCTTCAAAGTCTTTGGAACTTGAGTCTTCCTCATCCCTGCAAAGTGTAAGCTCAAGGAGATCTTGCAGATCTTCAACACCCAGGCCCAGTGCTTGTTCCCTTGATATGTGCTTCACTACCCCATTAGATCTGAGCAGAGTCAATACATGGGTCTTTTGATCAGACTTCCACTTTAGTATTTTTGAACCTAATGGGTTTCTTGGGAGAGGTTTATTAGCAGATGAGTTTGGAGATGAAGGCCTGGTAAAAACTGCTTGGACAGGGTTTGCAGCCTTTGATAATTCAGGATTTTCAGCCAGCATTTGTTGAAGAACCATTTTTATAATGTAATCCCCTGCTGCTTTATCCTGAGCTGTCTCTTCATTCATTTGCTTTTGTTTCCTTATTTGATAAAGGATCGCATCAAGTGGTGTTTGTGGTGTTTGTGATGTTTTAGATGTGGCAGTGGTTGATTTAGTAGGAATGGCAGTGGTTGTGGTGTGTGTTGATGTGGTATTGGTGGCAGTTGTTTGACTGACAGATGTTGTTAATGGTGGAGGTGGTGTAAGTGATTTTGTGGAAACAGAAGTTGTGGTTGACTCATAAGTGTTTTTCAAAGCAGCACAACCACTGCTTTGAAACCCACACCTGACATCACCAAAAAGACCAAAAGAAAAACATCCAGAAAACCCACCAAACCTAAAAACAAAGAACAATATATCCTGTTTTATTTGAAAGACCTTAACCAAAAAACAAATAAAGGTTTGCTGAAAATAAATCAAACTGGGTCAGGTGAATTTCCAAAATCAAAATAATTTTGAAAAGGGTCAGAGTCAATTCACTTCTCAAGCTTAGGATAATGGTCAGTGGTCTGAACCAAAATTTTGTAACCACTGTTTTGACATCATTTCCTTGTTAAATGATTGTAACTATGAGGTTGTCTGTTCACAAAGATTTTGAAGGTTCTTTGTAAACCTTACTACCCTGTGAAGAATTTCTGAAAATTTGGGCCAAATCCTCATTATTAATAATCAAACTGGTGATACCTTTGTTACCTGAACTCCCTGATATAGTGATTGTACATGGTTGATGGATGACAAATGTTTGACCAAGTATGTAGATCTCCTGTGGACTCTTAAGTGCTTTGGATTTATAGTCTTTTCTTTTGATTTCAAAAGTTTTGAGATAAACACACTTTTTAGTTTTTGTAATTTTTCTTCTTTCCCTTTTTACCCTTTCCATAGAAAAAGTATTGAAACTTTTACTGGAAGGTTTTCAAGGAAAGAATACTCAATCCAAAATCATTTTCAGCAATATTTTGAGAGATTTGGTCATTTTTGCACATGCTTATGCCAAATTTCACATTACTCATGATGTGGATATTTTGACTGCTGATTCTCTTAATGTATTTTTAACACAATTGATTTTGGTCCTTTTAGAGGACACTCAACCTGTTTTTAACACATAAGATCTGAATGACTAAAGTTTTAATTCCCTCTTTTTGAGTTAACAAGACATCAATGTCTTATGAATCATAGGTTTTGTTAATCTGAGGTTCATACTTTAGTATTTAATGAAAACATCACAAATATCAAAACAACAGTTGAAATCAATATTGAAAAATATGAAACAATCCCCTAATTTAACAGATATGTTTACAGATCTGAAAACTATGGGTGACTTTTGCATGATATCACTTGTTGTGTGAAATTTGTGTGTCATATGACATCTTGGTTGATTTTCAGAGTTTTTGAAAAACCATTTTGAACATGATTTACACAGTACTCTGTTTTTCAACTAAATACAACCAACCTTAGTATCAATGAATTTTGAGCCGAACTGTTATGTCAAATTGATTGTTAGATCGAATTTTGACTGTCCAGGCTCTGATACCAATTGTTAGGATCGGAGGCTCTCATGATTGTGTTTGTTTGTATGGTATTTCGATGGGTTCTTCGGCCATTTGAGCGACCTCTTTTGAAGATGGTGGTGATTTTGGTTTTGATTTTGATTTTGACTTTGATTTTGTCATTTTTGCGGAGAAGAACGAAGGAGGATTTTGGAGATTTTGAGAAGAAGGGTTGGAAACTGCTATGAGAAGAGAATTTTGGAATTCAATTCGACAGTGTAAAACCCTGTTTGGGGTTTAGGGCAGGGTTTTATTTAAAAATGATCGCTGATGTGGCAGCGGTTATTAAGATCTGAGGGCTAAAAATTGACCACGTGTCAAACACTGATGAAGTGGATGAAGTATGGAGAACAGTTGTTTTAAGGGCCACTGACGTATCAAGCATCAGTGGTTACAACGGTAAAAATTATGGGCAGTGGATGATTTTTACTATCAGTGGATAGCATATCAGTGGATAAGACACTGATTTTGAGCATCAGTGCTTTTCAAGAAAATGAGGGATCAGTGGTTAACTTTCAGCAGTGGACAGTGTTTAGAGATCAGACGTTGGAACAAAACAGTGGTTAGGGTAAATGGTACAATTCTGAAAGACAGATGTTTCAGCAACAGTTTTGAAGATTTTCATTCAAGGTTTTGCCACATGTCAATTTTGAAAGACAGTGGTTTAGTACCCCAGATGATGAAAACTTTTTGCTAAGGCAACTCATTTTCGTTTAATATTTAATTAACACATGAGTACCCTAGTAATTTAAGCACAGTTTACAATCAACCTTTGATAAAAATTTAGGAGCAAACCTGAGTATGACATGATCATGACATATGTACCATTTCCTTTTGACCCATTTATGAGGACACTAATACCATCAAAAGAATAAGGTATTACATCCTGACAGGAGCTGAAACTATTGCCAACAAAAACAAGCATAAGTTCCAAATATATTATTCCAAAAAAATGAATAATATATCCTGGTTATTTGAGAAAATCCTTTGAACAACAAAAAATAGTTAAAGGATTTTCTGAGAATAGTATCAAAAAGGATCTGGTATAATTTCAATAGAGTATATAATCATATTATTCACAAGTTTTTTGAAAATGGTCAGTGGTTTGACAACAGTGGTAGGAAACTTTTGGATACATTTTGACCACTGTTTGGAACCATTTTCTTTGTCATTTGATTGCAAACCTGAGGACACATGGAGAATTTTTTTTTTTTTTTTTTTTTTTGAACATTTGTCTAGTCTTCTTTGGAGTTCATTTACTGGAATCAAAACCTTTTTCTGAACAGATAAATGCACATAGTTGCTTAATGACCATTATTACCCTAAACTTTGAAGTAGTAACTGGCTTAGTTTAGAAGTTGTGGTGGTTGATTGCCTCGTTTTTCTAACAGGACTCTTCTTTAATGAAGTACCAACTTCTTCCTATTCTTTTTGCAGAACTATCTTTATCTCAACCAAAGCTCTGCTCTCATCCCTTACCCTTTTAATATCAGCAGTGTTTTTGAGACTGGCTGAATTAACTTGACTTTGAACGATCCTCATTTGTGTATCTTCATCATTTGCTTGAATTTTCAGGGTTTCATCACCTCCCTTTTCCTTTTCTTTGACAGATGTTTCAGCAGAAGTTACTGAAAGATTTTCCTCAGAGTCATTTTTCTCCCCCTTTTTGGCGTCATCAACTCTTTCGAAGATAGTGCAGGGGTTGAAATAACTTCCACAGCTCATCTGGAGTAGGAGCAGATGATGGAGTAGCTGTTGGAGGTGGTGCAACAGTGGATGGTACCGTTTGTGCTTTCAACAACTGTTGCAGTATGTCTTTGATTTCTGCAACAGATGTATCCAGTTTATCAATTCTAGTCGTCAATTCTTGGTACATTAAACCATCACCCAACTTAATGGGATCATCTGATTTCCCACTACCGGTGGTTGTAACAGTGGTTGATTGAGGAAGTGTATCCCAAAAATCATCCACTGTTGCCCCTTTGTCTTGGTACTGGGGACTTCTTTCTTCATAAGGAGAAACACTTTTTAGTGAACCAGTGAAGACTGGATACACAAGAGTTCCTAGTGAAGAAATTGCCTTCAAGGAAGTCTTATTGATGAAACTACTGTCCAAGTGCAAACCAGTGGGTTCAGCACTTGTAGTAGCTGCTTCACTTGAACTACCACCAAGAGTTACTTGTAACTCAAGGGGTGTAACCTCCTCAATTGTTGCTGGGATAGCAGAGGTATAAGCATCAGACTCAGTCACTTGTTGGAGTGTACTCTCAGTGATAGGTGGTTGAGAGGAACTGATTTATGTCTGAGTTATATCCAAAGCATGCAACAAGGTCTTTATTGATGGTGGTATTTGTCAAGTGATGATGGGAGTTGAAAGAGAATTTGCCCCGGGCAGTGGGCTGTGGATGATGGAATCAAGTGATTCCAAAGCATCATAATTTGGTGTCCCTGTTCTTACAACCTGTTCTTTTTTAGAAGAAGCAGGAGGAGTTTGAGGCATGGGTTGAGACCTTTCTACCATCTGCTGTGAGGAAGTAGCAGCAGTGGTTTCTAGTGACTTTTGTGTTGTCACTGGCAGTTGCTCTGGGATCTCATCTTCCAGAGTTGCCTTTATTGTAGGTTTGGGGGGCTTTTGAATTTTCTTTTGTTTTGGTCTTTTGGTGGATTTAGGTGTGGGTTTCACAGCAGTTGTGTTACTGCTGTGATCACCTTGAGCAGTGGGCTCAGCAGCAGATATCTGAGGAGCAGTGGTAGCTGCTAAAATCTGCTCAGGTACCTCTGCTTTTGTTTTGGAAATTTTTGATAGCCTTGTCAATGTTTTCAGGTGTAAGGCCATTTATTTGAAAAAGTGATAATGGCATCTGATGCACACAACTGTTGAATAACATCTGTCCACGTGTAACCTCTGTTGTAAATCAGTGTTTTGCACTAACAGATGATACACTTTGGCAGTGGATAGATTTTACTATTTAACAGAGTTTTAGTGCCATCAGTGCTTTGAACAGACTTTGAGGATTTATTGAAAAATTCAATTTTAAACTATTTTTTAAGGTGAATTTTATTTTTCTAAAAACATTTTTATGCTATTTACACATGGAACACAAGAAAGCTTCCTTTAATCCATGTTTAGCACTCCAAACCTTTTATAGCAATCCCTCACAAAGTGATGTCTGATGATGAGTGATGATGGATGAATGGGATATAAGATCTTTGATGATATATTTCAGCTGTTTGACAATCCTGCATAAAAGAAGTCTTTCGAGCAATTATATCAAAATCAAATATCATATTTTGAAGCGACAAACAGTTAGTTTCTCATTATGCAGCAGCAGCATAGTCTTCTTCAAAACTGTGATTGTGGAAACATCTGCTGTTTGTGCTTAGTTTGAACAACATGAATCTTGACAACTATGCTCCAACATATGCAATGTTTTTGAGGGTCCATTTTTTTTACCAAAAAGATTCTCATCCTTTGGTAATGGAACAAGTTCTCAAACTTGTTTTTCCCTGAACTGTTGAAGCTCCTCTTCCTTGTCAATTACCCAACTTTCTGTCTTTAAGTGCCCCAAAGGTACATGACATGTTGATGGAATGGTAGATAGTCAAGAAGAAGACAATGGTTTTGGAATAAACTTTTTATAAGAATCCCTTCAATTGATGTTGTCAAGAGAATGGAAACATGAATGAATTTTAAAATGGCATTGGTGTTCAAAAGGTGAGGCTGCAGATGTGATTCATCTGAGCTAACAACAGTTGGTGACTTTTGATGATCCAACAGCTGTTTGAAATGAGGATGGAATATTTTGAAGAGTAGGTATGGCATACTGATGATTTTTATCCATTTTAATGGATTTTTATCAACAGTGGTCAGGGGTATGGTAGTGGCAAGGTTTAGAAGGCTACATTGGTCAACAACTGTTGGTGCAACAGTGGACAAGCTTTGACAGAAGTTTTGAACATCTGCTGCTCTGATGAAGGAAATGATTTTGTCCTGTGATAACACAATATCATGTCCAACATCTTTTGATGGTGATAATGAGATATCTGCAAAGTAACATCCTTGACAAAACACATTTTAGATGCATATTATCAAGATTAACACATTAGCAGATTTTTACAGGGATTTGTATTCAAGGTTTTACTACTTATCTATTTCATGTTTTAAACATTTGATAAATCTTGACAGTAGTTGAGTATCCCAGATGATGGCAACCTTTTACTAAAAAAAAACAAGTAGAAGTTCAAAATATGTCATTCTCATAAAAACAAAGAACAATATATCCTGTTTTATTTGAAAGACCTTAACCAAAAAACAAATAAAGGTTTGCTGAAAATAAATCAAACTGGGTCAGGTGAATTTCCAAAATCAAAATAATTTTGAAAAGGGTCAGAGTCAATTCACTTCTCAAGCTTAGGATAATGGTCATTGGTCTGAACCAAAATTTTGTAACCACTGTTTTGACATCATTTCCTTGTTAAATGATTGTAACTATGAGGTTGTCTGTTCACAAAGATTTTGAAGGTTCTTTGTAAACCTTATTACCCTGTGAAGAATTTCTGAAAATTTGGGCCAAATCCTCATTATTAATAATCAAACTGGTGATACCTTTGTTACCTGAACTCCCTGATATAGTGATTGTACATGGTTGATGGATGACAAATGTTTGACTAAGTATGTAGATCTCCTGTGGACTCTTAAGTGCTTTGGATTTATACTCTTTTCTTTTGATTTCAAAAGTTTTGAGATAAACACACTTTTGAGTTTTTGTAATTTTTCTTCTTTCCCTTTTTACCCTTTCCATAGAAAAAGTATTGAAACTTTTACTGGAAGGTTTTCAAGGAAAGAATACTCAATCCAAAATCATTTTCAGCAATATTTTGAGAGATTTGGTCATTTTTGCACATGCTTATGCCAAATTTCACATTACTCATGATGTGGATATTTTGACTGCTGATTCTCTTAATGTATTTTTAACACAATTGATTTTGGTCCTTTTAGAGGACACTCAACCTGTTTTTAACACATAACATCTGAATGACTAAAGTTTTAATTCCCTCTTTTTGAGTTAACAAGACATCAATGTCTTATGAATCATAGGTTTTGTTAATCTGAGGTTCATACTTTAGTATTTAATGAAAACATCACAAATATCAAAACAACAGTTGAAATCAATATTGAAAAATATGAAACAATCCCCTAATTTAACAGATATGTTTACAGATCTGAAAACTATGGGTGACTTTTGCATGATATCACTTGTTGTGTGAAATTTGTGTGTCATATGACATCTTGTAAAACAGATATATACATAAAACAGATAATTCACTAAACAGCTGATTTCTCTTTATGTCAGTGCTTTCCTCAAGGTTGATCAGTCCTTGACTGGGCAGTGCTTTAGCATCAGTAGATAGGACCAGCAGTGTTGGATACTTCAGGATTTTCATCAGCAGTTGAAAGGACAGCAGCAGTTGAATATGAACAGCAGATAGAGACCATCAGTTGTTATAAATCACTTTCAAGGGGAGAGCAAAGTGTAAACTGCTGCTTATTGTGAATCCACTGCCCTGATCCGGTTTTGGCTTTACATCATCTGTTCCTCTGGTAGGGTTTAATCCCAACAATGACCGCCTTGGGACTGTGGTGTTTAAGGAATGGTGCCTTAAACTCGTCCCATGTCATAGCCCTTGCCGCTTCGGCTCTAATCTCCTTCTTCTTATTATCCCACCAATCCTTGGCTTGACCCCTTAACTGACCCGTTCCGTAAGCCACAAAATCGCTTACGTCATAGTGGGTCCTTTCAAACACCCCTTCGACATCACTCAGCCATCTTTGGCATATTATCGGGTCAACCTCCCAGTTGTAAATTGGCAGTTTACACGCCATGAACTCTTTGTATGAGCAACTCTTCTGTTCTCCGGATTTTTCCTTCATATGGTTGACATTGTCTTCCAACCCTTTTAGCCCACTCTTCAACTAACGAAAGCACCGTACTTTGGATTTTGTCTATAAAACCGGATAGACTATTCTCGATTGCCTTTCCTACCTCTTCGGCAATCACTTCTTTCATTTGTTCTGTGACTGTCGGCACCGCATCGTTGTTACCCTTTTCCGTCATCTTGAAACTGAAATGTTTATACCAATTGTTAAACATTTCATTTATAACATATACTTTATTCACTTCGGTTTAGCCAAGTTCATAACTTGCTTTAACCGTTCTCATTTAGTGCACTTTTCGGGTTTGAGTGTGTTAACACGCTCTTCCCATGCACGTCCATTCACATCTCTTTTTCTTATGTTTAATAAAATTTACTAAAGTAACTAATTCTTACCGGATGTTTGATCAAGCTTGAACCGAACACACTTTGTTAATCATTCAGAATTTTAGATGGAATCATTCAATGAAATTTCACATACCTTATGATCTCTTCACTGAGGAGATCACTATTCTATGATTGGATTTCGATTTGGAACGAGATTTGGCCTTCAATTTTGATCAAGTAACAAGAACTAGGGTTTGGAGGAGTCTTGGTCGCCCCTTTGTGTTTGATCGAACCCAACACACACACAAGTGTGTGTTTGGTGTTTAAAATTTGTTTTTAATATAATTAGTTTCAATTTTAACACCTTTGGTCCCCCAACTATTATCAAGTTTTTATTTTAGGTTTTTAACCACTAGCGTGTTACTACAAGACTTTCCTCTAACTAGGTTATTTTTATTCCTAGTTAGTTCATTTTGTTTATTTACCGACATTGTATTTATAATAAAAGATTTGTATTTTCGGGGGGTTACATTTTTCATATAAAAATTGCAAGTATATTTATTATATATGTAACAAAGTTAATTAAATAAAAGAAATTTAAAAGAGTTTGAGTAAATTACCAAAATCGTCCATGTGGTTTTATATTTGCCAGTTTCATCCAAATATCCTCAACTTAACACAAAAAAATAAACTAAGTTAGTGGTTTGGATGAAAATGGCAAAAAGTTACAAACGTTGGGGGCAATTTGGTACAAAAGTGTTATTTTGGACGAAAATGACAAACCTGCCCAAACCTCAGGGACGATTTTGGAAATTAACTCTTTATTTTAAAACATTTATATATTTAAAAACAACATAGATTTAACTATAAATAGCACTCTGTCACACTTTTAAACATTAGAGAAATATGGCGTTTTACATGTACACACTCTCATTAACCCTTCATGAATGTTATATTTTTCAAGTATATGTTCTTCACGAAAATAATCTTTCCAAATGTTGGTACTATTACAACATGACGTTTTTCTTAGCTTTAAATTCCGATATTCCTTTTCTTTCTAGAAGGTTCGGATTAAAGAAAAACTGTTACATTTGACAACATTTCTTAAATATGAGGATCAGATTCAACTTTTCCTCCGGGTTGTTACCTCTCGGTCCTGTTTGACAAATATGTAATACTAATCTTTAAGTTTATATATTTTATTACATTTATATTAGTTTTGCATAAAAATTCTTTGTAATTGACGTTTTTCTAAACTTCAAAATTGAGGGTATTATTAGACGAGGCTACATAGGAAGGGAGATGGAAAATATATTATATGAGGGAGATGGAAAATATATTATATTACATATAATATATTTTCCATCTCCCTTCCAATGTAGCCTCGTCTAATGGTACCTACAATTTTGAAGTTTAGAAAAACATCAATTACAGAGAATTTTTTGATGTTAAACTGATATAAACTTAATAAAAAATATAAACTAAAAGATTAGTATTACATATTTGTCAAACAGGACCCAGAGGTAACAACCTTGAGGAAAACTTGAATCCGAACCTCAGATTAAAAAAATATTGCTAAATACAACAGTTTTTTCTATATTTCGAACCCTCTAGAAAGAAAGGGAGTATCGGAATTTAAAGATAAAAAAACGTCATGCTGTAACAATACGGGCATGTGGAGAGATTATTTTCTTATAGAACAAATTTATGTTTTAAGTGTGACAGAATGCTATTTGTAGCTAAATTTATGTTGTTTTTAAATATACAAATGTTTTAAAAATAAAATATACAAAAACTCGACTGATGGCACTCACAGAGCCGCTACAAGGGTTTGAGCCATTTAAGCCAGCTCTGTAAGCCGTTAAAAACAAAGCCATTCAGGAGCTGGATGAAGCGTGTTAGCCGAGCCGCTATAGCTGAAAGGCTAAACAACTCAGAGCCGCTACATCCAATTTATACACATGATGAGATATGGTTGGTTAATGTTGAAAAGATTTTTAAAGATGTTTCAGCGGTATTGTTTTCTGTAAGACGGCTCAGGGTGAGACTTCAACCGGCTATTTTAAAATTTTTTAACCTTTCAATGGCTATTTTAATTATTTTCCCTTTTAGATAAAGCCTCAATAATACCTCACAACACTCTTTAAGAGCCTGTTTTACCAAGCATGGCATGAGTTGCCACATGACACCACCTAACAACACTTTTTTGCATCATGAAACCGTTTTATAGCCGATTCTTCCAAACCCACGATATATATCTATATCTATCTATCTATATACTATATATAAGCATTTCCTATGTACAAGATTGTAATTTTACTACAAATACAAGTTTTGAAGCATGATATACAAGAGTGTGCAAGCCAGCACAATAGAGATCTGGATTTATTTTTAAGACGCCTTAGGGCTAAAACTGAGATTTTGCAACAGGATTGAATGCCGCATTCATTGTCTGTTATACCACCTCTTCAGTTTCTTTGTTTATGGCTATAACTGCCATAGTGTTGATTATAATGGATGGTACAATTCGCATTTTACGCATTTCATTCCTTTGCAGCCCACCACACAAATTCACTATTTTTTTACACACTAAGGATTTGAAGGTCGTAACGATAATATCAAGTACCCTATAAACAGAAATTACAAACTAATGGCAGGTAGACGAGCAACAAGCTGCGCCGCTACCCCCTTTTGAATGGCAAACCCTACCCTGCTAAGGCCGATTCACTATTGTTCCACACAAATTCAAAGATTCGAAGGCCGATTCAAGGTCCGATTTGCTTACAATCGAAACCGATTGTTCTGTTTGTTTGAAGGTAAGTCCGATTTGTTTCCATTCGATTGTCAAAGGTCGATTTAGGGTTCCCATCTAATTCTGAATCGACTTGTTGTGCTTCGATGTATGGTTCCGATCTGTTATGTTTGGTTTGGTTTTATTAGGTGTTCTTGGATGAAAAGTGGGTTCTATTGTCAATGTTCTTCACAAAACTCATTTGAAAACGTTCACTGAAACAATATAAATTGATAATAAGAGCAACATGTTTTAATAAAATAGTTGTGGTTTCTGGTGGGTTGTTGCAGATTAGGAATCAGATTGTTGATGCAGTTATTATCACGAGAATTCTGTTGGTTTTGCCAGTATTTAAGGGAGATGAGAGGTAATGGTAAATTTTCCCCAATTTGGGGGTTTGATTCTGGCCTAATTTACCTTGATTTAGGGTTCATGATTGCTGGAAATCGTTGAAAAAGCACCTCAGGTATTCATTCTATTTCGATTTTCCTGTATGAACACGGGGGGTTTTTATTTCATGGAATTTTAGTTTATCTATGTTTAGTGTTTTGCATAATGGAACCAGAAATTAGAGCAACTTTTATGGTCACAAAGTTTGAGGTCGCGAAAAGTTCGGGGGGTCGGCCGCCTCCTCCGCTCCCACTATTATTAATCTACACTTGCTTAATAGGAGCAGTGACAGTTTTCTGTGCTTTTAAATTTATGAGAATTTGTTTAGCTGTAAACAAATTCGTATGTAAGATTAAATATATTATGTATTAATATTTAATCTAGTAGCCATATAATCATTTACATTATAGAGATCAAAATATATAATAACCTATTAAATAATTAGTTGGTAATTGTTGATGGACCATATTACCCTTATTAACTAATTAGGTTTCCTTCTGGGTGCTTATATAAGGAGAATTATGTGGAGGTTAGAGGGTTAGACAGTTACACATTAGAAACACCCCATTAGTCAATAACATCAATTTCGACCTCCATCTCCATACCGATTCCCTTATCGGTTTTTCTAAGCCACCATCATCAGTCAGCACCCTAAGGAGGAACCAGACCAAGATGACAATCATGTCAACCCTTAATGGATTCTCTGCTAACCTGTGCTGATGCAACCAAAGGTATGTTTTCATGTTTTCCTTTATGTTCAAACAGAACTGAACCAACATGTGGTATCAGAGCATATGTTGATTAGTCAGTTCTGTTTTCATATTCATTATTCTGGAATTGAAATCATGAAAACCGAAATTTTGTAAACTTTATAAACATAACAGAAAATTTCGAGTGATAAAGGACCACTCGAGATCACCGTTTTCGGGAAAATAATGTTTAATAAGTGGTTCGAAATTAACTGGATTATCTTATAACCGAAATCTGTTTTAGAAAAGCTTAAAAATTCGGGTTTCGGGTTCCAGAATCATGTTTTATGTTTTAGGGTTCATAATGTTCTTAGTTAAAATTCGAAATTTCCCTTATGTTTTGGAATGTGTTTTGAATTGTATAATGTTTTTCCTAATTTGATCTTATTTTATCTAATAAGTTATTTTCGAAATATGTTAATGAGATAAACAATTATGGTTTCGAAATTTACTGATAAAATTAGATCAATAATAAAATAGGAAACTATATCACAATTCTCAATTTTCGAATTTTCGGTTATGATATCACAATTAAAAGCTGTTAACGAGGTTGCTACTCGAGACCATGAGGTTGCTACTCGCAACCATGAGGTTGCTACTCGCAACCATGAGGTTACTACTCGAGAGCAAAAGGTCTACAACTCGCAACCATTACGTCATCACTCGCAACCATGAGGTTGCTACTCGCAACCATTACGTCATCACTCGCAACCATGAAGTTGCGACTCGCAACCATAACGTGATTAGTCGAGACCGTAGTTGCGACTCGCAACCATAACGTCATTAGTCGAGATCGTGGTTGCGACTCGCAATCTCATTATTTTAAGCTATTTAAATGTGAACTAAATGGTTTTGTAATTTACTTCGATCCGCGCTAACAGGTGGTTTGCTATTAAATAAATGGTTTTGTAATTTACTTAGTTAATTAATAAGGATCAAATAATGTTTTACAAAACCAAAATGGCTTTACTTGAATGAGCTTTTGATATATCATTTCTGGCCAAAGCTGACTTGATACATCTACTTATTATTCAAGTATTACGAAAGCTATGTTGTGTATGCATCATAAGCATGAATGTCTTAATTTCTGGCCAAAGCTGATTTAATTCATTCATAGATGGCATACTCAACAAGTGCATAACTAAAGTGATTGTTTCAATTTCTGGCCAAAGCTGATTTGTTACAACCATTTTGCACATATGCTTAAATGATTACACTTCTGGCCAAAGCTGTTTTGTTTTCGTTTAAGTAGAATTTTTTAGCTATAGTCTATTATTTTGATGTTAGTAATAGACATATCACAATCTCTTCACATAATGATCCTTAGCTTAATGATCCTTAATTAGTTTTTTTTATGATCATTTCATCTGCCTTATTCTTAGTGCCCATAATGTTACTCACTATAATTTTTCTTCTTTATATCAATATCTCATCCACTCTAATTTTAAACCTAAAATGTTTGCTTTATTTAAAGTATTTAAAGTTTCTATAAGAATTAGCTCTTAAATTAAATCCTTGATTATTTCCTAAGACACGATAATCCTATTGCTCTCTTCTGATAAAGATTATAAAGAAGAAAGTTAGAGCATGATGAATAGGACAAATCGAACATGATGTCTATTATGATAATCAAGAACTCTCTAACGTAAATGCTATCACTAAAGTTATTCCAGATTAAGTCTTTCCTGAGACTAATCTTCATTTATGGAATAATCACTAGAACTCCTAAGATGCATGCCTTAATTTGAAACTCTAAACTATAAAGTTAAGTGGTATATGTGAATACATTATAATGTACAAAACCATGACCCATAAAGTTAAGGGCTTACGCATGGAAATAAGTACATTTTTTCCAGTACATTACATACTAAGATTTTCACTTGTACAATCTGATGCATTATAAATCAACTACAACACTCAAGAAATACCAAAGTATAACGAGTGTGTTGATAAGCAACATATGTACGAAGAAATACATGTTTAACGCTGGAAAATAAGTTGTTATTCACCTTACAACCACTAATAGTTTAAAAGAGGATTGTTCTAAGGTCCATAGACAAATTACAAGTGCTAATTCCAACTTTAAGGTTCTTCAAGGGAAAATCTCACTGCATAATTATGTTGTTAGACTAGACATAAGCAACGAGACTATCCATTATTCTAAAGAACAGTTGGGTAAATTAATTAGATAGTCACTTACTAATGATATTTAAGTCTGGTAATTTCAATATTCCAATTAACACATGATTAGTTGACTCTAGTTCCATACGTTTCCTTACCAGAACTTGACAAATAATTAACATGAGAGTTAGTGACAAAATTAATTGTTAACGCTATAAGAACCATAATAAGCAGTCTTCTACCAAAGCTTTTCGATACATTACATATTCTGATTATTAATCAGAGTACAGTATCATTACTTAGGCTATGTCATGAAGGTTGTGAGGTTTGCATAGTCAACATAAAGTCACACTTATCTTAAACTCTCATCTTATTTGTTCTAACTATCTGGATAGAAACATTACTAAAATGAAACTAGATGATACCTTACTTTTTCACAACTTTTGTCATCATGCAAATGAGAATTTGACAAAAGGAAAATGAGACTTATAAATTTCATCCATTATAACCGAAATTCATGAGACATTATGACTTTCTTAATGAGGATGATTTTTCAACTAATCTCATTCTAAGTGATTTTAAATCATGACGTTAAAGCCCTAAATATGACTTGGCTTAAGGAATAAGTATGGGTCCATCATAAGTCATTCTTTGACATTCGTGGAACTTATTCCAAATGGAATATTCAGACATAATTCATTTATCATTTAAAAGACTATCAACTTGTATCTAAATTTTGTCGTATATGGCACACGTTCTTAGAAGAAATCTATTCATATATATATATATATACTTAATAAGATTTCTATTAGATATGTTCCTAAAGTTTCTTATGATATTTGGACATTAAAGAAATCAAATAAAGTCTAACGTATATATGATAAGTTCCCATGTCACGTGCCTCATTGAAACTTCTCTTGTAGCATTCTAGAGATATTAAAGATCAGTGGGAGCATTAAGTGTCTTATTAATAACTTGCAATAGTTGCAAGAGGTGGGGAGTGAAAATTTTACATTACCTCAGTTTGCACCTCTTGTACAAGACACCGCTCCATCACGACACTGTTCTATCAATACTTGTCTCCTTAAAATCTAATGCTACTCTTACAAAAGTTTCATTGTTGCTTAATTGTGGGCACACTTAGATTTCTTACCTAAACTAACATAATTCTCAACAAGAGAAACTACAACGACTAACGTCATTAACTTGTTTTCTCTATTAGAATTTATTGGTCGTTAAGCTTTGACCCTAAGCATGCTGAGTTCCTAGAGATTCCTAAGGTCAGTGGGAGCAGTCAAAGTCCTTATTATGATTTGCAAGGAATACAAGAGGCGGGGGGAAGAGTGTCATTAAATTTCACTCCAAATTTAACTCCGATTACACCTCTTGTACACCATACTGCACCAACTCTTACAAACTTAGAATCATGAAAATGATAGCAACCTAACCAAGAGCTAATCCATAAAACTGAAACTTCTAATGAACCCAATCTTCAACTCAGGAGGTCATCTAGGTTTAAAAACCTACTAACTTTGATGATTACATAACCTCCCTAACTGAAGTTGAAATGGATTTTGGAAATGTTTACTGATCCTATCTCTTAAAATTAAGCCATTAGTGTCAATCAATATTCTTAATGGAATAAAACAGTTTTCTAGTAAAACTGATTTTATGTGTTCGTATAACGTTTGGGATTTGATTGAATTACCTAAGAGTGTTCATAACTAAATCAAATCCTAATATAAACGTTAAGACACTAAGAAGCATGATTGATTGTCAAAGGTTATACTCAGGAAGAGAAAAATTATGAAAGAGTCTTTCTTACCTATCTTACAAAGATTTCTTTCAGGATCATCACTGTTCTAGTAGCTTATAATAATTTTGAGCTACATTAGATGAACATTATAAACAATTTTCCATAACAAATGGCTGACACATTTATATGTTCATTAGATAACAACCTAAAGTTTCAAACTGAAGGTTAAAGAACACTTTATTTGTAAGTCAATAAAATCCATGTATGGGTTAATGCAAACATCATAATGTGATGAAATCTTAACGCAATTATTTTCATCAACAACCAAGTGGAATAATGTACCTACCTCAAGATGAGTGGGAGCAACTAAGATAAACTTGTCTATATAGATGACATTCTTTTGACAAGTATATGTTACATAAGTCAAAGCATTGTTAACACAAACTTTGATATAATAAATCTCAGAGATATCTCTTACGTAATTGATATCATAACATACTGAGATAGACCCAATGGGATATTAGTTCCGTTCCATAAGTTTAACATTAAATGGGTCCTTACATATGTAACAAACAATACTGCTCTCCTTTAGAGGATAATAGGATAAGTGAGATTATTTATTTACGCTTCATTAATTGGAAGCCTTGTGTAAGTTTAAGTCTATACTCGTTTAGATATTACTCACATTGCAACACACTAGATATGTCTAGATTATTGTGAAGCATCTAATGGAGTATTACAATATCTTTAAAGAAACGAGAGGCTATTATTTGAAGAATAAGTGAGAATTAAAACCGGTTTATTACTTTAACTTTATGATGTTCAAAGATGACAAAATGTAATTTTGGGTATATCTTTATGTCAGCAGACAAAACATATCTCATGGAGGAGTCAAAATGCACTGATATTAACAATCTAAGTTATAACGACATAATATAGTCACTAAATGTTGTTGGAAATATATCAGTGGACTCATAAGTTTATTAACTCCATATAATTAATGTTTTGAAGACTTAGTGTGATAAAGTCAGCTACCATGACTCCTTGAACAGTAACAGTTCGAGAGGTGCTGCATTAAGTTTCGATACGCAATTAATTATTCGTTTATGAACGAATTGAGGAAACTAAGTTTTGTATCGAATACATTCATGATATGCTTAAGGATCCTATAACTGAAGGGCTATTACCCATAAGTCTTATTAAGAGAGCTCATAGACGGGTATTAGTTAATGGCCATGCGCAACTGCATATCGTACTATGAATGACTAAGTATTAGTTAATTTTCCTCATCAGTTTGATTTTGTACGTCTCTAAGAATATGTCAAGTCGACATAATGGCATATAAGACAAATAAAGTTACAAATCAAACAAAGGGCTTATGCGTATTTTGATCATGACGATTAGGTTTTAAATTAAGGCTATAGTATGATTAATGGGGGTCCTGAGTCGCATAATGATTCAACGGCTGTATTTTTCTGCTATAGTACTTGTTTAAGGCTAAAATGAGTGTTAACTCCTGATCAGGCTTATCTAATACTCATAGTAAATGATTACTCGGCTAAGTGGGAGAATGTAAGATTAAATATATTATGTATTAATATTTAATCTAGTAGCCATATAATCATTTACATTATAGAGATCAAAATATATAATAACCTATTAAATAATTAGTTGGTAATTGTTGATGGACCATATTACCCTTATTAACTAATTAGGTTTCCTTCTGGGTGCTTATATAAGGAGAATTATGTGGAGGTTAGAGGGTTAGACAGTTACACATTAGAAACACCCCATTAGTCAATAACATCAATTTCGACCTCCATCTCCATACCGATTCCCTTATCGGTTTTTCTAAGCCACCATCATCAGTCAGCACCCTAAGGAGGAACCAGACCAAGATGACAATCATGTCAACCCTTAATGGATTCTCTGCTAACCTGTGCTGATGCAACCAAAGGTATGTTTTCATGTTTTCCTTTATGTTCAAACAGAACTGAACCAACATCGTACTCATATTTCAGGTTGAAGTTGAAAATTTGTTTGATGTATCTTCGTATTATGATATTAATCTTTTGATTTACTGATTTATAGACCATGATTTATATTGGGAGAGAGAACGACAAAGTGAGAGACAATGGAGATGGGAGACCTGCCTCCGGCCGACCACCTTAAACCGACAATCCTCCATTCATTCATCGCTCAACATCGACAACAGGTTTTATTATAAATACTTAAAATTTAAGAAAAAAACTAGTAATCCCTATATCAATATATAATAAACACCTAAAAACGACTATTTAGGTTATTCGGTTCGGTTTTCCGGTTTTTACATAATGCAAAATCGGTTCGGTTTCTTCAGTTCGTTTTTTTTTTTTTCAGATTTTTGTGCAGTTCGGGTTTTTTCGATTCGGTTAAATCGGTTTTTTCGGTTCAGTTTTTTAGTTTTCTGCTCACCTCTATTATCAGTGGCTATTATATCTTGCTTTTGTTTTCATATCTGTCTTGTTACCATGCTGCTTCATTTGTATATGTTCTATTGCAGTTGTGTGGATGATTCTGGAACTTGGGGCCACGGTGGTATGTTTGATGCACTTGCTACACTTTCATCACAAATTCCAGAAGCATATGAGCACGCTTCTGAATTCGGGGACCTTCATCTTGGTGATCTCCATCTTTTAGAAATTACTGGTCAGCTTCTTAGCTTCTAAGTTCTTGATCAATGCGGTTGTTTAGCGTGTTTGTTCGCATTCAATTTTTAAACGCCTGTTTGTGCAGCAAGTGAAGATGAGGAGAATAAAGATGGTAATGTTAATCAGTGGGTAGCTCTAGCTGTGCTTCAAACGTATAATCCCAGACGCAAAGTGCCTCGTAGCAGCATCTCTATTCCTGAACTGGAACAGTGCTTGTCGAAAGCTTCGTTTTCTGCTGCTCAAAAGTCGGGTATGTTTGGTTATCGTATATTTTAGACCAATGATTTGCAGGATCATATCATTGATGTGTGTCATTGATTTAATCCAAAATTGCATAAAATAGTTGTCTATACGTTTTTCTTAATGGTACATTGGAATCCTGTTATATATACTGAATAGTTTGTTTTGAAATATGTAGTTGTTGTTGGATATGGGGCCATGGGATCTTGTTACAGAGGCAAGATTCATTCAAGCACAAGTTTGGAAACTTAGACGATCATAATACCTGCTGATGATTTAACAGATCCAGCTCCCGTCACTACTTTTGTTCACTTGGATGCTACCACCGTGTTATCCCGACAGGTTTGCTTTCTCCCTTAAAAGAACGGGTCAAACAGGTTGGGTAATGGTCAAAACGGGTATATTTTAGTGCGAGTTATGAGATTTCAAAGTTTTAGAAAAATAAGGGTAAAATTGTCATTTATTAAATTTGTTTTTAATGAATCGCATACATATGATATTTATAATTTTCCATGGGTCCTTATTTTAATTTTGAATAGAAACCGTTGAAATTTGAACGCATCAGCTTCCAGATCAAAACCACGACATACTTTTTTTAACCACTTATTCATTTAATGCGATTTACATATCAATTCTTTCCAAAAATATGCAACCTGCATTACATTGCAAAAAACTGGTAATTTGGTTGCCTAAAGCACAAATGCTAAATCATAGCATGTTGCCTGTATGTTGCTTATTAAATGGTTAAAACTGGCATATATTTGGTTATAAATGGTAAAGTATGTCACATTTATTAGTTAACAAAAAGTATGCTATATATCCGTAAAAAGTGCACAGTACATTGCATTTTCTTGTGATTTGCTTTTAATATTTTGCTCAAAATCGTTTCGGTCTTTTTCAGGGAGTTTTGGATGGAAAGTACGATGATCTACCCGAACAATCGTTTTACATGGTTGGTGGAATCGATGAGGTTATTGCTAAGGCCGAGAAGATTGCGAAGGATAACGGGCGTAATTACGACATAACACACGTAATTAGGGTAAAACCAACCTATGCGTGATTTCTTCTTCATGCGTAATTAGTGTTTGAAATTCGCGTACCGTATCACGTTAAGGAGGTATTGTACGTTAACATTCCCATATATATATATATATATATATATAAGGGAAGGCTAGACAGAAAACCCTTAAATTTTTAGAAAACTCTGGAAACTCAAATCTCCCCCCATTTTTACCCAACCTCCCGACATTTTTTTTTTTTGAAAAGAATAACACATGTAATATACATGTTTTAGAGTGTTTTGGGCCAAAACATTAGTGTGAAATGTATACTTATATTTAAATGACATTAGTGTGAAATGTATACTTATATTTAAATACTGGACCCTATATTTTTAATCCTTATTAATGTAGTAGCATTTATGTTCTTAAAACTTTGTTTAGTATTATTACTAATATTACTAATATATTGGAAATTTCATTGTCTCCCTTCTTGTGATCTATTTTTTAGCCTTTACCATCTCCCGTGTGATCTATTTTTTATGTACTAAACTAAGTTATACTATCACATAAAGATGCATTGAATATCGATGTCACATGTAGTTCTCCTAGGTTATAAACATCACTCGAGAAACTAATCATAATTATTGTCATTATTCATTATTAATCCACATTATATTGGTTATTGTATTATATATGTTGACATTTAGTTATCAATGTTGTGATTGTCATTCATAACCTAGCATAAAGCAAAACAATTTATAACCTACTAGACGAGTATAATGATGTAAATAATCAACTCCGCCGTAACGCGCGGGTTTCCCACTAGTACTATTATATATAAGCATATCCGAATGGCAGTTTTCGTAATTTGCCACTTTTTAAGGAGTTACAATCTTGAAAGCATATTATACAACCATCTAAAGCATTCAACAAATAATAAAAATATTAAATCCTTGGGCCGCGAAACGTATTTTAGGTGCCCAGATCTGCATTCAATTTTTGAATCCCATTACCTATTCTCTCACCATCAACTTTTCAGTTTCTGTCACTATTCTTTCTTCTCTAGAGAAACCCTTTTTTCTTGAACGGCGCAGAGAAACCCTAAAACACAAAATTAGTCGGATCTTGAAGGATTTTCAACCTGAAATCATTGTTAGGGGGCTACAATCAAACAAGCAAGAGGTTGCGAGATATGGTTTCTGTGGTTTACTTGATTCTGGTACTGGATTATGTTTATGGCTACCGTAATTTTGAACTCATGCTTGTAAACCCTATATATTTTTACGAATCTTCTTATTTGTTTACGAATTTTTTGATTTTTTCAGTTGTTCAGTGGATGATTATGGCATTAGGTTCATCTGAGATGTGATTTCTTCTATGTTGAGGCGATGATGATCCAGATCCCCGGTTTAGCAGGTCTGTTAACTTCGTATGTCCATCTTTATTTGTTGTTAGTTTCGTTTTGAATGGTTTCATTGTTGATTTTAGGGTGCAAGTTTAGATGCACTTGCAGCGAGCTATTTAATTCAGATGTTAAAACCGATCTTAGAAATAAATTCTAATTCTATTTTACTCTGTATTTTGTTTACAGTTGTGTGAGTTGTTATCCTTACAACGTTATACCAAGGCGTTATCGAACTTGCAAAGAGGATCATTTGTTGAGAAATCCCGACAAAAGCATTGAGAGCGGATGAATGCTTTGACGGGTATAAGAGTTTTTCACTACATAATGAAATGATACTGCAAATCAAGAACATTAAATGGTAAATAACGTTCTTCATTTAACTACGCAGGCGCTAAAGCAAAGTAACTACGGTGCGGATCCTGTTATTAACTCAACTGGCATTACAATCAGCACTACATTCACCGAAGTTGAGGGCCGGGTTTTGGATCCACCAAAAGGTGTAATAATAATTCACAAATTTCTGATTTTTTTTTTATAAATAATTTCTCATAGTACTCATTGTGTTCATTTCAGTTAAAGTTTGGAAGTGGAGGAGACTTGGTTCCTCGTGGAGGTCGTTGGAATTTGAACAACAAGGCAATGAGTTCTTTATGTTTAAATATTTAAAGATTATAATTTATAAATAAGTAAATTTTCGATAGTTGGTTTTAACAGTTAGATATTTGGCTGTAGACATTTGTAGAGCCCGCGAAGAGGATCACATGTGGGGCAATTGTGAACTTTTATGCACGCTGCAACATCGATAGCCTACGTAGAGATCTACGGAGGTGTTCTGAAGCAAAAGGAATAGTAAATATCAAATCTTTGTGGCACATTTAATCTATACGTAACAAATACACAAGATTAATGTTATGAGTGAGACTTACGGGATCTTGAAGATGCGTATGATGTAATCGAAGAGAGTCCTCAATTTAGGCGTGCTTCTGCAACCGATCGTGTAGACTAGATAGTTCAAAATATGCGGAAAACACTTCCGGGCACACCATTGTTTATTCTATGCATCCTTCCTGAACGAAAGAATTCAGACATCTATGGTTCTTTCTAACTTTAATTACCTGTAAAAACTATTTTTTATTTAATTTTATTTATGGTTTATAAAGTCTTGTTATGATGACAGGTACATGGAAGCAAAAATGCCTCGTAGACTTAGGGTTAGAACACAATGCAGCGAGCGAGCGCAGCCGCCGCATCCTCGTACTGGTAAACCAAGATTTGTATGATAAATAAGATTTTAGTTAGATTTAGTAATTTGGTTAATTATTTGTGTAGACCATTTGGAGGTATCGGCGGTAGCCGCGGTACCACCACAATGCACTCAAGATGGTTTCACGAAATACATTGTCTTATTGAAGTATATCAAGATGTCTAGGGTGATCTCTTCATATTTGGTGAAATAAGATTTATAGATGATAAATAAGATTTTAACTAGATTCCGTAATTTTATCGATCTGTCATTCATTTGTGTTGTACTTAAAAGGAATATTCTAAGGTATTGGTCGTATTACGTGTTTTTGACCAATATCAAGATGTCTAAGCTTTAATTGATCTCTTCATATGTGTTAAAATAAGACTTATATGACGATAAATTCTTCATAAGGGATGTTGAAGTTATTATTAGATCACGTTTATATATCTAACTTACGCAATACTGTTGTTTCCTCGATATATTCGGTCCAACAGGGATGCAATTTAAGTCATGCAAGGAGGCTGCAACGTATCTAAGAGATCAATCTTCGATAGATGTTGCGGGTCCTTCCAAACAAGGGGAGATGAGACAGATCAACAACGGTAGTCATGTGCTCCTCAAATCCGTAAGTACAATCTAAGGTCACTGTTGTTGCAACTTGGCAAGCCGAATTTGTGAAAAACGATAATTTAATGTTATTTTTGTTCTTTAAATATTCGCAGATAAACGAACTCACTAATTCATCGACTCTTCATGAGGCAAATAATAACCTATTGCATGGAACAAATGACTTGTATGATGTTGAAATAGGCCCCTTTATCGAATGCTCTCCGTGTGGATTAACGTTTGATGATATCGCTGCGCTCAACAAACACTTTGCGATTGTTCACAATAAAACAACCCGAAGATTTGAGCTTCCAAAAAAACCTCCTGCTTTAGACAAGGTATGGAACTTTTGTTACTATTATTGTTATAATATTTTTTTTTGAAAATTTGTGGCAACCAGGGGCGGACCCAAGCCCACCCCAAGGTGGGCGGGCGCCCCCCGTGGGAAAAAAAATTAGGGCTAAATTCCGTCGAAAATCCCGTCCGCACCCCTTGGAATTTTTCGTCCGCACCCCTTGGAATTTTCGACCGCACCCTTTGAAGTTTTTTGTCCGCACCCCTTAGGTAAAAAGTGTTGTCAATTTATTTTTAATTTTTTTTAGTAAACTCTTATTTAAAAAAAAAAAATACTACCTAAATTATATAACTTTTAATACCTAACCAACTAAACCCAAATACCCATACATTTACCCACTTATAATTCATAACTAGCTAGCCCACTAAGTCTTAGCCAATTAAACAAACCCAACAATATTTCAAACTATAATAAGATAATTAAAGCCCAAAACCTTAAGAAATTCCATCCCGCTCTCTCTCTCTCTCTCTCTCTCTCTCTCTCTTGCGTCCCTGCACTGCCAACGAACAG